>CM060434.1:87981573-89206990 GCA_030545235.1 Helianthus tuberosus
AACTGCATTTTACGCTGAAATTGTCAAGAATGTCAATGATGGTGAATCTTCAGGAAAAGATGATAGTTCGGCATACAGTGGCAGTTCAGAATCGGACGTCAAGGAGGGAATGGATTCTGAAGATGATAGTTTGTCGAATGACGCCAAGGAGATGAAATGTCAAAATTCTGACTTGATCAAGAAAGCTGATGCTACATCAAAAGAAATGGAGAAGATTCTCACTGAAGATGGATCTTTCTCTTCTCAGACTGCCTTTATGGCTAATGTCACAGCTTCTACAAGTCAGGTATAATCTGAAACTCCTAGCATATGTAGTGATTGTGCTGATTTGAAACATGAATGTGCTAATGCTAAACATGCTTTTGAAGAATTAAAACATGAATGTGCTGATTTAAAACGTGAATCTGAAACGGTTCATAGTCACAATCAGAGTTTGGTTGTTGAACTTTCAAAGTGCAAAGAGGCAAATATGGCTTTAGTTCGAAATGAAAAGGAATTTAAATCTGTAATTGAAAATTTAAAGAAAAGTGTTTCCGAAACTACCAAAGTTGTTTATCATAAACAAATTAGTATTAACAATTACATTAATATTGTTGAGGAAACCAAAAAGGAACTAGCCATTGCCAAATGCGAGCATGATGCTATCAAGAAAAAATTGGAGAGTTATTCTAACTCCCGATTTGTGCTCGATCACATAATTGACGTTCAACAACTGAAAGGGAACGTGAAAGGCGTTGGGTATAAGGCGTGTCCACCTCCTTTGAGACACAACTATACCAAGATGCCCGATGAAGAGGATATGCCTCGTTTTGAACCCAGTGTACCTCTGAATTATGAGGAAGTTACTACTGGCCTAGGCTTCAAACCGGACAATTCATCGGAGGGCTTGATGTCTGTCGTTAGTGACATGCAAAAACCTAATTAACCTAGATAGCTAGAGTAAGCAGGGTATCGAATCCAGAGGAGTCTGTGGTTAATGCTAATTATATTTGTTTGTAAATATTTGAATTATTTTGAGAACTTGCTAGAAAACTAAAAACAATAACTTTGAGATTGTAAACACAATGATAGAAAAAACGTGATCACTCCGGGATTCAGATTCTGTAATTACTAATAACCTAGTTTCGATTTTATTGGATGCTATTGATTGAATAGTAAATCTGTCACATCTACCAATTACCTATGCAGTTCAAAATCTTAATATTAATTGATCAGATAATATTAAAACAAACATACATAGAAATCATTCAATCAACAAAAGCATAATTGGATTCAAAACATAATTATAACTCTGACTATCACTCAGGATTTGTCTGTCACACAAATTATATAATCATGCAAATAATCGGCTGTCACCCGACTACAAATCCAAATCTCAATACAAAACAGAAACTAGAATTAAAAGTGTCTCACAAGAATCATTCACTCGAAGTGTCCACGAAAGATTTAGCCGCTCATAATACTCGTCCGATCTTCAACGGCTTGATAGAAGGATGATCGCATGATCGAATCAGTGTTGTGGCCGATGTATGATGAATGGTGATGATGTGTCGAATTCAGGCTGCCGTCGAATATGATGATGTATCCGATACCTTCTCACGTGATTGCTGCCTCTTGTGTTAAGTTTCGGCCCAATCCAAAAGTGATGATTTTGTTTGTTATTGGCCCAATAAAAGAAGTCCACATGCTGCTTCTAATTAATAGTCTGCACATGTTGACCCAATATTCACGTGATACCTCAAGAAGTCCATGAGTGTCGCCAAAAGTCAATGTGTGTATTGAATTGATATGATGTTGGCAATTAATAAACGAATCAATCCCCTTTTTCAATAAGATGATGATGATTATTTTGTTGACTTGTGTGTGTATATACTTCTTCTCTTCCTAGATGTGCGCCACCTGTGTAGTGAGAATGATGATGTTTTATGTGTTGATGGCTTTTTTCCCAAAGTCACGTGTGCCTCTTTTTCAATAACCGTAGCCTACGGAATTGAGCGTAAGTTACGTTTTATGACTTCTGTTTGTTTTGTATTTGAGCACACCTCAGCCGTAATCTACGATTTATAAACCGTAGGTGAAGGCGCGAATCATCCAGCCCCCAGGCACACAACATACGACTTTCAGCTAAGTGCATAATTGGTCCTCCGACTTCTTTCTTATCATTTTCTTCACATATCAACATCACATTTCTTGAATCTCCGAACTCCAAGTTGACCGAATCAATTCCCGATCACTATGAATGCCTTGTTCCTCATTCTCGAACGCTCCGCATCATCTTTATCTAGCTTAACATCACTGAATTATATGCTTTACCTGCAATGACATGAAAAACTCGCAATAAACGTATTCCACACATATAAACATGTAAAACCACTAAATCACACAAAATAATCACTTTAACACTCGGTTTCCACACACACTCCATCAGGGCTCATCTGATAGAAAAGAAAAGTCATCATGTGCTTCAAATCAAAGTCCTCCCACAATTGAGGACTATGATTCGTCCGATGATGAACCAGATGTGAGTGATGAGGATAAATCTCTTGATAAGAACAAAGGAGTAGAAGTGCCTGTTGAGAATCATATTCTGTGTGATCCTCCTACTCCTGCTGTGCAATCAACTGGTGCTAAACAAGAGATAGATCCTATCACTAAAACAGTGTCTACTGTTAAAAGTGATAACGTGTTGTACACTTTAGTCGGTGATGACAAAATTTATTCAAACACAGCTTTTCCAATTAAAAATGTCAATCAATCTTTGATTGATAAAGTGTTTGAAGATACTACCAGTAAGTTTTTGGAAAAGGGGATCCCGAGAGTTTCAGTAACTCAGTGTGATCCGATTCCAAAAGCTGAAGTTAGAAGAAAATTTGGAAAACAAAAATCTCCAACGAAGCAACAACCTATCGCTTTTAAGGGTAAACTGCAACAGCAGCGAGCTCAAAATTCTAAAGGTTCACAACCGAAGGTTGAGACCAAAGGAGCTCGTTTCAAGAAGAAAAACAATGATGTTAAATTTGTAGCATCCAATGGTACTGATAAAATTGAGACTTTTGAAAATAAATCAAACACCGATTTTGTTCAAAAAGTCAGAATTTTAAAGCGTAACGCTCAAAACAATTACACCCAACACACAAACGGGTGTGATGAAGGAACAAGTACCTCTGGGTCTACAGGTTCAACACGTGAAAGTCGAACAGGATCTCCTAAGTTTGTTGAAAGGAGAAAATGTTTCAAATGTGGGAAGTTTGGGCACATTATTAAAGATTGCACAAACTCGCCCAAACCAAATTTTGTAGAAAGAGCACCACCTGAAAAGGTTCACCCACAACGTCGTCCTGTTTCACCAAAACATGATAAAAGAACTGTTAAAGAACAAGAAACAAAACAACGACGTCAAAACGTCAAAAAGGTTGAAAAGGCGTTAAAACCGGAGGTTGTCCAAACAAAATCTGTTGAATCAAATGTTAAACATGAAAAACAAAAACAGATTTGGAAACCAAAATCGGTAAATGTTTCAGGGGGAGCTCAATCCATTCCGAATCATCAGGAAATCGAAGTCACAATCTTCGATGATGAAGGACGACCCAAGTCTATCAAGGCTTGGGTCCCCCTCTCCAACTAATCTCTGAGTGAGTGTAGGATGTTCCAGGAGGAACTATCGATAGTCATCGGATTGTTGATAGTGGAGTGTCCATGCACAAGATAGGCGACTCAAAGCTCTAAGATATTGTTATTTCTAGGAGTGGTTGCCTTTGATGGAGAGAAGAAAAAGAAAAGAAGACAGAATTGTCTGTCGAAAGAAATTGAAAGCTTCGACAAATTGAAAATCATTCCAAAGTTTGATTGTTCAAGGCTTTGATCGGGTCCCCAGGATAGATTCAATCAAAATGTACGCACCTGCAGCACGTCTGAAGATTCATAATCAACAAAATGAACGTGCAGTGTACATTTCTTCGCGGTGTGATTGAAGAAAATGTGTTTGTTGAACAAACCAACCGGGTGTGCGGATGCCTTGGCGTGGATTGAACAACCGCACACTACTTCTCAAAGAGAAAGACAAAGACCTCCGCTGGTGCAATGTGGAAGACCAGCCAGACCCAAAGGTTTCTGATCTTGTTGCTGTGAAGAGATTTCTCAGTAGCTACAAAATCGACTTTGAAATCCACACCGGGTGGATATCCAGTTTGGGAGAGCGCTCAGATTCCTTGCAATGCACGAAGCAGTTGCAGGATACGGTTTTAAATTTCTAATCTCTCCTTTACTTGTCGATATTTAAGCTGCTTTATAAATTGTTATAATCTCGTAGCACTCTTTGGCCAGACAATGTTGTCATGGTCCACACCGCTTACCGACGTGCCAACTGATTTTTCCAAAATTCGATAAATCATTTCTGATTCAAAATTAATTTTGGTAAACGACATTGAGGTAAAACATGAGTTAACCGACATCGGGAAATCGTTTTTGTATATATCTTTGTGTCTTTTAAATTTATCTTAGTTTGTTGATTTTAGGGGGAGTAAATCCAAAATTTGAAAAATTCAAAAACATCGAAAAATTTCAAAAGCGCAAAAACATTGGAAAAACAAAAATGAGTTTCCTGGCGAGAAAAAGAGAAAATGATAGTACATCAGTGGTCTGTTCTAATCCTCTTTAAACTGAAATGCAAAATGAAAAATGTTTAAGCAGCTCTATATAAGATGTATCGGTAGGCTCACAATCATTTTAAAGTGTGCAGGGTGATATAAACCTTAATCGACTGAAGACCAGGTGGGAACCATTCATTGGCATATGGTCTTAGTACCGAAATTTCGTTTGAGAGATTGCCGAGGTTCTGAAATATTCGGTCTTTATGTTGTTTATCATCTGGGTATCATGGTTGTATCCCAAACCGTAAAAATATCGGAGACATAGTCTAGATCTTCCATGATACCATACATACGTGTACATACTGCATTCGACCTCAATAAGTGATCAACAATCACATGTCCAAACAAAATAAGTGATTTTATATCACAGATTCTTTGCGGGAGTCAAGTTCGTCTCTCTGCTGTACGAAAGTACTGACCTGTTCATGGACTTGCTCCTGTGCTCTCATGCATCTGAAAATCAAGTTCCTCATCAATAAGTGATTCTATCACATAGGACTTGTTTTCAAATCAAAATAAGTGAGTTGCTCACATCTTTTATACGGTCAAACAGATGATAATCGGTATACTCACCGGTAAGATGAATTCTCGTGCATACCTTGATACGGGAATGTGTCGTGTGTGGATGAACACCGGTCGGTAAGTATAAATCATACCTTAACGTATCCCTTCACCATGATTACATCTGATAAGTTGAGCTTATATGGACAACAATACCGATAATTGTTATAGGATGCTTATCTAATTGTTAACTAATAGAACAAAAAGAGCGTTTTGGCATGACCGTACACTGATATGATTCTCTTACCCTCGAAACTCGCAAAAAGAATATCTGTAAATATTTATTTACTGCTTTCAGTTTCTGTATCGTTGGATATATTTATTTATTGCTTTCCGTCTTTACTTTTGAAAAATGAAAAATACAAAAAAGATTTTAGGTGTGTTTTAATTTAAACATTATAAAATCCAAAAAGATTTTGCTTCTAGTTTATTTTTGATTGACTGATGTTGGAACTCGAGTCTATCCTACCCAAAATCCTGATCGTAAGCTGGAAAACAGTTGCATCTTCATAAACAGTCGAAGTTAACGAGTTTTGAAAGTTAAAGGATTAAAATTGATCATTTTCTAAACTTTCAAACTGTTGTCGGTCGGTGTTTGATTGAGATTTGATCTCATATGTGTCATTTGTTTAAATGTTAACTATATTCCAAGCGGTTGTACTCATTATGCGTTTAGCTTTCTTGCATGTGCAGATGCTAAAGGCAAGGAGAACATGTTCGATGACAAGCATTGGAATGAAGACACGAAGTGGAGGCACTCAAAGGATAAAATGATCGAGTTGCCGCTGACCCTTCATCAACACCACAAGGATCTGAAGAATTGACAAGTCAAAAGATTCACGAGCATGACTCAATGGAGAGTTCATTTTAAGGGGGAGTTTGTTAACACACTACCTAAATGAAAAGGGAGTTTGTTGATACACTTTCTTCTTACGACGCGTGAAGACTTTGAAGATCCTCCGACATGAAAGACACAAAAGACACAGAAGACGAACCATCACGAGTAGCGTCCAAGGGGGAGATTGTTGGTACACTTTATGTGGACGCGACTCGGTTAGATTCGGTTCGGTTCGGGTCGACACGGTTAGGTCCGGCTCAAGCCCGACGTCACGACATTCCTCCGTCGTGCACCCCATAGTTCGACACGCGAAGCACGGAGCGCCGCGGCCTTTCCCGCCAACACATCACCATGACATCACCTTAGTGATGTCATGATGATGTCATAATCTTTGTCATATGTTGAATTGGTGAAACAAGTTTATAACAGAAACATGTCTGGGCTGTAACTTCATATATGGGCTTTGACTTGTGAATTGGACTTTGTCATCATTTGGGCCTAAACAAGTATCGACGAAACAAGATTAGATTTAATATGTTTGTCGATGAAACAAGGTGTGTTTTGTCGACTTTAGTGTTTCGTCGTGGACTTTATGTGTTTCGTCATGTTCTGTGTCTGTCTAGTATAAATACCCTCATTTGTTTCTGTGTGAAATAGATGAGCACAGAGAGACTTAGTGAGAGTCTGTTAAAACATTGTTTGTATATGTTTGTGGTTGTACTCATCCATAATCAATAGATATTGAATCTTTGGTTACCCGCGTGTTTTACACTTTGTTTGGTTTGCACCGTCACGGGGATTCCGCACCCGTTACCGTGTTCGTGATAAACAAGGATAAGGTTTTCGTTATCGATCCTCACCGGAAAAACGGGACCTACAACCTTCAACATAAGCAACTAGTTATTAAATTCATTAATACGAAACCAAATAAAAAGTGCAAAAGATTAGAAATAAAAAGTATTACACTAGACACTTTGTCTTCACCAAGTGATGTAAGAGACTTAGGCAAACATGGCCTTGATTGTCAAGAACTCTTACGATCAATCTTGGATCCCGAGACGACTCACACACTCTACGATGGACAATGGATGATGGTGGTGGATGATGGTGTTATGGTGGTGGTGGGTGGTGGGTGAAGTGTGAGAGAGGTGGTGTGCCAAGGGATGGTTTGAGCTTGAGCCAAGCACTTCTATTTATAGGCTGAACAGAAGCTCGGGCACGGCTCCGTGTCCAGTGGGCACGGCCCCGTGTCCACATCCTTCTCTTTCTTCATTTAATGCAGCTTTGTCTTATTAGTTGACCACGCCCCCGTGTCCGCTGAGCACGACCCCGTGGTGCAGAAGAATCTTTGTACTATGCAGATTTGCTGGATTGTGCGAATCTTATAGTTGACCACGGCCCCGTGTCCGCTGAGCACGGCCCCGTGGTGGGCAATAGAAGCTTCTACCACTTTGTCTTTTCTGTTGACACTTGGGCACGCCCCCGTGCTGGCTGAGCACGGGGCGTGTTCAGTCTCCTGATCTCTTGTTTTGCTTGAGAAGATGTTATTGTGGGGTCGGGCATGTCACGTTTTGTTCCTTTTCTTGTATTTATGTTAGATTTTGATGTCTTTTTGCTTCTTTTGTTAATTTGAGCTCATTTAATCCAGAAAATACAAAAGGAAGACAAAAGCACACTTTTTCCAACATTAGTACTAAAAAAGGGTTAGTTTTATGCCTCATTTGATGAAATTTATATGTTAATATTTGAACACATCAGTTATAAACCATACTATGCACCTAAATTGTGTAAAACTCGCTAGTTGACGATAATCAAGATGTTTATGTAAATCGGAGATTTTGATCAGTTTTAAATGCTCAAAATAATTTATTTAATGTATGAAATCAGTAGGAAAAAGTTTTGCATTCAAATCATTGGTCAATCTCATTTTATGCATGAAAATGGTATTATCGTCATTTACCGAATTACACAAGAACTCTATGATTTAGACATATTATAATCTGATCAAAAATCTTAAAATTTCTTAAAAATAATATCTTAATAGTAGGTAATGAGTTTTGGTACAAAATCCAAGTTTAAACATGTATTATGCAAGATATCACAATTTAATTAACAAAAAGTTTCTAATTACGATGTCAAATTTTCGGATGTCAAATTTTCGGGACAAGTTTATATATCAGTAGTAAAGGTTTTTGTCCTCTCACATTTCTAAAAATCTCATTTATATGTCAAAGGGCATTTTCGGCATTTATAAGCATATTAACAAACAAGAGCATATAATTCAAACTACTAAGAACCAAGAAATATAACTCCTGAGGGTTATACTACTGAATAATGTGGTCCTAATAGAAGCTTAAAACATGGAAGAATTAAGTTTAAATGGGTCAGAACTGAAAGTCAAAGCAAAAGTCAAGCTTTTGCGACTTTCGGTTATAAACTAACCTTAGACTGATAATTGCCGGGTTAGACCTGATTAAACATGTTCTAATACTAATTACCAAGTCATTAGAATGTTAAAATATAATTTAGAACCTCTGTTTTATTAGTTTAAATCATTTTTAAAGTTTCTGTCCTGTTTGACTTTTTGACCAACTAGTTTGACCCGACAATTAACTAGTCAAACGAAATAATTAGGAGGTGCCCTTTTAAGGGTTAATCACCTACCTTAATATGGTTCCATAACCACTTTCATTTCGGTCAGTGGCTGGACCATTTATGATTAAACCGAAAGTCAAAGCTTAATTACGATATGTTTGACTTTTCGGTTTTTAAGCTAATTAAAAGTTCTAAGCAGGGATTAAAACTCTTACTGAAGGTCCTTGCTATCTTTTCTACACTTGACAATCTTCTCCTAATGCTTGCTAGCTCCAGAGGTGAGTTTTGAAGTTGTTGCAAGTGAGGTGAGCACTTGAACAATGAACTTAGGGTCCTTTATATAGCAAAATGGCATGCAAGGAGATCCAAACAATTGTTTTGGAGGCATCTAGGATCACTCCAGGTGTCCTATTAGTATTCTAAAACCAACAAATAGCTCATGGAATCGAAAAATTGGCTCCTAAGTCGGTGTAACAGGCTGATACATGCCGCTGCCAGTTTTTTGGACGCTGGCAGCTGCCTCGCGGCCCGCGTAAAAACAGAGAGGCGGCTTACGTGCCACGCGTAAACCTGCTGATCAGGTTAAAAATGTTTCAAACTTGACAGATTTGGTCCCTGGTCATTATAAACCTTATTTAACCTCTTGTAGTTAGTTTGTAGAGGTTCAAGGGAGTATAACCAAACTTCGTTTGGCCCGGTTTCGTTAAATACTTACTATAAACACAAGTTTCATCATGTTGACACTTTTTACCCAAAGTCTTGAAAACTTGTATAACAATCTCGAAACCACGTGAAATTTGTATCACTTATTCTTGAGAGTATATTTGAATATTTCGAAGCCTCGGGTTCGTTAAAAGGTCACTCAGAGGTAAGAATTAACATGTTGACACGTTTAACCCCTGTAATTTGTAATCTTTCGATTATTTTCATGAACGGATTCTTATTTCCAATTAATCACTCGTTTAAGAATTTATTCTCCGTGTATGGTCATTCAGAGGCACAAGTTTGGCATGTTGACACTTTTAGTCCCTCGAGACACATAGTTTCATCGTTTGTCAACTTTAGTCCTTTAAACTCAATCTTTCACATGATTAGGGTTTAGGACACGTGTCTTCTCATTATTGGACACATTTTTACGTGGTGTTACATCAACTGATAGTCGGTTAATTGTTGTTCGGTTAATCGGAGGTTATGCTTCGGTTATGGTCCTTTGGATATTGTGTTTTAGTGATCTTCACTCTGTTATTTGTGAGTTTTGAGTGCATTTTATGGCTGAAATTGTGGTGTTTTATGAATTTGTATGAAAAATGGACTTTGTAGCCGAACCCCACCATATACTATATAATATATATATATATATATATAGGGTTAGGATCATGAGTGAACAACATCCTTGTTTGTGAACTGTGTGAACTGATCTAGACCCTTGATTTTTATGATCTTGAGATTTAAAGTTAGTGGCATGATGGTAATTAGTTGATTAATTTTTTCTATTTAATTAAATACAAAAGGGTACATGTGTAATTACACAATCAAAAGAATTCAAATTAGAAACCTAAATTGTTTCCATTATATTAAAATCTTATCAAATCAAATCCATTATTTTTGTTTCTATCCCTATCAATTTCTCTCTCTCCTTCTCGATACAAACAAGAACCACTTTCAAAATTCACAATTGAGAGCTCTTAAAAAAAGCCTCTGGTGTGTTCATAGCCAATCACTCACCAAGCACGCATGACAACAGGCGAAACTCTCAGAGATATCTCAGATCCGAAATCTCAGATTCGATCTCAAATGCACGATGACATTTCTTCATATTATGTTTCAGATTCGACATCAGACGCACGATGACAACAACAGGCGAAATCTCAGAGAAAAGGTAAATTAGTCATTATTATCATCGTTACATAGATCGAATCTTCAATTCGTTCACAAATTGTTTGTTATGTCTGAATGTTCTTGTACTCGAAAATGTGCCCACTTATATGATGCACACAAGCTATTCGATGAAATGCCTGTGAGAGATACAATATCTGTTTAACACAATCATATCAGGGTGTTTCAAGAAAGAATTGTTTAGTGTTGGGTTTGAGTACTTCAAACTGATGTATGGCTCTTCGGGTGCTTATCTGTTTGATTGTGGGATGATTACGACTATTTAATCTGTTTGTGAAGGGTGGGAGTTTGTTAATGTTAGTAAGATGATTCATCCGTTGGTTGTTGTTAACGGGTACGAACGGGAGACTACAGTTGCCAATGCTTTGATTACAACTTATTTTTGTTGTGGGTGTTCTGGTTTCGGACAACAAGTTTTTGTTGAAACTAGTGATTGGAATGTGGTTACATGGACAACTATGATCTCTGGGCTTGCGCAAAATCGATATTGTGAAGAAGGGTGTCAAATACATGGGCTTGTTTTGAAGTTAGGTATGAATACAGACTTTACCCTGGGTTGTTTTTCATTTATTTTTCTTATTTTTTACCCATAACTTGATATATTGCTTTTGCACGTTTCATTTCTCTCTGCGATCGTTGCACTATAAGTATTGTCCATTACTCCGTTGTTATATTCATGTCTAATTTCTAACATTATCAGCTCTTGTGTTTGACTAGATACAAGAAGCTTCTCTGTTAAGTGGATCTTACAAAGGACTTCTTTTTTAGCTACTCCTATCATGTCATGCAAAGTCTTCAAAAGAATTTGTCTACTCAGGAAACTGGCCGGCGTGATTATGAAACGATGTTTGTCTGGAATGAATTTTTGACTGCTGCGATCAATAATCAGCTCAGAATAGACTCTGACAGTAGCGTTAGTTTATGGCTTCTTCAAGCAGGTACACTCTAGCATACAATAGTGGGAAATGGGAATGGCCAAAAACATGATTTAAATACTTGTTGATGATTGTGAAGCTATTCTTATAAATATAGCGTGTCTTTTTATATTTTTGTAAGGTCAATTTTTGCAAGATTTTTGTTTCGATCATGTTGATGGTGAGTGTGTATGTGTACTCTGTTTATGTCGGTGTTTCAGGTCGATGTACACATGTGTACTCTGTTTATGTAAATTGTGTACTCTGTTTATGTAAACTGGGTATACACATGTGTATAGTAGTAGTTTTGTGATATTTCAAAAACTTGTGTTTGTTGCTTATGAAAATTGGGTGCACACCTTACATTTGGTGTACACATGTGTATGAAAATTTATTGTAGGTATAAACTGTGTATACACCTGTGTAAAGTGGGTGTACACCTGTGTATACAGTGTTGGTCTTTTTATTTATCTAAGACATTCATTGACATGTGTAAACGTATTTTGTGTTTTACAGTTGGTAATTTGAAGGAATCAGTGAATCATTCGAAATGTGGTCAATTTGAAGGAATAATACCGGATAGGTTGCTGTGAAAAAAGTATGTTCTGAAGATTGCTATGAAGATTTTGTGCTCCCATGCTAACAAGCTCCGCGATGGAAGTAATGGCTGGATCGGTAGCATACAACGTGGCGAGTAGGCTTAGTGTTTAAAACGTTCCATGCAAACAATAGTAGTAAAGACTATGTTTTTTTCCCGATATGTGGTTTTTTTTTTGTTTGGTTTGGTTATTTTTTTATGTAAACTGGATGTTTAATTGGTTGGTATACCTTATAATATGTTTTTTAATTTGTTTTTGGGACATGTTATGGTTTATGGTGAAATAGTATGAGTTTACTAATCTAAAAAAAAGGATTATGCACAAATGTATATATGTCTGTACATAGGTGTATTAAATTTAAATACACGGGTGTACTTCGGGATTCATGAATATGTGTATGTAATTGAATTCTGGGTTTTTATCGACGAAGAACTGGTGGATTGAAAAAAAAAATCTGGGTTTTTTTAATGGTGATTATGATATACATCTTGTTTAGATTTAAAAGATATTTTAGGTAATCACAAAAAAATAGGAAAGTGTAACTTACATGGATTAATTAAAATAAATAATTAATAATAACTTAATGTATAATTACCATCCTATCCTTTTCAACAAAAAGGATAATCAAGGGCTATGATTAGTTCACACAGTTCACTCTTGGGAGGTTGTTCACTCTAGAACCCTACCCTATATATATATATATATATATATATATATATGAGTAGGAGTTGGGTAGAAAGTGTATTTTTCCTAGAAAGTCTAGGAAGCAATGAGAATTGGACATGTAGCATTGAGTTATTTTAACTAGAAGGGCAATTATGTAATTTCACATTTTAATTTTACTTTTGGAATTTATACTTCATTAACTAACATTGCATGATCTCGAAGGTAACTGATTATGTCCATGATTTTCGGAATTTTGGTTGTGTTTCGAATCCAAATCTCATTCAAATCATATGTATATACAATTCTTTCTATCGTTTTCTTTTTCACCAGCAGTATTCGTATTCAATAATTTTTTCAGAGAGAAAAATCATGGCTTCAAACACACTTGTTGATTGTGGAGATGGTTATTAACATTTAACTGCAAAACCATCAGCTTGTTCTTGGTGATGTGTTTTAACAGTCAGAGAGGTTGAAGTCTTTGTGTTTATTGATTCCATAATGTGACTGATGGTTTGTAATATGAAGATCACCTTTTTTTTTAGATATTGGATGGTGTGTTTTAACTTCCATATTTGTAGCTTTCTGTTTTGTTTATTAATCTTTTTCAGGATCACTATCAGACTATTTCTTGGTAATGTGTTTTAACAGATAGGGAGGTTGAAGTCATGCTGGTAATGATGGAGGATTTCTTGACATTGTGTTCTTAACATTCATGCTGGTAATGTTGGAGGATTTCTTGATGCTGTGTTTTACCATCCATGCAAATAATGTTGGAGGATTTCTTGACATTGTTTTTTAACAGCAAACAGATTAATACAGTTGTGTTTTAGCATTCATGTTGGTAATGCTGGAGGATTTCTTGACGCTGTGTTTTACCATCCATGCTGGTAATGCTGGAGGATTTCTTGACATTGTGTTTTAACAGCAAGCATATTCATACAGTTGTGTGTTAGCATTCATGTTGGTAATGCTGGAGGATTTCTTGACGCTGTGTTTTACCATCCATGCTGGTAATGCTGGAGGATTTCTTGACATTGTGTTTTAACAGCAAGCGGATTAATACAGTTGTGTTTTAGCATTCATGTTGGTAATGCTGGAGGATTTCTTGACGCTGTGTTTTAACAGCAAGCATATTAGCAAGCAGATTAATACGATGTGTTTTCTTGATGTGTTTCTTCATGAAGGATAGAAGGAAGAGAGAGAGAGAAGAGAGAAAGGGAGAGAGAGAGAGAAAAAATCTCAAGAAATGCGGGGTGGTTATGGAATGACAATTATCTCCATATTTAAAACAAGCTAAATGACATATCTACCCCTGATTAATTAAATAATCCTATTTTTAAGAAACACATATTACCAAAATGCCACCAAGATGATCTCAACCATTAAACACACCCATTGGATGGCCCAGATCGCTTCCTAGACTTTCTAGGAAAAACACACTTTCCGCAGGATCCCCACTCATATATATAGGGTAAGGTTATTGTAAAAAAAAGGTTAAAAGTGTGAGAAATATTGTAGAGATGACATGTGTACTCAATCTAAATTAATTCAAAAGGGTAAACAAGTAATTTTATCATTGACTGAATTAATTCGAAACCTTCCATAATCGCCACCTTATTTATAGGAACATGATTGTTTTAAAAAAGATCTCTATAAAAACACTACGAATAACACTGCAACCACCATTCAGCACATATATAACACAATTCAATAATTATATAACGCCATTCAATAGGTATATAACACCATTCAATAGGTATATAACACCATTCAATAAGTATATAACACCATTTTAAAGATCTCTATAAAAAACACTACGAATAACACTGCAAACCACCATTCAGCACATATATAACACCATTCAATAAAGTATATAACACCATTTAATAAGTATATAAAACCATTCAATAATTATATAACACCACAAAACACTGTAATAAGTATACATAACACTACAAATCACTACAAAACACTATACATAGTATATAACACCATATTACCCTTTTGTAACTCTGTATAACACTACAATCCCGTCGTTCTACTTCCGGCACCACGCTCCGCCGCCGCCGTCGTGGAGAGGTGGCCAACCACCCGACACCACCTTTCTGGATGTCTTTCTCTCGCTCAAACCAAACCACCCGAAACCACCTTGCCGGAACCCCTGCCCCTTCGGCCAGATCTTTACAGAACTGGAGAAGAAGATGATACATAGTGAAATCGCGATTTTGTAGCTCGAACCAAACCACCTGAAACCACCATGCGGGAACCCCTTCCCCTTCGGCCGGATCTTTACTGAATCGGAGAAGATGATAGAGATTTAAATCGCGATTTGGTAGGGTTTTGATAACTGCCGTGAATTAAGAAGATACAGTTTCCTTTTTCAAAATGGATATAAAGACTTTATTACCCCTACATATTTCAAATCAGTCCAAAAAATAAAACACATTGTACAATTTAGTCCCTATTGATCTCAACCATTAAATCAAACATCTAATGGTGTAGATTATTTCTTACCATTCTCACAAAAACCCTTTTTTTTACAGGAACCTCTACCTATATATATATATATATGGCGGTTCCGGTTAATTTCGGTTATCTTTTTCGGTTAACGGTTCGGTATTCAGTTACGGTTCGGTTTTTGCTCATCCATACATTGTTTTTTTTTTTATCTTCACTTTTAACGGGAAGTTATTATAAATGGCAGTACTATTTTTTGAGTTGTAATGAGTTGTAGAAATAATATATGTTTTTTTTTTAACGGTAGAAATAATATATGTAACGTGAGAAATTAGTTGGGACATTTATGGTACTATTTGAGTAGTGATGAGTAACGTGGGAAATTAATAGGGACATTTATGGTACTATTCGAGTAGTGATGAGTTGTAGAAATAATATTTGTAACGGGAGAAATTAATAGGGACATTTATGGTACTAAATTGCTTAAGAATTATTTGCAACTGTTTTGCACGTGTATCTAATTTGTTGTTTTCAAAAGATGAAAATTCATATACAAAAATTATAGGATGCTAATGTTGTTCATTTCTTATAACTTTCTACTTTTTATTTATATCAAGTATTAACTTAATTTTGATGACCCAACCTGAACCCAAGGTTTTAAAAACTGGCTGGTTGAACCAGTTAAACTGGATACTGTAAGCTTGGCCGGCACGAATCATACCGGTAAACTGTGGGAATGATAAAGAAGTTGTACCGCTGGTAAATTGGGTTATACCGGTTTAAATTGGCATACAGGTATCGGGTAAAGGTTAAAATTTAGACTTTTAATCTTTTATGCTCAAAAAAAGATGACGATTTACCTTTTTAGTAAAACTTACCGCCCGAAAAGGTACCAATAGTGAATTTTTTGATTATATTTTAAATATAGATTAACTTTTGCAATATCTTTATTATAGAATGATGTAGTTTTCGATTATTTTTTGAATTGAAATTGTATTTTATGAATTTATAGGGTTAATTAGTCAACCGGTTGAACCACACGGTATAACCCGATTAAACCAGTTATGAGCCTAACCCGGTACGATTTAAAAACTGGTTTTTAAAACATTGCCTGAACCTCAAGAAATTTGTAAATCGAGTTGATAAACATTCAAAAACCAAAACAGGATAGTGACACCGGTAAAAGAATTTACAGGTCCGTCACCAGTTACATACTATATAACCATGTAAGAGTTGATAAGACATTCAAAAACCAAAACAGGATAGTGACACTGGTAAAATAATTTATGGGTCTGTCACTGATTACATGCTATATAACCATTCAAAGGGCTTCTTTTGGGCAAGAAGAATGTACATGAACATGCAAAGTAATTGTGAATTCCAAATGACTTAAACTTTTGTGGTGTTCCTATATTTTATAACAGACCCAACAGAATATATAACAAAAGAAATCCTGCAATCTTGCCCCTACTCTAACAAAACAAGTGGAGTTCCAAATTTACTTGAAAACTCCATCTAAATTTTAGATCAACTGTTATTCACTATTTTGACAAGACAAACAGAATATTACAAAAGAATTTCATCAATCTTTTCCCCCTTTTGCTGAAAAATAAGTACAGGTTCAAGCTTTGCTAAAAAGCCACACTTTTTTTAACACTAATTTCCAGAAAAAAGTGGGCTTTTTTCGAGTTTTTTCTTCGCTGGGCTACTTGTTTCTTGAAGCATACCGAATCTTTTAGGAGATGTAGAAGGGCTTCTTGGTGACAAACACATTTCCTCCATAGTGCGCACTTGTAGCTCCAACGGGTAATCGCGAACACACCCGATACGGGGCCCGGCTCCCGTGGTCCACCGACAACTAAGTTGCTTAGCCAACTGAAATGATGTGTTTCCTTTATGCGAGTTTATCCTCTTCATAATCTTCTCCTGTGGGACCTCTTCATCATACACTTCGTCCGCTTCACCGTAATCGAATAGATTCCTTTTGGAAACCATAAGTTCGATATCAGATAAAAACTCCTCTGCTGTATCGTAATCAGTGGTGCTATCGCTATCATATTCAGGTTCGTGTTCGTGTTCGTGTTTGTGTTCATGTTCGGGTTTGGGTTTGGGTTCAGATTCTAGAGCTTTATGCTGGAAAGCCAAAATGATTTTTTCATTTTTAGGGATTTCAAGCGAAGTTATCTTTGACGTTAATTCTGTTGTCAAATGAAGGCTTTTGACTTTTCGATCCTTTTTGGAGTTCTTTCGCTGGTAGCTTTTGGTGTTTATTTCCAATGTGCCTCCAAATATAACAGGTTCTGATACACTATTTCGCATCCCGAATCCCGCCACTTCAAAAGGAAATTCTTCGCCGTCAACTGGGCTTTTCTGCAAGATTATGCCATAAAAAAGGCTTTAGTTAATACAAGTTGCAGTTTTGACTATATCCGGAGACATTGACCATGGATCTCGATAACAGAATATTCGTTATTTTACCTTGACAGTATTGAGATCGACATTGTGTTGCTCAAGAAACAGCATAAAAGCATCAAAGTTTTCTTCCGTCGGGAGGTAATGTCCACTATGAGGCCAAACAGCCTGTCGATTTTTAGAAATAATGTTACTCTCTACAAGATTATATTCTATGGTAAAACTTATAAATGATTATAGACACATACCTCCAAAATACCATCACTAATCACCACTCGACCGGCAGATATTGTAGCTCCACCGGCTAGAAAACTTGAATGTTGAAATTTGCCTTTTTGTTTCGTCCCGATATATAAAACCATCGATGTGCTAAGCACGAATATCCACTTGGTGTCTTCAGGTCCACCAGTTGTATCAATGACAGTCTTACTCAGTTTGTACATGAATTTCCCGTCTTCCACTATAACTTCATATGCCTCTCTTTCTGTCTGTAAAGAGAAAAAAATATACGTTTTAAGTATCGTATGATTCGTATCTGACCTGTTATGGGTTATTTTTAGTCTCCAACGGATCGGAATTTGTCCGTAAAATATGTACTAGATAAAACCTCATAAATTATGTTCTGCAAAGACTCAAATTATGATTGAAAGAGTATAAATTTTAATATATTAATAGACGAGTAAAATGCCATTGTCGTCCCTGAGGTTTGGTCAGTTTTGTGACGTTTGTCCAAAGTTTTGTTTTTTTGCATCTAGATCCAAAATCTTGAAATCTTGCCATTTTCATCCAGCTCGTTAACTCCATCCATTTTTCTCCGTTAAGTCAGAGATGTTTCCGTCTTTTTTGTTGACTTTCGGTATTTTCAACTTTATGTACAAGCATTTAGCATAATGTACATAAAGTGAAAAAAAACTAATTGCGTGTTAAGTTAACAAAAAAGACGAAAAACCCCTGACTAAATGGAGAAACATAGATGGAGCTAACAAGCCGGATGACATATGGCAACATTTTAACCCTTTTGGATCCAGATGCGGAAAAACAAACATTTAGACAAAAGTCGCAAAACTGACCAAACCTCAGGGAAAAAATTGCATTTTACTCATTAGTTGACACTGTAAGTACTTATGGAAATGTTAAAATATTTGGATAATAAGTCTTTCAGGCAGCCCGAACTGACATAAACAAATTCAACCATTGACCCATTCCCGTTACGCCCATTTTGCACCTCTAATACTTACGGGTCCAAGATACTTGATGCATTGCTGAAGAAGCTTTGTTCTTGGGCATCTTTCGAGATTCACCTCTTTCCCTTCCCCTATGTCGAGCCTGAGATAATATCATGCAATATGCATTTAGATATTTTGATACGTTCAGACTATAGACCAATTTTTAAAAATCTTTTCTTGGGGTGTTTTGAATCTTACCAATAGAAAAAGGGTTGTCTACTCTCGCAATGAAGCCATTTGGCATAATAAAATTGAAGATTATGACCGTAGCGATGTCGAGGATCGATCTATTTCAATTAGAAAAAGGAATAAGTCAGTGAATAGTACATTAAATGAGTGATTTTGATCGATAAGTTTATGGTAATAAAGTAGGTTGAAGACTTACAGCCTCGAGCCAATGTTGTAAGGCAAGTTTACGAGCCTTTTCGTTTTTTGACAAACCTTTCCCCACCTGCGCTTTTGAGAAATAAACATGAGTTTTCTAGAAGATCGGAAGCCAGACTCGTTTGCAAATAAAAGGTGGAAATTTTGACTTACTGACTTACGAGTAATTCAAATTGGGTTATGTGTTAGCTAAAAAGGCAATGGATCATATGGGTCAAATGGGTTGAATGTCCCAAAGTGTATTTTATCATACGGGTCAAACGGATAAAAGTAACCATTTTATCAAAAGTATTAGTTGTAACAATTTTTAACAGACTAGCTACAAAAAAGATTAAAAAGGAACAGTAACTTTTTTTTAGAAAATGCATTTGGTGAGCCCAACCTGACTTCTACCATGCCAAAAGTGACCCTTTGCCCGACCCGTCCATTCAGCCCGTCTACTTAGATCATGGATCTACTTATAAAAGAAAAGTGTACCTTAGCCGCTCGGGTTCTTGCTCTTGACCAACGTGAAACAACAGTTTCTGGTTTCTCAACTTCAAAAAACGATACCGAGCTGCATTTCAGCTGTGCAAAATCTAACAGCTTCCACCTACACAAATGTAAACGTACAAAAAAAATTTGTTTTAGCGATGTATTAATCTCTACGCAAACAATTAAACCAAGTAAAACAACGAGTGCTAACCATCTTTGCTCAACCAAAACCGCACAATCAGCCAGCTGTCTTCTGGTTCTAAAACTTTTATACGTTTTCTGCAGCTTAACCGCAGCCAGATCACGGTTCATGAGTGGCTTAGCCGATGGTGACTCAGGTCCTTGTGTTTTCGGCTCAGACACCAGAGATCCAACCCTCTTTATTTTAGGTTCCGGCAACGGCTTAGCCAATGGTGGCTCGGGTTCACGTCTCTTGAGTTCTCTCCCGTTAAAGCTTAAAGACCCGCGAATCATCATACTGGATTTAAAAGATCTCACTTTTGCAAGCTTAGAAGAATGATGATCATCAAAGCTTAAAGACCTTAACAATGTCCTCACATTGTTTTCTTTGAAACTTAATGATTTTGACATTATGGATTCGATGTGATCGTCTAGATCATTCATATCTGCTAATTGCCATGAAAAAGACAATCCCATTTGTATTAACAGATAAGCAACCTTTTCTTCAACCTGGTAAATTAAAGAACGTTAGAGAAATAAACCCCGAATACGATAGTTTTTAACTACAATTGATATAACAACCACATAGTATTTTTAAACAATTTTAAACAGGAATCAGGTTTATTCTTTTCCATGAATAAGATGGTACATGTTCCAAAAAAGAAGAAAAAGATACTAACTATAAAGTTCTTACACTTGTACTAAATTCCTTTATTCACACACAAAAACCTTAAAGAGCATCTTTTGTATGGAATTAAAGCAGAGTTACATGTAACTTACTTTACCAGTAATTTTTTTATCCATTGTATGTAACATATGTTCAATCTTTTACTATTTTTATTTTTTTACCACTGTACAATTATATTTCCATAGCAGGTAATATGGTGACATGGCACCGATTCGAGCAACGGTGATGCGCCACGGCATAGTTGATTAGAAATAGAAAGTACTTGTAACAGAATGGAAGTATCTAGCTATAGTGAAATATAACTTCTTTTTCTTGCATACAGTTAAAAAACTGAAGAGAGATTCACTTTTGATGTAATGAACCCTCTAAAATATAATTCAACCCTATCCATAAAGAAAATTTTGATGAGAAATGAAACCAGTATGCATAAAGCCAAAATTATAAAACCCAATCTCTAGTTCTTGGCTACAAATCATTCCAAAGCAACCACACACATACTTAATCAAGAAACAAACAGCATCAACCAAAAAAACACCAAAATTGTGACCATTTGTTACAAAAAGTCAAAGACAAAATACATATGCATAAATCCAAATTTCCCTAGCTCATTTTAAGCTTGTAACCAGAAATCACTGTTAACCAAAAATGACATACATAGATACACACACACACACACTTGATCAAGCAACACAACACTGCAAGAAAGCATCAAACTTGAGGGCACCAATCAACAAAAGATTTCAAAAGATGCAAAACCCATAAGCAGAAACACAAAACTTAAAAAACCCATTTCAAGATTTTAGCCAGAAATCACTGTAAACAAAGAATGACATACATAGATACACATACACACACTTGATCAAGAAACACACAGCACACAACAAGAAAGCATCAAACTTGAGGGCACCAATCAACAAAAGATTCCAAAAGACACAAAACCCATAAGCAGAAACACAAAACTCAAAAAATCCATTCAAGATTTTAGCCAAAAATCAACCTAAACAGATAATGAGATACCCATACACACAAAAATATGTAACAAAAATGAACAAAAACACAGCATAAATGAAAGATTGATACCTTTGATCAAGTAAACTGTTAACTAGTAGTACAAGATTAAAACCAGTTGATACTTGACAGTGAGGAAGATTCAATATACTAGAATGGAATGGAATGGAATGAGAATCTCAAGGGTACATCTATAGAAAAGAGAGGGGTTTCTCTCTCACACAGAAAAAATGTGTTTTTGTGTATGTGAAATGGGGATTTGGAGCAATGTGTAGGAGGGGTAATTATAATAGAGATGTGGAAAGATTCAGAGTGAGTGGACTGACAATGGTGACGGGTATGAGGAAGGTTCGTTAAAGACCAGAATGAAGACGACCAAAAGGTACCCCGAACACCGTCGGTCTCGTACTTTATATAACGTACTTAAGGTGCTATGACTTGCGAAGGTTATCCTCGGCTAGTGCGTCTGGGCTTGTGGCTCTGTTTTCGGAGCAAGAAATAAAGGAAGCTGTGTTCAGTTGTGGTAGTGATAAAGCTCCTGGCCCGGACGGGTTTAATTTCAGATTTGTCAAGAAATTTTGGTCTTTATTTGAGGTTGATTTCGTTGAGATATTTAAGGAATTTCACGAGACCGGAACTATTAGTCGGGGAGCTGGTTCGTCATTCATTACTTTAATCCCCAAGGTAAGTGATCCAGTTTCTTTAGGTGAGCATCGCCCGATTAATTTAATAGGGATTGTTAGTAAAGTTATTTCTAAAGGCCTTGCTAATAGAATGAAGACTGTTTTGAGTTCGTTGATTCATGAGACTCAAACGGCATTTGTTGCGGGTAGATATATTCTTGACGGTCCTTTGATTGTTAGTGAGGTATTGGCGTGGGCGAGACAAAGTGGGAAACGGTTTTTTATGTTCAAAATTGATTTTGAGAAGGCCTATGATAATGTGAATTGGGGGTTCTTGTTGATGGTTATGCGGCAAATGAATTTCCCGGAGATGTGGTGTAATTGGATTTCAGGAGTTTTATCCTCGGCTAGGTCTTCTGTTTTAGTTAACGGAGTTCCTACTTTTGAATTTGCATGTGGTAAAGGTATGAGGCAAGGCGACCCTATATCTCCTTTCTTATTTATTATTGCTATGGAAGCACTTTCCGGTCTTCTTAAAAAATCATGTTTGGATGGGGACTTTAAAGGGGTGAATCTTCCCAATGATGGTCCGTGTATATCTCATCTTTTGTATGCGGATGACGCCATGATTATGGGGGAGTGGTCGGACTCTAATTTTAAAATTCTCAAGCGCATTTTACGTATTTTTCACTTGTGCTCGGGGTTAAAAATTAACATTAAAAAGTCTACATTGTATGGTGTTGGTTTGAATGGTGAAGAGGTTTCGGTGCAAGCCGAAGTGTTGGGATGTACTTCGGGGGACATGCCTTTTAAGTATCTTGGGATTCAGGTTGGAGCTAATATGGGGAGAATAAATAATTGGGATCCGATAGTGGAGGTATTCAATAAAAGACTCTCTAAATGGAAGTCTAGGACGCTTTCTATGGGAGGGAGAGTGGTGTTGATTAAATCGGTCCTGGAGAGTCTCCCATCGTATTATTTCTCCTTATTCAAGGCCCCAGTTGCGGTCATTACTAAACTCGAGAAGATGGTTCGTAAGTTTTTATGGGGCGGAAATGCGGACCAAAATAAATTACATTGGGTTGGGTGGGACACTGTGACGCGTCCTATAAAATTTGGGGGTCTCGGATTGATCAAGTTAGTAGTTAGTAATAACTCTTTGTTACTTAAGTGGTTTTGGCGTTATCGTACGGAGGGTCAAGCGTTGTGGAGAAAAGTGATAGAAGCCATCCATGGCTCGAAAAGGAGATGGCTCTATGTTCCTCACAATAAGAATGTGCGTGGGGTTTGGGGAAAGATTGTTAATTGTGGGAATCGGCTTATAGTCAACGGGTCGTCATTTTCTAGTTTGCTTCAAGGGCGTGTGGGTAATGGAAAGGAGATTAGATTCTGGATTGATCCTTGGATAAGTCGGGTTGCGCTAAAGACTATGTTTCCGGCTTTGTTCCGTCTTGAAAGAAACAAGTGGTGTGTCGTGGTGGACAGAGTAAATTTTGATGGGAGAACGGGTATTATGGCTTGGGATTGGAAGACATATCCAGCTTCGAATCAAGAGTCTTCGGATTTAATAGAGTGCGTTCGGCTAGCTGCTGCAACGGTGCTTCAAACGTGTCCAGATTCGTGGGAATGGAACAACAATTCGCTGCAGTATGTGTCAGTCCAGGATGCGAAAAAATGGGTTACTGATGCAAGTCTATCGGAGCTGAATGCTGAGGACAATTGGGTGAAATGGCTTCCGGCAAAATGTAACCTTTTCTTATGGAGAGATGGATTAAATCGGTTGCCTACGGTAGATGCTCTTCGAAGACGAAACATACACGTTGATACTGCAGGTTGTGTTTTATGTGTAGGTTCGGAAGAGACAATTGATCACATTGTTGCCGAGTGTTTGTACTCAAATGGTGTTTGGTGTGGTATCGCTAGGTGGTGCCGGATTCCGCCAATTTTTCTGTTTTCGGTTCATGACATCCATGTGATTGCGGAGCATTCGGGGTACTCGCAGTCTAAGAAAGAAGTCATTCGTGGTATTTTGGTGATTACGTTATGGCGCATTTGGAAGGCTAGAAACGAGAAAGTGTTTAGGGAGACGAATGTGTCCATCGTTCAAGTGATTGCGGATGTGAAGGCCCTTAGTTTTCTTTGGTTTAATAGTAGATGCAAGGGTCTTGAGGTGTCATGGGAGGGTTGGCGTTCTTTTGATTTTAATGTAATGTAATTGTTTGTGGCTTGTGGCTATCTCCGTCTTGGAGATAGGCCGTTGTGTTTTAATGAAAGTTGCTTTACAAAAAAAAAATATAAACTATAGAGTAAACTGCCATTTTGGTCCCTGAGGTTTGGCCAGTTTTGCCACTTTAGTTCAAATCTCAAACTTTTTGCATCTAGGGCCCTGTGGTTTCGTTTTTGTTGCCATTTTGGTCCAAATTTCAAATTTGGCCAGATTCCCCAACTTAAACCCCCCCTATTTTGTCTTTATCCTCAGGGGTATTTTGGTCATTTAGATTTATTATAACTTAAATTTAATAAATAATAATGCCACTGCCAGAACAACAATAATGCCACTGCCAGAACAACAACAACAAGCACCACCACCACCACCCCCACCCCCACCACCACCATCCCACCGCCGCCAACACCACCATCCCACTGCCGCCAACCCTCCCAACCCCAAAACCCTCAAAAACCCTCACATAACTCAAAGCTGTTAAATCAGCAGTGAAGAAACCGACAATCAAATCGGCGACCAAACCTGTTAAATCAGCAGTGAAGAAACCGCGAAGAGGAAGGGGTTCCGTCAGATCGACGGCGGAGATGAAGGCGGCGGCGTAGCTGAGCTGGTTTTGGAGATGAAGGCGACAGCATAGTGGAGGAAGTGAGGGTGTCGGGGGTGGTGGCGGTGATGGTGGAGGGTTATTGTTCTTATGACCAACACCCTCATCTTCATCTCCCCTTTCAGATCTTCAACCATTTCTGCAACTCACCACCTCAAAACCCTAACTCCGATCCACCTCAAATCCACCCCCCACCGTCGCCGGACCACCCTCACCGTCGACAGGAGGAGAGAGAGAGGGGGTGGTTTGATGAAGCTATCAAGGCAGACAATCAAGGTAACGGACCACCCTCACCGTGACTGGGTTTTACCCCTTCCAAATCGCCGCGACTGGGGTTGTTTGAAGATGACGGTGGTGGTCAGAGGTGGTGCTCGAGGAGGTGTTCAGTGGTTGTGCTGTTAGTCGGATGGTGGTGGTGGGGAAGATGCTAGTTCAGAGAGAGAGGGAGCATGAGAAAGACGGCGATGGGGGCTAGGTTTATAAAGGGTCACACATTTTTGGGTTTTATTATTTATTTTTAATCAAGATTAGGTTATAATAAAACGTAAATGACCAAAATGCCCCTGAGGATAAAGACAAAATAGGGGGTTTAAGTTGGGGAATCTGGCCAAATTTGAAAGTTGGACCAAAATGGCAACAAAAACGAAACCACAGGGCCCTAGATGCAAAAAGTTTGAGATTTGGACTAAAGTGGCAAAACTGGCCAAACCTCAGGGACCAAAATGACAGTTTACTCTAAACTATAAAATATCGTTTTTAACGTGATTATTGATCATAAAAATAAGCATAGAGACGTATTATATTTGACATGAATTATTTTTGAAAAAAATTATGTCTCGTAAACTAAATTTAAGTTATACCAATACATTAATAGAAATAAGCATGATATATACATTGAAACGTAAACCAAATTAAATTTATACCAATAGGTACATAGAAATAAGCGCGTAAAGCTCGAGGGGGTCAAAATGTCATTACGTAGAAACGTAAACCAACTTGAATTTATAACAATACGTACATAAACGTCAGAATGTAGACTAACGGAAAACGCCAATAAAAAATAAGCACCAAAACGTATTATATTTGATACGACTCCGTTTTTATAAGGCTGGTATATCGGGTCAACCCGATCTATTAAGACATAAACCCGAAACAGGTAAATACGAACACGACACGAATCTTATCGTGTCAGATTTTTCAAACACGAACACTAACCTGATAATAAGCAGGTTACACGAAATGACCTGTTAAAACATGAAAAAGTTACAAACATATTATGCGACCTGTTAAGATACGAACAGGACCTGTTATTACATATTTGATATTAGCCATTAAGGAACTTGTTTAGTAAAAACTTAATCGCCAAAGGTTCACAAAAGTCTTAAAACATGCATAAAAACATAATGTCTTAACAAACTTAAAATGAAATCTATAAAAGTCTAATCATAAATTCAAAACAATTTCAACTTTCAAGTTCCCACGTGTCTTTCTTTCTCAAAATCTTCAATTCCAAACAATCAAACCTACACACAAATAAGAGAAAAATGTTCGGATAGTCCCTATGGTTTGCTCTATTTTTACCTATAGTCTCTACACTTCTAAAATTACACCTATAGTCCCCGACTTTTGCACATTCGTTCTCGGATGGTCCCTAAAGCGAATGAGGGTTAGTTTTATCAGTTAAAGGTGTGTGAAATGACCTAAACCCCCTTACTATAAAATTAATAACTAAAAAGTTAAAAAAATATAATTAATATTTAAATTTTACGTGGGACCCACCACCCACCCCACTCATATCTTCATCCCCAATATCAATACCATGTAGCTTAGATTTACCTAAGTCAATTTTAAACCCCGAGCAAAGATAGAAGCACCACAATAATCTCGCTACATTTTTAATCATGCCGAAGAAAGCTTCCATCATAATGATAAATAAGAATGGGGAAATCAGGTCCCCTGTCGCATACCTTTGAAACACGGGAATTCGAATGTAGTTTTAAAAGCGAATACCTTTTCGGGTTTTTTCTTAATCCACGTCATGATCTCACTAAGCATAGGGCCATCAAGAATAAATCTATCATTTAAAAACACATTGGCTGAAATCACCAATCCAAGCACCATCTTCAAGCGATTAGCAAGCACTTTTGAGATGACTTTATTAATCAAGCCCGCCAAGTTAATCGAGCCATAGTCCTTTAGCTCCCCTGGGTCTTTAACCTTGGGAACAAAGGCAATAAACGATGAGCTACAACCCTTATTGATGTTCCAAAAAACAACCTCAAAGAAACACCAAAATCTCTTTAGAAACCTAATATTGAACCCATCCGGGCCCGGGGCCCGGTCATCACCACATTCAAAATCAACATTTTTTTTATTTCTTCCTTGGAGAAAACCGCAACAAGCAGCCTCCTGTCCTTCTCAAAAATATTTTTATCACGACACCCAACTAACTCATGCCAAACAACCATATCTTCTTTAAATCGCTCCCTTAAATAATTAAAAATCTCTTTCTTAATTAGCTTTGGTTTTGTGACCCATTTGTTGCGTATTATCAGCCCCATGATAGTATTAGACACCTTCCGATTGTTTATTAGGCCATGAAAAAACACCGTATTATCATCCCCATCAATCGGCCATTTTGTTCTCAACCTTTGCTTTAAATCTTTCACTTTAACTGCCACTAACTCTACTAACTGTCTCATTGTGTGATTTATTAGGGGTAATCACGAAAATAGCCATTGACTGGTCAATTTTTCAAAAATAGCCAGTTGACACCCCTTAAAATGCCGTTTCACGAATTCCAACCCGGCTCAAGACATAGGGTAAGAACTTTCTTCAAATGCCAATCACATTTTACCACGTATTAACTGTCAAACATCTCCCATCACCTTTTGTCAACTTTCTCTCTCCTGTTTCTCTCTCCATTGTCATCTCCCATCACCTTTTGTCACCTGTCACACCCCGATATTTCCACGTATTACCGGTGGGCCCGGTGGGGAGTATCGTGACGTAGTGGCCATTTCGTAAAATAATGCCAAGGATATCCGGGACATGGTCATTAACCCCCCAAAGGCTTTAAGCAAACAAAACATTTCCAAACAGAACATATCAATGGTTTAACCTCTATTCGATTAAAGATTCAATGCCCGACCAAGCGGTATTTTATATACCATACCCCAAGCCCGTATAGGGAAAATAAGTTAAAAGTATTTACCTGAGCTAAATATAAATTTAATCCCAGCCGTATCAAATCAGCAAGTACAGATAGCTTTTACTGCGTCTCCTATTCTGGAACGAAGGTTTATAATAACCTATTAGATTCCTAACAGGTCTTTAATTTAAGCCTAAACTTAGACCGGTTAGTTTTAAAGGAAGATACGGTTCAAACGCACGATTAAGCGAAGACCGGAATGGAATGTGATTTAGACCCGAAAAGTTTGAAGACTTGTATAATATGGGCAAACTAAACACATTCTAGATTTTGAGACAAAAATGATAAGGTTTGACCCGTTTCGGTCAATTTATGCAAATTAGTTACATAAACCGGACCAAACGCGAAAAATGCATAACGGGTAACCATAAGAGTCATATACAGGTTTCCTAATTTAATATGCCTTAAATATGTTGTGACATCAGTAGGATATCTTCTATTATGCTCAAAACGAATTTAAACCTAAACTATGCCTCGTAAGGGCATTTTGGTCATTTAAAAGGTTATAAAAGAGTTTAAACATTAATCTGAGTTACAGGTCTGATATAATCAGTAAAAATACTCAATTTCATAAGTTATATCAGTAGGGTATTACCTATATGTGAAATTTACTATTTATAACCAAATTATGCACCGAAGGGGCATTTTGGTAATTTCACATAAGCTTATAAGGTCAAATCTGGAATCTGACTTTACAAACTTTTACTTGCTATTACAATATATAAATTTACTTAATATATCAGTAGGTATCAAACCTTATATGTTCAAAATAGTTTTAACACATACTATGCGTTAAAAACGCTTAAAAAGGCGATTTTGGGCTATTTCCGGGTTCTTAAAGGAAAGCTGATATTTTTATTATTCCAGAAGGCTCAAAATATTTTATTTATCATATTAGATCAGTAGAAAAAGGTTTGGGGTCAAAAAGATTTGTAAAACTCATTTTATAGCTCAAAAGAGCAAAACCGGTATTAACCAAATTAAAGCTACAACCCTATGTTATGCTCAGCCTAAAATTAATTAAAAATCTTCAAAAATCCCAAAATATTATATTATATCAGTGGGTAAAAAGTTTGGTATTAAAAACCGGGTTTAGATAGGCTATATGCTAATTATGTCATTAAATTACTCAAAAGTTTTCTAATTACGCTAATGAGCATAACTCTTAATCTAGACCTCAAACTGATGTCAAATTTTGGGTACAAGTTTATAAATCAGTAACCAAGGTGTCTACTCTTTTATATTTTCAAAAATCATATTTTAAGGTCATTTGGGTATAATGGTCAACATATAAGCATTTAACGGAAACATGCATGTGAATCGGATATCTATTGAACCAAGGTGTATAATCACAGAGGGTTATACTAACATGTAACTAGGTTCAAAAGAAGCTCTAAGGCAATCCTAAACTAGGCTTAAACGGGTCAGGAATGAAAGTCAAAGCAAAAGTCAAATTATGCGACTTTCGGTTCCGAACCGAGTCTAATCTGAAGATTGTCGGGTTGAACATGTTTAAACATGTTCTTACATTAATTACCAAGTTATATTACTGATAAAACAGGTTACATGGATCCTACATTGCTAATTATGCATTAATTTGAAAATAAGTATTCTGTTGACTTTTTAAAGTTAGCTTTGACCCGACAATTGACCTAGTTAGAGTGGGAATCAGAGAATACCCTTTTAAGGGTTTATTACCCACATAAATACCTACTTATAGGTACTTTTAATTCGAGATTTGACTGAACAAATTTTAATTAATCTCGAAGTTAAACCTTAATTACGACGGTTTGACTTTTAGCTAATTAATTAAGCTAAACTGAAATAAGAAGGATTAAGGACACTCACAAAGGTCCTAAGTATGCTTATGGATCCTAGAGAAGTTGGTTGCTGATCAGAGGAGCTCCAGAAGTGGACTTGTGAATGTTTGCAAATGAATGGCACAAGAGTTGCAAAGGAAAAGAGTGGTTCCTAATGGATATAACACATCCATCTAACACAGTTGAGGCGGTTTCTATGGTTCCATCAGCTAATTCCACCTCATACATCACACTTATTATCTACAAATGATTTATCAGCTCCTGAATCAAATAGCACTCTCGCATAGACATCATTTATGAGGAAGGTACCTGTGATCACATTGTCGTCCTGAACAACTTCCTTTGCATCCATCCTGAAGACCCTAGCATTGGTCTTTTTCCCATCCTCAGTCTTCTTTGCGAGTTTTGGGCAGTTGGACTTGATGTGCCCTTTTTCATTGCAGCTATAGCACGTAGCATCCTTGATCTTCTTACAGTCTAAGGTCTTATGCTCAGAAGACTTGCAAATCCAACAAGCTCTCGGCTGTGACTGGGATTTCGACTCGAGTCTGCACCTCCCAAAATGGTGCTTCTTACAAACCTTACACTTGGGCTTATCTCCAGATTGATGCCCATCCTTCTTAGCTCCAGACCCCTTCTTATGGTCATTGTTTCCTTTATGCCTCTTGTCTGACCGTCGTGAATTGTCATCATCACGCTTCCTTTTCTCGGCATCCGTGTTCCTCAGCGATCTCTGCCTGACCACATCCAGTGTGAGGGACAAGAATATATCAGCGGCAGACCTGAATGTGGCTGGCCGAGAGGCTTTTACACTTGCCTTAATCTCGGGGGCTAAACCCCCAATGAAACGACCTATTCTTTTGGGTTCCGGGGTCACAAGATAAGGAACCAACCTTGACAGGGTATTAAAACTCGTAAGGTAAGCTTGGCAATCCAGATTTTTCATTACCAATGATAGAAAATCTGACTCAATCTTTTCAACCTCATGCTGAGGACAGTAGTTCTCCTTGATGAGGGTAACAAATTGTTCCCATGTCATATTGTACAGTGGAATCTTCCCAGTAGCTTGAATCAACGATCTCCACCAGGCTAAGGCCTCATCTTTGAATGATTGAGATACAAACTTTACTACATCCTTATCAGCGCACCCGCTGATATCAACCACGGTATCCATTTCATCCAACCAGGTCATGCAGTCAACCGCTCCTTTCTCCCCAGTAAAGTCTCTGGGTTTGCATGAGACGAAGTATTTATACGTACAGGACTTACCACGCGGTTCCTGCTTAAGCTCGATCTTCTTTGACGGGACACTTTGCTGGTTCGAGGAGTGATGCTCGTCATCATCCTTCTTTGGCTTATCTAGCTTAGAGGGTGGCTTACTATGAGCCTCAGAATGTGTTTTTGGCTTAGAATGGGGTACTGATTGAGTCCTGCTTCGAGTACTACTCGATTCACTATACTGCCTCTCTATGGCTTTAGTGACCGCATTGTCAATTAATGCTTGGAGTTCTGCACCAGTTACATTGATCCTGGTGGCGTCATGATTCTCCTTTGGCCGACTGTTGACCTCCTCAGACTCGGCCATGTAGTTGGATTGCTACATAAAATGATGACAATGATTTATTTAGGGAATTTTAATAGGTTTGTCATCTTGAAAATTTATTAACCATGGTAATTAAAGAACCATATTGGTTAATTTGTTAAGAAATTTCATTTGGAACTTTTCATTAGTAACCCTTAGTTCTAAAATGAATTATAATAAGGGCACAATAGGCCTAGTCACATGGACATTTCTAAATTTTTTGGGTCAACATCTTATAGGATCTAATTATTAAGGTTTGAATGAAGGTTCATTACCTTTCTTGACAGGGAGTTCATAAGCTACGACTGTATTTTATCTTATATGACAATAATTATAGCCCGTAGGCATTACATCACAAGCGGATGTTTAGATAATAATAAGGAATTTGGAATAATTCAACACAAGGGTGACCTGTGTGATTTTGCGGATCACATTAGCCAAGAATGTTAACATGTTTGCAGATGTTAACAGGGACTTGAATCTTTTAAAACAGGTTTTACCATATTGGCCAGGTCTTATTATGACATGCAAGCTAGGTTTTACACTTTTAAGATTCTTTTTAACATTTAACGCAGAACAAAATTTAAATTGAGATGTTGATATGGATCTAAATCTAATTGTGGAAACTATCATCTTGGCCCTGTCTTAAGGTGACACATGGCTAGGTCTTGTCCTCTTAGATTTTATCATTTTAATATAATGATAGATCTTGTATAATTTATGTTATTATTTATTTTATATTTTTGTTCATGCATATAACTTAAAAGTAGAATTTAAATCTAACCATTTCACCACATGAATTAAAATACTAGTCTGCCCTGAACGGGACTTTCAAATGAAATAACATGCCCTCGCAGGGGCTTAACCAAACAAACATACCCACGCAGGGGTCAAAATAAAAGACTTGCCCACGCAGGGGCTTAACTAACAAAACATACCCACGCAGGGATTTAACAAACAGAACATACCCACGCAGAGGTTAAAACAGAAAGACAGGCCCACGCAGGGGCCCAACAGAAATAAGGAAATACAACCAACAATTGAAGGATTCAATGGTCCTTCTTGCTCTTCCCTTTTATCAAACTTGCTAATCCCTTGAAGAAACCTTGTCGTTCCCTGCGATCTCTGTGAACTTGATGTTCAACCTGGTCCAGTCTTTGGAGAATTTCCTCTCGCTCAGGCGGGGAAAACCGAGGTATCTGCGGCTGCGGCTGCGGCTGATGTGGAGGTCGAAGAGACGGCTGCTGTTGGTATCCATAAGCTGGGTATCCAACTCCCCAAGGAGCTCCGTAAGGCCCTTCGGGGTTAACAGCATTGTAGTTCCACGCCGCTAGGTATGGGTCAATCTCAGCATAATTGAAGCTGGAGTGAGCCGGCTGCTCGAAGGGATTATACGTTGCTGGGCCAGTGTAGGTAGGAATTGGGTTGCCAAAGCCCAAAGGTGGTGGTACAACATGTGCAGAGTTTACTTCCGGTGGTTCAGTAGGGTCGGTATCCTCGTCCATATCCATGGCGTGATCTCCGGAAAAGTGATATTCGGGTCCCAATGGGTTAACACCCACTGGTTCTTCGAGGTAATTTGCCGGCTTGAACCGGCTTCTGAAGATATGGGACGGGTTATCAAAGGAATGGTGTGAGTTGGACCGCTGGAGAGGGATAAACGAAGGTTGTGGGTTTTCGGGCTCATTTTCAGAATGGGGTCCAAAAGAGTGTAAGTAAGAAGGTGACGAAGCTAACGAGACAGATCGCCTCGCTGGCTGTAGGTGTGCTCTCCAGTCTCCCTGTGGGCTGGTGCTAATAGGGACAGGTGAGGTTCGCCTTTGAGAAGGCCCGGCCTCCTGGTCGTGGCCTGTTACAGGTGACTTTCCCTTTCTTCTGAGGAATCTTGGCGGCATATTTAGACCTGTCAATATAAACAAAAGATAACAACAAAGAATAATATAAAAGACAAAAATAAAACCAAATCAGGATTTGTCCTATGTTCTTTGTCTAGACTCGAAAATTCGAGGAATGTGCAATTGTGTAACTGAGATTAAACACAAAAGGCTAGTGTTTAATTCACTCAGTGTTGGCTCTGATACCAACCTGTCACCCCCCGATATTTCCACGTATTACCGGTGGGCCCGGTGGGGAGTATCGTGACGTAGTTGATATCATCATGGTCAAACAACACAATATATAAATACACAATGGAAGCAAAGATAGAATCATTTCAACTTTAATAAATTGTAATATTAAATATCACGATATAGTTGAAATAGATCCACAGGCGGATCAAAATAAAAAGGAGACATTGTTCAACATTTTTATGACATCCAAGCTTGCGAGACTTATTGTGGACTCTAGGAGAAAGCCAACCTAGTTCGAGTAGTACCTGCACTTAACCTTTTTGGGAAAATACGTCAGTTTACACTGGTAAATACAATTTAACTGACTCATTTTGAAAAGTTTAATAAAATTGATTTGAATGCACGTGGCACAAAACTTTTTATAACTTGGGATAATTATTTAAATATAATCTTGTAAAAGAATTACATGTTTCTTATGCGTTCAGTAGCCCGGTTTGTACCGGGTTAAAGATCAATAGACACACCATATTATTTATTTCGGCACTGACGGGTGTACGCCTACACCCCGTGCTTAGGTCGTGGCCATTTCGTAAAATGATGCCAAGGATATCCAGGACATGGTCATTAACCCCCCAAAGGCTTTAAGCAAACAAAACATTTCCAAACGGAGCATATCAATGGTTTAACCTCTATTCGATTAAAGATTCAATTCCCGACCAAGCGGTATTTTATATACCATACCCCAAGCCCGTATAGGGAAAATAAGTTAAAAGTATTTACCTGAGCTAAATATAAATTTAATCCCAGCCGTATCAAATCAACAAGTACAGATAGCTTTTACTGCGTCTCCTATTGTGGAACGAAGGTTTATAATAACCTATTAGATTCCTAACAGGTCTTTAATTTAAGCCTAAACTTAGACCAGTTAGTTTTAAAGGAAGATACGGTTCAAACACACGATTAAGCGAAGACCGGAATGGAATGTGATTTAGACCCGACAAGTTTGAATACTTGTATAATATGGGCAAACTAAACACATTCTAGATTTTGAGACAAAAATGATAAGGTTTGACCCGTTTCGGTCAATTTATGCAAATTAGTTACATAAACCGGACCAAACGCGAAAATTGCATAAAGGGTAACCATAAGAGTCATATACAGGTTTCCTAAGTTAATATGCCTTAAATATGTTGTGACATCAGTAGGATATCTTCTATTATGCTCAAAACGAATTTAAACCCAAACTATGCCTCGTAAGGGCATTTTGGTCATTTAAAAGGTTATAAAAGAGTTTAAACATTAATCTGAGTTACAGGTCTGATATATTCAGTAAAAATACTCAATTTCATAAGTTATATCAGTAGGGTATTACCTATATGTGAAATTTACTATTTATAACCAAATTATGCACCGAATGGGCATTTTGGTAATTTCACATAAGCTTATAAGGTCAAATCTGGAATCTGACTTTACAAACTTTTACTTGCTGTTAGAATATAAAAATTTACTTAATATATCAGTAGGTATCAAACCTTATATGTTCAAAATAGTTTTAACACATACTATGCGTTAAAAACGCTTAAAAAGGCGATTTTGGGCTATTTCCGGGTTCTTAAAAGAAAGCTTATATTTTTATTATTCCAGAAGGCTCAAAATATTTTATTTATCATATTAGATCAGTAGCAAAAGGTTTGGGGTCAAAAAGATTTGTAAAACTCATTTTATAGCTCAAAAGGGCAAAACCGGTATTAACCAAATTAAAGCTACAACCCTATGTTATGCTCAGCCTAAAATTAATTAAAAATCTTCAAAAATCCCAAAATATTATATTATATTAGTGGGTAAAAAGTTTGGTATTAAAAACCGGGTTTAGATAGGCTATATGCTAATTATGTCATTAAATTACTAAAAAGTTTTCTAATTACGCTAATGAGCATAACTCTTAATTTAGACCTCAAACTGATGTTAAATTTTGGGTACAAGTTTATAAATCAGTAACCAAGGTGTCTACTCTTTTATATTTTCAAAAATCATATTTTAAGGTCATTTGGGCATAATGGTCAACATATAAGCATTTAACGGAAACATGCATGTGAATCGGATATCTATTGAACCAAGGTGTATAATCACAGAGGGTTATACTAACATGTAACTAGGTTCAAAAGAAGCTCTAAGGCAATCCTAAACTAGGCTTAAACGGGTCAGGAATGAAAGTCAAAGCAAAAGTCAAATTATGCGACTTTCGGTTCCGAACCGAGTCTAATCTGAAGATTGTCGGGTTAAACATGTTTAAACATGTTCTTACATTAATTACCAAGTTATATTACTGATAAAACAGGTTACATGGATCCTACATTGCTAATTATGCATTAATTTGAAAATAAGTATTTTGTTGGCTTTTTAAAGTTAGCTTTGACCCGACAATTGACCTAGTTAGAGTGGGAATCAGAGAATACCCTTTTAAGGGTTTATTACCCACCTAAATACCTACTTATAGGTACTTTTAATTCGAGATTTGACTGAACAAATTTTAATTAATCTCGAAGTCAAACCTTAATTACGACGGTTTGACTTTTAGCTAATTAATTAAGCTAAACTGAAATAAGAAGGATTCAGGACACTCACAAAGGTCCTAAGTATGCTTATGGATCCTAGAGAAGTTGGTTGCTGATCAGAGGAGCTCCAGAAGTGGACTTGTGAATGTTTGCAAATGAATGGCACAAGAGTTGCAACTAAGGGGCTCTATATATATGAATTTTAATCATCTAGGATCATGCCAAGCAACTCTACTGATGTTATGAGATCAAGACAAGTGCCCTCTATGCATGTAATACCATTGGGGAGCCCCTGGTATAAGAAAACAACCCTTTAAAGTCGGTTACAGACCTGAACTGGCAGCTGCCAGGAGTATTCTGTCGTTGTGCTGTTCACGCGGGCCGCGTAAGCCCATAGGGCAATCTTACGCGGGCCACCTGGCCTCCCATAACCAGCCAAACAAGTTTCAGCTTATTATATTTCAGTCCCTGGTCCTTTGTAACGTGGTTTTAACTCTTGTTCTTGCATTTTTGGCCTTTTAACCTTACTTTTAAGGGCTCCATAACATATTCAAGTATTGGTAAGTCCTTGGTCAACCTTATGATCACCCGAAAAGTTGTAAATTTCAACGTTGACGCTTTTAACCCCTCGTATACGAATATTGTCATAACTTTCTCATACTTTATCAAAACCTTGTGAAATTTTTATCACTTATTCTCGTGAGTATAATTAACCGTTACAAAGCTTCGGGTTTGCTAAAAGGTCACTCAGAGGTACACTTTAAACATGTTGACACATTTAACCCCTGTAGTTTGTAATTTCTCACTTTCTTCCACAATTAGGTTCGTATGATCCATGATTTATTCGTTTAAGGTTATAAACATCATGTGGGGCTGTTGTGAAGTATATTTTTCCATTGCTGACACTTTGAACCCTTTCATTCATGTATTTTCTCTGTTTGTCAACTTTAGTCCCTTTAAATCAATTCTTTACACGTCTAAAGTCCGTGACACGTGTCAATATAATATTGGACGTGAATTTTCGAGGTGTAACATCACCTTTGTAGTCAGTCACCTTCACCGAAAAAGCTATTTGTTGAATTATGTAAAAAAAATATAATAATAATTGTTGAATGAAGGTACTATACTGGCGGTTTTAATGATGAATGCTTTTCTGGTGGTTTCTCTCTCCATGTCTCCATATCTCTTCAAACTTCACCGAGCACCACCACCACCCTCACCTCCCACCACCGCCCTGAAACCTCCCACCACCCTCACCGAGCACCACAACCCACCACAACCGTGTCAGTGAACGTGCACCTCTGTTCAGCCATATCAGAGGTGTTTCGAGTTCCTTCAACATATCAGAGGTTCCGACTCACACTGTTCCGACTCGCAACCACTTACACCACCACCAACTTTCTTGTCCGATCATCTTCACCAACGTTCATCACTGTCGCGATACATCATCTTCTCCACTTCATCATTCATCATCACATTAACCTCCATCACCAAACATCTGTCAATCTTCGTTCACCATCATTATTCTCCGCTCATCGCTACAACTCCGTCACATCCAACACCACCTTCGTTCAACACCTCCTTAACGACCACCGTGCAACATCATCATCATTCACCTTCTCCGACGCAACCTCCGGTTACCATCACCATCATCCACCTCCTCCGATCACCACTCATCGAATCACCATCATACATCAGCCATTCGTTTTTTTTTTAACTTGAAGCAACTGATATGTAAGTGAAAGGAATAATTTAAGAGAGAGGAGATGAGAGAGAGAGAAAGAGGAGAGAGAGAGGAGAGAGAAAGGTGACAAGTGATGCCTTGATAGTTAACGTGTAGTGGATAGAGGACTGAGGGAACATGATAGATGACAGCAGTACACGTGTCAAAACCTGACTGGTCTTTGAGGAAAGTTCTTAACTTTTGTCTTGAGCCGGGTTGGAATTCGTGAAACGGCATTTTAAGGGGTGTCAACTGGCTATTTTTGAAAAATTGACCAGTCAATGGCTATTTTCGTGATTACCCCTTTATGTTATTCAATAAACATTTTTTTTATCATATTAATGGTACAAATACCTAAGGTAATAATGTTTCAATAATTAGAGTATTTATCATTGCATTGTACTTTATATGGTTGCATAATAACGATTATCTTACTTCAAACATGTTTTATATAAAATAATTGTCTTCAAGTTATAGTAAACTCAATGCTAACTGAGAGATAAACTTTAGGTTATTAATATTGACCGGCATTAATAAATATAGTTTTTGTTTAATATAAACAACTCACTTAACCTTTTTTTATTATTATCATAAAGAATAGAGTTAATAGCCAAAATGGTCCCTGAGGTTTGCTCACTTTTGCCACTTTAGTCCAAAATCCAAATTTTTTAAATCTGGGTCCCTGAGGTTTGCATTTTTTTGCCATTTTAGTCCAAATTTCAAAAAAGTCAAATTTTATCAATTTTTTTACTGAATTTTGTCTTTATCCTTATTTCTCACAAGGGCAAATTTGTCATTTTATATTATTATAAACCAATGGTTATTTTTATGATATATTATAACAAATCCTCTTCAAGAACCCAGACCTCTCAAAGCAGATTAACTCTCTCTCTCTCTCAAAGCACCCTCTGTCTCTCTCTCTTCACCACCACCGCCACCTCATCCCCTTCTCACCACCGCCACCACTACCTCCTCACCACAGCCGCCACCACCACCTCCTTCTCACCGCGACCTCTCCTCCGCCATCGCCATCACCGTCCTCCGCCTCGATCGCCTCAAAGTGCACGCCGCTCCGGTATCAGTCGATATCGAGCCAGGTGTTCGAATCAAAGTTCGTAATCCAGATGTTTAGTCGCTCGATTATCGTCGCTCAATGTTTTGGTTGAGTATAGAGGTGAACAGCTAGGGTTTATTAGTTCGGATGAGGGAAGCATGAAGGTCAGGGGTTCGATTCTATTTACTACGGTTACGGAGATTCGTGGTAGTCTTGGAATTCTGTTGTTTAATTTTTCGATTAAGGTATGAATACTGTTTCCTTGGTGCAGTGGGGTGGGGTGGGGTGGGGTGGTGCAGGTCAGGGGTTTGGTGGTGGTGGCGGTTTGAAGACGAGAGTTGTGTGGATGGAGTTCTGTGAGTAAACTGCCATTTTGGGGGTGGCCGGAGTTCTGGTGGTGGTCATAGTTGCAGGTGTTGATGTTCAGTTGTTTGAGAAGATGATGATGATTCAGTTGTTTGATGATCTACTTTGAGAGAGATGATCTGGGTTCTTGATATGGGTTTGTAATTAGTTGTTTGTTAATAACTCATAAAGAGGCGATGATGATTTTTTCGCTGTCTGAGTGAATCGAGTGAAGCTTTGAGACTTACCGTATCTTGGCGGGGTAATATCCGGCTGTTGAAGCAGCTGCGATGTTTGCATCCATGGCGGTTGGTTCCTCTTTGTTTTGGTTATTATTAACATATCTGAGCCTCCTAATTCTTCTTTTTCATATTTTCGTTTTTATTTTTATCAAGGGTTTTGACTTGATATTTTCGGGGTTAATTAGTGTTGTTGATTCGTTATAGTTGCAGGTGTTGATGTTCAGTTGTTTGAGAAGATGATGATGATTCAGTTGTTTGATGATCTGCTTTGAGAGAGATGATCTGGGTTCTTGATCTGGGTTTGTAATTAGCTGTTTAATGATCTGCTTTGAGAAGATGATGATGATTCAGTTGTTATAATATATCATAAAAATGACCAAAATACCCCTGCATAAAATGACAAAATAGGCTGGTTGCAACAATTAAAAAAGGGGGGTTTTGAAATTTGGACTAAAATGGCAACAAAATGCAAACCTCAGGGACCCAGATTTAAAAATTTTGGATTTTGGACTAAAGTGGCAAAAGTGAGCAAACCTCAGGGACCATTTTGGCTATTAACTCTAAAGAATATGATATGCATACGTCGTGTCGTGTCGTGTCGTACATATATATAGACATACAAGTTTAAAAGTCGTTTTTAGTTACGAGTTATAGTTTTTATGTTGTGATTTGTAGTTAGTCTTACCATGATTTGGGATTTAAGGTGTTGATACTGATACTAGGATCAAGTAGCCTATTAGGTGTAGTGATTGCGGCTCATGTATCTCCTATGGTATGGATTGTGTGCATGGCAGACTTATATAGAGCGGGTCGGGGTCTACGGACCCCAATGTTTTTTAAAAATTAGTAGATCCGGTATATTAAATTTTATAAGGACCCCATAATATAATTAGGTGGACACCATAGAAAGAAAAGGAAAGTTGACGTAGTGGTAAACCCCCCTCTTTACCAACAAGAGGTCATAAATTCAATCCTTGTATGACCCGGACGAGAACCGACCCGAAAATTTTAACGTTTTGTTATGAAAATTTTGAACACCGAAAAAAATGGACCTCATTGAAAAAAAATCCTGGGTCCGTCACTGATTGTGTGGATGTGGACGAGACCTTGTATGTTTAAGAGTGGCATTTTATTTCGACTCGTTTCATATGGATATAGAGAGAGGTTAAAACATTAATTAGTATTTTTTTTCATGGTTTTGAATCGTGAGATGAAGTTATGGGGTTATACCCTGACTTTCGGATTTAGGGATGTTATAAATGGTATGAGAGTCATAGTACCCCGAGGTGTACAGGGTGCTAGACTCATGCATTTGCTCAAGTATGGGCGAATAGATTTCGTGCACACATGCCTGATGAGGACACCAGGTATTAAAGTGGAGAAATTTGATAGATATCATCCACATAGAATTAAAACAGGGGATGTTATAAATTGTATGAGAGTCATAGCACCCCAGGGTGTACTGGGTGCCAGACTCATGCATATGCTCGCAGTGGCGAAGCTTGAAAATTTCCACCGGGGGGTCGGATGTCACTGGACCTAATATTTGAGGGGTCGAAAACGTATATACCTAAAAAAATCTATACGAAACATACATACATAACACACTGAGCGAAAAGTTCGGAGGGTCCCCCCCTTGAAAGTTGCGCCCCTGTATGCTCGGGTATGGATGTATACATTTCATGCACACATGCCTGATGAGGCCGTCAGGTGTTTAAGTGGAGAAATTTGATAGATATCTTCCACATAAGATTAAAACACCTTATGAGTTTGAGGTTATGTGTCATTAGTATCTTTCATCATTAAGTTCTAATCTAAAGTTATTGAGTTACAACTTACAAGTATGTTAAGTCAACCCGGTATTCATTTTTTATAATAACATTGCTTTAAGCATTGAAAAAATGTTCTATATGCCATCAACATACGAAACTAGCCTTATTTATACAATTTCAACCAAAATATATTGGATATATGCTTTGTTGCTACAACAATTAAACAGTGGTAATTAAGTATGTATTATTGATATAATGGAGTACTTATCCTTGGAAGACCCAAGGCTAAGTGGTATCAAGAGTACAAGTTACAACTAGAGAAGTATAACTGAAATACAAAGGAAGAGTACACTAATTACAAAGGAGAAGTAAGTAAGAGATAGGTATACAAGTCTAAGGTATAAACCTTGTATCAGGGGTGTGTTGCAATGAACCCTTGGGCTGGTATTTATAGCCAGCTAATGGGCTTCATCTTTCCCTAAGACAACCCATGACACTTCCAGAAGAGGAAGTGTAGCAAGCCCCTTTCTACCTTCCAGTTCTCTGTTTTTCCCTTGTATGCTATATCGGGTAATACCTTCACTTCTCTCTTGCTAAAAGCAACTAGTCTTCTCTTGTCCTTTTGTGTTGCATTTATAACTCTTTCTTTAACCTTTTGTATCTGACTTGTGAGACTTTGACCTACCTCCATATTCGTGCGTCTGAGTTGTTGTTCTACTGACAAGGAGATGACCTCTCCTTGCCTAATTCTGAAGGCGTATTGTTTATTGGCCTTGTGTCTGTCTATCTAGTGACAAAAGGATGTCACCTCCTTGTTTGTATTTGAGTAGACTGTTTCTTTATCTCCTTCCATTATTATGGGGGGAGAAATGGGTATACATTGGAAGAATCCGTTGGGTCTTCGAATATCAATAGGTTGATTGTTTCGCTCTTGTATCTTTGTAACACCCCGTGTTTCCACAAGTCAAAGTCAAGGTCAAAGTCAACGACCGGTCAAACGGATTTGACTTGTAGAGATTTCCTTATTTTAATTGTATTATGTGGAGTAAGTGTTGTTAATTACAAGCTATCGACATGTTATTCAAACGACTTACGACTGTGAACTATAGGAAGTAACAATGCGATAAAGTTAATCAACTGACAATCAAGCTATGCTAATCGAACCGACTCCGAATCGCAACTCGATCTATACTTGTTGGTTATTATTATACGTGTGTGTGTGTGCCTTATGTGTTACTTGTGCATGATTATTCATGTTGTGTTGTGAAAATCAATCGAAACGCAATCTAACTCGAAGGGCAATCGAACTCAATCGAAACTCGAAATCGAACTCGAACGCGAATCACAATCGAACGATGATAATTAGTAGTTGGGACTAAAAGTAATTTGACTAGGAAACCCTATCGTGTCGAACCACTCGCAATCAAAATCGAATCGGCAAAATCGTCACAACAAACAATCAAACCACGTGCCATCCGACCAGATAGCCATCTGACCGGATAGCCACTATGTCATCCGACCAGGATGTCATCCGATCGGATAGCCCTTTCCTCTCTTGGAACCTTATAAATACCCTTGTCATTGTCATTCTTTCTACTTTTGGAAACCCTCTGTCCGAACAGCTCGTGCTCCCCACCTTTTCTTCGATTTCTCTCGATCAAGGTAAGATCTCGTCCTAAATCTTGTACTTTCTTGATCTACACGCACTCCTACACCTTTCTGTCTTTTAAATCTTAACTTTTAACCGTGAAATCACTTGATTTCGGGTGTTCTAGGATGATGTCATCATGTGTTCTTCAAGAACTTCATGTTTTGGCCTCAATCCACCAAGAACAACTTAGATCTAACCGATTTCCACAAAGATCTTGTAAAGATCTCGACACAAGTGTGCTGACAAAGGATTGAAAGATGGTTTTTAACTTTCTTTCAACTCTTTTGCACTCAATGTACTCAAAACCGATAGGATCCGACCCTGATCTAGTCTTCTACTCTATCGTAGTGTTGTACTAGCTCAAGATCCGGATTCTACCCACGAGACTACCGATTTCGGGTTAGTCAAGAACAACCGACTCGAGCCGGTAACTAGCCGGACTAGGGTGATTCCTGGTCGGGTTGGTCATCTGGGTCGAGCTAGGGGTTCCGTCGGCTAACACGTTGTCAAAGTGTCTCGATAAAATGACAAACCATCGAAACGGCCAAGTGTAGGACGAACGGAACAACCGTAATGGATTACTATCCGACCAGATTGTTGTCCGATTGGATAGGTCATCCGAACGGATCACCCTTGGGTCCCACCTTTAAAACAATCTTAGCTGAAGTTTGAGTATCGAACGAATCGCAATCCGATCGGACGACCATCTGACTGGATTACTCTTCGGATCATTAGATACTAAGACTTTAAAGACTTAAGCAATTTTCAACATGTTCATTAACAGGGTTGCCACCCGATCGGATGGACATCCGATCGAGTGACACTTCTGCTGTGAACTTGTCTTCACAAGTAATCTCACCATTAAGTTGTCGTCCGACCGGATGACCATCCGCACGACCCACCATCCGATCGAACGACTTGATGGATAGAGATACTTCAATGTTCTCAAAATGCTACAACGAAAACTTCAAAAGTCAAGCCATCATACACAAACACATTCTTTTTATAGGAAGAAACAATCCACTCGAATCGCCATCCGACCGGACCACCGTCCGACCGGATGACCACCCGAATGGATTGTTATCCGCACGGATTGCTGTCCGATCGGATTGCCATCCGATCGAACCACTATCCGGCCCTCTCACACCTTGTGACATTTTACGTGTCACTTATCGTTATGCTATCGAATCTATTCAGGCTAACCCTACTCGCTAAGCGCTCCCTTCAATCCATTCACCGCTGTGAGTATACTCGATCCTTTTTTGCTTTACGCACTTTTGGGTGTTACATACGTAACAAATATTCAAACTACAACAATCACACTACTCAATACTATTTGAACGCTAACCATTAATGCATGTTATACGTGTCTTATGAATGCTTGTTTGTTATGTTTACACATGGAATGCTGTCTACCTGCCTTAGCAACGATAGTACTATAGTTTGGACTCAGCACTTGTTCACACGGGGGTTGTTAAGGACCATTACTTGCATGGATTACGGTGGTAATCATGTATTGCGAACTGCCTCAGGCAGTCAACCCACAGTCATTGGTATCGATGGATCTATGTCGATAACTAACGTGCTTCATTTCACTATGTGTACGTTCTGGTTATGCGTAAACGAATTCGAACTCTGTATGCTATTATTAAACTTGTATGCTCACCTTTACATTTTATGTATTGACTTTATTTTAACGTATGTGACAGGTGCTTAGGACGCACACTTGGTAGGAATTTGAAGCTAGAATAAAGCTTTAGAGCCCAACAAATAGTTGTCTGTAGTGGTCAACCTAAGGGTCTCTAGAAGCAGATAAACAATTGCTGACTATTTTAAATCTGAGTTGTCGGAACAGAATATTTGCCTGGTTTTTGTCTGTAATAATTATGTTACTGTTTGAGATGCGGTATGGGACGTATTATTTAAATTGAATAGTATTTATAATTGTTATGGAAACTTCTGGACAATCTGTTTCGCTCAGTGCCATGCCCCGATGATTCCGCCATCGGTTGGGGTGTGACAGATTGGTATCAGAGCCATAACTATAGGGAATTAGGCAAGACTCGACCTAGTCCGGGTCGAAGTCTTAGAAACCTAGACTATAGTTAAGAACCAACAGACTGACTCGAGTGCATCCAGTAGGGATTACGTACGAGCTTATTTCTCGCTATTCACACTTATGTTACACTACCACTACACTCGAATTTTCAATTTTACTGGGCGATAAAGTCGAGATTAGGTGTGAAAACCACAAACTCCCGACTAAATTGCTTAATCAATGTTGCTCAGCGGGGGAAATTATACCAAATCAGGGGTGAAACCCATATTTTGATGAATAATCTCCTCTGTTTTATCAAAAAACAGGGACGAAGTTGTTAAGCCAGGGGTGAAACCCTAACCTTGACGATTTGTTCCGCACATTTTACAAAACTCTCACCGAGGACTCGACGAACTCCAATGACCTGATTCTCGATATGACAAACGGGATGTGTGCCAATTGCCCCAGAATCGAGGCATAAGCACAGTTCCGAAGGTCAGACATGAAAGACAAGTCCTTGTGAATAGTCGAACAACCTTGGTTAGTCCAAGTCTATTAGCCGCAGACAATCTATCTCTCGGTTTTTATGAGTTTCGTCGATTTTATGTGAATTATGTGGTTTATGTTTATTTATTGGAATATTGGGGTATCATTGGATTCGATTTGACGCTTTTTGTTCCTGCTGATCACACAACACACTGTGATATACGCCCATAGTAGGTCCCAGTTTCGCTCCGAAACGATTGCGAACCGAACGTGTGACGTGTGGAATCCGTACACGAACGTGACCGAACACACGAGAATGTGATATAATCAGTGATTCTATTGATAGATCTGAGACCGTACAAGCACCCGAATCACGATGTCACTTTCTCTCTCTAGTTTCTCTCTCTAGATCTAGAGCTCTTCAATTCTCTGAGATACCAAAGGTGTCAAAAGTTCTAAATCTAACACCTTAGGTTCCTATTTATAGGCCAAGGGATCTAGAACTCTGTTTTCTGACTGCCTCTAGTGATTAAATGCGTATGTGTTTCCTTGCTTATGTGCCTTACTTGCTTAGGTGTTATGTGATTATGTGCTCTACGTGCTTATTTGTATATGTGATATTGTGCTCTATGTGTTATGTGTTTACGTGAATACGCGTGTTCCTGAGCTTTAGTAAGTAGTAAACGTGTGAGGTGAGATTCGAATACAATGTGTTGAGTCCTGTGACGATGTCCATTGCAGACAATGTCGTCTGGATCCCGTCACGTACTTTCCCGTCAGGAAAAGAGGGACAAACGCCTCGCTTCCATCATTGCTAAAAGTGTGGCAAAGGCCGTGAGTGATGTTTACGAGAATGGCAGCAAATCATCTGAGGAATCAAGGACCGATGCTCCAAAAGCTGCCACAAGGCCCTTTAGTTTCAAGCAATTCAAGTCGTGTGGGCCAAAAGAATTCACTGGCGAGGGAGGTCCGACTGCACTATTCCAATGGTTTGATTCCATTGAGGTCACTCTGCGACAGAGTGGTTGCCCTGATGACCTTCGAACTCTGAATGCTACCGGCGTTTTCCAGTCCCGTGCACTAGACTGGTGGACGACCGAGAGGAACAAGCGAGGGAATGATACAGCCTACTGCCTGTCGTGGGACGAGCTCAAGGAAGTTATGCTAGAGGAATTCTGCCCTCCTCACGAACGTCAAAAGCTCGACGATGAATTTTGGCACATACACCAGCATGAGGGTGACAACGCTGCTCTCGCTGCTCGTTTCAAACAACTCAGCATCATCTGTCCCGATCAAGTCAAGACTCCGGAGATCACAATCAAGAAGTACATCCGAGCTTTGCCCGACTGCGTCGCAGATTTCGTGCAAGCGGCTAAGACTAAGACGATCGAAGAAACTTACCTACTGGCCGCCGAAATCAACGACAAAAGGGTCAAGGCTGGTGTCTGGGATAAAACTTCGAAGCACCTGCATCAAGCTACTGCCACCACACCAACTGCTGAACCCACCTCATCGAGCAACAAGAGAAAGAACAAGAGAAAGAACAGCTCCAGCAACAAGAACTGTGCGATCACAGCTGCACCCATTCAAGCTGTACCAGCCCAACAGCGTCAAGTAGCGGCGCCTGTGGCTAATGCACCACCTGCAAAGCGTGCATACACTGGGCCACACCCGCTCTGCCCTACTTGCACCTACCACCACCCAACTGCCATTGCTTGCCGTTTTTGTGCTCATTGCAATGTATACGGCCACTTTACAGCCAACTGCCGTATTCGACAAGCTCCTGCCAATCAAGCTCTACTCACTGCCCCACAGGGTCAACAAGCTCCTCCGGCACCCGCGGTCAAAGCCAGAGCCTGCTTCGCATGTGGCGACCCGAACCACTTCGCCAACAGGTGCCCAAACAGGGTCGTGAAACAAGATCCTCAACAACAGCAGCCTCAACAGCAACAACAACAACAGCAGCAACAACAGGCCGCACGCGCCAGAACTTTCAACCTCAACGTGCGTCAAGCCCAGGCCGACAGCAACGTGGTAAATGGTACGTTCCTTGTGAATGGTATTTATGCTTCCTGTTTGTTTGATACTGGAGCGGATAATTGCTTTGTGTCGTTCGAATTCGAGAAACTCCTTAGTCGTAAACGCACCAAACTCTCCTCGACGTTCGATGTTGAAGTCGCTACCGGAAGAACCGTCGCCGTAAATTCTGTTCTTCGTGATTATACCCTTGAGCTCAACAATCACATCTTCCCAATCAACCTTATTCCAATGCAACTCAGAAGTTTTGACGTCATAGTAGGCATGGACTTTCTTCGAGAAAACCATGCTGAAGTCGTGTGCTTCAACAAGATGATTCGATTTTCGCTCGCGAATGGTGACTTATTATGCGTATACGGTGATACTACTTCAAAGGGTCTCAAGCTTATGTCATGTGTCCAAGCTAGCAAGTATCTCCACAAGGAATACAGAGCTTTCTTGGCTAACATTGTAGTAGCGGAGAAGGAAAAGAAAGAGAAGAAGGAAGTGAAAGACGTTCCTGTGGTTCGAGAATTTCCTAATGTTTTTCCAGAGGATCTTCCCGGACTACCGCCAAGTCGTGATATCGACTTTCGTATCGACCTCATTCCTAGAGCCAACCCTATTGCAAAAGCTCCTTACCGACTCGCGTCGTCCGAAATGCGCGAACTCTCAACCCAACTCCAGGAATTACTTGAGAAAGGCTTCATTCGCCCGAGCACCTCTCCTTGGGGCGCGCCAGTCCTTTTCGTCAAAAAGAAGGACGGGTCGTTCAGGATGTGCATCGACTATCGGGAATTGAATAAGTTAACTATCAAGAACCGCTATCCCCTACCTCGCATCGACGATTTGTTTGATCAACTACAAGGCGCTACGTGTTTCTCAAAGATCGATCTACGTTCAGGATATCACCAGCTACGTATTCAAGAGGAGGATATACCCAAAACCGCGTTTCGCACTCGTTACGGCTACTACGAATTCGTTGTCATGCCTTTTGGTTTAACTAACGCACCAGCGGTTTTCATGGATCTGATGAATCGCGTGTGTAAACCGTATCTCGACCGTTTCGTCATCGTATTTATCGATGATGTCTTGATCTATTCCAAGTCGAAAGCCGAACACGCGCAGCATCTACGTTTGGTTCTCGAGTTACTTCAGGGGAACCAACTCTATGCCAAGTTCTCCAAGTGCGAATTTTGGTTGGAGGAAGTTCAGTTTCTAGGTCACATTGTTAATAGTCAAGGCATTCACGTCGATCCTGCGAAGATTGAAGCTGTCAAGAGCTGGGTTACGCCTAAGAACCCGTCTGAAGTCCGCTCTTTTCTCGGACTAGCGGGCTATTATCGACGATTTATCGAGGGATTCTCAAAGATCGCTGTGCCGCTTACCTCTCTCACGCATAAAGACAAGCCTTTTGTTTGGAAAACCGAACAAGAGTCTGCCTTTCGAACCCTCAAGCACATGCTTTGCAACGCTCCTGTTCTCACCTTGACCGACGGAAACAATGATTTCATTGTCTATTGTGATGCTTCCAACCTTGGTCTTGGTTGTGTTCTTATGCAATGGGACAAGGTCGTAGCTTACGCATCTCGTCATCTCAAAGTCCACGAGAAGAACTATACAACCCATGATCTCGAGCTAGGCGCAGTTGTTTTTCCATTAAAGATTTGGCGACACTACCTGTATGGTACCAAGTGTATGATCTTCACCGATCATAGGAGCCTGCAACATATCTTTAATCAAAAGGAACTTAATATGCGTCAACGCCGATGGGTAGAACTTCTCAACGATTACGACTGTGAGATCCGTTATCACCCAGGCAAGGAAAATGTTGTCGCCGACGCACTTAGTAGACGGAGCTATCTGCTTAGCACTCGTAATGTTCAAGCCCAACACGATCTCGAAACCCTCATCCGCGACGCTCAACATGCATGTTTTAATGAACGCACTCTGAAGAAAGAAAGAATCTACCACAATGGAGCCCAGCTTGTGAGCAAATCAAACGGGATATTCCACTTTCTGGACCGAATTTGGATTCCCAAACGAACCAATTTGCGACAGATCTTGATGGACGAAGCCCACAAATCCCGGTATTCTGTTCATCCCGGTGCTGATAAAATGTACCAGGACCTTCGTTATAAGTACTGGTGGCCGGGTATGAAAAGGGATATCGCTCTCTACGTCGGAAAATGCCTAACTTGTGCTAGAGTCAAGGCTAAACATCAAAGACCCTCTGGCTTACTCGAACAACCACCAATTCCTATGTGGAAGTGGGAAAGTATAGCTATGGACTTTATAACCAAGCTACCGCACACGTCATCAGGTCACGACAGCATTTGGGTTGTGGTCGACCGCTTGACTAAATCAGCTCACTTTTTGCCGATACGAGAAGACTACAAGGTAGAACGATTAGCCCGAATCTACACCGACGAGATCATTTGTAATCATGGGACGCCTCGTGACATCATCTCTGATCGTGATGCTCGGTTTACCTCGCGACTGTGGGAAACGTTTCAAACGGCACTCTGTACATCGCTTAATCTAAGTACCGCTTTCTACCCGCAAACCGACGGTCAGACTGAAAGAACGATCCGTACTCTTGAAGACATGCTCCGTTCGTGTGTCTTAGACTTTGGTGGTAATTGGGATAAATACCTGCCGTTAGTAGAATTCTCGTATAACAACAGCTATCATTCTAGCATCCAAATGGCACCATTCGAGGCACTATACGGAAGAAGATGTCGATCGCCCATTGTGTGGCACGAGATCGGTCATTCGCAATTAACCGGTCCTGAGCTATTACAAGAAACGACAGACAAAATTTTCCAAATTCGAGACAACCTGGTGAAAGCTCGGGATCGACAGAAAAGTTACGCTGATAAGAAACGCAAGCCCCGTGAATTTGACGTTGGTGACTACGTACTCCTAAAGGTATCACCTTGGAAGGGTGTAGTCCGATTCGGCAAAAAGGGAAAACTCGCGCCTCGATATGTTGGACCTTTTAAGATTCTGGAGAGGATCGGAAAAGTCGCCTACAGACTCGAACTACCGGAGGAACTTAGTAATGTCCACCCGACTTTCCACGTGTCAAACCTCCGAAAGTGCCTAGCCAACCACGACTTACACGTTCCTCTCGATGATCTGCAAGTGAACGAAACATTACACTTCGTGGAAAAGCCTGTCGAAATCATGGATCGCCAAACCAAGCAACTCAGGCGCTCTCGCATTCCTATCGTGAAAGTCCGATGGGAAGGCAAACGAGGCCAGAGTTCACTTGGGAACTCGAAAGCGACATGAAGGAAAGTACCCGCAGTTGTTCGAAAAGAAAGTCTAGAAAGAGACAGTTCTCAAATGTGAACCACGGCGTTGTACAACTTCCAGCCTAATTTCGGGACGAAATTCCCTAAACAAGGGGAGGCTGTAACACCCCGTGTTTCCACAAGTCAAAGTCAAGGTCAAAGTCAACGACCGGTCAAACGGATTTGACTTGTAGAGATTTCCTTATTTTAATTGTATTATGTGGAGTAAGTGTTGTTAATTACAAGCTATCGACGTGTTATTCAAACGACTTACGACTGTGAACTATAGGAAGTAACAATGCGATAAAGTTAATCAACTGACAATCAAGCTATGCTAATCGAACCGACTCCGAATCGCAACTCGATCTATACTTGTTGGTTATTATTATACGTGTGTGTGTGCCTTATGTGTTACTTGTGCATGATTATTTATGTTGTGTTGTGAAAATTAATCGAAACGCAATCTAACTCGAAGGGCAATCGAACTCAATCGAAACTCGAAATCGAACTCGAACGCGAATCACAATCGAACGATGATAATTAGTAGTTGGGACTAAAAGTAATTTGACTAGGAAACCCTATCGTGTCGAACCACTCGCAATCAAAATTGAATCGGCAAAATCATCACAACAAACAATCGAACCACGTGCCATCCGGCCAGATAGCCATCCGACCGAATAGCCACTATGTCATCCGACCGGATCGTCATCCGAGCGGTGTGTCATCCGATCGGATAGCCCTTTCCTCTCTTGAAACCCTATAAATACCCCTGTCATTGTCATTCTTTCTACTTTGGAAACCCTCTGTCCGAACAGCTCGTGCTCCCCACCTTTTCTTCGATTTCTCTCGATCAAGGTAAGATCTCGTCCTAAATCTTGTACTTTCTTGATCTACACGCACTCCTACACCTTTCTATCTTTTAAATCTTAACTTTTAACCGTGAAATCACTAGATTTCGGGTTTTCTAGGATGATGTCATCATGTGTTCTTCAAGAACTTCATGTTTTGGCCTCAATCCACCAAGAACAACTTAGATCTAACCGATTTCCACAAAGATCTTGTAAAGATCTCGACACAAGTGTGGTGACAAAGAATTGAAAGATGGTTTTTAACTTTCTTTCAACTCTTTTGCACTCAATGTACTCAAAACCGATAGGATCCGACCCTGATCTAGTCTTCTACTCTATCGTAGTGTTGTACTAGCTCAAGATCCGGATTCTACCCACGAGACTGCCGATTTCGGGTTAGTCAAGAACAACCGACTCGAGCCGGTAACTGGCCGGACTAGGGTGATTCCTGGTCGGGTTGGTCATCTGGGTCGAGCTAGGGGTTCCGTCGGCTAACACGTCGTCAAAGTGTCTCGACAAAATGACAAACCATCGAAACGACCAAGTGTAGGACGAACGGAACAACCGTAACGGATTGCTATCCGACCGGATTGCTGTCAGATCGGATAGGTCATCCGAACGGATTACCATCCGAACGGATCACCCTTGGGTCCCACCTTTAAAACAATCTTAGCTGAAGTTTGAGTATCGAACGAATTGCAATCCGATCGGAGGACCATCTGACTGGATTACTCTTTGGATCATGAGATACTAAGACTTTAAAGACTTAAGCAATTTTCAACATGTTCATTAACAGGGTTGCCACCCGATCGGATGGACATCCGATCGAGTGACACTTCTGCTGTGAACTTGTCTTCACATGTAATCTCACCATTAAGTTGCCGTCCGACCGGACCACTGTCCGACCGGATGACCATCCGCACGACCCACCATCCGATCGAACGACTTGATGGATAGAGATACTTCAATGTTCTCAAAATGCTACAACGAAAACTTCAAAAGTCAAGCCATCATACACAAACACATTCTTTTTATAGGAAGAAACAATCCACTCGAATCGCCATCCGACCGAACCACCGTCCGACCGGATGACCACCCGAACGGATTGTTATCCGCACGGATTGCTGTCCGATCGGATTGCCATCCGATCGAACCACTATCCGGCCCTCTCACACCTTGTGACGTTTTACGTGTCACTTATCGTTATTCTATCTAATCTATTCAGGCTAACCCTACTCGCTAAGCGCTCCCTTCAATCCATTCACCGCTGTGAGTATACTCGATCCCTTTTTGCTTTACGCACTTTTGGGTGTTACATACGTTACAAATATTCAAACTACAACAATCACACTACTCAATACTATTTGAACGCTAACCGTTAATGCATATTATACGTGGCTTATGAATGCTTGTTTGTTATGTTTACACATGGAATGTTGTCTACCTGCCTTAGCAACGATAGTACTATAGTTTGGACTCAGCACCCGTTCACACGGGGGTTGTTAAGGACCATTACTTGCATGGATTATGGTGGTAATCATGTATTGCGAACTGCCTCAGGCAGTCAACCCGCAGTCATTGGTATCGATGGATCTATGTCGATAACTAACGTGCTTCATTTCACTATGTGTACGTGCTGGTTATGCGTAAACGAATTCGAACTCTGTATGCTATTATCAAACTTGTATACTCACCTTTACATTTTATGTATTGACTTTATTTTAACGTATGTGACAGGTGCTTAGGACGCACACTTGGTAGGAATTTGAAGCTAGAATAAAGCTTTAGAGCCCAACAAATAGTTGTCTGTAGTGGTCAACCTAAGGGTCTCTAGAAGCAGATAAACAATTGCTGACTATTTTAAATCTGAGTTGTCGGAACAGAATATTTGCCTGGTTTTTGTCTGTAATAATTATGTTACTGTTTGAGATGCGGTATAGGACGTATTATTTAAATTGAATAGTATTTATAATTGTTATGGAAACTTCTGGACAATCTGTTTCGCTCAGTGCCATGCCCCGATGATTCCGCCATCGGTTGGGGTGTGACAATCTTCCAAAAGGAAATAAAAGATCTATGAGAGTTCTTTCCTGAATCCGAAAGAGTCTACTTGGGTTCTCCCAATAACTAAAAAGTGTAGCATCACTGAATCTAATTGGGGTTCGCGGTGGTGGAGGGACTGGATCGGAAAAAAGAGTGATTCTAGTTGTAAGATATCTAATGAAAGTGTCGCTGAAATTGAGATATTATTCAAAGAGAAAGATCTCAAATATCTGGAGTTTGTCTTTGTATATTATAGGGATGATCCGATCCGCAAGGACCATGGTTGGGAATTTTTTGATCGTCTTTCTCTGAGGAAGAGACAAGATAGAATCAACTTGGATTCGAGACCACTATAAAAATAGATCGTTTTAACCACCTCTGTCATCATGCTTCATAAACTATTAAGATTACAAACATGATACCAATGTACCAGGTAGCACAAAAGTGTTGCGCAAGCAATGTTTAAAAATAGTATGTTTTTCATAAGGCTATGGTACATCATCATAAGGAATTAAGGATATAGTGTATTTAACAAAATCATGTGTGAACTAAAGTCAAATTTCACCCCAAAAAATGATTGTCCAATTTCAAGTGAGTTTTCTAAAATACACATTTCTCATCAGTGGCATCTTGGGAGTGGAATAAAGCTTAAGGACCATGAGGTCGATTCCCACAAGTGGGTTTTTCCCAGTTTTATTGTGTTTCCTCCTGAATTGGTGTATAGTCATTATTGCCTAGTGGAGATAGATATGATCACATGGTTCCGCTGGTGGCACGATGATACTCCAGTGGTCCATTAGTAATCCAAATTTGTTGTTAAAAAAGGTGGGGGCATACAAACATTGATTTGAAAGCATATGACACACATAATTCGTCAAAAACCTTACAATAAAAATGACAAGCTAACTTTTTCGCTTCTAATCTTCTATGGACCTTATACTAATATCCAACTAGGTTGTTTGCCCGCGCGTTGCGGCGATACGTTACCATGAGCATTCAATCGGTATTGCTTTGGTTTGTTAAGGTACGAGTCCGATACATGCACTCGACATAGAAATCAACACGCGTTTAACATCGATCGGAAAACAATAAAAACAAACACTGGTAAACCGATGTTCAAACGGTTCAGATTATCACATCACGGTACTGGTACTAATATTCTAATATCGTTGCAAACAAAGTTGTATAAATGAAAAATCATCGAAACCGTAAATAATATAAATGAATATATAGATACCAATACCGATGTTGTTCGGTATGGTATGATAGCGATATGGTGTAAGTTTATCCAAAGATATAAACAAATAAATACCGGTGCTGATTTCGATGTTGTTCGGTCAGTTCCGGGTCGGTTCACTATGGTAGCGGCACGTTATCTGTTATCAAATAGAAAACCATAAAAGTAAATATAGGTACATGTACTGATGTTGTTCGGTATGGTAGCGATCTTGTGTTAGTTTATCGAAAGCAAAGACAATAAAAATAAATATCGGCACCGTTACAAATGTTGTTTGGCCGTTTTTAGTTGGTTTGGTACAATAGAAACACAATATCCGTTTTCAATAAAATTTACGTCTTAATTCGGTTTGGTACAATAGTAGCACAATATCCGTTTTTAATAAAATTTACATCACAATGTTGCAAAAAAAAAAAAAAAAAAAAACCACAGAATGCAAGAAACTAAATTAAATGAAAGAATAAATATTACTAAAAGGTAAATAAATACTTAAAAATAATAAATTACAATTCATCGGTTCCGGTTTGGTTTAGCACGATAACGTCATGGTATTCATATGTAATGTTGAAAAAACATAGTTACGGAGTTAGATTTTTAATATTAACGTACAAATTATTCGGAAAAAACGTAAACTAAATGATAAAGTATTAACCATCTGGCTCTAGCCCAGTGGCCAGCAACAATGAAGGGGAGAGCTTGGGGGCTGAAAGGTCACCGGTTCGAACCTGAGGAGCGACCGAGTTTTCGAGTAACCGCGCTTGAGCCTTCGGCTGGGCAAACCCACACCTATACGGATGTGGGGTGGTGAAGTTTCTCGGGGGACGCCAAGCCACACTCGCCAAGCGTGGGCCCGGTTAAGACAACATAGTCTTGGCTGAGTGGGGTGGTGGTCAGCTACCGATTTATCGGTAGTAGCGGCCTCGCCGTTTGTTGTGAAAGTCGCCGTCCAAAAAAAAAAATGATAAAGTATTGTAAAAAAACTTAACAAATAAATGGTATCGTACATTTTTTTTTAAATCAAAATAGATCAAAATTTTAAAATCAATATAGACTAAATATTAAAAATGAAAATAGATCAACTTAAATAAACAAATTGAAAATCAAAAGTAAAAATATTCTTCATGAGCTTTTAGAATTCATACGTATAATGTGGGTTGGCAACTTGTAATTGCACAACACACAACTATGTAGATGTAAACACATAGCCATGTACTACCTTACCATAAAACCCAAAACTATGTAAATGATATGATTTAGTCGTGTGTGTTGACATTCCAAAATCCCTGAATTTTACAAAACATACAAGACTATGTTGAATATTAGCACAAAACCGTGTGTTTGAAATGCGGAATTCTTCATTCAAACAACACAACTATGTATAGATTAACATAACCATGTCACATTGTCTATGTATATGAATTTTTAACATTTCAAGAAATAGTATCTTCTTTTGTCTTTTTTTTTTTTTGTCTTTTATGCTTTTTTTTCCTTTTTATATAAAACACGTTATTGGATTTTAATAATCCTAAGTTTCACCAGTTGACTGATAATAGTTCTAATTTCATAAATTCCCTCCAACGATCTCAACTTGTAAGAATTTGGCCCCAGTTGACCATTTTCTAACATATAAGAATTTGGCATTCTCAGTAGATTCAAGTGCACTTGGACCCCCCTTAATTGAATTAAGTACACCAGCAGTTAGAAAATGATTGATGAGGACCAAATTCTTATAAGTTGGGATCGTTTGAAGGAATTTTTAGAGTTGAAATTATTATCGGCCAAAATGTGAAACTTATGATTATTAAATTCCAATAACCCAACACTAAAAAGAGTTTGGTTTTTTTTATTTTTTATTTTGCCTTACTTTTTTTTAATATTTGGTTGTTGTTTGGTTGCTATTTAGCACGGTGTTTGCTCATAACATTTAGTCCCTCAGGTTTTTTTACCCCTTCGACTTTCAAATACGTGTCGATATAAATTTCACTTTGTCTATTTACGTCACGTGAGTCACTAGGTGTTAAAAATTCGTGCTTTTATTTTAAGCCGTTTTCCGTTGTTTGTCATCGTTCGGTTTCCATTTAGAAAGGTTTTACTCTCTCGTCTTGTAAAGCTAGTAGCATGGTTTTGCGGCCCCCACCCAACGACGCGGAGGCTTAAGGCTAGTTAATATTAAAGTTTGCTCAAAATATGTGAATATAATCACATTGTTGTGTAATTAAATTAGTTCAACTTTTTCTAAAATACTTGTTTGTTCTACCCAACTTTTATCATTTTCCAATTAGCTTTTCATATAATCCCCTTTAAAATTTAAAAAAAATTTATAAACATGGAAATTAAATGCTTTGACCAACCTATAATCTAAACGCAAAGTTTTATTTATATAAAAGCTTGACTCATTTTACCATTTCTGTCATAGTCATAATCTAAACGCAAAGTTTTATTTATATACAAACTCGACTCATTTTACCAATTCTGTCAAACCTTAGTCCATAGTCATAATATATAATCTTCATAAAATATAATGCTTAACTCATATCGACAATTCCTTTAGTTCAATCTTATTAAACATGACCACTAATTATAATTTAACCCATTGACCTATTTAGTCAAGCTTTAGTCTCGTAGCTAACATAATCTAATGTAGCACAATAGTTGATTTTAACTTCATTGACATAACTTACTTCAATACAACACTATTTTTTTAAGGCCAACTTCATTAACCACCGTCCCAAAACGAGGCGGTGCCAAGAAAAGGCACGCCTATAACATTTACATCAAGATAAATTTACCCTAATTAACCCAAAAAATTTACTTAAATTTAGACCTATTCTTTAACCATAAAAACCCAACGACTTCATGAATTCTAAGTGTAATTCTTGCGTTCCCTGTTATTTAATTTGCTAACTTATCAAATTTTACACTTTCATGTGCTTTTATTGGGGACCATTTCACCCACTTGAGAAATCACCTATGTGACCATATCCCAACCATTATACGTAATTACGTATTTCAAAAGTTCAATGGTAAATGGGATGGGTCATGCCACTATATTCATCTAAGGTTTGATCATTGCATTCATTTATACATACACGCTTAAGACTTTACAAGCTTGATGAATCACTTAGATTCAACGGACTTAGATTAAACCAATAAAACTTTATTTCATGTTGTGTTATGTTGAAAATAATTTGTTTCTTGTATTTGACATTTGAATTATGGCATGATCAAATACATCAATTTTAAACACTGCCATAGATATGAACAATTATCACCTCCCCACACATTCCGTCTTAGATTGGGGTATGACAAAAATAAGTTAAAATACACAAATTATTCTCCCTATAAAAGTTGGTAATATGTAAATATTACAATGAGTCAGGATTTGGAGAAAACACCCAAAAGTGTGAGAACGGAGAGAACGCTTATGGATCATCAGGTCAAAACAATCTATGGACTAGATGACGCGGTGACGTTTTCGAAAATAACATCACTTTTATTAATCTGGCGCGCTTCATTAAGGGTAAAAGGGTCTTTTGACTTCTCTACACAAAACGCCAAACTCACGAATAAAACGCTATTAAAATCTCGCCTTAATACACATAGCACACTTCATCATAATATAAAAGCCATTAGATATAAAATGTCAAACTTTGTTTTTAACCGATAAAGCTGAACAAACAGTACTGAAACGACGGAACTTAATTACTAGCATTTACTGTAATAAAAATCGCGCCTAAAATACGCGCCAAAAACTTCCTACATAAACAAACTCTCAGAACTACTAAAATCCACACCAAACCCCAAAACCTATATTTTCCTCTATACCATTCATCTTAGAAACGCCAAAAAAACCCAAATATCAAAAATTCCAATCCATATTTCTTTGATATACACTATTTTCTCAATAAACTTTCGCTCTATGTAATGAGCAAGATCCTCAATATAAACGCCAAAACATACAAAAACCACAAAAATTAAAAAAACGCCATTTCATTGAGATTCAGTTTTTGTTCTCAATAAAGTTTAGCCAAACGGGATGGATAACATTGTTAGACATCTTTCTTGACTGAGGATTAACAATGTTATCCATCTCGTTCAATAAAACATTATTGAGTTTAGCATGACCAAAATTAGAAGTTTATGGTAGTTTTATTTAGTGGCGTTGTTGTTTTTTTTGGCGTTTGATTTGCTTGTCCGATCTTATATTGTTTGTTATGTAACTTCGAAGTAGCATGTTATGAACAAATAGGTAGAAAAAAAAGAAGGAAAAAAATGATGTAAAACGCCAAACTGAGATCTGTCTGTGTTCTATAGGATTGAAATATACAAAACGCCAAGCTACTCTACACTGGCTCTTGAAGACCATCTGTGTGTGTTTTGTAAGAATGAAAAATACAAAACGCCAAACTACTCTTCACTAGCTCTCGAAGACCTTGTCGATCTTCTTTTAATTATGGCATGTTTGCATGTCGATGCGTAGTGTCCATAGCCTTTGCAGTTCTGACACTGTCTTTCTTTGGCCCCGGGTTTCGACTTTGATTTCTTTTTGTCGATTGCTATCTCCTGTTTAGATTTCAGGCACTTCCGAGAACCAGAACCTTTAGATCTATACCCAACAGGGACTCTTATCGGATTCTTGTCATTTTTATATTGACCGGTTATCTCGGCAAATCTATCCCTAGTACTAGCGGGAGGAGCAACAATCTGCATATCTTGAACCTTCTTCATATAAGATTGAACATGATCCTTGTATAAGGATAGCTCCTCTTTATTACCAGATAAATGGTTCAAAGTATATTCCGTTGAAAAAATAATATCTCGCATCATACTTTGCACATCAGGATCAAGCTCGGTCATATATTCACGACTAATTGAGTAATCAGGAAAGCAGTTTAGGGAAGCCTCTTTGCGCCATCTATTTAGAATGTATTGTTTTGGAAATTCCCTAATGTCCATAATTCTCAAAACATAGAATATATGTCTACATAGCAAACCAAACTGTTCAAAACGCCTGCATGGGCAACTGCATGTGCAATCAGACTTACGGAACATTACCTGAAAAACGCCATAAACAATATCTCTATAACGCCATGCAGAGAATGTTTGTTTAAAAAAATAAAAAAACACATTGCATATGATAAAACGCCATTAACAGAAAACGCCATAAAAAACAAAACGCCATTATTTACCTCAAATAAGGACGTACAAGGCTGTTGAAAGTCATTTATGTAAAACTTAACAAACCCATCAGGCTGATCTTCGTAACGTTGATTTATGCAATCCGCAACTCCAATAAGCTCATCTTGAACGTCACAAAAAATACTTTTTGTGTATATGTCAACAGCTTGCCCTTCCAACAATTGGTAATTACTCTTCAACTGGGGTCATTTGTATCAAGATTCATGATCATTTTTCCGGTGTGTATAACGCTGTGCTTCTATTGTAGTCTCGTAATGAGTCATGAACTCAACAATAGTAGCTTTCGAATTGCACACTTGACCAAAAAAATGATTCTCACTCTCCGACCTCGATGTCGTTCGCATAAGACCAGACATCTCCTCCATTCTATAGTATGCAGGGATCCAAGATTCCCTGAGTGCAAAAATATCAGATAGGCAGTCATTATCTGCTAAATTGAACTCTGCGTAACCGTTTCACATTCTGATTCAAACTCTTCAGGTGTGAGAATATCTGTCCACACAACACCACAAATACGTTCTTTAAAATTGGTGGAATTGCATAGCCTAACACCAACCTATGTTAACACGAAAACGCCATACATAAAAAAACATATAAATTACACAAAGACAAAACTTAATTAAAAAAACAGTAACAAGGTAAAGAATGCCATGTATTTTAAAACGCAGTGTATCCTAAAATGCCAAAGGTAAAAAAAGCATAACAACCTTCAAAGAAAGTTTATGCATCACATGCCACATGCATAACCGATGCCTCGTGTCAACAAATACAACAGAAATAGCCTTCTTCATTGCTGGATCTTGGTCAGTGACAACAACTTTTGGTTGAGAACCAACAGCTTTTAGAAAAACTCTCAACAACCAAATATACGTATCAGCAGTTTCCGACGCCAATAATGTTGCACCAAATGAAACATTGCAGTGATGATTGTCTATACCAGTGAATGGTACAAACACCATAGAGTATCTGCATATGAAAATGCCATGAGAACTGAAACAATAATAAAACGCCATTGCATGTAAACTAATAAAACGCCATTGCATGTAAACTAATAAAACGCCAAAAACAGAAGAAGTTGAATTATAAAATATTACTTGTTGGAACGATATGTGGCGTCAAACGAAATCACATCTCCAAACACGTGGTAATTACGTTTGGCTTGATCGTCACACCAAAAAAGTCCCTTCAAACGATTCTCTTCGTCTGTGAAGTAATCAAACGAGAAATTAGGCTGGGAATGTTTTTTTTTCATTCAAATGTCTCACAACCATATCAGCGTCATATTCCCCTATAAACAAGTTAATTTTCCTCTTATAGTTCTTAAATTCAACTTTACTTACACCCACGTCTTCAAAACCACCAAAACAAGTTTTCATAACATTAAACCCCTTGACGGGACCCAAGTTCAGCTTAGACATGCTGTGTATAACATGCTTCTGAAGCTGATTGAGGTGTCGTTCAGTTGGAAGAAAATGCTTATCAGGACGTTCAACAAGATCATGATTGTGCTCCTCGACAAACTTATACACCTTTCATGATCCAGCCTCAAAAAGTACAAATAACAGTGCACCACAATCAGTCCTCTTTGAAAAATTGGATCGCACTAATCGCTCCTTTTGATTGGGGTCCAGCGTATCAACCTTCTTGTCCTTGTATAACCCAGATATCGTACACAAGTAATACTTAATACGTAAGACACCTTTAGAGTTTGTCTTTGTAGTCCCTTTCCTGACTGAAAACCCACACTCCTTGGCATACTTAACATACATTGAATAACAATCATCGAGGCTTGAGAATACCATGTCCATTGTGGGCTTTATTTCTTCACTGACGTCATGAATGATAAATGGTAATCCAGTTTTAGGGCAAAGCCTTTGACTCGAGGAAGCAACTTCGTCTGAGAAAACACAGTGAGGAACAGAAAAATCAGAAAAACGCCATTAAAAATAGAAAATGTCTCATAATAACATTATATATTAAAACGCCATTAATTGAATAATAAACAAGACATAATAAACACATAATTTAAAAACGACATGATAAAAACGCCACGATATGAATAATTAAAAACCATTAACAACAAAAATAATTAACAAAATATAACATCATAATGAAAACGCCATAATTAACAAAACTGATGTTTACACAAATTAACAAAATAGTAAAATAACTGATGTTCAATAATACTACTAAATAAAATTCAAAACTAATCAAATAGATGTAAAACGCCAATGATCGTAAAAACATAAGAAATATACTAGATCGTAAACGATAATTAAAATTAATATTGAAAACTCCAATTATCAGTTCTTAGTAATTGTTTAAATAATAATTAAAACTCGATTAAATTGCGTAATTGAATAACGCTATTGAAAATCATACAACACATTATAAAAATACTAATATAAAAAAAACAATGAAACAATGATAAAAGAACAAAACGCCATATCTGTTGCATGATTTGCTGGAACAAAAATAGAAAACGCCAACGAATTTTACTTTGTCGAACAGAATCCATGTTAAACGCCATAGTTCTGAGAAAGCTTGCAAAGGAGGTAACAGCTAACAAGAAATCTTTGGAGTTTTAATTTGAAAGAGATTTATAACGCGAATAAGGATGGAACGTATAAAAGGACAATCGTACCCCCGCATAACAATTAGCGCCCTCTGCCACGTGTTGGGTCAGGATCCGTTCTCACCGTTCTCACACTTTTCACCGTTCTCTCCTGAACCCATTTCATATTACAATAATATATATTTTAAACGATAATCTAATATTATTAACATACAAATATAAATAATATCATTAATATATATATATAGGGCTCGGTTCAAATGAGAACCACCACGAGTTGTGAGAACCGTAAGAACTCCTTCTTCTCACGCGAGTTAGGCCAAAATTTTTTTGCACAAACGTAGATGAAATTATTATAAACACATCTATAAAAAAAGTAAAAAAAAATTGTCGAGTCGGTAGTTTTGACTTATGCAAGATTTTTTACGCGCTGGTGTAAATTTTATATGAAGATAAATATTTTTTACACCTCATGTAAATGTGTGTATGCGACATTTTTTTTATTTATTTTTTGCTAAAACAAGTGATTTTTTTGACTTTTGATAAAAAAAATTTCGAAAAAACCTATTGGATGACCAAGTTCTTACGGTTCTCGTAACTCAATGTGGTTCTCATTTTAACTCATCCTTATATATATATATCAAAAGAAAATCTTATTTTTCAAATAATAAACCTATGAAAATGAAGTATTACTAAAGAAATGTTAAGGAAAAAAACAAAAATTTATTTTCTTTTGGATGGTTCGGGTAATCAGGTCGGATATCACTTAATCTCATACCTGTAAAATATTTTTTCTTTCAATCCTATACCCAGTCCCATATCCATCGGGTATACCCAGCCCGGATGTTTCGGGTTTCATATATACACGTCGAGGTCGGATTTTTTTGCCCGCCCTAGCGGCGATGACGCGATGGTGGGTCTTGGTGTCAGTGGTAGGTTGTGGTTTTGTTAATGAAGGGTAAAAGAGGTAATAAAATGAAAAAAAAAACATTAGGGGTAGATGAAATGATTTTGAGGAAATGAAATGTGTAACACCTCGTAAAATCACGTCCAATGATGTGTTGACACGTGTACTAAACTCTAATGGAGTCAAACATTGACTGTTAGGGACTAATTTTTCGAAAAATCAAAAACCTTGAATGTGAAAGGACTGAAAGTGTCAACATGCTTAAACTAAGCCTTTGAATAACCTTACACGGTATTCGTATTCACAGAAAATCCACTTGTTGATCGAGAGGAGCCGTTTGCATAATTATTTGAAAGTTTGCGCATCGAAGAGTTAAAAGCGTCAACATGTTAATTATACCTCTGAGTGACCTTTTAGCGAACCCGAAGCATTGTGATGTTTGATAATACGCACATGAATTCCTAATATGGGCTACATAAGGCTTTGATGCTATTAAACAATAATACGTGCAAGTATGCGCGTTAAAGGGACCAAAAGTGTCAACATCTAAAACTACACCTTTGAGTGACCATTTAAGCGAACTGGAGAGTCTTAATATTTGAGCATACGCTCGGGAATGCCTAATATGGGCCATAAAAGGCTTTGATATCGTTAAATGATATTACGCACAACTTTGTGCGTTAAAAGGACTAAAAACGTCAATGAGCGAAACTATACCTTAAGAGACCTTTTAAAACAAACCGGGAACTCCGTAACACTCGGTTGTACTCCCGGGTGTGCCTATGATTGGCCACTAGAGATGTTCGTACTTATTATTAACATAACATATTAGATATGAATATAATGTGCCATTTATGTCATTTGTGAAAGTTAAAAAAATGAACTAAAAGATTCAGGGGTCATTTCTGCCAATCAGCTAAAGCTGAAATCCGGACCAGCATCGCTCGCGGGCCGTGTAGGTGTGCCGAAAATTGGTCGCTAATGGTCTATGTACCTTATAAATAATAATACGTATGAATATGAAAAATAAGTGCCTAAAATGTCATTTTTAAAACTTAACTTATGCATAAATGATAACAGGGACCAAACCAGCATATCTGCCAAACTTGTGGGGTCTGGGCTAGGCGTGTAGCGGGCTGTCGCGGGCCGCCAGCCCCTAAACAGCAGTAGCAACATGTTTTAAGTTGTTGTTTTAGTTGTTTTCTTGCACTCAAATCCATTCTAAACCACTTAAGTTGAATCTATGGGCTGCAAACTGAATTGTAACAGCTGTTAGGACACTTGGGATCATCCTAGGAACTCTCTAACACATGTCATGATCTTGTTCAAACTCAAAAACTATAAATAGGCTTAGAATTCATTGCTCCAAACTTGCACCATCATTTCATTCTTCCTATTCTCTCAAACCTGGAAGTTCATGAGCACATTGGGAGCATCCTCTGAGTTCTTTTCAGTCCCTAGGACCATTTGTAAGTGTCCTTTCATGACTAGTTCATTTTATTTGGCTTTTAAAGCCGAAAAGTCAAGCGTTTACGATAAACGCTTTGACTTTTAGTTAGACCGTAAATGGTCAAGCCATTGTTCGCAACGAACATGGCTACGTGATCATAATTAGGTAGATGTTAAACCCTCAAAAGGACACCTCCTAAGAATCACGTTTGCTTGGTCAATTGACGAGTCAACGTAATATTGTTTTAAAAAGTCAACGGGACAGTTTTTGAAATAATTGCGATATGTGTTTAGAAGTATTCTAAAATACGTTTTATCATTTAAACAACTTGGTAATAATTATTAGAACATGTGTAAACATGTTCGGCTCGTCAATTTCAGTTTTAGGGTCGGTTCGCAACCGAAAGTCGTGAAGTTTGACTTCTGCGTTGACTTTCGATTATGAACCGAATTAAAATAGTTTGCTACTGATTTTAGGTTCCGTTATGATCATATTATAATGTAACATAACCCCATAAGGTTATATTACCCGATCATACTAGAAATCTGAGTTTTTGCGCATGTTCCGTTAATATGCCGTACTTTGACTATTATGCCCTTTTTAGCAAAAATAAGGTTTTAGACACCAACAAGCTTTCAAACAACTTAGGTACTGATATGTTAAGATGTTTAACATATTTCGATATTACGAACCTGATCATAAACTGAATTTTCGTGAAATATCGTAATTTATGCTTTAAATCGACCAAAATGCCCTTTAGGCGCATAGATCGGTTTTAAGCATAATTTTACATAACAAACTCATTGCCTACTGATGTAATATCATAATTAGGATAATTTGGTATGTTCATTCAGTTTACAAGCTGAGTTTACGAATACGTTCTTGAATTACGTCCTTAAATGACGATAATGCCCTTATTGCACCTAAAATGGTTTAAAAGCGTAATTTTCATACAAAACCTTTTATTTAGTGATATGTAATATTAAGTAACATATTTTGGTCATATAAATCTGATCATAACATCAGTTTTCCTAAAAGATCGCAAATATCGTCATTTAGCGACTTTAACGCCGTTTCGGCGCGTAATATGGTGTTAAACCATAACTACCAATCAAACTTGTTACCTACTGACTTTATAAATTATTTTAAATATTTTTAACAGTAGGTATATGATATAAACTCAGATTCCTGTAATACCACGAAAAATCATGTCCAATATAGTATGGACACGTGTCATGAAATTTTAAACGTGTGATGAATTGATTACGAGGGACTAAAGTTGGCAAAAGAAGAAAGTATGTGTGCAAGAAGGATCCAGAGTGTCAACATATGAGAATTTTTCCTTTCAACGACCCTACTCGATGTTTATACCCTTAAACGAATAAATCATGAATCGTATGAAACCGTTTGTGGAAGAAAGTGAAAGTTTACAAGATACGAGGGTTAAATGTGTCAACATGTTTAAGTAATACCTCTCAGTGGCCTTTTAACGAACTCGGAGCTTTGTAACGACTAATTATACTCCCAAGAATAAGTGACAAAAATTTCACAAGGTTTCGATATCGTAATTAAGTTTACTTAGCCTATGTAATTAAGTTTTCATTAGTGTAATGATCGAAAGTCAAAGTTGACGTAAATCTGCTTTGACTTTGTGATTAATCACAAACGGTCCAGCCATTATTCGAATTAAAAGTGGCTATGTGTTGGTAATTATGTAGGTGTTAAACCCTTAAAAGGGCACCTCCTAATTATCACGTTAACTCAGTCAATTGTCGGGTCAAACTTATTAATAAAAAGTTAACATAAGCTATTTTTACAAATAAATTCATAACTGACAATGCAGAGGTTATGGAACATGTTTTAACATTAAAATAACTTGGTAAATAATATAAGAACATGTTTAGGCATGTTCAACCCGACAATTCTGAGTTTAGGCTCGATTCGCAACCGAAAGTCGCAAAAGTAGACTTTTGCTTTGACTTTTAGTTCTGACCCGATTTAGCTTGTTTTAGATATGCCTTAAGGTTCCTATAGGACCATATTATATGTTAGTAAAACCCTCAGAGGTTATGCTGCATGGTTCCTTAGTAATCCGATTCATTTGCATGTTTCCGTTAAATGCTTAAATGTTGACCATTATGCCCTTTTTATATAAAAACGAGATTTTTTGAAAATGTGAGAGGACAAAAACCTTTATTACTAATTTATTAAGATGTCCTCAAAATCTGACATCAGTTCATGGTCTAAAATGAGAGTTATGCACAATATCGTAAATGAAAGCCTTTTTATTAATTAAACGGCATTTTCGACATAAATCCTATTTAAACCCAAATTTTGAGACCAAACCTTTTACCCACTGATGTAATATAATATTTAGGGATTTTTGGAAAATTTTATTAAATTTTAAACTGATCATAACATAGAGTTCTTGCACAGGCTCGGTAATTGACAATAATGCCCTTTTCGCTAATAAAATGAGTTTTACACATCCTTTACATATCAAACCTTTTTCTACTAATTTTATATCATAAATAAGTTAATTTAAACTGTAAAGGCTGGTCAAAATCTCAGATTTCTTTAATCAACCCGAATATCGTCAAATACCGACTTTTATGCGATTTAGGCGCAATGTATGGTTTAAAACCATATTTGGCACCTAAGGCTTATTACCTACTGATGTTATGAATAAATTTTATACTTAAACAGTAAGTAAAAGTTTTGAACTCAGATTTCCAAATTTAACCCTTATAACTTATGTGAAATGACCAAAATGCCCATACGGTGCATAGTTTGGCCATAAAAGATAAATTTCACATATATATGATATCCTACTGATATAACTCATTAAATTAAATATTCTTACTGTTTTTTTAGACCAGAACCTCGGTTCACTATTTAACCTCTTATATAAACATTAAAATGACCAAAATACCCATACGAGGCATAACTTGGTTTTAAATTCGTTTTGGTCATAATGGAAGATATCCTATTGATATCATAACATATTTTAAGCATATTAACTTGTGGAACCTGTTCATGACTCATTTGGTTACCCGTTATGCATTTTTCGCGTTCGGTACGGTTTATGTAACTAGTTTGCATAAACTCATCGAAACGGGTCAAACCCTATCATTTTTACTTCAAAATCCAGAATGTATTTAGTTTACCCATTTTATACAAGTCTTCAACTTGTCGGGTCTAAATCACATTCTAATGTGGTCTTCGCTTAATCTTGCGTTTTGAACCGTAAACCTTTCATTAAAACTAACCGGTCTAAGTTAAGACTTAAATAAGACCCGTTAGGAATCTAATAGGTTATTAAAACCTTCGTTCCAGATTAGGAGCCCAGTAAAAGCTACTTGCACTTGCTAATTTGACATATGGCTGGGATTAAAATTTTATTTTAGCTCAGGTAAATACTTTTAACTTATTTTTCGTTATACGGGCTTGGGATACGGTATTATAATAATACCGCTTGGTCGGGTATGAAGTCGTACAATCGGAATGTGATTAAAAAGATGCATAACCCGTTTTAATCTGTCTTGTTTGATGCAATGCCTTTGGGGGGGTTAATGACCATGTCCTGGATATCCTCGGCTCATTCATTAGAAATGGCAACGACTTAAGCACGGGGTGTAGGCATACACCTGACAGTTGCGTATGTAAAAAGGTACTCCACTTGTAAGGAAACTTCTTGTGGGTATTATACCAAGTGGTGTGTCTATTAATCTTAACCGGGTCCTAAATGGACGACAAACATGTAAAACTGTATACAAGATTATTTTTAAATAATTGTCACAAGTTAATAAAGAATATTTATGCCTTGTGCATTTAAATCAATTTTTATAAACACTTTTCAAAAGAGTCAGTTAATTGTATTTACCAGTGTAAACTGACGTATTTTCAAAAGGTTAAGTGCAGGTACTAAGCGTAATGGGCTGGAACTCCTGAGTGATTAAACAAAGAGTCTTGCAAGCTTTTATCACTTTAAGTCTGTTGAACAATACTTCTTTTGTTTTGATCCGCCTGTGGATCCTTTTTACAATCCGTTGTGTAATATTTTATGTTACTTTAAACTCGGTTTGTATAAATTACTTTTAGACTTCCGCTGTGCATTTAAACTGTGATTATTGACTATGATGATATCAACTACGTCAGGATACTCCCCACCGGGCCCACCGGTAATACGTGGAAATATCGGGGTGTGACAGGTTGGTATCAGAGCTAACATTGAGTGAATTAAACTCTAGCCTTTTGTGTTTAATCTCAATGACACAGTTGCACATTCCTTGACCTCCGAGTCTAGGCTAACGACACAGGACTAATCCTAATCTTATTGTTTTCTTTTGTTGGTTTCTTTTGGTTTGTTTTGACAGGAACACAAGACAATTCCGCCAAGATTAAGGGGAAGAGGTGAACGAGGCAAGGCGCCAATCACTGCTCCAAATGACCATGAGGTCGGGACGTCACACCGGCGAACTCCTTCAGCAACCATGAGCTCTAGTCCTCAAGAGGACTGGAGAACATATTTGGAACCCGCGAGGCGTTCTGTCTCGCTTAGCTCTTCGCCTTCATATCACCACTCTTTTGGGCCACACTTAGAAAATGAGCCCAATGATTCTCACCACTCCTTCATACCGCTGCAGCGGTCAAGCTCACACCGTGCTTTTCAAGACCCGACCCCGTATTTTCAGAGCCGGTTCAACCCAGAAAACGTGAGTGAAGAACCAATGGGCCATAACCCATTGGGGCCAGAAGACCATTTTCCTGAAGCTCCGGATATGGAGATGGATGATGACCCCGATCCTGAGATGCCACCAACAGGGACGCCCACGCATCCCATCGAGATTTCTGACGGATCATCTTTTCATGGTTCGCCATACAGGGGCCCAGACAGTTTCCAAGAAAGGTGGGCCACATACTACTGGGAGTACACTCCCCCTTTCAACCCACCTCAACAGCAACAGTAGGATCCCTCTGAGGATTCACGTTTTCAGGCGGTCACGCCACCGCCACCGCCACCGCTAGAGCAGCAGCTACCTCCGGAACCACCGAGGCGAAGAAGAACAGGTGCACGGATGTCCGTGCGAGGAGGGGATTTCCATTTAAGCACCCCTCAACACTCCAGTGGCAGCCACTACCCGCCACTGTATGAAGACCCGCAAATGGGTGAGCCTTCAAACCCAGTTTCAGAAGTCGACTCTGCGCTAGTCGCACCACCACCACCACCACACATGGGTTATGATAACCCGATTCCTTCATACGCCGGTGCAGCGGCGTATAACCCCTTTGAGCAGCCAGCTTATCCTGGCTACAACTACTACAATGCCCCTGCCGTCGACCCATACCTCGAGGCAGCCAACTACAATGCTCTCCATCCAGAAGGGCCTTACGCAGCTTCGTACCCGCCTGGGTACCAAGCATATGGGTATCAATACCCACCACCTCCTCAACCTCTGCAGCAGCAGCCGCCACTAATCCAACCACCGCAGCAGCAGGAGATTCTTCAGAGGTTGAACCAGGTGGAGCGAGAGGTTCAAGAAGAGCGTAGAAGCCGCCGGGGTCTACTTAAGGGTTTGGCAGACTTAATCAAGGGGAAGAAGAAAAGGGATTATTGAAATTCCTTATTTATTTATTTATTTGTATTGTTGTTTATTTCAATCAAGTCCCTGCGTGGACAATTTTTATTTATGTAATAGGTCCCTGCGAGGACTAGTATTTCTTATTTTAATCCCTGTGTGGACAAAGTATTTCTTTAAAGTCCCGTTTAGGGCAATTATGTACTTCATTTAAATTTATTGGAATGTTTTATTTAAATTTCACTTATCATCATATGCATGAATATAATACATGAAATAAATCAAAATATCATTCTTTTTGTGATTAATCTGCCATTAAATATTAAAAAGAATCTTAAAAGGTATAACCTAACCTAAATGTCATTATAGACCTGGCCATGATGGTAAAACCTATTTAAAAAGATTTAAATCCTTGTTAATATCTGAAAATATGTTAGCACTCCTGGCAGATGTGATTCAGTAAAGTCACACATGTCATCCTTATATCGGATTCTTCCAGATTCCTTATTTAGCCTAATGATCTATAAATCATGGGTTCAAATCATCAATTAAGATGATCATATATGAGACATCCATTAGTGATGTAGTGCCTACGGGCTATAATAATTGTCAAATAAGACAAAAGACAGTTGTGGTCTACGACTCCCTGTCAATAAAAGGTAATGAACTACGTTCAAACCTTAATGCCTCAATTCTATGAAATAATGGCTTAGAACTGTCCTTGTGACTAGGCCTTACGTGTCATTAATAATACCCTTAATGTTTTATAACTAGGGATTTGTTTATAACAAAAAGTTTAACATAAGAGCTTGATTAACAAATTAACCAATATGGTTTATATTACCATTATTAATAAATCATCAAAAATGATGATTCCATAGTAACCTCTGAATAAAATATTGTCAAATATTTTGTAGCAAGCAAGCTACATGGCTGAATCAGAGGAGGTTAACAGTCACCCGAGAGAGAATAATGATACCACCAGGATTAATGTAGCTGGTGTAGATCTTCAGGCATTAATTGACAATGCTGTTACTAGGGAACTTGACAGACAGTTCAGGGAATCAAGTGGTACACGCTCTAAGACTCAATCCGCGGCTCATAGTAAGCCCCCTTCTAAAACACACGAGTCAAAGAAGGACGATGCTCGTCACTCGTCAAATCAGCAAAGTGTCTCGTCTAAGAAGATTGTGCTCAATCAAGAGCCCCGTGTTAAGACCTGCTCTTACAAATATTTTGTCTCCTGCAAGCCCAAAGACTTCACAGGGGAGAAAGGAGCCATTGATTGTATGACTTGGCTCGATGAGATGGATATTGTGGTTGATATTAGTGGTTGTGCAGAGCAGGACATTGTGAAGTTTGTTTCATACTCTTTTAAAGGAAAAGATTTAGCTTGGTGGAGGTCCCTAATCCAAGCTACAGGGAAGATCCCATTGTATAACATGACTTAGGATCAGTTTGTTGCATTGATCAAAGAAAATTTTTGTCCTCAACATGAAGTTGAGAAAATTGAGACTGACTTCTTGACCTTGGTCATGAAGAACTTAGACTGTCAGGCGTATCTTACGAGTTTCAACACCATGTCTCGATTGGTTCCTTACTTGGTCACACCAGAACCAAACCGAATAGCTCGTTTTATTGGAGGTTTAGCTCCGAAAATCAAAGCAAGTGTGAAAGCATCAAAACCTACTACCTTTAGGTCAATGGCTAATCTGTCCTTATCTCTTACCCTTGATGCGGTCAGGCAGAGATCGCTTAAGAATACCGATGAAGGAAAAAGGAAACGTGAGGATGAGAACTCACGACGTCTGATAAGAAACATAAAGGGAACTCTGATCATAAGAAGAGTTCGGGGTTCAAGAAAGACAACCAACAGTCGGGTGAGAAACCCAAATGTAAAACCTGTCATAAGCATCACTTTGGGAGATGCAGGTTGGAGTCGAAATCACAGTCACAATCAAGGACTTTTGGATGTGGGATCTGCAAGTCCAAGGAACATAAGACATTGGATTGCAAGAAGTTAAAAGATGCGACTTGTTACAATTGTAACGAGAAAGGGCATATCAAGACTAACTGTCCAAAATATGCGAAGAAGCCTGAGGAGGCTAAAAAGACCAACGCTCGGGTCTTTCAGATGAATGCTCAAGAGGCCATTCAAAACGACAACGTGATAACAGGTACCTTTCTTATCAATGATGTTTATGCTAGAGTATTGTTTGATTCGGGTGCAGACAAGTCTTTTGTGGACAATAAGTTTTGTAAATTGTTAAATCTGCCTGTTAAGACGCTAAGCATAAAGTATGAAGTAGAATTGGCCGATGGTACCATAGAGACTGCCTCAACTATATTAGATGGATGTTTTATATCCATTAGGAATCACTCTTTTCCGCTATCCTTGCTTCCGTTGAAATTAGCAGGATTCGACATAATGATAGACATGGATTGGTTATCTCATAACCAAGCCCAAATTGTATGTGATAAGAAGCAAGTGGTTATCAAGACTCCTTATGGTGAGCCTTTGACAATTCAAGGAGATACTCAGTATGGATTTCCTAAACAAGTGTCTATGCTTAAGGCATCAAGGTATATGAAGAAAGGTTGTGCCATTTATATGGCACAGGTGACCGTTGATGAACCGAAGCTCAGAATTGAAGACATCCCCGTTTTATCTGAATATCAGACGTTTTTCCTGAAGAACTACCTGGTTTACCTCCAGATAGGCAAGTGGAGTTCAGAATCGATATCATTCCGGGAGCAGCACCGATTGCAAGAGCACCTTATCGGTTGGAACCAACTGAGATGAAAGAGTTAAGGACTCAGTTGGATGATTTGTTGGCAAAGGGTTTTATTCGACCTATGTCACACCCCGATTTCCACGTGTCACCGGTGGGCCCGGTGGGGGAGTATCGTGACGTGGTTGGCAACGTAATAGTCAAACAACACAATATAATAATGCACAGCGGAAGCAAATTTAAATAAGACACAACCGAATTTATTATTGTAAACAAAGTCACAATTATCCGGTGTTTATCCACAGTAGGATCGAATAATAAAAATATTGTTTAAGGTTCAACAGACATCGGCATCTTAAGTTTGCGAGACTTCTAGTGATGCTTAGGAGACTTCCAGCCTATTTCGCCTAGTACCTGCATTTAATCTTTTTGGGAAAATACGTCAGTTTACACTGGTAAATACATTCAACTGACTCATTTTATAAAATGATTGAAAATTGGTTTGGATGCACATGGCATAAACATTTTGTTTAACTTGGGAGAATTATTTTGATATATAATAATCTTGTTAACGAATTACATGTTACTTATGCGTTCAGTAGCCCGGACGTATCCGGGTTAAAGATCAATAGACACACCACTGTAAGTGAGTTATACACGGGAGTACGCCTACACCCCGTGCTCAGGTCGTGGCAATCTCGTAAGATAATGCCGAGGATATCCGGGACATGGTCATTAACCCCCCAAAGGCTGTAAAGTAAACACATCTGTTTAAAACGAGCCGATCAAATTATTCAATTAACCACTAAGCGTGGAAGATTTGATGCCCGATCAAGCGGTACGCTATGTACCGTAACCCAAGCCCGTATAGGGAAAATAAGTTAAAAGTATTTACCTTGATGCAAAGTATAGTCACAATAATCAAATAGCAGGTAGCTTTTACTGTTTCTCCTAATCTGGAACGAAGGTTAAATATAACCTATTAGAATCCTAGCGGGTCTTTAATTATGCTTAAGCTTAGACCGGCTAGTTTCAAAGATGCGGTTCGTACGCACGATTAAGCGAAGACCGGATAGAATGTGATTTAGACCCGACAAGTTTGAATACTTGTTTAATATGGGTTTACTACTCACATTCTGGATTTTGAGATGAAAATGATATCGTTTGACCCGTTTCGGCTAGTTTATGCAAACTATTTACATAAACCGAACCGAACGCGTAAAATGCATAACGGGTAACCGAAAGGGTCGTGAACAGGTTTCCTAAGTTAATACGCTTCAAATATGTTGTGATATCATTATGATATCTTCCATAATGCCCGTAACGAGTTTATTCCCTAATTATGCCCCGTAGGGGTATTTTGGTCATTTTAAAGGTTATAAAAGAGACTTATAATACTTCTGAGGTATGGGTCTGATTAAATCAGAAAAATATCTTAATTTAACAGGTTATGTCTATTGGTATTAAGTCTTACGTGTCAAAATGGTTTTAATACCAAACTACGCGTTTAATACGCGTATAAAGCCGTTTTAAGCGACGTACGGGTTAAAATACCAATCTGAGTTTTCTGATCAGTAAAACAGGCTCAAAATCCTATATTTATTATTTTAGATCAGTGGCCATTGGATTGGAATCAAACGGATTCGTAAAACTCGTTTTATAGCCTAAAAGGGCATATTCGGTATTAACCGAATCAATGCGATAAGCCTAGCTTAAGATCAGTTTAAAAATAATTAAAAATCTTCAAAAATCCCAAAATATTATTTAACATCAGTGGGTAAAAGTTTTGGTACCGAAAATCGGGTTTAGATAGGCTATGCGCTAATCGCGCCGTTTAATTAATAAAAAGCTTAATATTTACGCTAATGCGCATATCTCATAATCTAGACCTCCGATTGACGTGAAAATTTACGTGCATGTTTAATAATCAGTAACTAAGATTATAGTACTTCCACATTTTCAAAATTCTCGTTGTAGGGTCATAAGGGCATTATGGTCCAATTTAAGCGATTAACGGAAACGTGCGCATGCATCGGATAATCAATGAAACAAGTACAGAGACTTATACTAGCATGTAACCCAACCCTAATGAGACTTTAACGCATGTCTAATTCAAATTAAAACGGGTCAGAACCGAAGTCAACGCAAAAGTCAAAGTCTTGCGTCTTTCGGTTCCGAACCGGGTTTAAACAGAAATTTGTCGAGTCGGGCAAGCGTAGACAAGTTTTTATGCTTATTACCAAGTTATATTAGGTTTAAAACAGATTACACGCCTCGCGGATTGCTAATCGTGCATTAAATCGCATTTTGTAATTCTGTTGACTTTTTCGGTCAACGTTTGACCCGACAAACGACCTAGTTAGGTCTGGATTCGGTACGTGACCTTATAAGGGCTTATTACCCATATAATTACCTATCTAACGGTACTTTCAATTTGACATACCACTGAACTATCGTTACTTAATCAAGAAGTCAACCGTAAACTATGATATATTGACTTTTATGCTAATTATAAAGCTAGAACTAAATTAGAAGGGTTAGGAAACTTACTAGATGATTAATGAACGATTAGAAAGGCTCTTGATCAGTTTGCAAGCTCCCCAAGTAATCAGAATGCTTGAATATGATGTGTGAAAGAAAGTTGCACTTGAAGGTTGACGGGTGGTCCATGGGACAACCCTTAAGTGTGTTAAAAGACGAGTGAATCCCTCATTTGATCATGTATTTGTCTTGAATTAGATAACTACGGTTGCTTGTGTTTCAGGTACATTTAGAGCTTAAAAGTATGGAAATAAAGCTTCGAATAGACACGACTGGATTGTAGATTGAAAGACGGAGAATAAATGAAAAAAATAAAATTTTGGAATTGAAGAATTAAGAAGATAACATGATAGAGGATGAAATTACGAGAACGTAGGCGAAAACGGTGAACAAAACGGAGTTGAAACGAGAAAGTTATGAAGAAAACAAAAATTGATTGCTGAAGCCTACCGTAACTTACGGTGGTACCGTAATTTACGGTAGACTCTGACAAAAATTGATGCCGTAACTCAGTTTAAATCCACCGTAAACCATTTTAAGCCACCGTAACTTACGGTGGTACCGTAATTTACGGTGGAGGCCAGCGTGAAACTTGTAACTCCCTCATTTAAGGTTGTTTATGGTGCCTTTTCATTATGGAATCATTCCCATTCGTTTTGTAACTCCTAGGGGGCGAATTTGGGGTGTTCTAAGGTGTTCTTGAGTGATCTAAACATGAAGACTTTGTTTTTTATTCCAATGGACAAAGGTTCGATTGTGATGATGGTTCATAACACTATGAGCAGCTAGGTTTGCTTGGTGATTGTCTCGGATGTAAGGTTTATTTGTGACAATTATGTTTGTTCTTTAATTTCTGGAATATTAGACTGTGCATGTGTTGTTAGTTTATTATGGTGTTTGATTGGTTGTTTGTAAATTGTTGATGTATGTTTGATCATAGTTCTAAACCATACGTTCTTGGTGCCGTTGGCAATCGAGATATCATGGGAGGGATTAGGGTTGGATATGTGTTGATTGGTCATCGGGTAACAACCTCGCGTTCTAGGAATCCGAGTACTTAGTTCCCTTTCATCACAAACAATTGATCTTACATGAGCCATGTCTATGTGGTTCTTTCCAGTTGAACATGAATGTTAGTTGTCACTTAAAACTTGAAACTCGGGATGATCACTATCCTCTTATCTTGTTACAAAACTTAACTTTGATTTGTAATTTAATTTAGTTTAATTTAGTTAATTAAAACCAATCAACCCAAACATTGAAATTTACATTTCTTGCAATTTAGATTAATCTAGTTAGTTAGACATACATTGAGATAACACATATTCCACAAACTCCCTGTGTTCGATACCCACTTACCGCTATCTATATAGTTGTTATTGGGATTAAATTTGCGTGACCACGACAACCACGTCAAATTTTGGCGCCGTTGCCGGGGAGTAGTGCGCAACGTGTGTTATCTTGTGTATTATCTTTAAAAAAAAAATCAAAAAAAAAATTCAAAAAAAAAAAAAAAAATTCAAAAAAGAGTTCTTTTGTGTTCATGATTTACACTTGGTAGTTGAGTTGTGTTGTGCAGGATGACAGGGCATTACACAAATTTCAGCTTATCTACGTGTAGATTGTGCGGGGGTCCACGACATCCATGTATTGGTTGCCACGAGGCTCACTACAGGAGGGCACATGGAAAACCGGTGTCTTATGTTTCACAGCTTCCACCTCCATCATACGTTGACGATTATGAATCAGAAATGGAGGATGACTATTATTCATATGGATACGATCGGGACGAGGAAGTTTATTATGAGGCAAGGATGGATAGTTTATGTTTTTGTTGCGGTCGCGATCACACTTATGATTATGATGTGTGCCCGGTGTATTCGGAAAACCCGAAGTATTGGAATAAAAAGATGATGGAAGCGCGCATCTATAGACCGTATCAGGGATATCGACAATATCATCCCGAAGAATATTCTGAGCCCGAGGGTGTTTATGTTTATGAGACCGAGGAGGAAAAAGAGCTTGCTGTATTGGAAGTAACTTTGTCCAAACTCGAGCAATATTTAGCAACACCCAACCTGTCCGATGAAGACCGAATCAGCTGCTTAGTCTCTAAGTGTCATACTTTAAAATTGAAGATAGAGATAGAAGAACGCCTCTCACCATTACCTGACGATATTAGAGATTATTCTCACATGAAGGAGGAGGTTGTGGAGGATAATACCACACCAATGAGTCCTTTATCTGATGAAGAGTCACTTGTAGATCAGATGATGTGTGTAGATTATGAGGTAGAGCAGGCTGATGGGATGGATATATGTACCGAACCTCTTCCCATATCAATAATTCAAATTAACAAGTGTGGGGAAGAGGGTTCGAGAAACAAGATGAGAAGGGTGAAACTACCAGACATTAAGGTATATGTCATGAAGTGGACTAGCAAAGCCCGCAGGAGCAACTTTATCATGCCAAATATACTGACAAATCTATGGAGATGGCATGTAAATTTCCGGGCATTTGTTGGAAATGCTGCGGGTAAGTGTGCATTAAGACCACCATAACGCATATCAGGTATGGTCTGGCTGAAGACCTTTAAACTTAGCGCTCTCGGGAGGCAGCCCGAGGTTGTAGAGTATTGTATTTGTGTTTTGTTTAGTTTTGTTTTGCTTTGTTTGGTTTTGTTGTAGTGTTGTGTTTGTGTTTTGGCAGGTTATTACGTTTCAATCCTCGTGGATGCAATGATTCAAGTGTGGGGATGTTTGGCAACATCCCCATTGAGATATCGGCGAATCCAAGAGATGTTTATGAACCGGTCCGATTACCGCAGCTGCATCACTACCAACACTGCTGATTTACTAATCAGGTTGTGTCTTGTTCTCATTTTGTGCACCTTTGTATATATTCATGTTTAAGTTTACGGTTGGGCGGATGGGTGGTGTTTAATGTGTTTGATGTGTTTATGGATTGTGAAAGTTGGTGGTGTTTTTAGTTATATATATAAAAAAAAACCAAAAGGAAATTTGTGGTTTGAGTTGAACAGCTTTTGGGTGATGTTAAAGAGTTAAGCGATCAAATCTTCCCAAAACCGTACATTGGGGTCAATGTATCCCAAGTGTGGGGATGGGGGGAAATTTTGAGGTTTTTAAAATTTTCTTAAATCAAGCAAAACATTGTGAGAATTTGAACACCTTGGATTACACCCGAATGATGCACCGACAACCCTTGATACCCTTTTATTCTTGGTGAGAGTTGAAGCCACACATGTAAATAAATAATACATGTCTTTGATGAGAGTGGCAACGGGTGGGGGTGCATTAGAACTTGTGCTTGAATGCGATTTGAGTCCTTAGTTAGACATGAATGCGAAAAGGATAAGGGCATCTAGGTAGCCTCGTCTTTAGTGTGTGTGAGTGTGGGATTTGGGGGGTTGGACCTCATAAGTTATATATATGAGCATGGTTGCGAGAGGGGCGGGGGTTTGGACATTTAGTTGCCCAATTTTGTGCCTAAAAGCCTATCATTTGTTACCCCTAGCTACTTACATAAAAACTTACCCAAATTTGACCCGGTCTTATAGTGTTAGTAGTTGTTATAGTTGTGTTTAGATATGTTTTGTTGAATGTTTCTCTATGCTAAAAAAAAGAAGAAAAAAAGAGAAAAAAAAAAGTAATGAAAAAAAAAGAAAAAGAAAAAAAAACAATGAAAAAGAAAAAAGAAAAAAAAAAGTGATGTTGAGTTGTCTTGTATATAGAAGTTATGTCATGTTTATTGTTTGTTTCATTGTGTAATAAAAAGACCGGGTTAAATTTTCGTTACTTCATATATATTCCATTTCCTACTCATACACCTAGCCACGTTACAGCCTTGAAAGTCCCTTTGATTTGCATTCATGTTTGGCACTTGTTAGGAGAAGGATTGATTTAGGTACAAGCCTATAATTGTGCAACCGCCCGTTAGTCTTTGTGTGTCTAGCTCATATTGCTAGTGCTTACTTGTTACCGAGAGGAGAGACATAGTGAGGGGTGCATTGTTTTGGGTGTTAAAAAGGGGTTAGTAAAAGGATTGCAAGTTTTTGCTTGATTTGTATTGATCACTTGTTGAGAACTTGAATTGATGGGTTGCTTGGGGCAAGCAACGGTTAAGTGTGGGGATGTGACGGGTGGTCCATGGGACAACCCTTAAGTGTGTTAAAAGACGAGTGAATCCCTCATTTGATCATGTATTTGTCTTGAATTAGATAACTACGGTTGCTTGTGTTTCAGGTACATTTAGAGCTTAAAAGTATGGAAATAAAGCTTCGAATAGACACGACTGGATTGTAGATTGAAAGACGGAGAATAAATGAAAAAAATAAAATTTTGGAATTGAAGAATTAAGAAGATAACATGATAGAGGATGAAATTACGAGAACGTAGGCGAAAACGGTGAACAAAACGGAGTTGAAACGAGAAAGTTATGAAGAAAACAAAAATTGATTGCTGAAGCCTACCGTAACTTACGGTGGTACCGTAATTTACGGTAGACTCTGACAAAAATTGATGCCGTAACTCAGTTTAAATCCACCGTAAACCATTTTAAGCCACCGTAACTTACGGTGGTACCGTAATTTACGGTGGAGGCCAGCGTGAAACTTGTAACTCCCTCATTTAAGGTTGTTTATGGTGCCTTTTCATTATGGAATCATTCCCATTCGTTTTGTAACTCCTAGGGGGCGAATTTGGGGTGTTCTAAGGTGTTCTTGAGTGATCTAAACATGAAGACTTTGTTTTTTATTCCAATGGACAAAGGTTCGATTGTGATGATGGTTCATAACACTATGAGCAGCTAGGTTTGCTTGGTGATTGTCTCGGATGTAAGGTTTATTTGTGACAATTATGTTTGTTCTTTAATTTCTGGAATATTAGACTGTGCATGTGTTGTTAGTTTATTATGGTGTTTGATTGGTTGTTTGTAAATTGTTGATGTATGTTTGATCATAGTTCTAAACCATACGTTCTTGGTGCCGTTGGCAATCGAGATATCATGGGAGGGATTAGGGTTGGATATGTGTTGATTGGTCATCGGGTAACAACCTCGCGTTCTAGGAATCCGAGTACTTAGTTCCCTTTCATCACAAACAATTGATCTTACATGAGCCATGTCTATGTGGTTCTTTCCAGTTGAACATGAATGTTAGTTGTCACTTAAAACTTGAAACTCGGGATGATCACTATCCTCTTATCTTGTTACAAAACTTAACTTTGATTTGTAATTTAATTTAGTTTAATTTAGTTAATTAAAACCAATCAACCCAAACATTGAAATTTACATTTCTTGCAATTTAGATTAATCTAGTTAGTTAGACATACATTGAGATAACACATATTCCACAAACTCCCTGTGTTCGATACCCACTTACCGCTATCTATATAGTTGTTATTGACGTGATTGTCGTGGGTCACGCAAATTTAATCCCAAATACAACTATAGATAGCGGTAATAGGGTATCGAACTCAGGGAGTATGTGGAAGATGTGTCGATTGTATAGCTTTGTACTTAAACTAATATTAGACTAAATTGCAGAAATTAAAATTCAAGAGTTTGGTTTGTTGATTTAGAAAACTAAATTAAACTAATGCAAATCAAATGTAGGTTTTAAGACAAATTAGGAGAGAACAATGATCACCCTAGGTTTCAGTTTCTTTAAACAATTGTGTGCAATTCCAACTAGAAAGAGTTACATAGACATAACTCGTGTATAGATGATTGAAGTGATAAAAGGGGACAAAGTACTCGGATTATATAAACGCGAGGTTGTTTCCCGATGACCAATTAACCAATAACCAACCCTAACCCTTCCCGTGATATCTCGATTGCCAACGGCACCAAGAACGTACGATTAAGACTAGAAATTGCAATATCGATTAACAAATTACAAGCAATCAAACATACACCATGATATTCAAGCAACGCAAGTTATCATTCTAGAAATTCAGAATTAAAACACACAAAAGTTCAAGAAACATTCACCTAAGATGATCACCGAAGAGTTTAGCCGGACATGGCTCGGTGAATCATCATCATAATCAAATCAATGTTCATACGAATCGAAAATACAAACCGGATGATAAGAATTGTTCACAAACCAAGCAAGTAGCCAAAAATCGCCCCCAAGGATGATCCAAAACCGTCCAATGATGAGTGATAATGAAAAGACACCCAAAAACTAACTTAAATGTGGCAGTTTCATATTTTCTCGCAGCCGTCACCGTAATTTACGGCTCCACCGTAAATTACGGTGGACATAAAAGTGTTACGGCTCAAATCTTCTGATTTACGGTGGCCACCAATTGATTCTCAGGTCCACCGTAAATTACGGTAGGACCGTAATTTACGGTGACAACCTAAGTGTTGTTCTTTCAATCTCGGCCCATGTGTGTTGACTGATAATGTTGTCGCTGCCATTATTCTTGTGCCTCACATACTCACATGTGCCGCCCACTATTTAATAATGATGATGATGTTCGCTAATGTTGATGATGAATTGATATCAACACACAAAACCTTTAGTTCACGTGATCCCTTGTCAATGAAGTCTGCCAATAATCTGCTCATTCACATGTGTTGTGTTAAACCCAATGTCTGCCGCCAATTGCAACCCACATGTGCGGCCCATGTCCACATGATGATTATGTTGTGTGATGGCCCAATCATCTCCTCCAATTCAAGGTGTTGTGCGGTCCACTCATAGAGATCCAGCCCATGTTCACGTGTCATTGATGTTTGCTTCACATGTGCCGCCCCACTTTTCTATATTGTGATGATGATTATTAATTGTTGTTTGGCGGCCCAATCCCAGAAAAGGAAAGTCCATGTGCTTCTGCCAATGTATTGGAATGATGATGTTGAGCTTTTCAATTAATTCCCCTTTGATGTGTGTATATAAAACATGAGGATGATGACAAAACCAATTTAAAAGTCCACCCAAGAATAGTCACGTGAATGATGATGATGGTTCCGTGATGTCTTGTGCCTTCTTTGCATGTCCTAGAAGTCAAACACAATGATGATGATGTTGTGTTGTCTCTTGTGAACACCAAAACTAGAAGTTGCCATCCATCCCTCACGAAAATGGGATCCTTTCCAAGAAAGTCCACAAATTAAAATTTATGATGATGAATAAAATAATCCTTCCCATGTTATTCTTTTCACAAATCATCCCCTGTATTTAATTCCTCCATATTTCTCTTAATTCCCAAGCATTTTAGGTGTTGCACTTGAAGGTCCTTTATATAGTGGGTTTACACACCACAATCAATTGACACAAGAGTCTATGCCCTTCCACAATTGTTCAACACATGTCTTCTAGTGTCTAGGGGAGTCTAAGGTTCATGCACATGCAAGAAAAACCGGTTTGATGGGTTACAAGTGCACCAAACAGGCTACTGCCTGTTTTCTGGTCGCTGGGCAACCCCTGCGCATCGTAGGGGCATTATGCCTACGATGCGTAGGGCTTCATCAGAAGCCAAAATGTTGTTGTTTGTTGAAGGTTTGAAAGGGCAGCCGTTATAAACGACTTGTGGACCTCAATTTTCATTCAGGGGCCTTCATAAAGTGTCTTACACATTGACATACCCTACCATTTGCAATTGCTTCACTTGAATCCAAAAACAAGACCCGTAAATTAAGGACTTCCATTCTTTTATTTCGTAGAATCCTATCACGCATTTCCAAATTCCATTATTGGCAATAAATTCCTGAATTGAGGGTATAATAGATGTATATAATATTAAATCGGGTCTTGGGATTTATAATTGAGGTGTTCAGAGGTAATATTTAACATGACGCCACTTTAAATCCTACCGAAAACATCTTTATTAAATCCGGGTTTTCAACGCGTTTTTGTTTGACATGACACGTGTCGTTTTAATATTAAACCCGAAATTTGCGAGGTGTTACATCCTCACCCCCTTAAAATAAATCTCGACCCGAGATTTACTGAAACAAATAAGGGTATTTTTCCTTCATGGTGGATTCTAACTCCCATGTGAAATCGGGACCTCTACGGGCATCCCATTTGACCTTCACAAAAGGTATATGCTTTCTCCGAAGCTTCCTTACCTGTCGATCTTCAATCGACAAAGGTTTTTCAACAAATGTTAAGCTCTTATCTATTTGCACATCTGTATGTGGCATGACATGTGTATCGTCAGCGGAACACTTCTTTAGATTGCAGATGTGGAACACATTGTGAATTCCACTGAGCTCTTCTGGTAAGTTCAATTTGTAGGCAACTGACCCGACACGTTCGATAACCTCGAAAGGTCCTATGTATCTCGGGCTTAGTTTACCTTTCTTACCAAATCGCATCACCCCTTTCCATGGTGATACTTTAAGTAGGACTTTGTCACCTACCTCGAAGTGAAAATCCTTACGACTTGGATCCGCGTAACTCTTCTGCCTATTCCGGGCAGCTTGGAGGTTGTTACGAATCTGGACAATCTTGTCCGTCGTTTCAAACACGATCTCTGGTCCTGATAACTGGACTTCTCCAACTTCCGCCCAACAAACTGGCGATCTACACTTTCTTCCGTATAATGCCTCAAAAGGCGCAGCCTTAATGCTGGTATGGTAGCTATTGTTGTAGGAGAACTCGATCAATGGTAGGTTCTTATCCCAGCTACCTTTCAATTCGATCGCACATGCACGTAGCATGTCTTCTAACGTTTGAATAGTACGCTCACTCTGGCCGTCTGTCTGAGGATGGTAAGCCGTACTAAAGTTCAAACGTGTGCCCAAAGATTGCTGGAAGCTCTTCCAAAAATGTGACGTGTACCTAGTATCCCGGTTAGAGATAATAGCTACAGGTATGCCGTGTAGGGCTACAATCTTATCCACATATAACTGGGCTAACATATCGGAGCTATAAGTCTCCTTGATGGGTAAGAAATGAGCTGACTTAGTCAGTCGGTCAACTATAACCCATATTGTATCATTGCCTTTCCTTGTCTTAGGTAACTTGGTAATAAAATCCATAGTTACCATTTCCCACTTCCACGTAGGAAGTTCAGGTTGTTGTAGCAAACCTGACGGTTTCTGATGCTCGGCTTTGACTTGCGCACATGTCAAGCATTTTGCTACATGGGCGGCCACAGACTTTTTCAAGCCTATCCACCAATAATTTGCCTTTAAATCCTGGTACATCTTGTCAGCTCCAGGATGAACGGAGTATTTGGAACTATGGGCTTCTTGGAGGATGACATCACGAAGTCCTCCAAAAATTGGAACCCATATTCGTCCGTTTAACCGTAAAATTCCGTCCTTGCTAAGAGTTAACTGCTCCTCAGTTACTCCTAACTTTTCATTAGGATAGTTAGCTTCCAACACAGCTTCCTTCTGTGCAGCTAACACCCTTTCTATCAAACTGTTCTTTATCTCCATACGCTTGGCGTTAATTCGTATGGGTTTAACCCTTTCCTTTCTGCTCAAGGCATCAGCGACTACATTCGCTTTGCCGGGATGGTATTTAATTTCACAATCATAATCATTCAAAGTTTCCATCCAACGGCGTTGCCTCATGTTTAATTCTTTCTGGTTAAACAGATGCTGGAGGCTCTTGTGATCAGAAAAGATCACAAACTTGATTCCATAAAGATAATGCCTCCACAGTTTTAGTGCGAACACAACGGCACCCAATTCCAAGTCGTGGGTGGTGTAATTCTTTTCGTGCACCTTTAACTGTCGTGATGCATAGGCAATCACCTTGCCTTTCTGCATAAGCACACACCCCATGCCAGTGTGTGATGCATCACAATAAACTACAAATTCTTCAGCACCTTTAGGTAAGGTAAGCACAGGAGCGTTGCTCAACTTTTGTTTCAAAACATCGAAGGACTCTTGCTGCTTAGGACCCCAAACGAACTTTACTTTCTTCTTGGTCAGGGAAGTTAGGGGTGCAGCAATCCTTGAAAATTTTTCAATGAAGCGCCTGTAATATCCTGCCAACCCTAGGAAGCTACGGATTTCTGTTGGCGTCTTTGGCTCTTGCCAGTTCATTACTGCTTCAACCTTAGCGGGATCCACCTGGATACCACACTCACTGACCACATGTCCAAGAAATTGGACTTCCCTAAGCCAAAATTCACACTTGGAGAATTTGGCATAGAGCTTTTCCTTATGCAGAAGTTTGAGAATACATCGAAGATGTTTCTCGTGGTCAGCTTTGTTCTTAGAATAAATGAGAATGTCGTCGATGAAAACGATGACGAATTTATCTAAGTGCGGCTTGCAAACGCGATTCATGAGATCCATGAACGCAGCCGGTGCATTGGTGAGCCCAAAAGGCATCACTAGAAATTCGTAGTGACCGTAACGAGTCCTAAATGCAGTCTTGTGAACGTCTTCATCCTTAACCTTCAACTGATGGTATCCAGACCTCAAATCAATCTTTGAGAAGTAACTTGCCCCTTGAAGCTGATCGAACAAATCGTCGATTCTGGGCAATGGATACCTATTCTTGATCGTGACCTTGTTAAGCTCGCGATAGTCGATGCATAGACGCATCGATCCATCCTTCTTCTTGACAAACAGGATTGGCGCTCCCCAAGGAGATGAACTAGGTCGAATGAAACCCTTAGCCAGCAGTTCATCTAGCTGCGTCCGCAACTCCTTCATTTCGGTGGGTGCCAATCTGTATGGTGCTCTGGCAACTGGTGCCGCTCCGGGAATGATATCGATCCTGAATTCGACTTGTCTATCTGGTGGTAGGCCAGGTAGATCTTCAGGAAACACTCCTGGGTATTCAGAAATGACAGGGATGTCTTCTAACTTCGGTTTAGGTTCCTCCAAAATCACTTGCGCCATGTAAATGACACATCCCCTCTTCAAACACTTGGAAGCCTTGAGCATAGTCACCTGCTCAGGCAGTCCGTACTGGGTATCTCCCCGAATGGTAAGTGACTCACCAGACGGAGTCTTTATTACTACCTGTTTCTGTTTACAGACGATTTGGGCCTGGTTATGAGATAACCAGTCCATACCCAGCACTATGTCAAAACCAGCTAATTTAAACGGAAGTAGAGACAGAGGAAAAGAATGGTTCTTAATGGATATAGTACATCCATCTAACACAGTAGAGACGGTTTCTATGGTACCATCTGCTAACTCTACCTCATAGTTTACGCTTAGGGTTTTGACAGGTAAATTCAACAATTTACAAAACTTCTGATCCACAAAAGACTTATCTGCACCGGAATCAAAAAGTACTCTTGCAAAGACATCATTTACAAGGAATGTACCTGTTATGACGTTATCATCTTGCACAGCCTCCTGCGCATCCATCCTGAAGACTCTGGCGTTAGTCTTCTTAGCCTCCTCAGGCTTCTTGTTATTCTTGGGGCAGTTAGTCTTTATGTGGCCCTTCTCATTGCAACGATAGCACGTCGCATCTTTCATCTTCTTGCAATCCAAGGTTTTGTGTTCCTTGGATTTGCACAAACCACAAGCAAAAGACCTTGACTCGTTATTCGAGTTTGATCCAAATCTGCACTTTCCAAAGTGCTTTTTCTTGCAAGTTTTGCACGTGGGCTTCTCATCAGAACGATGCCCATCTTTCTTCGACTCCAATCCCTTCTTTCGATCACCGTTCCCACGGTGTTTCTTGTTCGACCTACGCGAACCATCATCTTCTCGCTTCCTCTTCTCAGTATCCTTATTCCTCAGCGATCTCTGACGGACCGCATCAAGTGTGAGGGATAAGGAAAGGTCAGTTACAGACCTGAAGGTAACTGGCCGAGAAGCTTTAACACTGGCCTTGATCTCGGGTTCCAACCCGCCAATAAAACGAGCGATCCTCTTTGGCTCGGGGGTTACCAGGTAGGGAACCAACCTGGACAGCGTATTGAAGCTTGTCAGGTAAGCTTGGCAGTCGAGGTTCTTCATTACCAATGACAGAAAGTCATATTCAATCTTTTCCACCTCGTGTTGAGGGCAGTAATTGTCTTTGATCAAGGCAATGAATTGATCCCACGTCATGCTTTACAACGGGATCTTTCCGGAGGCCTCCATCAGAGATCTCCACCAGACCAATGCTTCACCTTTGAAGGACTGTGACACAAACTTCACTATATCCCGTTCAGCGCACCCGCTTATGTCCACCACTGTGTCCATTTCATCCAGCCACGTCATGCAATCAACGGCCCCCTTTTCCCCTGTAAAATCCCGGGGCTTGCAAGACACGAAGTATTTGTAAGTGCAACCCTTGTTACGGGGTCCTTGATGCAGTACCAAGTGCTGGGATGGGTCACTTTGATTGTTGGTGGACTGACGGTCATCACCGTCTTTCTTTGGTCCGTTCTTCTTGGGAGGAGGCTTGTTATGAGCCTCAGAATGTGTTCTTGGCTTTGAGTGTGATACGGAGTGGGTCCTACTCCTGGTACCACTGTATTCTTCATATTGCCTATCCAAGGCTTGAGTGACAGCACCATCAATGATAGCTTTTAGTTCGGCGCCCGTCAATGTAATCTGGGCGTTTTCATTTGGCGCCGCTGTAGGGCTATTGACTTCATTAGAATTTGCCATTCGTATTGAACTGTTACAGAAACAAGAACAATATTTTATTTGAAAGTTTATTATAGAATTACCCCCTTAGGGTAACTCGTTAACCATGGTAACAGAGACCCTTCTTGGTTAACTCATTAATCGTATTAATTTAGGATTTCAATTAAATTTATCCTAAACATATAACAATAACAATATATATATTAGCACATAAGGCTTGGTCACATGGACAATTTAATATACTATGATTTCTGAGAATCAAGACTTTTAAGGTTTGAACCTAGTTCATTACCTTTATTAGACAGGGAGTCCTAGCTACCACCGTCTTTTGGCTTATATAGAAATGAGCATGGCCCGTAGGCGCTATTTTACCACGTATGGTTGAATATGATCACCTTAATTGATGATGTAAATCCAGGATTCAGAGATCATTATACTGGATTAGGAAACTTCTAAAGAATCCTTATTCATTTAAAAAAATGACATGTGATTTTTAACGAATCACTTCTGCCAGGAGTGTTAACATGTTTTAAGATGTTAACAAGAATTTGAATCTTTTAACCCGGTATTACCATTTTGGCCCGGTCTTATATTTGACACGAGGCTAGGTTCCACACTTTAAGATTCTTAATTAAATAATTACTTAGGCAGATTAAAAGGAATGATTTTAATTTATTTATTTCATTTATAATTATTATATATGCACAAATGGCAAACATGAAATTTATAAAACAACACTCCAATAATTTATAACAACATTACATATCGCCCTAAACGGGTCTTTCACACATGAAATTTGCCCACGTAGGAGCTACAACATAACAACATGCCCACGCAGGGGTCTTACAGAAGACATGCCCACGTAGGGGTTAACATACTAACAATTGTCCACGTAGGGACATAAACAAACATAAGTCCACGCAGGGACTAAACATACAACTTACCCTCGTAGGGGTTTATGGAAAGATAGACCCACGTAGGGGTCAATACACACAACAACCATACACACATAAATGTCCACGCAGGGACTTAATTTTAAAGTAGACATATACACATAAAGGATTTACTGATCCTTTTTGCTCTTTCCCTTGATTAGGTTCGTCAAGGTCTTGAACATTCCCTGGTTGCGCCGTCGATCTTCCCGTGCCTCATGTCGCACCTCTCTAATACTTTGCAGGATCTCCTGATGCAGTGGTGGCGACATTTGTAGAGACGGCGGGGGTTGTTGGTAAAACGGGGGTTGTGTAGGCATCTGGTACCCCTGGACTGGGTACCCTACTCCCCAAGGACCCCCATACGGTCCTTCAGGGTTAAGAGCGTTGTAATTAGCAGCTACCAGGTATGGGTCGGCTTCAGCGTAACCGGGGTTAGTGTGGGTTGGTAGCTCAAACGGGTTATACATCGAAGGACCCGTGTATGCTGGTATCTGATTATCGAAACCCATTGGTGGCGGTTGCTGCGCGAAGGGGTTTGATGGTCCACCCATCTGTGGAACTTCTGGAAGCGGCTGATAATTTCTGCCACTTGATTGTAGAGGAGAGTTAAAGTGAAACTCTTCTCTTCGTGTGGACATCCGGGCTCCGGATCTCCTATGTCTTTGCGGCTGTGGAGGCGCCGACTGAACTGGTGGTGGTGGAGGCGGTGGCGTAACTGCCTCAAACTGGTGATTCCCAGAGGAATCTTGATGATGCTGCTGCTGCTGCTCATGCGGCGGAGAATAGTGAGGCTGCGGCTGCTCATGCGGCGACGAATGGTGAGAAGGTGTATAATACCATTCGTGCCGAGTAAAGATAGCCTGGAAGCTATCTGGACCATTATAGGGTGGCCCGTGATAAATGGAACTATCCGAGACCTCGATTGGGTGGTTGGGAGTTCCTGATGCGGGTTCTTCTGGGTCGTCTTCCTCATCCATATCGTTTCCTCCAGAAAAATGGTCCTCCGGCCCCAATGGGTTAAAACCCACTGGTTCTTGTATATAATCCGCCGGGTTAAACTGGCCTTGAAAGATTGGAGTGGGGTCTCCAAAAGGGCGGTGCGACATAGATCGCTGTAACGGTATGTGCGAATGGTGGGGGTCTCTAGGCTCATTTTCTGATTGTGGCCCGTATGAGTCTTGAGCGGGAGTCGTAGAGCTGTTTGAAACCGACCGTCTTGCCGGTTGAAAGAGACCTCTCTGGTTCCGTCGAGTACCATCACTCTCGGCGGGGATAGGAGCTCGTGTATTGGACGGCCCAGCTTCATGGTCGTTGGGGGCGGTGGTCGGCCCCTTTCCTCCTCGTCCTCGCATACGTAAAAATCTCGGAGGCATCTTTTGTTAATCCTGTCAATAAAACATAAGATAACAATAACAAAAATATAAAGTTTTAAAGGACAAAACAAAAACCGAATAAGGTGGAATTTGTCCTATGTTATAAGTCTAGACTCAAAAGTTTAGATATGTGCAATTGTGTAACTGAGATTAAACACAAAAGGCTAGTGTTTAATTCACTCAGTGTTGGCTCTGATACCAACCTGTCACACCCCGATTTCCACGTGTCACCGGTGGGCCCGGTGGGGGAGTATCGTGACGTGGTTGGCAACGTAATAGTCAAACAACACAATATAATAATGCACAGCGGAAGCAAATTTAAATAAGATACAACCGAATTTATTATTGTAAACAAAGTCACAATTATCCGGTGTTTATCCACAGTAGGATCGAATAATAAAAATATTGTTTAAGGTTCAACAGACATCGGCATCTTAAGTTTGCGAGACTTCTAGTGATGCTTAGGAGACTTCCAGCCTATTTCGCCTAGTACCTGCATTTAATCTTTTTGGGAAAATACGTCAGTTTACACTGGTAAATACATTCAACTGACTCATTTTATAAAATGATTGAAAATTGGTTTGGATGCACATGGCATAAACATTTTGTTTAACTTGGGAGAATTATTTTGATATATAATAATCTTGTTAACGAATTACATGTTACTTATGCGTTCAGTAGCCCGGACGTATCCGGGTTAAAGATCAATAGACACACCACTGTAAGTGAGTTATACACGGGAGTACGCCTACACCCCGTGCTCAGGTCGTGGCAATCTCGTAAGATAATGCCGAGGATATCCGGGACATGGTCATTAACCCCCCAAAGGCTGTAAAGTAAACACATATGTTTAAAACGAGCCGATCAAATTATTCAATTAACCACTAAGCGTGGAAGATTTGATGCCCGATCAAGCGGTACGCTATGTACCGTAACCCAAGCCCGTATAGGGAAAATAAGTTAAAAGTATTTACCTTGATGCAAAGTATAGTCACAATAATCAAATAGCAGGTAGCTTTTACTGTTTCTCCTAATCTGGAACGAAGGTTAAATATAACCTATTAGAATCCTAGCGGGTCTTTAATTATGCTTAAGCTTAGACCGGCTAGTTTCAAAGATGCGGTTCGTACGCACGATTAAGCGAAGACCGGATAGAATGTGATTTAGACCCGACAAGTTTGAAGACTTGTTTAATATGGGTTTACTACTCACATTCTGGATTTTGAGATGAAAATGATATCGTTTGACCCGTTTCGGCTAGTTTATGCAAACTATTTACATAAACCGAACCGAACGCGTAAAATGCATAACGGGTAACCGAAAGGGTCGTGAACAGGTTTCCTAAGTTAATACGCTTCAAATATGTTGTGATATCATTATGATATCTTCCATAATGCCCGTAACGAGTTTATTCCCTAATTATGCCCCGTAGGGGTATTTTGGTCATTTTAAAGGTTATAAAAGAGACTTATAATACTTCTGAGGTATGGGTCTGATTAAATCAGAAAAATATCTTAATTTAACAGGTTATGTCTATTGGTATTAAGTCTTACGTGTCAAAATGGTTTTAATACCAAACTACGCGTTTAATACGCGTATAAAGCCGTTTTAAGCGACGTACGGGTTAAAATACCAATCTGAGTTTTCTGATCAGTAAAACAGGCTCAAAATCCTATATTTATTATTTTAGATCAGTGGCCATTGGATTGGAATCAAACGGATTCGTAAAACTCGTTTTATAGCCTAAAAGGGCATATTCGGTATTAACCGAATCAATGCGATAAGCCTAGCTTAAGATCAGTTTAAAAATAATTAAAAATCTTCAAAAATCCCAAAATATTATTTAACATCAGTGGGTAAAAGTTTTGGTACCGAAAATCGGGTTTAGATAGGCTATGCGCTAATCGCGCCGTTTAATTAATAAAAAGCTTAATATTTACGCTAATGCGCATATCTCATAATCTAGACCTCCGATTGACGTGAAAATTTACGTGCATGTTTAATAATCAGTAACTAAGATTATAGTACTTCTACATTTTCAAAATTCTCGTTGTAGGGTCATAAGGGCATTATGGTCCAATTTAAGCGATTAACGGAAACGTGCGCATGCATCGGATAATCAATGAAACAAGTACAGAGACTTATACTAGCATGTAACCCAACCCTAATGAGACTTTAAGGCATGTCTAATTCAAATTAAAACGGGTCAGAACCGAAGTCAACGCAAAAGTCAAAGTCTTGCGTCTTTCGGTTCCGAACCGGGTTTAAACAGAAATTTGTCGAGTCGGGCAAGCGTAGACAAGTTTTTATGCTTATTACCAAGTTATATTAGGTTTAAAACAGATTACACGCCTCGCGGATTGCTAATCGTGCATTAAATCGCATTTTGTAATTCTGTTGACTTTTTCGGTCAACGTTTGACCCGACAAACGACCTAGTTAGGTCTGGATTCGGTACGTGACCTTATAAGGGCTTATTACCCATATAATTACCTATCTAACGGTACTTTCAATTTGACATACCACTGAACTATCGTTACTTAATCAAGAAGTCAACCGTAAACTATGATATATTGACTTTTATGCTAATTATAAAGCTAGAACTAAATTAGAAGGGTTAGGCAACTTACTAGATGATTAATGAACGATTAGAAAGGCTCTTGATCAGTTTGCAAGCTCCCCAAGTAATCAGAATGCTTGAATATGATGTGTGAAAGAAAGTTGCACTTGAAGGTCCTTTATATAGTGGGTTTACACACCACAATCAATTGACACAAGAGTCTATGCCCTTCCACAATTGTTTAACACATGTCTTCTAGTGTCTAGGGGAGTCTAAGGTTCATGCACATGCAAGAAAAACCGGTTTGATGGGTTACAAGTGCACCAAACAGGCTACTGCCTGTTTTCTGGTCGCTGGGCAACCCCTGCGCATCGTAGGGGCATTATGCCTACGATGCGTAGGGCTTCATCAGAAGCCAAAATGTTGTTGTTTGTTGAAGGTTTGAAAGGGCAGCCGTTATAAACGACTTGTGGACCTCAATTTTCATTCAGGGGCCTTCATAAAGTGTCTTACACATTGACATACCCTACCATTTGCAATTGCTTCACTTGAATCCAAAAACAAGACCCGTAAATTAAGGACTTCCATTCTTTTATTTCGTAGAATCCTATCACGCATTTCCAAATTCCATTATTGGCAATAAATTCCTGAATTGAGGGTATAATAGATGTATATAATATTAAATCGGGTCTTGGGATTTATAATTGAGGTGTTCAGAGGTAATATTTAACATGACGCCACTTTAAATCCTACCGAAAACATCTTTATTAAATCCGGGTTTTCAACGCGTTTTTGTTTGACATGACACGTGTCGTTTTAATATTAAACCCGAAATTTGCGAGGTGTTACAACCTAGCTCGTCCCCTTGGGGAGCACCAATTCTGTTTGTAAAGAAAAAGGATGGCTCGATGCGTCTATGCATCGATTATCATGAATTAAACAAGGTTACAATCAAGAACAGATATCCATTACCCAGGATCGATGATCTGTTCGATCAACTGCAAGGGGCGAGTTATTTCTCCAAGATTGATTTAAGGTCAGGTTACCATCAACTGAAGGTTAGAGATGAAGATGTGCACAAGACCGCATTCAGAACTCGCTATGGTCACTATGAGTTCTTAGTGATGCCTTTTGGGCTCACTAATGCACCGGCAGCGTTCATGGATCTCATGAATCGCGTTTGTAAGCCATACTTAGACAAGTTCGTCATTGTCTTTATCGATGACATTCTTATTTACTCGAAGAATCAAGCTGATCATAAAAAGCATCTTCGGTGTATCCTTAAGCTCCTACAGCAAGAGAAACTCTACACCAAGTTTTCAAAATGTGAGTTTTGGCTTCGTGAAGTCCAATTTCTTAGACATGTGGTAAGTGAGCGTGGTATCCAGGTGGATCCCGCTAAGATTGAAGCGATTATGAATTGGCAAGAGGCTAAGACACCTACAGAGATACGCAACTTCTTAGGTCTAGCAGGATACTACAGACGACTCATCGAAAACTTTTCAAGGATTGCCGCACCTCTAACTTCGTTGACCCGCAAGAATATAAAGTTTGATTGGGGTCCCAAGCAGCAAGAATCCTTTAACATTCTCAATCAGAAATTAAGCAAGGCTCCTGTGTTGACATTGCCAGAAGGAATTGAAGAATTTGTTGTGTATTGCGACACATCACACACCGGTATGGGTTGGGTGCTCATGCAGAAAGGCAAGGTCATTGCTTATGCATCTCGTCAATTAAAAGTACACGAGAAAAATTACACTACCCATGATTTAGAGTTGGGTGCCGATGTATTTGCTTTGAAGCTTTGGAGACATTATTTATATGGAACAAAGTGTGTGATCTACGATCACAAGAGCCTTCAACATCTGTTTAATCAAAAGGATCTTAACATGAGACAGCGTCGATGGATGGAGACATTGAATGATTATGATTGCGAAATACGGTATCATCTTGGCAAGGAAAATGTAGTTGCTGATGCCTTGAGCAGAAAAGAAAGGGTTAAACCTATTAGAATCAATAGCATTGAATTGAAGAACAATTTGAATGAAAGATAGTTAGCCGCTCAAAAGGAAGCTGTATTAGAAGCTAACTATCCGAATGAGAAGTTGGGTGTAACCGCTGAACAGTTATCTTATGGTAAGGATGGAATCCTAAGATTGAATGGACGAATATGGGTTTCAATTTATGGAGGACTTCGAGATGTGATTCTTCAGGAAGCCCATAACTCCAAATATTCTGTTCATCCTGGCAGTGATAAGATGTACCAGGATTTAAAGGCAAATTATTGGTGGATAGGTTTGAAGAAATCTATAGCCACTTATGTGGCTAAATGTCTGACGTGCGCACAAGTTAAAGCAGAGCATCAAAAGCCGTCAGGTTTGCTTCAACAGCCTGAACTTCCCACATGGAAATGGAAAATGGTAACCATGGATTTTATCACTAAGTTACCAAAGACAAAGTGAGGATATGATACTATTTGGGTTATAGTTGATAGATTGACCAAGTCAGCTCACTTCTTGCCGATTAAAGAAACCCACAGCTCTGACAAGCTAGCTCAGCTGTACGTAGATGAGATTGTATCTCTTCACGGTGTGCCAGTATCTATTATATCCGATAGGGCTATAAGATACACGTCGCATTTTTGGAAAAGCTTTCAGCAATCTTTAGGCACTCGATTAAATTTCAGCATTGCATATCATCCTCAAACGGATGGGCAAAGTGAGCGTACGATTCAAACGCTTGAGGATATGCTACGAGCTTGTGTTATTGATTTAGGAGGAAGTTGGGATGACCATCTTCCATTGATTGAATTTTCGTACAATAATAGCTATCATTCGAGCATCCAAGCCGCACCTTTTGAAGCATTGTACGGGAGGAAGTGTAGAACGCCAGTTTGTTGGGCAGAAGTTGGAGATGTCCAACTGTCAGGACCTGATATAGTCCTGGAGACGACGGATAAGATTGTTCAAATCCGTGATCGTCTCAAAGCTGCCAGGGATAGGCAGAAAAGCTACGCGGATAAAAGGCGCAAACCTATGAAATTCGAGGTAGGTGATAAAGTGTTACTTAAGGTGTCACCCTGGAAAGGGTTGATGCGATTTGGAAAAAGGGGCAAGCTTAGCCCAAGATACATAGGACCATTCGAGATCATCGAATGTGTCGGGACTGTAGCCTACAAACTAAATTTTTCAGAAGAACTCAATGGAATTCATAATGTATTCCACATCTGCAACTTAAAGAAATGTCTAGCCGATGAATCGCTAGCAATGTCGCATAAGGACATGTAGATAGATGAAAGCTTAAAGTTCGTTGAAAACCTTTGTCGATTGAGGATTGACAGGTTAAGAAGCTTCGGAGAAAGCATGTGCCGATTGTGAAGGTAAACTGGGATGCCCGTAGAGGCCCCGAGTACACATGGGAGGTTGAATCCACAATGAAACAGAAGTACCCTCATTTATTTCAGAAAATCTCGAGGTCGAGATTTCTTTTAAGGGGATGAGGATGTAAAACCTCGAAAAATCATGTCCAATATAGTATCGACACGTGTCATGAAATTTTAAACGTGTAACGAATTGATTACGGGGGACTAAAGTTGGCAAACGAAGAAAGTATGCGTGCAAGAAGGATCCAGAGTGTCAACATATGAGAATTTTTCCTTTCAACGACCCTACACGATGTTTATACCCTTAAACGAATAAATCATGAATCATATGAAACCGTTTGTGGAAGAAAGTGAAAGTTTACAAGACGCGAGGGTTAAATGTGTCAACATGTTTAAGTAATACCTCTGAGTGGCCTTTTAACGAACCCGGAGCTTTGTAACGACTAATTATACTCCCAAGAATAAGTGACAAAAATTTCACAAGGTTTCGATATCGTATGAGATAAATACGTTAACTTTCGTGATTAAGGGGGTTAAAGCGTCAACAAGGCAAAACTTGTGTTTTCAGTTATCATTTAATGAAACCGGACCTAATGATGTTTGGTTATATCTCTTGGATCATAAAAATATAAGTTATATGGGTTAAATGTGCCTAAAATGAAAGATATTGCGTTTTAAAAGGTTCAGGGGGTGAATATGTCAAGTTTGAAACTTGATATGCTGGTAACCAGGGTGGTGGCGTCGCGCCACAGGTGGTCCATTCTGCCATGGCGCAGCGCGACGGCAAGATCTGGGCAGAATCCATGCACAGGTGCAGGTTCTGCCCTTCTCTTCACACATACCAGCTTTTGATCGAATCTAGGGACTATTTGCTGGTTTTAAAAACCACTTGGGACACCTGTGCTGATCAGAGAACAACCATAACACCTGTAATGATCTGGTGATGGCCTCAATTAGTATAAATAGGTGGAGAATTGGCAGCTTCCTCACTTGCAAGTTCAAGTTTGTAACTCTCAAACTCATTCTCAAGTTTTAAGCTTTCAAACTTATTCTCTGGAGCCTCCTAGCCTGGAAGGAAGCTCTCTTAGTCTTAATCTTCGTGCTAAGGACTCTTGTAAGTGTACTTAGCCTCTGTAATTAAGTTTTCATTAGTGTAATGACCGAAAGTCAAAGTTGACGTAAATCTGCTTTGACTTTGTGATTAATCACAAACGGTCCAACCATTATTCGAATTAAAATTGGCTATGTGTTGGTAATTATGTAGGTGTTAAACCCTTAAAAGGGCACCTCCTAATTATCACGTTAACTCAGTCAATTGTTGGGTCAAACTTATTAATAAAAAGTCAACAGAAGCTATTTTTACAAAGAAATTCATAACTGATAAAGCAGAGGTTATGGAACATGTTTTAACATTAAAATAACTTGGTAAATAATATAAGAACATGTTTAGGCATGTTCAACCCGACAATTCTGAGTTTAGGCTCGATTCGCAACCGAAAGTCGCAAAAGTAGACTTTTGCTTTGACTTTCAGTTCTGACCCGATTTAGCTTGTTTTAGATATGCCTTAAGGTTCCTTTAGGACCATATTATATGTTAGTGAAACCCTCTGAGGTTATGCTACATGGTTCCTTAGTAATCCGATTCATTTGCATGTTTCCGTTAAATGCTTAAATGTTGACCATTATGCCCTTTTTCTATAAAAACGAGATTTTCAAAAATGTGAGAGGACAAAAACCTTTATTACTAATTTATAAATATGTCCTCCAAATTTGACATCAGTTCATGGTCTAAAATGAGAGTTATGCACAATATCGTAAATGAAAGCCTTTTTATTAATTAAACGACATTTTCGACATAAATCCTATTTAAACCCAAATTTTGACACCAAACCTTTTACCCACTGATGTAATATAATATTTAGGGATTTTTGGAAAATTTTATTAAATTTTAAACTGATCATAACATAGTGTTCTTGCATAGGCTCGGTAATTGACAATAATGCCCATTTCGCTAATAAAATGAGTTTTACACATCCTTTACATATCAAACCTTTTTCTACTAATTTTATATAAAAAATAAGTTAATTTAAACTATAAAGGCTGGTCGAAATCTCAGATTTCTTTAAGCAACCCGAATATCGTCAAATACCGACTTTTATGCGAATTAGGCGCATAGTATGGTTTAAAACCATATTTGGCACCTAAGGCTTGTTACCTACTGATGTTATGAATAAATTTTATACTTAAACAGTAAGTAAAAGTTTTGAACTCAGATTTTCAAATTTCACCCTTATAACATATGCGAAATGACCAAAATGCCCCTACGGTGCATAGTTTGGCCATAAAAGATAAATTTCACATATATATGATATCCTACTGATATAACTCATTAAAATAAATATTCTTACTGATTATTTTAGACCAGAACCTCAGTTCACTATTTGACCTCTTATATAAACATTAAAATGACCAAAATACCCCTACGGGGCATAACTTGGTTTTAAATTCGTTTTGGGCATAATGGAAGATATCCTACTGATATCATAACATATTTTAAGCATATTAACTTGTGGAACCTGTTCATGACTCATCTGGTTACCCGTTATGCATTTTTCGCGTTCGGTACGGTTTATGTAACTATTTTGCATAAACTCACCGAAACGGGTCAAACCCTATCATTTTTATTTCAAAATCCAGAATGTATTTAGTTTACCCATTTTATACAAGTCTTCAACTTGTCGGGTCTAAATCAGATTCTAATCTGGTCTTCGCTTAATCTTGCATTTTGAACCGTAAACCTTTCATTAAAACTAACCGGTCTAAGTTAAGACTTAAATAAGACCCGTTAGGAATCTAATAGGTTATTAAAACCTTCATTCCAGATTAGGAGCCTAGTAAAAGCTATTTGCACTTGCTAATTTGACATACGGCTGGGATTAAAATTTTATTTTAGCCCAGGTAAATACTTTTAACTTATTTTCCGTTATACGGGCCTGGGATACGGTATTATAATAATACCGCTTGGTCGGGTATGAAGTCGTACGATCGGAATGTGATTAAAAAGATGCATAACCCGTTTTAATCTGTTTTGTTTGATGAATGCCTTTGGGGGGGGGTTAATGACCATGTCCTGGATATCATCGGCTCATTCATTAGAAATGGCCACGACTTAAGCACGGGGTGTAGGCATACACCTGACAGTTGCGTATGTAAAAAGGTACTCCACTTGTAAGGAAACTTCTTGTGGGTATTATACCAAGTGGTGTGTCTATTAATCTTAACCGGCTCTTCTAACCGGGTCCTAAATGAACGACAAACATGTAAAACTGTATACAAGATTATTTTTAAATAATTGTCCCAAGTTAATAAAGAATATTTATGCCTTGTGCATTTAAATCAATTTTTATAAACACTTTTCAAAAGAGTTAGTTAATTGTATTTACCAGTGTAAACTGACGTATTTTCAAAAGGTTAAGTGCAGGTACTAAGCGTAATGGGCTGGAACTCCTGAGTGATTAAATAAAGAGTCTTGCAAGCTTTTATCACTTTAAGTCTGTTGAACAATACTTCTTTTGTTTTGATTCGCCTGTGGATCCTTTTTACAATCCGTTGTGTAATATTTTATGTTACTTTAAACTCGGTTTGTATAAATTACTTTTAGACTTCCGCTATGCATTTAAACTGTGATTATTGACTATGATGATATCAACTACGTCACGATACTCCCCACCGGGCCCACCGGTAATACGTGGAAATATCGGGGTGTGACAATTCCCAAATTAGCCTTCAAAACTATGTGTGAAATTACCAAAATGCCCCTACGGAGCACAATTTGGTTTTAAACTATAAAACACACATATGTTTGATATCCTACTGATATTATATCATAAATAAAGTATTTTCAAAGAATGCTTATGATCGTAACATCAGATTATACTCAAATTCCTTTTATACGTCATAAAATGACCAAAATGCCCTTATGAGGCGTAGATTCATTTTAAAATCTAAACGGGCATACAAGTTGATATCATATTGATATTATAACTTTTTTAAAGTATATTGGCATATGGAACTTGTTCATGATTTACCCGGTTAATCGTTATCACTTATACGTGTACGGTTAGGCTTACGTAACTAGTTTACGTAAGTTTACTGAAACAAGTTAAACCTTATCATTTTTACTTCAAAATCCAGAATGTATTTAGTTTACCCATATTTTACAAGTCTTCATACTTGTTGGGTCTAAATTACATTCTATTCCGGTCATCGCTTAATGTTTATACCGTTAAGTCTGCTTTAAATTAACCGGTCTAAGTCCATGACTTAAATAAGACCCATTAGTAATCTAATAGGTTAATAAAACCTTCGTTCCAGATTAGAAGCCCCGGTAAAAGCTAGTTGCACTAGTTTGATTAGATTATATGGCTGAGTAGACAAATCTCGCATTTTAAAGCTCAGGTAAATACTTTTGACTTATTTTCCCTTATGCAGGCTTGGGATATGCTAATATATATTACCACTTGGTCGGGTATGGAATCATTTAATCGAATAGTGGTTAATTAATTACCTAACCCGTTTTAATCCGTTTTGTTTGATAACATAAACATTTGGGGGTTAATACGACTGTGTCCTGGATATCCTCGGCTCATTTCATTTGTAAATGGCCACGACTTAAGCATGGGGTGTAGGCATACACCTGACAGTTGCGTATGTAAAAAGATATACCCACTTGTTGGGGATAACTCCTTGTGGGTTTATATTAGTGGTGTGTCTATTAATCATGTCTCGGATTCTATCCCGGACCCTGAATGTACGACAAACATGTAAATCTTATACAAGATTATTTTTATATAATTGTCCCAAGTTATAAAAGAATATTTGTGCCTTGTGCATTTAAATCAATTTTCATAAATGTTTTCAAAAGAGTCGGTTAATTGTATTTACCAGTGTAAACTGACGTATTTTCAAAAAGGCTAAGTGACATGTACTACTCATAATTGGCTGGGAGCTTCTGGGCGTTAATTAGAGAATCTTGCAAGTTTTTAATGCCTTAAGTCTGTTGAACAATGTTTTGTATTATATTTAGATCCGCCTGTGGATCCTTTCTTACAACCGTCTGTATATTCATTTATTAGTACTTTACACTTTCGGTTTGTAATAGTAATTTTTACCAAGACTTCCGCTGTGCTATAAACTGTGTATATTTGACTATGATGATATCGACTACGTCACGATACTTCCCACCGGTAATATGTGGAAATATCGAGGTGTGACAAAATGCCTTATATGTAATAGGCTATTTCATTCCTTTAACCAACCAAACATTCACTTTTTCGTTCCCTCATAATAATCCATTTCATTTTGTCTCTCATTTATGTATATCAAACACTGTGTAGCTATTTTACCAAATACTTAGTTATACCATACATATACACATGTAACATACAATATCAGAACATGATTACTTTTTATCAGACTACATGTAGCGTAAATTGGCTACCAAAAAAAAGTCAAAATTTTCATTCATTTATACAACTTTGACTAAAAACACATATTGACTTATGACAATTTTAACAAAACCCTTAGTTCTCCCATTCGTCAAATCCAAGTGAGCTTCTTTTCATATGTAATATACTATTCTCAACTTACCAATATGAAAATCAAACTATTTATTATCATCGATTGATAGGAGTCTAAATCTAATGGATCAAATGACAAATTATTTAATTATTTGAGTTCTCAACCGATGACACGTTTCCAAACTGCTTCTTACAAAAACAAATTTATTCAAGTATCACGTTCCTATGTTAACCTTCCTAACATGTTTCAATATTCATATTAGCCTAATTAGAACCATAACTAGTCAAGTTGACCTTCAAGTTGGTCAAAACCACCCTTAGGTCAAAATTTCTCAAAAGTAGCAATTCACCTATTTCTAAATCAAACAATGGCATGTAAAAGCTTGATTAAATTGTCCTATTAACCATCGAGCCTTCTGATTGAGTGGTAGCCCCATGACTTTCCAAATGGGAGGTCGTTGGTTGGAGTTTCACCTGGGACAAATTTGTTCCTAGTTGAACCATAGGGTTTTCCCAGTTGTGGGTTTCCTCCCAGTAGGGTGGGCCTGGTAATCACGTTTTTTTCTTCGAATGAAAGGATGATCCATTTATCAGGGTGTCCGGGCCTATGTCGTTCAAAAAAAATCCTAAATACTTTGAATAGTGTTATTGAGTATAATAAAATTGAATAGTGTTATTGAGTATAATAAAACAATAATTTGGTGTCTTATACATCGATTTCTTACAAATCTATCTTCTGATTGTTCTGACCCATTCCTCCAATCCATCAACAGACATGTAATAAATTTGTTAGGCTATTTAATTAAACATATCTAAGATCTACACAATTAGAAATGATCACATATTCATCAAGGTTGATGCAACAAATAATAGACCAAGGATAGTAGCTAGACTGGTCAGGCAAAAGGGTTGAAGGGTTCAACTTTGCCTAACGCAGGTCGTGGGGTCCCCCCACGTTTGCAAGACGTGGAGAGAGGTTCACTAGATTAATTTTGTTGTTTGCTGAAGATCCTCCTCTGAAATGTGTTCAGATTCGGATGTGTAAGCAAAAGGAATGTGTGTGTCGAATGTGAAAGAAAGTATCTCGCATGAAGCCAGTACTCGAGATGAATGACCAGGGATCTTAGGAATCAGGGCTGGCCAGGCATGTCCTTCTTAGTAAATGAAGTGTCTAATTTATAGGAGAAGACATCACTCAAAGAGGAATGCATTTGACTAGTGACCATGCTTACAGTGGGGGACTTACCCTTTCAGGGGTTGAAGCCTTTTATCCCGCGGATAAAAGAGTTTGCTCTGTGGACCTGCGCTTTTGCGGCTGGTGAGTTGGTGAAGCAATCCAGAGACGCGACCTTTTACTGTTCCCGCATTGCTTTATCTCAAATCCCCAGGTTTTTAACCTTTGAACCCTTTTGCCTTCTGAGCGTTCACGTATTTAAGTCATTTATATTTGGTCTTGGGCTACCCCCGTCATCAGCCCCCCAAGTCAGAGGTTTTTGGGGAATAAGCTCAAAGACTTCTGACTTTTATACATGTATTTTGCTTGCCTAAAGGCTTCAAGGGTTCAAAGCTTGAAAGGTTGGAAACGGTTGAGTTTTCAAATTTGAAAAAACTGACAACTGATTTGATTGATGTGTGTCAGTTAATAGGCCGGCGGTTTTTTGCAGGGGTGGTTTAATGACTATCATAATTTTTTATCGTGATCCTTATCTTTTTATTTGAAGATTCACAATAATTTTTCCATTTTCTCTTCAAGTTCTCCTCTGCCTTTTCTTTCCTTCTTCAGGTTAGTTCCGGTTTTTACCCTATTTCCTTGTTTTCTTCTTATTTTCTTCAAAATGGGTGCTCGTAAGGATTTGGCAAAATCCTTTTCTCGATTAACCCAGGAAGAAGTAGAATTGTTTTGTATGGAATATGGTATTGGGACCAAGTTTAAACTGTAACGCCACAAAATTCGAATTACTTAGTTGCCAGTATGTTAACGCGTTTAAAAGAAGGAAATGTAATAACTAGGTTATTAAACCTAGTTAAATGCTTAGCAAAACAAGAAAGGAAATGAAATTGGGTCAATTATGATTAAGTGACAAACATGAGGGGTTAGTTTTGAATGAGTGAAAAGATAAAATATAAAAATAAAATTAAAAAAACCCCACACCCACACCTGGGCGTATGTGGGTGTTCGACCAGAGAAGAGAAAGAAGGGGGAAACCCCTTCTCAAACCCTAATCGACCAAATTGGATGGATTCTGGCTGAAATCGAACTTGCATGAACAAGATTCTTGATTGTTCAACTCTGTAAAACACATGGTAAGTGGTAATTTTGGATTTGATGATTTTTGTATGAATTAGGTTATGATCAATTCATGAAATTTTATGAAATCGAGCACGAATATATGTTAGAATTATCATATGGACTGTGAATTTATCAAGATTTTGGTGTTAATTGAGGTTTGAAGATGAAACCCACTTGGGCTAACGAAAGTGGCGACATGGGTATAACACCTATGTCGAATTCTTGTTCAAAAATTGATGTAGCATGTTGTATGTGATGAATGTTTGTTTGATAGTTTGAGTATGGTGTGATTTTAGGTCGATTTCAATAGTATTTGAATTTTTAAAGGCAAGAATAGGAAGATGAACATAAGATACTTGTACAATATATTCTATCAATGTGAAACCCATCAAGTGTTTGATAAAATGCCTACATGAAACTTGAATTGATTCAAGTTTGTGTTAAAAAGTTAGTAAATTCGTCACTTTTGACAGCCCTAGATAGTCATCTTGTAAAGGCCGTATCTCATTCGTTATTAGGAGTTAGACAACGAGCCTTATATCGTTGAAAAGCTTGTTTCGCATATTACATTTCATATTTGGTCACAAGAGGCTGGTTATGAGATTTAGTGGTTCAAAACAGCATGAAAAGTTAGTAAATTCGTCACTTTTGACAGCCCTAGATAGTCATCTTGTAAAGGTCGTATCTCATTCGTTATTAGGAGTTAGACAACGAGCCTTATATCGTTGAAAAGCTTGTTTCGCATATTACATTTCATATTTGGTCACAAGAGGCTGGTTATGAGATTTAGTGGGTCAAAACAGCATGAAAAGTTAGTAAATTCGTCACTTTTGACAGCCCTAGATAGTCATCTTGTAAAGGCCGTATCTCATTCGTTATTAGGAGTTAGACAACGAGCCTTATATCGTTAAAAAGCTTGTTTCGCATATTACAATTCTTATTTGAAAGTCGAAGTCAGATTATGTGATTAAAAAGGGGGAAAGTGACCCCGAACAACTGCTGCGTGAAAAATACAGCAATGAAAATAATGTGTTTTATGAACTTAAAACATATGATTTTCTAGTCACCAATTTACTAAACATTAAATATTGCTTCGGGTGAATGTTTACAGTTGTTAAGGTGTGTTTAAAGCGTTACTATGTGTAAAATTGATCTTGTGAACATCGGATATAAAATCAAGTAATCATGTAGTTGTATGTACCACATAACATGAATATGAAATGTGTATGACGATACTACAAGTAGTCTATCATATCAAGACAATTGTGTGTGTGTTCATAAGTTGGGAATAAGTAGGTATAACCGTTGACTTTCTAAAAAGTCAACGAATATGCGAGTGGCATGATTAGACTTATGAATATGTTTATGAGATTTTAAAGAATCATGTATATGTGTTAGAACAATTATGTGTACGTACGTATGATAATAAATTTGAGTGAGTGAATGTTGAATATTGTGGTTGTCGGTCCATGTCATATGCATGATAAGCTTGACTAATGAAAGTCTATGTAGCTAAGAGCTAGGAATGGATGTGATATGAACGAACATGCATACTAACTATGATATGGACGTAATGACTTGAAATGATAGGAATCCCAATTGACATGGACTCAAGAATGGAAGGCTAACGGATCAATGGTAAATAAAGAAGCTATGCACAAACTCGGACGCACGATGTAAGTGATTCCAATTCACTTCTTAGTATGTACGTTGTATTTAATATTTATGTGTAGAAAAATATGCAAGAATCATGTAATGAATGAGAAGTATTGAGGTAAGTATTATTTTAGTATAACAAAGGAGTTGTTTATAATGAAAGTAAACTAGTAGGATTAGACGGGTCAAATAATGTATAAAGGGTTTTATAACCCATTTGCTTATAAAACAGCTTTTGATGCGACCCGAAGTGATAAACGGATCCGTAATTAAATTACGGGCGCGTAGGAAAAAGAATCGGGTAAAACGGATAAAAAAATGAGAAAGTTATGTCCGTTTCGGTAAGAATTAATGGCTGGGAAAAGTGCAGAGCTGACACGGCCGGGTGGTGAGCTGACACGGCCGGGTGAAGGTTTTGTGAAAAATATATGGTTAGCTGACACGGTCGGGTGGTTAACCCGACCCGGCCGGGTGAAGGGCTGAAAATAAAATAAAAAAATAATATATGTAAGTAGGAAGTGGTTGCTATGAATGCACGTAAAAATTAGGAATGTATACGTTTGTGAATGCGAAATGTTATAAATGTATAAAGGAATGGTACGGAATGGTTTCATTATGTTCGAGCATTAATGATTGCTAATGGTGTGTTTGAGATTGAAATGTATTGCAGGTATATGAACACCGGGTTCTTGAAGTATCGAAGTCGAACTCTGAATAAGAAAATACGAGAGGATAGTTAAATAAATCAAAGTTTCATTGTTAAATGTTATTCACTATTAGATTATATGAGAATCATGTTGTATAACGTTGTCAATGACTAATGGTTAAGTTGTATGTGATGTTCACAGGTATTGCACGTATCTCTACCACTACTATCGAAGATAAGCATGCATTGATCGAGCCCCAAATTAAAGATTGTACGGGAAGAACGGCCACATAGTCTGATTTATGTATTGTCTTGAAGCGTTACTTTAATGTGGTTATTGTTAATCCCTTTTTTTTGTAAATGTTTATCATTTGTATTTGAGCTTTTAAATAAGTGATGGGTCTAAATAAGAAAGAAAATTTTTGGGCTCATATTTTCCGCTGCGTCATGTTTAAGTTCTTACAGGGAATTGTTCATTATACGAACGGGTCATGCCCGAATTTTGAAAATAATAATACTTGTTTGGAATAAGAAATATGGGCGTTACATAAACCGACTGCTCCTGCTTGTGATGTTCCGATTGACAAATGTCCGGCTGGTTTTATTGCTCTTTATTGTCGTCACTTTGAGTTTTCAAACCTCCGTTATCCGTTTTCCCGGTTTGTTCTAAATTTATTGGAGTATTACCGAGTCTCCTTTGGTCAGATTCATCCAAAGGGTATGGCTAGGGTTTTACATTTCGAAGTTTTATAACTTGCCCTTGGTTATGATCCTACGCTTTTGCTTTTTCGTCAATTTTTCCGATTGGCCAAAAACGGTGATTGGTTCACCTTTGAGACGTCCAAGGTTGATACTTGTCTTATTTCTTCCATGGTTACCACCCTTGGTACCTAGAAGGATCGTTTTTTCTGGGTGTCCGATTCTATTGTCCCTTTCAAGATGGTGTGGAGGCACCCGGATTCTGTTCTCAATGAACCGGAACCCCTGAATCCGATTTGAATGACGCTTTTCTCAAAGCCATCCGGGAGTGCCCTTCAAGGGTTCGTCCCTTTCCTGAACATTTGCTAGTCTTGTTAGGGGTTAGTAAAGTGTGGGAAAAGGCCAATCGGGATCCGGTTCTGATGAGGAATGGCACGGGTATGCTTATCTCTTCTTCACTCCCTTTGTGTTTCCCTTAATTTATGGCTTATGTGATTTCTGTTTTGTTCTTATTTGCAGTCATGTCTGCCCTAGATTTCATCAAGAGCAACGATACTTCTGATGTTGCGTTTGGAGATGTTCCAGTTATTCCTGATGAGAATGTTGTAGTTAAGGGTGCTGAGCAAAGGTTTGAAGGTACTGGGTATGTTAGTGTTTCCAATGTGAAGGGTTTTTCTAAGCCTGTTGCCCCCAAGGCTTCAACCCGTCGATCTGCTCGCCGTTTACTCAAGGGTGCTCCTCAATCCACTTCTACTGAACCAGTGGAGTTGAGTGATGATATTGAGGCTTCAGGAGGTGAAGGTGTTGAAGTGGGTGTTGAGAAGGAAAAGAAGTTGGTTATTAATGGGAAGAAGAAGACCCCAGCCCAGAAGGTTATCTCTACTCCTGTTCAAGGTTCTTCAAGCAGGGACGTTGAAGGGTTTGATCCGGATGAGGTGTATGTACCTAGTTGGTCGGTGAAGGTTGATGATAGCTTCAAGGATGCTGCTGTTTGCGAAGATGTGTTGAGCCACATTGCTCCTCCTTCGGTTCATGACACCATTGCTGAGATGGATGATGATATGATGCTGTCCCGCATGATTTTGAGCACCTGCAACCTTGCTGCCATGCTTCCTCAGGGAATTACTCGTTTTCGTAAGAGGATGCATGAATATGAAGAGTTTTCTAAGAAGAAAGATAAAATGAAATCTTCAATGGCTGCAATGAAGAAGGAGATTAGTGGTTTTGCTGAGAAGGAGGAGGCTTGGGTTAAAAAGGTTGGTGAACTGACTAGAAGGCATGAGATTGAAATGGGTGATCTTAAGAAAAACTTTGAGGCCGATCGGTTGAAGCTAAAGGCGGATAGGGAGGCTTTGTCTGTCCAGCAGAAAGCCTTTGATGAGGAGAAGGAAGGCTTGAAGGGTTTGGTTACCCGGGCTACCAGTGATAACCAATGATTGATTGAGCAAGGTTTCCAACAAGTTGTGACTTACCTTCTTCATTCCAATGAGTTCAACTCCGCTCTTGGTGAAGTTTACACTAAATTGCTCAATTTGGGGAAACATCAAGGTCTTATCGCTGGCTACAAGTTACATGAATCTGGGCATCCTTTGGAAAAGTCTCCCTTATTTCGTCCTGAAGCTTCTGAGTTCTTTAAGAGTTCTGTTGAACAGATGGAGAGGCTGACTTACCCGTATGTTAGCCTCTTACTTTTTTGTAGGAGTTAAAACCGGAGGGCCTTATGTTGATCAGTTCTGTTTAAACATAATGGAAAACATGAATAACATACCTGTTACAGCAGACAGGCCAGTAGAGAATCCAGTCAGAGATGCAGCCATTGAGTTCAACATACTTTTCAGGATGATCTGGTTCCTCCTTAGGGTGTAAGGTGATGATGGTGATGAACCGAAACTAGGGAGGGTTTCGGTTGTGAGAGAGAGTCGATTATGATGTTATGAGGGTTGTGAGATTATCTAACTTGTGTAACCCTTAAACTCTCTAATAAGCTCATTATTTATACACCCAAGAGGAAACCTAATTAGTTAATAAGGGTAATATGGTCCATCAACAATTACCAACTAATTATTAATAGGTTATTAATATATTTTGATCTATATAATATAAATGATTTTGATGACTAAAAGATTAAATATTACATCAATAATATATTTAATCTTACATTCTCCCACTTAGCCGAGTAATCATTTATCATGAGTATTAGATGAGCCTGGCCAGGAGTTAACACTCATTTTAGCCTTAAACCAAGAACTATAGCAGAGAAATACAGCCGTTGAATCATCATTCGACTCAGGACCCCCATTAGTCATACTATAGCCTCAATTTAAAACCTAATAGTTATGATCAAAATATGCATAAGCCCTTTAGCGTCTGATTTGTATTTATATTTGTCTATATGTCATTACACCGGCAGAACATATGTTAGAGACATACAAAATCAAACTGAGGAAATTTTATTAATTAAAACATAAGCTAGTACAATATGCCATTAAATAAGGTCTTTAGTAAGTCCCATATTCGATACATGTTCTTCGAAAACTTTAGGTGGGAGACCTTTAGTCATCGGATCCGCAAGCATATCTTTAGTACTAATATACTCAATACAAAGATTATTTTCCTCAACTCGTTCACGTACGAACAAATATTTTGTATCGAGATATAAACCAGCTCCAGTCGAACTGTTACTGTTCGAGAAACTAACGGCAGCTGAGTTATCACAGTAAAGCTTCAATGGTCTAGAAATGGAATTAACGATTTTGAGTCCAGTAATCAGATTTCTAAGCAACATTCCATGACAGGTTGCGTTGTAAACAGCAATGTATTCTGCCATCGTTGTGGAAGTTGTAGTTAACTGTTGTTTATGACTCTTCCATGAGATAGGTCCGCCTGCTAACATAAAGATATAGCCCGAAGTGGATTTCTTGTCATCTTTTCATTTGGCAAAGTCAGAATCAGAATAACCTACCACTTCTAAGTGATCACTTCTTCTATAAGTCAGTTTATAGTCTTTCGTCCCTTGCAGATATCTGAGGACCTTCTTAGCTGCTTTCCAGTGATCTAGACCAGGATTAGTCTGATAACGGCCTAGCATTCCAGCAATATAAGCGATATCTGGGCGAGTACAGACTTGAGCATACATCAGGCTCCCGACTACTGACGTGTAAGGTATCTGGCTCATTTGCTCCTTTTCAACCTCTGTTGTCGGACACTGGAATGAACCGAAAACATCTCCCTTAACTACTGGAGCGACTGAGGGTTTGCACTGTTGCATGTTGTAACGTGTAAGGACACGATCTATGTAAGTCTTTTGAGACAATCCTAAGATCCCTTTGTGTCTATCTCGGTGAATTTCGATGCCAATGACGTAAGAAGCATCTCCGAGATCCTTCATGTCAAAGTTATGCGAGAGTAACCGCTTCGACTCATGCAACATGTCTAAACTATTACTTTCCAATAGAATATCATCTACGTAAAGGACAAGTATAGTAAAGTTACTCCCACTCATCTTGAGGTAGGTGCATTGATCCACTTGATTCTTCATAAAACCTTGTCTCTTCATGACTTCATCAAACTTGAGGTACCATTGACGTGATGCTTGTTTTAACCCATAAATGGATTTCTTCAACTTACAGACTAGATGCTCCTGACCTTCAGGTTTAAAGCCTTCAGGTTGTTTCATGTAAACATCTTCGTCTAAGTCTCCGTTAAGGAAAGCCGTTTTGACATCCATCTGATGCAGCTCTAAATCAAAATGAGCTACTAGGGCCATAACGATCCTTAATGAATCTTTACGAGAGACAGGTGAAAACGTCTCTTGATAATCGATTCCCTCTTTCTGAGTGTAGCCCTTTGCAACCAATCTTGCTTTGTAGCGTTCAACGTTCCCATTCGGATCCAGTTTTGTTTTGAACACCCATTTACAACCTACAGGTTTGGCACCATTGGGTAATTCGACTAAATCCCAAACGTCATTTTTCTTCATGGATTCAAGCTCATCAATCATTGCTTTATTCCATTCATAAGATTGATCACTGCTAATGGCTTCATTATAAGAGGTAGGATCATTGAGCTTTCCAGCATCCATTTCAGTCAGGTAGGTAACATAATCATCCCAATTAGTAGGTCGTCTTTGCCTAGATGACCTCCTGAGTTGATTATTGGGTTCAGCGTTGTCTTGGTTTTGAGCGTTTGATGTGCCTTCGTTATGAGGTATAATGGGTTCTGATTGTGGAGATGGAATTTGTGCAGTGGCTTCAGGTGCAGTTGCATGGGGTACAAGAGGAGTAAACGGAGTAATGGTAAGCGACGAGTCTCTCCCCCCCCCCCCCGCGTCTTGTACTTCTTGCAATTCTTCGTAAGGGTTGGTACTGCTCCCACTGACCTTGAAATCCTCCAGGAATGCAGCACGCTTAGTTTCAACAATACGGGTGACATGGGAAGGACAATAGAAACGATAACCCTTCGAATGATCAGGATACCCGATAAAGAAACAGGTAACTGTTTTAGGGTCAAGTTTCCTTAGGAAAGGATTATAGAGTTTTGCTTCAGCAATGCAGCCCCATACTTTCATATATTTAAGACTCGGTTTCCTTCCTGTCCAAAGTTCATAAGGAGTTTTAGGGACAGACTTAGAAGGAACTCTATTGAGTATATGAACAGCTGCTTTTAACGCTTCAGTCCAGAGGAATAATGGTAAATTAGTGTTGGCTAACATACTGCGCACCATGTTCATAAGGGTACGATTTCTTCGTTCAGCGACACCATTCTGCTGAGGTGTACCAGGCATGGTGTATTGGTTCACAATCCCCTGGCCCTTACAAAACTCATAAAATGGACCAGGAGCTTGACCCACATCAGTATGTCTTCCATAATATTCACCGCCTCTATTTGATCTCATAACTTTAATCTGACGATCTAATTGCTTTTCAACTTCAGCTTTATAATCTTTAAAAGTTGTAAGAGATTCAGATTTTTCCTTAATAAGATACAAGTACATGTAACGAGAATAATCATCAATGAAAGTGATAAATGAAGTATGTCCTGTTATACCAGCGATTTGATAAGGACCACTAATGTCAGTGTGAATGAATTCTAATAAATTAGAGCTCCTAGTGGCACCTTTCTTATTCGCTAATGTCATTTTTCCTTTAAGACATTTGACACATGTTCCAAAATCAGTAAAATCGAGAGGAGGTAAGACTTCATCCTTTACGAGACGATTTAATCGTTCTCTTGAGATGTGGCCTAAACGTTGATGCCACAACATAGATGAAGTCTCTAAGTCTCGAACTTGTTTCATCTTTGTGAGTGATTCATTAATATTATATGACAACAAAGATTTGGAAAAATTATCATCTAGTTCTAATCTATAGAGACCACCATCCAGAATGCCAGTACCATAAACAACGGAATCATAGAGAATAGAGAGTTTGCGATGACCATGAGAAACGACAAAACCGTCCATGTCTAACTTTGGTCCTGATACAAGGTTCCGAGTTACCTCAGGAACATATAAGGTATCATAAAGTTTAATACATAAACTAGTTTTCAAAAATAATTGTAATGTTCCTATGGCCTTCACTTCTAATTCCCGATCATCCCCAACTTTAAGTGTTCTTTGGTTTCTTCCCAGCTTCCGGATTGAAAGGAATCCCTGAGTAGAGTTGGTTACATGAACCATAGAACCAGAATCAAACCACCAAGAAATAGCAGGAACATTTAAATTAAAGGACTCAAGTATCATGAAAAAATCATTACCTTTCTTAGCCAGCCACTCCTTGAAGTCAGGGCATTCCTTTTGCTTATGTCCTGTTTTCTTACAGAACTTGCAGTAGGGTTTGCCTAAGGAGTTCTTAGAGCTGGAAGGTGCACTTGTATGAGGATTTGGATTTGGCTTTTGGACCTTAGAAGCATCCTTTCTTTCATAATTGTGCTTCCTCTTCTTAGAGTTGGAGGTGGTGAAGTTAGCAACATCAGTAGTGCGATCCATCTTCATACGCTCTTCCTCCTGCACGCACATAGCGATCAGCTCACTCATCGTCCATTTGTCCTTCCGAGTGTTGTAATTGATCTTGAATGCTTCCTAGGATGAAGGAAGCGAAGTGATGATGAAGTGAACAAGAAAACCATCACTGATTTCCATCTCTAGCCCTTTCAGCTTATTGGCCATGTCATGCATCATCATGATGTGTTCGCGAATGCCGCTCCTCCCATCATACTTAGTCATCACCAGCTTGAGGATAAGAGTGCTAGCGTGTGCTTTTGATGTCCCTTTGAATTGATCCTCCACAGAAGCCAAATAGGTTTTAGCATCTTCAGAATCAGGAATGGCTCCTCTGATTGAGTTATGAATGGACTGCTTCATGAACATGAGAGACATGCGGTTACACCTAGTCCATTTTTCATGAACTATCTGCTCAGCAGCAGTACTTTGAGTAGTAAGGTCCGCTGGCTTATTCTCTCTTAGAGCATAATCAAAGTCCAGCAATCCAAGTGTAAGCATGAGGGCATCTTTCCATGCAGCAAAATTATCACCAGTCAAAGGTGGAATCCCCTGATTTGGTGCTGATAGTGGAAATAAGATGAGCGAATTATGATACTAAGAAGAAAGTCTTAACGTGATCTAAGGGCATGTTATACTAAGGCGGGCATAAATAATGACCATTTTAAATGAAGCTGTGATATTGTCTATTACTAACATCAAAATAATAGACTTAGTAAAATTCTACTTAAACGAAGACAAATCAGCTTTGGCCAGAAGTGCAATCATTTACGTATGTGTGCAAAGTAATCGTGACAAATCAGCTTTGGTCAGAAATGAGACAGTCACTTTAGTTATGCACTTGTCAAGCATGCTAAACATAAATGAATTAAATCAGCTTTGGCCAGAATTAAGACATTTCACGTTTGTAATGCATACTCAACATAGCTTTTATAATACTTGAACAATAAATAGATGTATTAAATCAGCTTTGGCCAGAAATGATACATCAGAAGCTCATTCAAGTTAAGCTATTTTGGTTTTGTAAAAGTTATCTGATTCTGATTAGTTAATTAATTGTTTACAAAACCAAGTATTTAATAGCAAACCACCTGTTAGCGCGGATCGAGTTGGGTCTCGAGTCAGGTCTCGACTGAGTTATGAGATCTCGAGTCAGTTATGAGGTCTCGAGTCGCAACCTGTTGTCTCGAGTCGGAACCATGGTCTCGACTATCGTATTTTATGAGATCTCGAGTCAGTTATGAGGTCTCGAGTCGCAACCACGGTCTCGAGTTGTGAAGATTGAAGCCCTTAGTCGAAAACTCAGTGGTCTCGAGTCGAGACTGTTGTCTCGAGTTGTGAAGTTTTGAGCCCTTATGATTTCGAGTCGAGACCTTGTAGTCTCGAGTCGAGACCTGATGGTCTCGAGTCGTAATCTGATGGTCTCGAGTCGTAATCTGATGGTCTCGAGTTGTAAAGATTTGAGGACCTTTATGATTTCGAGTCGAGACCTTGTGGTCTCGAGTCGAGATCTGATGGTCTCGAATCCACTGTTAACAGCTGTTTATTGTGATAATAACTGAAAACTCGAAATTTTAGGGATTGTGGGATAATGTTTCCTGTTTTATTGTTGATCTAAACTTATCAAAAGATTTCAAAAATAATAACTGATTATCCTTTAACAGTTTTCAGAAACTTTAATAGATAAAATTAAGATCAAAACAGAAAAAACACCCACTGATCCAAATCATATTCCAAAACTTAAGGAATTTTCGAGTTTTACTTAGAACAAGTGATGAACCCTAAAAAATAAAAACATAATTCTGGGTTCCGAAACCTGAATTTTAAGACTTTTGTTAACAGATTTTGGATATTAGTTTGCCCTTTATGGTTTCGGGTGACATGATTATGCACCCGTTTCATTAAAACACTGATTTCGGCACATTTAAAAACGAAAACAGCCGTGATATGATTAGGCTTTCAAAATTCTGTTTTCCAGATTTTGATCCCAGAATAATGGATAAGAAAACAGAACTGATTTATCAACATATGCTCTGATACCACATGTTTATCAGTTCTGTTTAAACATAATGGAAAACATGAATAACATACCTGTTACAGCAGACAGGCCAGTAGAGAATCTAGTCAGAGATGCAGCCATTGAGTTCGACATACTTGTCAGGATGATCTGGTTCCTCCTTAGGGTGTAAGGTGATGATGGTGATGAACCGAAACTAGGGAGGGTTTCGGTTGAGAGAGAGAGTCGATTATGATGTTATGAGGGTTGTGAGATTATCTAACTTGTGTAACCCTTAAACTCTCTAATAAGCTCATTATTTATACACCCAAGAGGAAACCTTATTAGTTAATAAGGGTAATATGGTCCATCAACAATTACCAACTAATTATTAATAGGTTATTAATATATTTTGATCTATATAATATAAATGATTTTGATGGCTAAAAGATTAAATATTACATCAATACTATATTTAATCTTACACCTTAATGAAAAAGTATGTGCTGAAGTCCTGGGTTCTCTTTCAAGGAAGAGATCTTACTCGGGAGATAGTGATGACACCCTTTCAGGAGGACCAGATGCTTCAAAGGATGCAAGCTTGGAGGCTTCAGCGGTTGGTGGTGTAAAAGCTAAGAAGTTAAAGAAAGCAAAGAAGGCTAAGGGTGAAGGTTCCGGGGTTTCTAAGCCTTCTGCTGATGCTTAATGGATATTCGTAGCTTTCTTAGCACTCTTGAAAACAATTTATGGTTTATATGTTAACTTCAAACAATATTAGGTTTTGCAGGAACCCTTAAGGTTCCTGTTATGTGGTTGTGCTTTAGGCCTGTATGGCCGTTTGAACAATTTCTGAACCTACAAGTCACTAGGACTTGTCTTAACTTATGTTTGGATGGTTGAAAGCCTTTCGAGGCTTTCTTTGCTATGTTACTATGTTTAACCTTTTGCTTTGTGTTGTGTTTTTTATACTTGTGCTTAATTTGTTAAGGCAACTTGTTTGGCTTTAAGCCTTCAAGCTTTCTAGCTATCCCGTATGTAGGTCGAAACCTTTAAGGCTTTGGGTCAACACGTGTGTAGCTTGAAGCCTTGAAGGCTTCTTAGTTTAGTGGCTTGGCTTGGTTTGTATCTTTGAATTTTTCATAACTTTTTTGTTCAAGTTGTTGTATTGTTCCTTAGGTTATTCCTGTTTCTTGTGACTTTGTCTTTGTCAAGTTTGTGTTGCCTTTATGTTTTTTATACCTTAAAGGGTTCAGCGCTGCAGTCACTTAGCCTTGGTATTTTTAACAAGAAGACATAGTACCTATCCTATTTATTTTCACTTGTTTTCATTTGATTTCGTAAGCCTATTTGTTGATTATTTTTCTAAGGCTTAAGGAACATTTGGTGTAGGCTGTTCAAACCCGTCTATGAGACACCTTTGCTTTCAATAATAAGTCTCATGGAGTTGTATTGATTTAGGAACTCACCCCTTATATAGGTTCATTCAACCCTTGAACCTATTGAGCGATGTGGCCTGGGAGCTCATCCCCTTACATGGCCCTTGCCATGGAGTTTTTTGCTAGGTTCTCAACCTGATCTTAGGATAGAAAGACAAATTTGATAAAATAACTTCATTCATTCAAGAGATACTTGTTTTTACAAAAGGTATTCGTAGTGCTACTCTTGAAATACAACTTGTGAAATACAAACCAAGCTTTCCTGTTTAAACATGAAACCTTTTCAGGGTTTTACCATTCCAGTGTCTTAGAAGCCTTTTACCTTCTGAGTCTGCTAGCTTGTAAGATCCACCCTTATGTGCCTCAAGGATGGTATATGGGCCTTCCCATTTTGGACCAAGCTTTCCTTGGTTTTCTTTCTTGCTAGCTTCATTGTTTCTAAGCACCAGGTCTCCTAGCTTGAAACGTTCATTCTTGACTCTCTTGTTGTAGTAGGCTTCCATTCGTTGCTTGTACTTGGCTTCTTGAATTGCAGCTTGGTCTCGTGCTTCCTCTAGGAGTTGTAAGTTCAACATGGTCTCTTTTTGGTTTGTTTCGGGATCCATGTTGACAATTCATTGTGTTACAACTCCTACTTCAGCTGGGATCACGGTTTCGGATCCAAATACCAAGCTATAGGGTGTTCTTTTGTGACTTGTTTTTTCGGTTGTTCTTATAGCCCATAGAACACTTGGCAATTCTTCAAGCCAGTTGCTTTCGTACTTTCCCAATCTGGTTTTGATACCTTCCACTATGCTCCGATTCGTCCATTCAACCTGACCATTTGATTGTGGGTAAGCCACTGAGCTGAAAACCTGATTGATTTTGTATTCTTTGCACCAAACGCTGAAAGGCTTCTCAGCAAACTGCTTTCCATTGTCAGTGACAAGTACTCCCGGCAATCCATAACGACAAATAATGTTTTCCCAAACAAAGTCAATGACATGTTTGCCCGTGATCTTTGCAAGTGGTTTAACCTCAGGCTACTTGGTGAAGTAATCTACGGCAACCAGCAAGAATTTTACTCCACCTTTGCTTGGGGGAAACAGACCGACAATGTCCATCCCCCATTTATAGAATGGCTATGCTGAGGTTATTGGGACCAGATCATGTTTGGGACTTTTTGGGATTGGTGCATGAATTTGGCAGGCATCACATTTCCTTAATTGCTCAGCGGTATCCCAGTGCATTGAGGGCCAAAAATACCCAAGGTTCATAAGTTTTGCAACCACCGACCTAGCTCCAAAATGAGCTCCGCATATACCTTCGTGAATTTCTTTGATCAAATACTGACTTTGCTCGGGACCCACACATCTTAGCAAGGGTGCAAGATAACCCTTTTTATAAAGGGTTTCACCTTGTAGTATATACTGCCTTGCCTTGATCTTAACCCTTTCAACTTCTATTTGATCACTAGGAAATTCACCGTTTTTAAGGAATTTCTTGATTGGAGTCATCCAATTTGGATCTTCTTCAGTGATTACATCTTGCACTTCCAACTCATCGATTGATGGAGCCTTTAGCACCTCTACCAATACCTTCTTGGTAAGGTGGGAAAAAGTGAGAGATGCAAGCTTACTCAAGGCATCTGCTTTCTTGTTTTGGGATCTGGGAATTTGCTTGATGTTGCACGCTTGGAAGGTATTCATCAGCTCTTTGAATTTTTGTTTGTATCTTTTCATGTTGGGCTCTTTTGCAACGTAGCTATCATTCACTTGGCTTGAGACCAGCAACGAATCTTTGAACACTTCAAGCTTTTGGACCTTCATTTCTTTAGCCAGTCTTAAGCCGGCAATCAGTGCCTCGTATTCAGCCTCGTTGTTGGTGGTCTGAAAATCAAAACGGAGAGCATATGTGAACTCCAACCCTTCTGGGTTAATCAAAATGAGCCAAGCCCCTGACCCTTCAACGCTTGAAGCCCCATCGGTGAAAAGCTTCCAGGCTTCAAGGTCTGAGGGTTCAGTGGCAGCGGTGTTTACTTCAGTGACTGTTTGCTTTGGGACTTCTACAATGAAATCAGCCAAGACTTGGGCTTTGATAGCTTTTCTTGGGACGTAGGTGATGTTATGCTCACCTAGTTCCACTGCCCATTTGGCTAATCGTCCCAAGTTTTCTGGTTTTTCAAGCACACTCTTGATTGGTTGGCCGGTGACCACTTGTATAGGGTGTGCTTGAAACTACCTTCGAAGCCTTCTAGCTGTTTGAACTAGGGCTAGGGCAAGTTTTTCAAGAGGAGGGTATTTGGTTTCAGCCAATTTTAGGATTTTGCTGAAGAAATAAACGGGTACCTGAACCTTGTCTCGCTCAATGGTGAGGATCGCGCTTATGGCCTTTTCAGCAACTGAAAGGTACACCGAGATTAACTCTCCCGTTTCGAGGGCTGCAATGTCAGGTAGGGAAGCTAGATGTTGTTTCATCTGGTTGAAGGCTTCTTCAGCCTCCTCAGTCCATTTGAAGTCCTTCTTATCAGAGCAGCCCTTGAGCGTTTTGTAAAAGGGTAAAGACCTTTCAGCCAACTTGGAGGTAAAACGCTTCAAGGCTGCAAGCTTCCCATTTAAGCTCTCAACCTCCTTCTTGCTTCTCGGTGGTTTGGTTTCAAGAACAGCTTTCACCTTACTTGGATTGGCTTTAATGCTTTGTTTTCCCACAATGTGCCCAAGGAATTTACCTTCCTCAAACCCAAATGAGCATTTCTCGGGCTTGAGTTTCATATTGACCTTCCTTAGGGTTTTGAAGGTTTCTTGGATGTCATCGAGCATTTGATACTCCGTTTTGCTTTTGATCACCAAGTCATCGACATATGCCTCCATGTTTTTACCAATTTGACTTGCAAAGGCCTTGTCAACTAGGCCTTGATAGGTTGCTCCAGCGTTCTTGAGGCCAAAAGGCATCTTTTGGTAACAAAAGATCCCTTTGTCCGTGTGAAAGGCAGTCTTTTCTTCATCCTCTTCCTTCATGAGGATTTGATGATAACCTTTGTAAGCGTCGAGAAAACATTTGAACGGGTAACCGGTAAGGGAGTCGACCTTGAGATCAATTTCTGGTAACGGGTAACAGTCTTTAGGACAAGCCTTGTTGAGATCCTTGAAATCTATGCACATTCTCCAAGAATTATCCGGTTTTCGAACCATCACCGGGTTTGCAACCCAAGATTGATATTTGACTTCTCGGAGAATGCCGGCTGACACAAGCTTTTCAACCTCTTGGCATGCAGCCAAGCTTCTTTTGGGTGCTAGACTTCGTTTCTTTTGGACGATGGGCTTGACATTGGGTGGTATTTTCAACTCATGTTCAACGATGCTTCGAGGGATGCCTGTCATATCTTCCGGGCACCAAGCGAAGACATCGCTGTAATATGTTAACAGCTTTTCAAGGTACGAGAGGGTTTCTTGTGAAAGGCTCGGATTGACCCTTATCCTCTGCTCGGGGTACTTAGGATTTATGATTATCCTCTGCTTATCTTCTTCACTTTTGGAGCTTTCACCTTCAACCATGTAGGCTTCTTGTGAAGGTTGAAGGGTTGCTATTCCCCTCTGGGTGTGAAATTTGACAGTGCCATGGCCAACAGACACAACCATATAAAATGCACATTGTCCCAGCCTTCCGATGATCACATCATAGTTTGAAGGTATATTGATAACCATGAAGGTGAGTGGTTGGATTCTCTCCTTCTGACCTTCACTAAAACGAACATTAAGTGTCAGTTGCCCTAAAGGCTTGAGGGGTATATCGGCAATACCTTTTATGGAGGTTCTGGAGGGTTGCAGCCTTGAACGTTCTTCATTGCTTTGACGGTTGAAGAACTTCTCAAACATGATTTCGGTGGCAGCACCAGTGTCTATGTATGCTTTACTCGTTTGTAATGTTCCCACAGTAGCCTCAACCACAAGAGGGTTTGAAAGAGGGTATTTCTCTGTTGGAGGAAAGCAAACACATTGGAGCTCCCAAGCTTCCAACCGCTGTCTTTTGTGTGGAACCCTTCCATCAAAATCTACCATATGGACTTCCTTGCCTTTTCCTTCGGCCATTTTATCCCTTACTCCCTTTACCAAGTGAGCAAGTTCCCCAGACTTAACGGCTTCTTCGATCCTCTTTTTAAGTTGGAAGCAATCATTGGTATGGTGTCCCTTTTCTTCATGAAATTTACAGTATTGTGTGAAATTTTCGTTTTTCCTGCTTTTGGGGAGAGGCCTAGGAGGCCGAAAGTTCTGCTTGACTTCTTCCGTTCCAAGGATTTCTTGAGGAGTCTTTGTGAGGGGTGTGAAACTTATGCCTTTCTCCCTGGTGGAAGGGTTTCGACCTTCAAGCCTTCGATGGTCTGAACCCTTTTGGCGTCTGTCATAGGAGTTGAAGTTCCCCCTTTTCCTGGCTGGGCTGTTGCTTCGCCAACTGGATCCTCTTTTTCTTTGTTCTTTAATATCTACTGCCTGCTCTCCCCGGATATGGGCTTCGGCTCTTTCGAGAGCCTCTTCCAAGGTCTTGGGCAGGGATTTGTTGAAATCTCTTGTGAGATATTTTGAGGTGATAGCATTCATAAAACCAGCTGCCCTCATTTTTTTGTCTGCCCCTACATATGTTAGACCTTCCTTCTTGTACCATTCGATAAACTCTCGAAGACTTTCATCATCTCGCTGTTTTATCTGAAAGATAACTGTTGCATATTTGACATATCGCCTTTGTTGGGAGAAATTGGCCAGGAATCCCTTGCTGAGGTCATCGAAGCTCCGAATGCTTCGAGCAGGTAAATCATTGAACCAAATTCAGGCTGTTCCAACAAGGGTTTGCATGAACATTAGGCAACATTCAGCGTTTGACCATTTCTCAATCCTTGCGGCACCAGTGAAGATCTGAAGATGGTCTTCAGGGTCTTCAGTCCCATCATATGTTTTGATGTGGGATGGCATCTTGATCTTTGTTTGAAAATCGTAATCGGCTATTTGCTGTGAAAAGCATGAGAGGTTACTCGGCTTATAAGGCTTGGCCAGATCTTCCTCTATTCTTGCTCCTGTGTTGCCATTATTAGCATTGTTCCCTTGGGTGGCTAGCACCTGATTGATGAAATGTTGCCATGGGAAGCTTGCCATCATCTGAGTCATCATTTGGGGCATAAGGTTGAAGCCTTGAAGGCTTCCTGGTGCAACTGAGCAGTTTACCCCCAAGGGGTTGCTCATGACGGCACTCCGTGCCAAGGGCAATACGGACAGAGCTTGTTCCCATGTAGTTGTTGCCGAGGGTGGAAGGTGATGTGCGTCAGTGTTATTAGTTTTTAATGTATATGTTAAGCCCTTTTTAACACTTTTTAGCCAAGTTTTAAATTTATAAAACACGATATTTACTAACACTAAACACACATATGGGCAAGTGCACCCATCGTGAGCGTAGTATAGTGTTGGTAAGATACCGAGGTCGTCCAAGGACACAAGAGCTTTTAGTACCGGTTTATCCTCAACGTCTAATCAAATCAAAAGTTTAGAAAAAGGTTTTAAACAAGAAAAATAAAACTAACTAAAATGCTGAAAAAATAAAAATAAAAGTAAAAACAGATAGACAAGATGAATCACTTGGCTCCGACTCGTGTTTAGTGTAACCTTTGATTATTTCCGCACTTTTGCACTTTTTAAGAGATTATCGTAGTTATTGTAGTAGGCCCCTCTTTTGAAGGCGACTTTTACCCTCAACCCAGTAGTTTGAGTCAGCAAGGATACAATCCTAAAGGGTCGGATTATTGAAAGATAATTAATTAAGTTATTAATGCATATTATGGTAGGCCCCTCTTTTGAAGGTGACGTTACCCTCGGCTAAGTAGTCTGAGTCAGCAGGGATACAGTCCTAAGTAGCCGGGTTAAAGTATTAATAGTAGCTTACATATGAGGGGATCAAAGAGTTTGGACCCCCGCCATCCAATACCGGTGGGTATTGAAGGAGGTCCTACTAAATTTGACCCAGGTCCTTGCAGGATCTATACACTGAACAAGGCAAGACTCTTACCAAACCGTTCCCTTAACCCCCAACCAAGTAGCCAACATACCTCCATATAGACCGTGGAGATATGAATGGTGAAAATATTTTATTTTATATAGACAGTAAAATAATGCCAAGACACCACGGACAAACGATAAGGAAGAATCACCTTCAACATAAGAAACTAGTTATTAAAGTCATTAATACATAACCAAGTAAAAAGTGCGAAAGGATTAAAAATAAAAAGTATTACACTAGACACTTGTCTTCACCAAGTGATGTAAGAGACTTAGGCAAACATGGCCTTGATTGTCAAGAACTCTTACGATCAATCTTGGATCCCAAGACGACTCACACACTCTATGATGGACAATGGATGATGGTGGTGGATGATGGTGTTGTGATGGTGGTGGGTGGTGGGTGAAGTGTGAGAGAGGTGGTGTGCCAAGGGATGGTTTGCAAATGAGCCAAGCACTCCTATTTATAGCCTGAACAGAAGCTCGAGCACGGCCCCGTGTCCAGTGGGCACGGCCCCGTGTCCATCCTCCTTCCCTGTCTTCATTAATTGCTCTTGTCTGTATTAGTTGACCACGGCCCCGTGTCCGCTGGGCACGACCCCGTGTGCAGAAGCATATCTGTACTATCAAGATTTGCCTGGATTCTGCGAATCTTATAGTTGACCACGGCACCGTGTCCGCTGAGCACGACCCCGTGGTGGGCGATAGAAGCTTCTACATCTTTGTCTTTTATGCTGACACTTGGGCACGCCCCCGTGTCCACTGAGCACGGGGCGTGTTCAGCCTTCTGTTCTCTTGTTTTGCTTGGGAAGATGCTGTCGGGGAGGTCGGGCATGCCACGTTTGTTCCTTTTCTTGTATTTATGTTAGATTTAGCTGCCTTTTTGCTTCTTTTGTTAATTTGAGCTTATTTAATCCTGAAAATACAAAAGGAAGACAAAAGCACACTTTTTCCAACATTAGTACTAAAAAAGGGTTAGTTTTATGCCACAATTGATGTAATTTATATGTTGCATTTTGCACACATCAAATACCCCCACACTTGAATCTTTGCTTGTCCTCAAGCAAAACTCTTTATAATATGGCTTTACACTCCTAAATGGAATGGGTAGAAGAGAAGGTTTTTGGGCTTGTCATAGAGTGTCGGGATTTCCAAGATGCTTTATTTAGTTTAATTTTTATTTATTTAAAATCCTATTCGTCATGATTTATTTAAAACTTTTCATAAGATAAATTACTTATTAGGGCATAACATGCCTCTTTAAAATTCTATTTATATACAAGTTCACATACCTCACGGGGGATCACTCAACACTCGGCCGAAGATGTATTTTAGTGAATCACTCGAGAGCGGCATGGAACTTACTCCTACCATAGGCTTGCCAAGCAATCAATTCTCCTCTTTTTTAACTATATACCTTTGTAAATATCAAGATGACTTTTGGGTGAAGGGTTAAGCTTGGGTTAAAGGTAGGTGGTTGGGTTAGTGGTTAGTAGAAAAGGGCGAAAAAGCGTAAAAAGCGTCGGTTTTCGAAAGACTTTTTATTTTTGCAATTTTTTATTTTGATGAAGCCATGATTCAAACAAAGTTATTTTTAATGAACTTGCTTGTTTATTTCTTTTGCTTCATCATCAACATTTTTTTTTTTGAAAGTCACATGAAAAACCGAGCTTGTTACTAAAACAAAGGGTTAAAAATAAAAAAGGTTTTGGTGGGTGAAAGGGTGTTTGGTTTGGGTTAAGAAATGAAAAGGTTTAGGCTCAAAGGGGTTAACTAGGGGGATTTTGGGTAGGTGGTAAAAAAAAAATAATGGTGTAGAAATAAAAAGGGGTAGTCCTAATGCCTCCATCATTTACTTACTCGGGTTTAAGTTGGTAAGGACCGGGAATGTATCGTCGTGGCAAGTTCTAGAGTTGTAAGAACCAAGCGGCTATTCACACAAGAAACGAAAAATGAGCATTTAGTTTAAAGATATGTATTTGTATGCTCAATAAAGGCTCAAAACTCACTTTTGTGGGAATGGGTTTTTATGTGATCAAGTATATAATTAAATTTTAACTAAGCTTGTCATGCCTTTTCATAATTTTCTTATGTTGGTTCTTTTTATCACGACGTTTTCGGTTGTAAATTTGTAAAAATATAACCTTTTTAGAATTTTGAAATTCCCAAATTAAACCTAGACAAGTAAAAATGAAAAGTTTTTGAAAAAAAATTGGGGTGATTAGCGGTTCCAATAGAGTTTTGTGTAAGGCTTGTAATTAGGACTTGCAAGATTCAAAGTTTTAGCATCCCCCACACTTAAATTACACATTGTCCTCAATGTGTCCCAAAAATAAGTTTTTAGGTTGATTGAATATGTAAAAGGTGTGAAAAAGCAAAATTTTGTGTTACTGGGCGTCAGGACACGGCCCCGTGTTTGATGGACACGACTCCGTGTTCAGGTGCCAGTAACGAAAACTTAAAGAAGGTGGACACGGGGGCGTGTCCACTGGGCACGACCCCGTGTCTGGCAAAAGTCTGCAGATTTAGACAAACAGCAGGTCTGGGGAAGTGGGCATGGGGGCGTGTTGGCTGGACACGGCCCCGTGTAGACAATCTGCAAGGGTTAAAAACAGGTTTCTGGCTCTGGTTTTCCTGTCCTGGCTTTAGTAACACTAATGTTTAGTGTTCTAAGCCTCTTATGTACCTGTTTTAGCAATAAACACTACACCAAACCATAGCAAACATCCTAAATTACCAAGTTCAACATCCACGTCACAAAGTTAAAAAGAAAAAGGAATGCAGAAAATAAAAAGAGTTAAAGGAAAGTAAATTGTTCAACACACGGCATGCAGGCCGGAAATTATTCAAGATAAAAAAAAGGGGTTAACCTGTGGGATCACCAACCAACCGCTTCTGCCTCCGCTTCTCCCGCCTAGTCCATGTCCTCGTCCTCATCATCATCATCTCCTCCACCATGCCCCGCAATGTACTCTCGGATATTCCCGATTTCATCTTGGATATCGGATATGTTTCTCTCGATAGCTCCAACCCGGTTGTACGTGCTGCTCGCCATGTTATAGGTGTTCCTGGTGCACATGAGGTTTTCCTGCAATAAATCATGTAAACTTTGGAAGTTAGGAAAACCACTTCCTTGTGAGGAGGATTGGCCTGGATCACCATGGGGCTGGTACTGGTACTGATGATGTTGTGGAGCGTGAAGGACGAGTGCCTCTTGCGGGTTCCATGCATGCCCCTGCATCCTTTGGAAGCTAACCGACCCGTCTTCAGCCTCATAAATTAAGTTCATGGAGCGGCAGATGTGTACATCCACTCTTCCCGACCATGGACTCCTCTCGAAGGATCTAAGTATGTTCGTGAAGTGCTTGAAGAGACGGTATATCCACCCCCGAAGAAGATAGGGGTTGGTGAAGTAGCAAGTCGGTTTAGGTGCATGTTACGGAGCAGGAGGTACGGAACATCTAGGTGTCTGCGGGTATGAATGCAATGAAGAACCACCAAATCTCTCAACCCAACAACGCCACTGCTATCATGCCTTTGGCTAAGAGAGTAAGCGAGGACTCTATGAATGTAACGGTAAAGCGGGTCCCTCAGCTTAGTGCTCTTAGTGCTGCTCGGGTTGTAGTGCCCTTCACCAATCTGAGCCCATGCGGCTTGGCGTCGTTCTCATCCAACTCTCGCACCCCTCCGGTGTTTTCTTCATTACCCGCGTCTTCCTCCGCATACAACCCAATTATCGACCCAAATTGTGCCATCGAAATCGAGTACTTAGTTCCACCACATCGGAATACTACCCCATCATTGTCAAATGGGTCGCACCTTGAATTGAACGTGAAGGTGCTATAAAATTCCATAGTGCACTCGTGGACTGAGCGAAGTCGAGTGGTTAGGGTGACTCTTAGTGGGCTGGTAACGAGGTTGTTAAACCGTTCAAGTTGGTTCACCAATGCTAACAAATCCATGCATGCTTGTCTTGGGTATTCTTCCGGTCTTGTTTGAAGCACTTCGTATCTAGCCCTAGCATCGAGCTCATTTGCGTTGAACCTTGTGAATTTCCTCGACATCTGAAAGAATACACCAAAAGTTAGCATGAAACAGTGGAATTTTCGGACAAAACTGCAAACAGCGAGCTGGACACGGCCTCGTGTTCAGCGGACACGACCCCGTGTCCAGGCATCTGTTACTCAAAAATTTCATTTTTCGACCCGGTTCTGAAAACTTGAAATTTTTTGGTCCACTAGGTGCGGTTTTCCCCGAAAATGAAACCCTAAGTGCCGTTTTTCCCAAAACAAACCGTTTACCCATTCAATTTTATCTTTTTCGGTTAAAAAACAAGGGTTTGAGGTTTTTGTGAGAAATCGGGCGAATCTTTGAACAATACAAGTGGACTTACTTCCTATAACACTACTCTAAACTAATGCTAACAGATTTAAGCAAAAATTTGAGGTTCGATCCGGATGAAGTTCAAGAACCCTAGATTTTTCCCCAAATTTTTGATGTTTTAACTACATGCAAATGCTTAATCTACATACTAATAGTGATAGAATCATACCTCGATGTTGTTAGAATGATAGGAGACGTCGAAAATCTGCGGAAAATCGCCTTGAACCAAAGCGTTTTCGGGGAAACGGGGCGTGTGGAATGAAGTAACTGTTATGAAAAAGGGGTTTTATCCCGACAGTTGCGCGGACACGGCCTCGTGCCGAGCAAAAAAAAAAAAAAAAAAAATATATATATATATATATATATATATATATATATATATATATATATATATATATTAGTGCTCGTGTGAGTGCCCTTTGTTTCCCAAAAACTTGGTTAGAAGACTTACCGATTATGATGTCATCCCGTTGATTCGTAACTTACCAGGTATGATGTTGTTGCCTTTACTCATCGACCGTTTGCAGCGAGATTTCTTCCTCTTCATCCTCAATAAATCCTTGATAGAGTTTCATCCGTTGGCCATTGACTTTGAATGGAGGTCCATTCCGAGATTTAATTTCTACTGCACCGTGTGGAAAAATATGGGTGATGGAAAAAGATCCTGACCACCTAGACTTTAATTTACCAGGAAATAGTCGAAGTCATGAATTAAACAAAAGAACTTGATCTCCTACTCGAAATTCATTAGGTTTAATATGTTTGTCATGCAAGTTTTTCATTCTTTCCTTATAAATTTCTGAGTTTGAGTATGCATAATTCCTAAGTTCGTCTAATTCATTTAATTGACAAAATCGATTTCTGCCGGAAAATTCTAAATCTAAGTTTACATTTTTAATTGCCCAGTAGGCTTTGTGTGCAATTTCTACTGGCAAATGACAACTTTTCCCATAGACTAGCTTATATGGGGTTGTACATATTGTTGTTTTATAAGCAGTTCGAAAAGCCCATAAAGCATCATCTAATTTATCTGCCCATTCTTTTCTATTTAACCCCACGGTTTTTTCAAGTATACGTTTTAAACCTCTATTAGTCACTTCGGCTTGTTCATTTGTTTGAGGGTGATATGTTGTTGAGACCCGGTGATAGACCCCATATCTTGTTAAAAAAATTTCAAGTTGATGGTTGCAAAAATGGGTACCTCTATCACTTATTAATGCTTTAGGTGTTCCAAAACGAGAGAATAATTTTTTCAGAAATTTTACCACGACTCTTCCATCATTTGTTGGAAGTGCCTCGGCCTCGGCCCATTTAGACAAGTAATCTACTGCCACAAGTATATATTTGTTTCCTTTTGACGGTGGGAAAGGTCCCATAAAGTCGAGTCCCTACACATCAAAAATTTCACAAACAAGAATGCCGTTTTGTGGCATTTCGTTTTTGGAAGAAATATTACCTGTTCTTTGGCAAGTATCACATGTCTTGACAAGACTTTGGGCGTCTTTGTAAATGGTTGGCCAATAAAATCCTGAATCAAATACCTTTCGTGCGGTACTAGCGGCACCATGATGTCCTCCGTATGGACCTTCATGAGAGTGGCGGAGAATTCTTCGTGCTTCGCTACCATGTACGCATCGTCGTACGAGTTGGTCAGCACACATTTTGAAAAGATAAGGGTCTTCCCAAAAATAATGCATCACATTAGCAAAGAATTTTTTTCTTTGATGATGTGGCCAACCCTTAGCGACTATACCGCTAGCTAGGTAGTTAGCATAGTCGGCGTACCATGGTTCTTCTTTGTATTCCATCATTTCTAGGGACTCTGTTGGAAATTTTTCGTTGATTTGCTCGTCCCTGGTTGCCTCCAAAGCTGGGTCTTCTAAGCGTGAAAGATGATCTGCTGCGGTGTTTTCAGCTCCTCTTTTGTCTTTGATTTCAATATCAAATTCTTGGAGGAGTAAAATCCACCGAATCAAACGTGGTTTTGCGTCCTGATTTTTGAAGAGATATCAAATGGCTGCATGATCTGTATAGACTATAGTTTTAGAAAGAACAAGATAAGAACGAAACTTATCAAAAGCAAATACCACAGCTAGTAATTCTTTTTCAGTTGTTGTGTAATTTTCTTGTGCATCGTTAAGTGTTTTACTAACATAATAAATTGGGTGAAAATGATTTTCTTTTCTTTGTCCCAAGACAGCTCCAACTGCAAAGTCACTAGCATCACACATGATTTCAAAAGGAAATTTCCAATCAGGCGCAATCATGATAGGTGCATTGACTAGCATTTCCTTCAGGGTTAGAAATGCTTGATTGCAATCCTTGTCAAAGATGAAAGGAGCATCTTTTTCAAGTAATTTTGTTAGATGTCTTGAAATTTTTGAAAAGTCCTTGATAAACCGCCTATAAAATCCGGCATGCCCTAGGAAACTTCTGATAGCTCTAACGGAGGATGGAGGTGGTAATCGAGAAATAGTGTCTATTTTAGTTCGATCAACTTTCATTCCTTCGCTTGAGATTTTGTGACCAAGTACTATTCCCTCAGTTACCATGAAATGACATTTTTCCCAATTAAGGGCGATGTTAGTTTCCTCACATCGGGATAGCATTCGTTCAAGGTTATCGAGGCATTGGTCGTATGAATCCCCAAAGATAGAAAAGTCATCCATAAAGACTTCCATTGTCTTTTCTATCATGTCATGGAAGATAGCGACCATGCAACGTTGGAATGTTGCGGGGGCATTACATAGACCAAATGGCATGCGTCGATAAGCAAAAGTTCCATAGGGACATGTGAAAGTTGTCTTTTCTTGGTCTTCGGGTGCTATCGGGATTTGAAAGTAACCTGAAAAACCATCCAAGAAACAGTAAAATTTATGACCGGATAATCTCTCTAACATTTGATCAATGAAGAGCAAAGGAAAGTGATCTTTCCTTGTTGCTTCATTTAATCGTCTATAATCTATACATACTCTCCATCCTGTGACGGTTCTCGTTGGTATTAATTCATTCTTTTCATTAGTTATTACCGTCATACCTCCTTTCTTTGGAACAACTTGGACGGGACTTACCCAAGGACTATCGGAGATAGGATAAATAAGTCCGGCGTCAAGTAGTTTGATGACTTCGTTTTTAACCACTTCTTGAACATTTGGATTTACTCGACGTTGTGGTTGTATTACCGATTTGTAGTCATCATTCATTAAAATTTTGTGCGTGCACATGGAAGGACTTATTCCTTTAATATCTACAAGCTTCCAAGCAATCGCATTTTTGTGTTTTTTCAAAAGGTTAATTAATTTTTCTTTTTCTAAACAATCTAACTTGGATGAAATAATTACGGGTGATTTACCATCTTTGTCTAGAAAAGCATATTCCAAACCTTTTGGAAGTTCTTTGAGCTCAAGAGGTGGGTCTTTAGGAGACTCCTTATTTGGTTGCTCATTTTGATCAAGAACTTTAAAAGTTTGTTCTATGGCGACCTCTTCTTCAACAAAGTGGTCAAACTTTTCACTTGTATCCGGTGGTTCATCTTCATCTTCAATTAGGGGGTCATTATTGCCGAATGGATATTTCATTGACCGCTCAAGATCGACACTCTTTTTAAATGCCCCTAATTGAAGATGTAGATTGTTGAACTTCCGGTTTTTCAAAGCTTCGTGAGTTTTTACAAAGGGTCGTCCCAAAACTAGAGGAGCGTCATCAAGGATGACAAAATCGGTTGGGATTACCATTTGATTTGTTTGAACCAAGACATCCTCAACTACACCGATTGATTTTGTTATCCTCCGATTAGATAGAAAAATGGGTATTTGAAGTGGAGAAAATTCACTAATACTTAATTTTTCGAAAATGTAGTTGGGCATTATGTTAACGCAAAGATCTTTATCAATTGTGACATTACTAATAAATGAATTTTGAAAAAAACATGGAACCGGTGTAATGTTGATTTCAAATGGGTCTTCTTTTATTAGCGAGGTTTGATCACTAGTTAACTTAACGCTTACCATTTCGTCAATTTTAGTGTTAGTGTTTAATTCTTTTAAAAACTTAGCATGAGTTGGAATTAAACAATGATTTTCAAAGGAAGGTGACAAGAGATTAATTTCTTCAAAATTAGACTCTTCTTGAATTTTAGCGTTGTCGGACTCACCTTTTTCGTTGTTTAACTCATGTGTCGGTTTTTCACTTATTTGTTCTTCCATTTTTACACTTTCAGTTATCTCTTCTTTAATTAATTCTTCTCTCGCGCGGGACTCCACTTCCCTTGCGCGAGATTCTTTTATATAGCGCTCGATAACTTTAAGGTGTCCTAATATCCTATCGGTCACTTCGGTTATAGAAAAAGGATCGGAATTTTCAAAGCTTGAACCCGGTTGTTCGATCCTTTGTTCCTCATAATACTCATATGAAGTAGATGGTTCACACCATTGTTCTTCATTGTAAGCATATGATGGATAAGGGTCGTAATTTTGTTCTTCATAATACTCATATGAGGTGGGTTGTTCATGCCATGGTTCCACATAATAAGCATATGAAGGTGGTGGCTCATATCTTGGTTCCTCAAAGTATGAGTAAGAAGGCTCATACCTTGGTTCATCAAAATATGAGTATGAGGGATGAGGTTCATACCTTTGGTCTTCATAGGATGTGTATGAAGTTGATGGCTCGTACCTTGGCTCCTCATAGTAGGTGTATGAAGTGGACGGTTGATATAAGTTACAATATTGAACCGAATGCGGGTCACCACAATTAGTGCAATAGTTACTCCTATAATCATCCTCCTCATAGGTGTAGTTGTAACCTCCTGAGTATTGATCCATAAGAATCACTCAGCAGACCACAACCAAGTCTCGAGATCAGAAAACAAAAATAAAAACGGAAACAGAGGCTGGACACGGCCCCGTGTTCAGTGGACACGGCCCCGTGTACAGAATCTGTATCTGGGCGTTTTAATTAAAGTTACTGATTTCGTTGAGCACGGGGGCGTGTTCAGTGAGCACGGCCCCGTGTTCAAGTTACTGTATCTGGGTGTTTTATGAAAAATATGCAGCACGGCCCCGTGTTCAGCGAGCATGGCCCGTGTTCAACCTACTGTAAATGCAAAACTAAACTAAAATGCAGAAAAATGTGCGCGTGTTTTAAAAAGGTTTTGAAAAACTGATTAGGCCGTCGATTTTAAGCTTTCTTAAAATCCTTGTGTCCCCGGCAACGGCGCCAAAAACTTGATGTGCGTGAGTGTTATTAGTTTTTAATGTATATGTTAAGCCATTTTTAACACTTTTTAGCCAAGTTTTAAATTTATAAAACACGATATTTACTAACACTAAACACACATATGGGCAAGTGCACCCATCGTGAGCGTAGTATAGTGTTGGTAAGATACCAAGGTCGTCCAAGGACACAAGAGCTTTTAGTACCGGTTTATCCTCAACGTCTAATCAAATCAAAAGTTTAGAAAAAGGTTTTAAACAAGAAAAATAAAACTAACTAAAACGCTGAAAAAATAAAAGTAAAAGTAAAAACAGATAGACAAGATGAATCACTTGTCTCCGACTCGTGTTTAGTGTAACTTTTGATTATTTCCGCACTTTTGCACTTTTTAAGAGATTATCGTAGTTATTGTAGTAGGCCCCTCTTTTGAAGGCGACTTTTACCCTCAACCCAGTAGTTTGAGTCAGCAAGGATACAATCCTAAAGGGTCGGATTATTGAAAGATATTTAATTAAGTTATTAATGCATATTATGGTAGGCCCCTCTTTTGAAGGTGACGTTACCCTCGGCTAAGTAGTCTGAGTCAGCAGGGATACAGTCCTAAGTAGCCGGGTTAAAGTATTAATAGTAGCTTACATATGAGGGGATCAAAGAGTTTGGACCCCCGCCATCCAATACCGGTGGGTATTGAAGGAGGTCCTACTAAATTTGACCCAGGTCCTTGCAGGATCTATACACTGAACAAGGCAAGACTCTTACCAAACCGTTCCCTTAACCCCCGACCAAGTAGCCAACATACCTCCATATAGACCGTGGAGATATGAATGGTGAAAATCTTTTATTTTATATAGACAGTAAAATAATGCCAAGACACCACGGACAAACGATAAGGAAAAATCACCTTCAACATAAGAAACTAGTTATTAAAGTCATTAATACATAACCAAGTAAAAAGTGCGAAAAGATTAAAAATAAAAAGTATTACACTAGACACTTGTCTTCACCAAGTGATGTAAGAGACTTAGGCAAACATGGCCTTGATTGTCAAGAACTCTTACGATCAATCTTGGATCCCGAGACGACTCACACACTCTATGATGGACAATGGATGATGGTGGTGGATGATGGTGTTGTGATGGTGGTGGGTGGTGGGTGAAGTGTGAGAGAGGTGGTGTGCCAAGGGATGGTTTGCAAATGAGCCAAGCACCCCTATTTATAGCTTGAACAGAAGCTCGGGCACGGCCCCGTGTCCAGTGGGCACGGCCCCGTGTCCATCCTCCTTCTATGTCTTCATTAATTGCTCTTGTCTGTATTAGTTGACCACGGCCCCGTGTCCGCTGGGCACGACCCCGTGTGCAGAAGCATATCTGTACTATCAAGATTTGCCTGGATTCTGCGAATCTTATAGTTGACCACGGCCCCGTGTCCGCTGAGCACGGCCCCGTGGTGGGCGATGGAAGCTTCTACAGCTTTGTCTTTTATGCTGACACTTGGGCACGCCCCCGTGTCCACTGAGCATGGGGCGTGTTCAGCCTTCTGTTCTCTTGTTTTGCTTTGCTTGGGAAGATGCTGTCGGGGAGGTCGGGCATGCCACGTTTGTTCCTTTTCTTGTATTTATGTTAGATTTAGCTGCCTTTTTGCTTCTTTTATTAATTTGAGCTTATTTAATCCTGAAAATACAAAAGGAAGACAAAAGCACACTTTTTCCAACATTAGTACTAAAAAGGGGTTAGTTTTATGCTAGAATTGATGTAATTTATATGTTGCATTTTGCACACATCAGAAGGCTTGCCACTGGGGATTGTAGGAGCTGGTCCAAGGTCAGCTCATGTCCTAAAGGAGCACTAGTTGCGACTGGTTGGGAGGAGAAGAGGGGAAAAGGTATTGGATCCGGTCTCGTGTACAAGTATGGGTTAGGATTTGGGGGAGGATTACTAGGACCAGCCTCGTTTCTGGACACTCCCGGTTGTGAGCTTGCAAAGGGGAGATTAGGAGACCCCGGAGATAACGAGGGCTCCGGCTCGTCATAATCCAACCGGATCCTTACCCCTTTATCCCTTTTTCTACTCACGTACTGATTGAGGAGAGACCTCAACTCCAGGAAGTTATTGGCAACCCCTTCGGGAGTGAGGTCAACACATGAGGGAGTGTTAGAGACACCAACATTGGGGGATGGGACTCCTGACCTGGAAGGAGTTGGTGTTTCGAAAGTGAGGTATTCGGGTGTACCTCTTGACGTCGAGACAGGAGTGTGTACAGCCGTATGTGCCTGGCTGACGTTTGGGGCAGAGGTACGTGGGATTTGGTTTACCTCCCCCGGCGATTCTCCTTCCGACATGTTGGTTCCTACAATGAAATGGAGCTACACTACTAGGTCTCTTGTAAGAAATTAATGGCGTAGCCCCATGGTGGGCGCCAACTTGTTGATGCAACAAATAATAGACCAAGGATAGTAGCTAGACTGGTCAGGCAAAAGGGTTGAAGGGTTCAACTTTGCATAACGCAGGTCGTGGGGTCCCCCCATGTTTGCAAGACGTGGAGAGAGGTTCACTAGATTATTTTTGTTGTTTGCTGAAGATCCTCCTCTGAAATGTGTTCAGATTCGGATGTGTAAGCAAAAGGATTGTGTGTGCCGAATGTGAAAGAAAGTATCTCACATGAAGCCAGTACTCGAGATGAATGACCAGGGATCTTAGGAATCAGGGCTGGCCAGGCATGTCCTTCTTAGTAAATGAAGTGTCTAATTTATAGGAGAAGACATCACTCAAAGAGGAATGTATTTGACTAGTGACCATGCTTGCAGTGGGGGACTTACCTTTTCAGGGGTTGAAGCATTTTATCCTGCGGACAAAAGAGTGTGCTCTGTGGACCTGCGTTGCTTTTGCGGCTGGTGAGTTGGTGAAGCAATCCAGAGACGTGACCTTTTACTGTTCCCGCATTGCTTTATCTCAACTCCCCAGGTTTTTAACCTTTGAACCCTTTTGCCCTCTGAGCGTTCACGTATTTAAGTCATTTATATTTGGTCTTGGGCTACCCCGTCATCAGTATAAAACGCCATTTTTAAGAGGAAAAAACGAGATGAAGACTTACAAAGTGTTTTGATGTTTCCACTAGCTTTGATTCTTATTTAGATGATGCTTGAACAATTATTTTAAATCTAATTTGTTTATAAATAAGTTTCTCTCTTTAAAACCCTTTAAAGATTTAAGCTTTACCTACTAACGTTTTTATTAAACATTACAAAATATTTTAATTCAAGTCAACTCAAGTCTTCCTGTAATTCGTATTTTTTTCATTGAAAATAGGGGGGTAAGGTAGGGTACTCGTCTCCTTTGTTGACCATTTAACGTTACTTAACTACGTTGACGTCTATTTGTAAATATTATATGAGACTTGGATTTTTTATCGAGTTAATGTTAGTATTTAATTTCTCAACAACCATAAAAGATCTTTATAATGTGTGAACTCCAAAGACAAGATGTTAAAGATTTGAATTGTTAAACAGTGTTGCTCTGGTCACTTTTTTTTTACCTATATATATTTACACGTAAGCATATATATAAATAAATAAAATGTTATAATGATAACGAATTATAGAGATGATTATTAGATAAATACACAAATTTAATGAATCATGAAAATGCATTTTGTGTGTTAAGGTTGTTAGCGTATGATTAAATCATTTAATTATTTACATTGTTCATTAGTAATTAGATCCACGCGTGTTATTGTACGGGTATATAGTTTACATCGAACGAATTAGCCCAAACTTTATGTGATGCGTTAATCATATAAAAACGTACATTTTGACGTATTTGATTTAACTCAATAGCATTGCGCTTGGGTCAAAATGTGACGTAATCGAATTTATACTGTACAGTCATAACGTATTTACATGTGACCCGACTCATACATAGAAACTTATAAGAAAAGCATAATCAAGGGTTGAAACGACACCCCTAGTGCGTTGCGGTAGCCGGTAGGGTCGAACCGTAGAGTAACTCGAATTTATACCGTCAAAGAGAACATATTATAGTTAACTGTAACGCCCATAAATTTTCTAAACATTCTTACTATGCGGAATGTAGGCCCATTTTTTTTAGCTTCAATTTCTAGAAACAATTATATTGTCTTGACTTTCATTTGATAGTTACCATCATTTAAACACTTACATATTTCATTCAAATTTTTTTATAAAATTTCGGCATGACCCGTTCGTAATACGGATAACCGTTATGGTAACAAAACCTGTTTACAATCCATTTTACAACTCTAAACTTGAACATAAACAAAACAAGACACTACGTCTGACTCATAAAGCTTACACGGTTTAAAACTACCGAATGCCGAAAAAGGCAAGTAAAACATGATGACCCGTCTAAGTCGGCGATATAACCTGACGGATGGACGAACTGACACTGCTGACTCGATCTCGGATTTGTCGCCAAACCTTGTTCCATTCATCAGTCCGCACACCTCTAGTTCCCATTATACCTGAAACCCAACATGCACGTTATGAGTTCTATATATAATATATATTAGATAACTCAAATAGGTGGATTCTGATCTATATTTTTCACAAACTTCCAACGAACTCGACTCCATTAATTTCATAGTCAACTATCGCTTCCAACTTATGAATCAACCTCCACTAGAATTCACAATTAAGCCACCTGTGATAAAAATCTCATTCAACTATTAGACCATTAATATTTATTTCTAACAGATCCAAAGATTTCATTAATGCTTTACTTAGCCAGAATCCAAATCTTTTTCATTCATGTGGATCAAGTGACCCAAATCTACTTGCTTACCCCAAGTTAAATAATTCGAGACAATAGTTTAACCAGTTACCACTGTAATCTAATCCACTTACTAAATAAACATCATGGTTATGAATATTCGTACACAACTTGGAATCATGTGCATATGTACTTATTTAATCCAAAGCACTCCATTTATTAAGATTGTGGTTTGGAAACCACGTACTAATTTGACTTTTATTAAGTCAACAACCCTTTATTAGATTAACCGTTATCAACACATCTAACATTCTACCCTTAGTTTAAAAAAAACATAATAATCACCAGGCAAGTCATGTACCCATGACTTGAATTCATCTTACCAGTTAAATAGTTTCAAATCTATGATATAGATACTTACCATACTCGTGGGTTATGATTCCCTTGTCCATGGTATTCTCCTATGAATACCTCTAATTTAACATTTCATACTTTAATATTCTCATATAAGTTCCACATTAAACCACAAGATGTTCTACGTATACAAGTACAAGAATGTAGGATCGTTTGCACGACCAAACGAGTCGTTCAGAAGAGGTCTCAGACTAAATCAGAGGCGGAATTCAGTGATTTAGTTTTCGTTCAGCTTGTATTACACTAGATTCACATTAATCTGTATTGTTTATTGATATAACAACGTTTTACAGGCTAGAGACACTTCGGCAGCACCTCGGCACCGGAATCAGAATCGATTCAAATGAATTGAACAGGGCACATATTTATAGGCAAACCATTTCGTGCGGAATGGACTTCACACGAAATGAGTTCACACGAAATGGCATCACCATTTCGTACGAAATGGACCAGTCTCCATTTCGTGCGAAATGAACCTTTCCCATATATATCTGATTTTTCTCGTATTTCGTGCCCTGATTTATCTAACTTATTACACGACTCGATACAAGACGAAGTCGACAGACATATGCACCAACAGACTCCCCCTTGGATGTCGACGAGTCTTTGATACATCGAGTCTTCAGTATGTCAACTCTTCAGTCTTTATCAGTCTTCTCACTCACTTCAAAGTATTCTTCATTGAAAGCATCCTCAAACTCTTTCTTCTCTCTCTCTCTCTCTCTCTCTCTTTCTCTTAGAATCTCAATCATGGCTCTATCCTCTTTCAGCATCAGCAGTTTCTGACTTGAGTATTGTTCCAGGATTTGAATCTGGCTCTAACATCTTCAGACTCCCCCTATCGATAAGCTGGGATCGCAGTCTGGAATTCTTTGTTTGTAGCTTAGGATCGAAAACCTGGCATTAATCTTCAGGAATCGAAACTTAGCTTTTTCAACGTTTCCTGCACAAATTCTCTACCCAAAACATAAGTTTTCAATTTATAACAATTTGAAAAACTTACTGGTAGAAAGCACACCTCATCAAAATTAATAGTTACATCAAGTTCAAATTAATGACCTTGATTAACTAATCTTACAATCATTTTCAACAAAAACATTTCTTCATTTAAACAAACTCCTCAACCCAAAGTCGTTCATCATGTTTAGCACTTTGGAATTTTGAAAATCAGCTTTCAACATCAGTTGTCGAAAAAAACGAAATAAAATCTTTTTGAATTTTCAAAATTTTATGCTAAAACACACTAAAATCTTTTTGGATTTAGGAAATAAACTATATACAAACATCTTTTTGTGAGTTTGTGTAAGAGGATCATATCAGTTTTTGACAAGTCACAAGTACCGTTGAGCTTAGTTACACATTAAGAATTAAACAGTTCACTTAGATTGTCGATATATTGATCCACTTAAATTTTCACACAAATTTCAACTGATTCAGGATACGAATAACATGTATTAAGAACTTAAACTCATTCATATGTCCCACCTCTTGAATATACTCCCGTATCCAGATCCCAATATTCATTCTTACAGGTGAGTATACCACAGATGATATCTGTAAGGAGTTGATTGCGAAACCTTGAGAGCTCATAGTTTTGCTGAGTTGAAGGCTCAACTTTTGGTGTGTCCCCTTTAGAGGATCTTTTTTACAACAACACTTGACTTTATCTTTTGGATTTTTCATCAATTTTTGTGCTGAGGGCGGGCTTTTATTTCAAGCAGCAGTAAAGTATTATACGAGGACTAGGCTATTGCTTCCGCATTATCAGAAGTCCCGGGATAATACCCCAGATATCACTGAGCATAAAGACCTAGTATTTCAGAAAGATGCTGATTCCTGCTCCACAGTTAATTCAAGTACAACTTAATGTCCTTGATTAACTTCTTGTAAGTCGAAATATCACAGATGTGAATTTCTCAAGAAAGATGCCGATTCCTGCTCCACGATTACCAACTTGGGAGCTCCGGCAAGTCAGGGTTTTCATTTGAAAAGATCTACCCAAGCCTGACTGTTCTTGGGTTTGCCAATTTTTTGTTTCAAATTTCCATTTGACAATGATGGAAAGTTTGCATCATTCATTGTCGAAATGGAATCATTACCTTTTACCTCAATGTGTGGCTCTTCTGACTTTGACGAGTCAGATTCATTGCCTGATCGTGGCTTGTCTGACTTTAATGAGTCAGATTCATCGCCAAAACGTGGCTCCTTTGTTTTCGAAGAAACAAATTCATCGCCAGAAAGTGGAACCCAATCTACACAGGATTTAGGCTTTCCAAATTCATCAACATTTGTCATGAAAAAATTTTCACAATTTCTTTTATATTCAAAAACCTTTATAAAAATTTTATCTGAAAATTTAACTTTCTTTGGTTTTTGAACTGTTTGATTAACCACCTTTTCTTTCTTTTTCTTCCCTTTTGTCCTCAGATTTGTATCTGATGAGTTCGTTTTACTTGACTTATCATGTTTTGTCGAGTGAAGTGATTCATTAGAACTTTTATCTGAATCCCCAGTTGTACCCGAGGACAAAATCCTTTCAAGGTACTCTCTTGCTTTCTTCCTTTTCTTTCTCAGTCTGTCTTTCTGCCCTTATGAAAGCTTCATTTTCTATTCTTTCACTTTTTGTTCTTTGGGTTTTTCATCCTTTTTTTGACTGATTTCTTTACCATTCCATGAGATTCAGCCCTCGATCTTTTCTTTGATCTCATTGGGCAATCTCTGGCAATGTGACCTTTGATTTGACATTCAAAGCATCTTCTTGTCTCAAAACTCCAACTCTGGCAGTTAACAGCAATGTGTCCTTTAACACCACATTTGTAGCACACCCTGTTATCGTACTATTCACCACCTTCAAACCAAACACTCAGATCATGACAATGATTGGCCTTGTAGTAGTCATGTCTCCTCTTGTAAGCTTGATTTGACTTTTGAGCACTGTGGTCAGACCTGCATCACTTATTACCAACTTTTTGTGAGTTTTGATTTTCAAATTTTTGTGATTTTTTATCACGATTGGATGATTGAACTGATGATCTTTTATTTTCTTTTTGAAATTTTTTTGAATTTTTCACATTTTGTTTTTGTTCTGCATTCTTCTTCAAAGGTTTCTGTGTTGAACATTCACCTATTTCAGTAGATTGCAAAACAGTCTCTTGAAATTTTTCTTTTAATTTCAAAAATATTTTTCTTTTTTCATCTTCATCATCAGATTTATCATCACAATCTTCAATTATGACTTTATCACAGTTTGTGACATTGTCATTTATTGGAATTTCATTGATCGGTTTTGGACATATATGATCCAGTATTGATGACGAAGTCACAAAACATTTCAATTTCTTTTCTAACTCATCAATTTTATTTTTAGCACATTCAACTTCTTTTTCAAGTCGAAGGATTTTCTGAAGATGAGAATTTATTGCTATTTGTTTTTCAATATTATTTTTACTAAAAATAGATTTTTCACTTTTTAATTTTTCATTTTCAAAAGATGTTATTTTATTTTGAAAATCTTTTTCATTTTCTTTTAAAATTTTGTTTTCCAATGTCAAACTCTCCACATCCTTCAGGAGTTTGACATTATCTGATATAGATTTATCACACTTTGAGCATTTCTCAGGCATTTTTTCAACATCAGCTTCCTTCTCAATCTTGAAAGCTGGAATTTCTTTAACCTGTTCCTTTACCACTCGAACTTTTTCCTCAGGTTTGACTTCACCGTTCTGTGACAACTCAGTTGTCTCATCTTGTTTAGATTTTTCTTGATGAACACTTTCAACCTGTTTCTTCTCGGATTTGACAATTTCTTCAACATTTTCTGTCTTATGATTCTTCTTTTTCGCAACTTGTTTATTTTTTAGCTTTTCCATTTTTGTTGCAAAAAACATATTATACAAATCAGGTGAAAATAATCTTTTATAATATTCAAGTTTTTCAATTTCTTCACTGTCATCATCACTCTCTTCATCTGATGAGTGATCAAAAACTGGAGCTTTTTCTAAAACAACTTCTGAAGCCTTTTCTTTTAAAACTGGTTCTTTTGAAACTGGTTCTTCTTTAATCTTTAAAGGAATATCTTGTTGAGATTCGTAGTAATAATACGCTATTTCCTCTTCAGAATCCATGTTTCGGTTTAATAGTTTCACAAATTCACTACTTTCAAGCGAATTGATGATTCAAACGAAATGAACTTTTGATGTGGAATAAACCCTTCAAGTGAAATGACCTTTGGTACGAAATGGACCTTCAAGCGAAATGGTTATCTAACAGACCATTTCGTGCGAAATGAAGTTACTTTCAAGCGAAATGAAATGATTTCGTGCGAAATGGATCTTTCAAACGGAATGGGTCCAATCCGTGCGAAATGAAGGTCTCAAGATGCAATTCGTGCGAAATGGAAAGTCACAAGGTCCAATTCATGCGGAATGGGGTTCTGATTCACACGAAATGGACTATTTCGTACGAAATGCTGTTGATGTCACCTGTTCGATCAGTTTTTGACAAAATTGATCAAGTTCTAGGTCGATTTTAAGTCTGATTTTCTCAAGGATTGATTAAAACACTGTTTCGCTTGTTATGTGTAAAAATCAGTCTATTTTAACCGTAAAAACTCAATTAATTTTGATAAAAATGTGAAGAAGAGTGAGTAGAAATCAGAAAATCTGGTGAAAACAAGCAGAATCGGTAAGAACTCTTCCTCCTGAGCTCTGATACCACTTGTAGGATTGTTTGCACGACCAAACGAGTCGTTCAGAAGAGGTCTCAGACTAAATCAGAGGCGGAATTCAGAGATTTAGTTTCGTTCAGCTTGTATTACACTAGATTCACATTAATCTGTCTTGTTTATTGATATAACAACGTTTTACAGGCTAGAGACACTTCGGCAGCACCTCGGCACCGGAATCAGAATCGATTCAAATGAATTGAACAGGGCACCTATATATAGGCAAACCATTTCGTGCGGAATGGGCTTCACACGAAATGAGTTCACACGAAATGGACCAGTCTCCATTTCGTGCGAAATGAACCTTTCCCATATATATCTGATTTTTCGCGTATTTCGTGCCCTGATTTATCTAACTTATTACACGACTCGATACAAGACGAAGTCGACATACATATGCACCAACAAAGAACCTGCAAACAATAAATCTATGTTCCTGCATACAACTATTAAGTGCAAGAAGCACTTACCTTGACCCGTAAGTAGTTGATACGTATTCCATATGTTCGTCTCGTTGCCTCCCGAGTTCGCGCCCAAAATGGCATGTACCTATCCTTTCATGTCCACGTTTACATGTCATTATTAGCAAACGTTATAACTCATATTATCAATTACTTTATTCATACATCGAGAAATTCTACACACGGTTCTATATACCACATACGCGTGTTATAGTACACATTCCACCATACATTAAATTAAATACATTCATACATGCATAATTACCAATGATTACATAACAATACATACAATTTACAATTCGTAATGCCATAGACCATTACTAGTAGGCAACTGCTAACATACATATTGCATAGATCCATTATCACATCATTCATAGCATAACCAATTCAACTTACCATCATGTACGTCATATAATAATCTAGCAAATATTCACATGATCTCCTTATTCTCACAATAGTGTTAGGAAGTCTAACCTTATTATTCATACCTTGTTGACTTTCTAAAAAGTCAACTTTCAATCATACACACTTCCAATCCGATAAACATATAACCACTTAGTCCCATTACTTTCATTAATCAATCATTCACTAACATGTATAGCTCAATTCACTGAAAATAGGTTGTTTTGTGACGTCTGTTTACTGTACTTACGAGCTTGCAAAAATTACAATCTTTTTATGTGACGTGCCTCTCGGAGGGGTTATCATTGTGTTAAATTTTTAGAGTCTAAATCTCTACCAAAAATTTATAAAAATTCATTTACTAAGCTGCAATCAGATTCGTCACTTCTGACTGCAGCTTACGGAAAAATTCATTTAAAATTCCTCGTTTATCAGATTGACGAAATTCCAGTTGGAGATTTTCTTAACCTCCTGAAGCTACCTACACTAAAAATTTGAGATTATAACTCAATTCCTAAATTGAGTTATGACATTCGTAATGGGCTATAAATTCTGCAAGAAAACACAGCCTGAACCTTTGATACCGAAAAATTCATAAAAAGTTCATTTTTCGTCGAAAAAATGCAATTCCAGTTGGGTTTGAAAGGTTTTTCCTGGGAGTTCATCACAAACTCAATAAACATCAGTTTTTGACAAGATTTGACCCAGTTACAGCCGATTACATTCGACTGTAACTTTCTGGATAGATTTAGTTTTCATCAAATCTTTTCTAAATATCTCTCATTCTAACTTCACCTAGACATTTCATCATACACCTTGTGTGCATACCACCAATAAAGCACATGATACAAGTACCTTATGCATTACCCTACTAGTTCATTCATAATTCATCAATTACAACAAGAATCAACTTAAGTACATACTATAATCAACCTATCTAACAATAATTCATTACATACAACATATACATCAATGATTCAAGCTAGGTTTTAACATGGGTGCAATCTCTTATGTCATCATCTTCACCACTAGAAATGGGTTTAACTTCTATCATCCTACTACTCAAAATCTTTCACAATACATGTTCCATATGAGGATTATAACACTTATTCATGCTCAATTTTTGCATCAATTCACGGATTGACCATAACCCATATCATCAAACATTACCAAAACATAAAATTAAACTTACTTGATGTGAGAAACGCTTAAGGGGTCATCATTCTTGGTTCATGCACACAATCAGCCCGCGATCTCCATTCAATTGATGATTTCTTGTGGTTAGGGTTTACACCCCCTTTTCCCCATTCTCCTGCGATCGTACGCAGACACAGACCCTGTGTGTGTGATTTTTTTTTGTTTTTGTTTTAATAAATTAAATTTCCTTTTTGGCAATCTAAGTCCCTCTAGTTTACCATTCCATTATAGTTACCACAAGTTTCATTCCTTAACTTGTTTATTAGGCATTTAACTAAGTTTAATAACTTAGTTATTGTATTTTATTTAATTACACATGGTGACATTCCTACGAATTTAATAATTCGAGTTTTGGGGTGTTACAAATCTACCCCCCTTAAAGAAGGTTTCGTCCCCGAAACCTACTTCATCAATATCGATTTATCCATTTGTAAGGTCATAACCTTATGAACATCATTTCTAGAAATCCTTTCTCCATTTCTTTCAACAATTCAACCTACCTAGATTTGTACGTACATTCCTTAAACATCAAACATATAGTCTATCCGACCCGTTCATATCGGGCCAAAGTTTTGACCATTATCATAGCCCATCATACTTGTCTTAAATGATCAGTCCATAACGGGTCCATACATACCTTTTCATCATTATCATAATTTTCATCCCTTGTGACCCATTACAACCATTCTTCACTTATACTATCTCTTCATTATGCTTTCTACATCATATTGACCCGTTCGTAACCGGTCAACTACATATACCTTACATTTCCATTCTTTAACAACTTCTTCTTATATTCTCAACTCATCACATTATCGTACTTAAGCTAGTGTGTCAAACTAGTAGCAACCTAAAGAGTCTAATACCACGACTTATATTACAACAATTTGAAGTTCATATGAACTTACTACACTTCACTGTTAGCATTAGTTCTAATAGTTTTACTTATTCTTGGAGTTTTATATCTACCTCCTTACTCATTCACACACTGCTTACTACATAAGCCTGATCTAAAAACTCATTCTTAATCAACTTCCAAAAGCCAAGCCATCTTTTTTTATAACACATTCTACACTACATTATTTCGTACGAAAGTACTTTTTCAACCCATAGCTATATAATTACATTTAGATATTAAACAATTCGCTAACCTTACCACTTTGGCGAAGTGCTCCGACATGTAAAAAAAATGATCCGACCCATCTTCGTTACCATTCGTACCATCTCTGGATTGACCTGATTCATCCGTGTGATGAGCTTCCGCTCATGAGCATTCTTTCGTCGTTCTTGATAGGTTTATCACATCGTGATTCCTGCCATTCTTATTATAAGATTAGGGGTTTACACATTTCATTCGATTTCATTCCGACATGATGTTTATTACATCACTTTATTTACCTATTAATCTTTTCTCGATTCCTTTTTAAAATATTAGTGCGTTTGACCCGTTCATAACGGGTCAATACATGACCATTTCCTAACATATCACTTTCGTTGTTTGACCCGTTCATGACGGGTCAATACATAACCATTCTTTCGCAGATCTTTAACTCATTTGTCAACTTTTGCAGTTTAACTTTTCAAAGTCAAACCGGTACTTCTTACTTATCATAGACGTATCAAAGTACACGTTCATAATTCCTTTCCATTCTTGCATACTTGCAAAGACTTTATTTCATTATTTTAATATTAATTGCAAGATTTTACCCGTTCCCGTCCCTACTTAAATCATTTATCTAGGTCGTAACCGTCATTCATTCCGACTCCCAAGAGTCAATTTATGATATGTCTAACATGTAACGTATTCCAAAGCTTATTTCTTTCAACTAGGGTTTCTTGCTACTACAATAGTTTTCATCGGTCTTACCTACTTAGTGAATCAAATACTTCATGCTATTTTAGAATTACTTGCTTAATAATCATCAACTTAATTTGTTTGACTTTTCGGAAGTCCGTTGTAAATACATTCTGACCTATGTTTACCAATTACTCAGTTCTGACACATCCCTCTCTAGTTGAGCTATAAGCTCCTTTTAAAACATAACCTTTATACATACCTGGCGCAAGTCCAATCCATTGACCCGTTATCCATGCCTTGCATTGTCTATTTCCCTCCAGCTTGTGTTATTACATGGCCATACATTATGCTCACCTACAATATATGACTTGACCATTTCAAATATTAAATACCGGGTTCAAATGGCAATCACCATTTGACCCGCATAACTCATTTGTCCTTTTGACCATTCTTGCATACAACGCATTAGCATAAATATATATATATATATAAGTATAAAGCGTAACTTGAATCATATCCGCTTTAAAGAATATTTACTTGTTTGGTTTGTACTTACTTACAAATTTCGAACCTTTCATTCTTATTATTTATTCTTACTTGTTTGATTCGTACTTATATACAAATTCTAACTTTTCATTCTCTTCTATGTCTTGAATCCGTCTCACGGATTATAACATATCATTTGTACCCTTCATTCCTTCCTTGTTTCGAATCTGATTCGCGGATTCTAGCATATCATTTATATCCTTCATTCCTTCTATGTTTCGAATTCGTCTCGCGGATTCGAACATATCATTCACACTTTCCATTATTTCTATGTTTTGAATCCGTCTCGCGGATTCAAACATATCATTCATACTTCTCATTTTGCATTTGGTACTTTCAATTCCTTGAGAGTCTTACATTCCCTTCACCCTCACGTCCACCTACTACCTAATTCTAACGGACATACCTGTAACAATTATCACGGTCCCACGAACGTCATATGTTTCTTGTGTACTGGTCAGGTACACAATCCACATACTAGTTTCGTGTCTTCGTGTAATCGCCACCTTATGTCCGAAGAATTAGGTTTGAGCACGTGTAACATTTTCAAAACTTCATTACTATTCAATTATTATCTTTCATTTAAAATTTTCATTCACTTGATAGGTTTTACCATTACATGCACCCACATATTAAATTTAAGTATCTGGGGTCAATTTGTCTTATTACATGACTTGGTGTCGGTCCTAGACCGCATCCGCGGATCATCCTTTCCAAACAATTATGCTCACCTTACACATAACATATTGTTAGTTTTCTTCAAATACATACTTTAATACATGCTTACATTCGCTTCTACCTTTAGGTCTCAATCGAGTCTTAGATTGTACGGGTTCCTTGTCACAAGAGCACACATGTTTGAGTTCAAGTATTTACCTCCTTCTATTTGATTTCCCTCAAACCAGGGCTCTGATACCAACTTGTAACGCCCATAAATTTTCGAAACATTCTTACTATGCGAAATGTAGGCCCATTTTTTTTAGCTTCAATTTCTAGAAACAATTATATTGTCTTAACTTTCATTTGATAGTTACCATCATTTAAACACTTACATATTTCATTCCAATTTTTTTATAAAATTTCGGCATGACCCGTTCGTAATACGGATAACCGTTACGGTAACAAAACCTGTTTACAATCCATTTTACAACTCTAAACTTGAACATAAACAAAACAAGACACTACGTCTGACTCATAAAGCTTACACGGTTTAAAACTACCAAATGCCGAAAAAGGCAAGTAAAACATGATGACCCGTCTAAGTCGGCGATATAACCTGACGGATGGACGAACTGACATTGCTGACTCGATCTCGGATTTGTTGCCAAACCTTGTTCCATTCATCAGTCCGCAAACCTCTAGTTCCCATTATACCTGAAACCCAACATGCACGTTATGAGTTCTATATATAATATATATTAGATAACTCAAATAGGTGGATTCTGATCTATATTTTCACAAACTTCCAACGAACTCGACTCCATTAATTTCATAGTCAACTATCGCTTCCAACTTGTGAATCAACCTCCACTAGAATTCACAATTAAGCCACCTGTGATAAAAATCTCATTCAACTATTAGACCATTAATATTTATTTCTAACAGATCCAAAGATTTCATTAATGCTTTACTTAGCCAGAATCCAAATCTTTTTCATTCATGTGGATCAAGTGACCCAAATCTACTTGCTTACCCCAAGTTAAATAATTCCAGACAATAGTTTAACCAGTTACCACTGTAATCTAATCCACTTACTAAATAAACATCATGGTTATGAATATTCGTACACAACTTGGAATCATGTGCATATGTACTTATTTAATCCAAAGCATTCCATTTATTAAGATTGTGGTTTGGAAACCACGTACTAATGTGACTTTTATTAAGTCAACAACCCTTTATTAGATTAACCGTTATCAACACATCTAACATTCTACCCTTAGTTTAAAAAAAAACATAATAATCACCAGGCAAGTCATGTACCCATGACTTGAATTCATCTTACAAATTAAATAGTTTCAAATCTATGATATAGATACTTACCATACTCGTGGGGTATGATTCCATTGTCCATGGTATTCTCCTATGAATACCTCCAATTTAACATTGCATACTTTAATATTCTCATATAAGTTCCACATTAAACCACAAGATGTTCTACGTATACAAGTACAAGAACCTGCAAACAATATATCTATGTTCCTGCATACAACTATTAAGTGCAAGAAGCACTTACCTTGACCGGTAAGTAGTTGATACGTATTCCATATGTTCGTCTCGTTGCCTCCCGAGTTCGCGCCCAAAATGGCATGTACCTATTGTCGCAGCCCCCGATCCCTGATCCCCGGGAACGGGCGGCCGCGAGCCAGTTTCGGTGGTATCGCATGATTGTCTAATTTGGCAGCGGAAATTTTCATCAGGACCGTAGTTAGGAAATATTTGATCAGAGTAAAATACCACATTTTCATAGCATTTAAAACAAATGGGATAAAACCCAAGTTCATAGTACACACGTTTCCATAGGAATAAATCCTATTTTTTTTAATAAAAACATCTATTTTATTTTAGGTAACTTTATTGCCACTTTTCCAAGCCTTCAGTGCTGTCCTGCTGGCTTCTATTTGGCTTTCACATTTTGTTACCTGAAACGCGTTTTAAAAACATTTGTCAGTGGGAAATACTGGTGAGTGAATCCCGGTTTAATCAACTTTTAAATAAAACTTAGTTCACAGTGTACAGTATTAAGGGCGATCTCGCAATTATATTTGTTTCCAAGACATATCAATTAACATCCATGGTACTGTCATACTCAACTTGTGGAAATGTTACTCCTTGACCAGGTGGTAACAAATTTTGTATACAAAACCCCAACATACTCATGATAATTGTATTCTTACAAATACTCAATAACTGTTATTCGCATGGAAAATATTTAAGGTTTTGTATAAACAGTTCACAAAATAGGTTTACAAAAAGTGGATCAACTCACATTGCTGTCTTAGATTTTCCGTAAGGGTTTCCTGGTGACAATCTATAATTTACACAAATGCACACGCGTTAGTATAATAACCCATTTTAACATTAGTGATACCCTCCTCGAGACGGCATTCCAATGACTACGTCGGGCAGAACCACGACAGCCATTACGGAACCCTAGATCAATCGGGCAGCGTATCTAATATGTATCCAGGGGTTATGATACTTACAACGGAGCAGAACTTCGCTATTTAGGGGGTATAATACCCGCTTATAAAGCCTCTAATTCAGAATTTTGAGATTGAGAAACGAATTATGAACGATTTCTGGTTGAACCCGATGGCCTTCTTAAATAGTTGCTGAAACTGGTCTTCACGCGGCCCGCGTAAAGCAAAGACAAGGGTTACGCGGCCCACGTCAACCCTGGTCAAACGAGTAGCTAGGCTGAGTCGACAACTAGCTCCGCCGGGTGTTGGGCCACGTGGCCGCACCGGGCTGCGCCACCTTTAGAACCTCTCGCGGCCCGCGTTAACTTAACGGGGGTCTTACGCGGCCCGCTTGAACTTAAGAATTAACGAAATCAGGTCTTAACCTTCATACAGCCCGTGTAAGGATTGGGGTGGGTCTACGTGGCCCGCCTCAGCTTAATATTTCTTGTTTTTCATTTATTTTAATGTTGTATTATATTTCGGGATCGGTTTTCATATACGGGGTGTAATTAAAGATATATTGGGATATTTTAATATATATTAGGGTGTCGGAAAAATATTCAGGGTGTCGGTTTTCTTGAGGGTTGTTACATCCTCCCCACCTTGTTTTAGAGTTCGTCCTCGAGATCTACTGGAACAAGTGTGGATATTTCCTTTTGTATTTCTGATTCAAGCTCCCATGTATACTCAGGTCCTCTTTTGGAGTCCCACTTCACTTTGACCAGAACTAATCTCTTGTGCTTGAGATTCTTGACTTTCCTGTCTTCAAGTTGTAGAGGCCTCTCTACAAACTTAAGTTGTTCATTTACCTCTATATCCTTAAGAGGTACTACCAGTGATTCATCAGCTAAGTATTTCTTGAGATTCGATACATGAAATACATCATGTATTCCTGCCATTTCCTCTGGCAGTTGTAGCTGATAGGCTACGGGTCCTATTTTTCTAATAATCTCAAAAGGTCCAACATACCTGGGATTTAGCTTTCCCCGTTTGATGAATCTTACCACTCTTTTACAAGGAGAGACCTTTAACAATACTTTATCTCCTACTTGAAATTCCAACGGTTTGCGTCGGTTATCAGCGTAGCTCTTCTGTCCATCTCGTGCTGCTTTCAGTCGTTCCTTGACTTGAATAATCTTATCGGTTGTTTCTTGCATTATCTCAGGTCCAGATAGTTGCTTTTCCCCAATTTCTGCCCAACAGACTAGGGTTCGGCACTTTCGTCCATAAAGTGCTTCGAATGGTGCAGCATTGATACTTGTTTGATAACTATTATTATACGAAAATTCTATTAAAGGTAAGTGATCGTCCCAATTACCTCCAAAATCAATTACACAAGCTCTAAGCATGTCCTCCATCGTCTGAATTGTTCTTTCGCTTTGTCCGCCCGTTTGCGGATGATAAGCTGTGCTTAATTTTAACTTAGTTCCCATTGCCTTTTGGAAACTTGACCAAAAATGAGAGGTAAAACGACTATCTCTATCAGAAACAATTGATAAAGGTATTCCATGTAAAGAAACTATTTCATTTACATATAATTTAGCTAACTGTTCCATACTGGAAGTTTCCTTCATTGGTAGGAAATGAGCTGACTTGGTTAGTCTATCTACAATCATCCAGATTGTATCATTACCTTTCTTTGTTTTGGGTAATTTAGTAACAAAATCCATTATTATTAATTCCCCTTTCCACACTGGCATTTCTAACAGCTGGAATAAATCTGAGGGTTTCTGATGTTCAGCTTTAACTTGTGAACAAGTTAAACATTTAGAAACATAGGCTGCTATGTCCTTTTTTATTCCTATCCATCAGAAATTTTTTTCTTAAATCTTGATACATCTTATCACTTCCAGGTTGTATCGTATACTTAGACTTATGGGCTTCTTCTAATATACGATGGCGTAAGTTTCCTAATTTAGGTATCCACATTCTCTTTTCCTGGAATCTCCAAATTCCATTTGTTCCTTGTTCTAATTCCTTTAGCATACCTTTTAGTTTTTCAGTATCCTCCTTGATTACTGATTCTTGTGCTTTTCTTATCTGATCATTTAAATCTACTTGTAGATTTAATTTAAGAGAATGTACCATTTTTGGCTTTTCGTGATACTTTCGGCTTAAAGCATCTGCAACTACATTTGCTTTTCCTTCATGATACTGAATATCACAATCATAATCACTAAGCATCTTTATTCAGCGTCTTTGTCTAATATTCAATTCTTTTTTCCCGAAAACATGCCTTAAATTCTTATGATCTGTAAATATGGTAAACTTACTACCATAAAGGTAATGTCTCCAAATCTTAAGGGCAAAAATTATTGCTCCTAATTCTAGATCATGGGTTGAATAATTCTCTTCATGATTCTTAAGTTGTCTAAACGCATATGCTATAACATTTTGGCGTTGTGATATACGTGAGTGTTATTAGTTTTTAATGTATATGTTAAGCCCTTTTTAACACTTTTTAGCCAAGTTTTAAATTTATAAAACACGATATATACTAACACTAAACACACATATGGGCAAGTGCACCCATCGTGAGCGTAGTATAGTGTTGGTAAGATACCAAGGTCGTCCAAGGACACAAGAGCTTTTAGTACCGGTTTATCCTCAACGTCTAATCAAATCAAAAGTTTAAAAAAAGTTTTAAACTAAGAAAATAAAAACTAACTAAAATGCTGAAAAATAAAAATAAAAGAAAAACAGATAGACAAGATGAATCACTTGGCTCCGACTCGTGTTTAGTGTAACCTTTGATTATTTCCGCACTTTTGCACTATTTAAGATATTATCTTAGTTATTGTAGTAGGCCCCTCTTTTGGAGGTGACGTTACCCTCAACCCAGTAGTTTGAGTCAGCGAGGATATAATCCTAAAGGGTTGGATTATTGAAAGATAATTAATTAAGTTATTAATGCATATTATGGTAGGCCCCTCTTTTGAAGGCGACGTTACCCTCGGCTAAGTAGTCTGAGTCAGCAGGGATACAGTCCTAAGTATCCGGGTTAAAGTTTTAATAGTAGTTTAACTTATGAGGGGATCAAAGAGTTTGGACCCCCGCCATCCAATACCGTTAAGTATTGAAGGAGGTCCTACTAAATTTGACCTAGGTCCTTTGCAGGATCTATACACTGAACAATGGCAAGACTCTTACCAAACCGTTCCCTTAACCCCCGACCAGGTAGCCAACATACCTCCATATAGACCGTGGAGATATGAATGGTGAAAATCTTTTATTTTATATAGACAGTAAAATAATGCCAAGACACCACGGACAAACGATAAGGAAGAATCACCTTCAACATAAGAAACTAGTTATTAAAGTCATTAATACATAACCAATTAAAAAGTGCGAAAAGATTAAAAATAAAAAGTATTACACTAGACACTTTGTCTTCACCAAGTGATGTAAGAGACTTAGGCAAACATGGCCTTGATTGTCAAGAACTCTTACGATCAATCTTGGATCCCGAGACGACTCACACACTCTATGATGGACAATGGATGATGGTGGGGGATGATGGTGTTATGGTGGTGGTGGGTGGTGGGTGGTGGGTGAAGTGTGAGAGAGGTGGTATGCCAAGGGATGGTTTAAGCTTGAGCCAAGCACTCCTATTTATAGGCTGAACAGAAGCTCGGGCACGGCCCCGTGTCCAGTGGGCACGGCCCCGTGTCCACATCCTTCTCTTTCTTCATTAATTGCTCTTGTCTTTATTAGTTGACCACGGCCCCGTGTCCGCTGGGCACGACCCCGTGTGCAGAAGTATATCTGTACAATCAAGATTTGCCTAGATTCTGCGAATCTTATAGTTGACCACGACCCCGTGTCCACGGAGCACGGCCCCGTGGTGGGCAATGGAAGCTTCTCAAACTTTGTCTTTTATGCTGACACTTGGGCACGCCCCCGTGCTCACTGAGCACGGGGCGTGTTCAGCCTCCTGTTCTCTTGTTTTGCTTGGGAAGATGCTTTCGGGGAGGTCGGGCATGCCACGTTTGTTCCTTTTCTTGTATTTATGTTAGATTTAGCTGCCTTTTTGCTTCTTTTGTTAATTTGAGCTCATTTAATCCTGAAAATACAAAAGGAAGACAAAAACACATTTTTTCCAACATTAGTACTAAAAAATGGTTAGTTTTATGCCACAATTGATGTAATTTATATGTTGCATTTTGCACACATTAAATACCCCCACACTTGAATCTTTGCTTGTCCTCAAGCAAAACTCTTTATAATGTGGCTTTACACTCCCAAATGGAATGGGTAGAAGAGAAGGTTTTTGGGCTTGTCATAGAGTGTCGGGATTTCCAAGATTCTTTATTTAGTTTTATCTTTATTTATTTACAATCTTATTCGTCATGATTTATTTAAAACTTTTCATAAGATAAATTACTTATTAGGGCATAACATGCCTTTTTTAAAAATTCTATTTATATACAAGTTCACATACCTCACGGGGGATCACTCAACACTCGGCCGAAGATGTATTTTAGTGAATCACTCGAGAGCGACATGGAACTTACTCCTACCATAGGCTTGCCAAGCAATCAATCCTCCTCCTTTTTAACTATATACCTTTGTAAATATCAAGAGGACTTTTGGGTGAAGGGTTAGGCTTGGGTTAAAGGTAGGTGGTTGGGTTAGTGGTTAGTATAAAAGGGCTAAAAAGTGTAAAAAGCATCGGTTTTCGTAAGACTTTCTATTTTCCAACTTTTTATTTTGATGAAGCCATAATTCCAAACAAAGTTATTTTTGATGAACTTGCTTGTTTATTTCTTTTGCTTCATCTTCCACACATTTTTTTTTTGAAAGTCATACGAAAAACCGAACTTGTTACTAAAACAAAGGGTTAAAAATAAAAAGGTTTTGGTGGGTGAAAGGGTGTTTGGTTTGGGTTATGAAATGAAAAGTTTAGGCTCAAAGTGGTTAACTAGGGGGATTTTGGGTAGGTGGTAAAAAAAAATAATGGTGTAGAAATAAAAAGGGTTAGTCCTAATGCCTCTATCATATACTTACTCGGGTTTAAGTTGGTAAGGACCGGGAATGTATCGTCGTGGCAAGTTCTAGAGTTGTAACAACCAAGCGGCTATTAACACAAGAAACGAAAAATGAGCATTTAATTTAAAGATATGTATTTATATGCTCAATAAAGGCTCAAAACTCACTTTTGTGGGAATGGGTTTTTTATGCGATCAAGTATATATAATCAAATTTTAACTAAGCTTGTCATGCATTTTCATAATTTTCTTATGTTGGTTCTTTTTATCACGACGCTATCGGTTGTAAATTCGTAAAAATATAACCTTTTTAGAATTTTGAAATTCCCAAATTAAACCTAGACAAGTAAAAAAATGAAAATTTTCGAAAAAATTTAGGGTGATTAGCGGTTCCAATAGAGTTTTGTGTAAGGCTTGTTATTAGGACTTACAAGATTCAAGGTTTGTTATTAGGACTTACAAGATTCAAGGTTTTAGCATCCCCCCCACACTTAAATTACACATTGTCCTCAATGTGTTCCAAAAATAAGTTTTTAGGTTGATTGAATGTGTAAAAGGTGTGAATCAAGCAAAAATTTGTGTTACTGGGCGCTGGACACGACCCCGTGTTGTCCGGGCACGGCCCCGTGTTCAAGTGCCAGTAACAAAATTAAAACAAAAGAAACAGAAGCCTGGACATGGGGGCGTGTTGGGTGAACACGGCCCGTGTCCAGTTTACCTGAACTGGGTCATTTCTGCAGACTGTACAGCACGGGGCCGTGTTGGGCGGACACGGCCCGTGCTGAGCTTACTGTTAATGAAGAAAATTGTCGGATGGCCCTGTTTTCCTGCATGGGGTGCTGGTTCAAGTTTTCCCTTGTTATCCTTTGCCATCTCGAGTGTGTTTTATTTGTTTCAACACCATCCAAACACCACGTTAACTAAAACCATCATTCATTAAGTCATAGAGAGAATTACATAATAGTCTAAAAATTAAAATACTAGATAGTTAGGTCAAAGAAACACAAGAAATCTAAATCAAGAAGTTCTAGCCTACTACTTATTCTATTAGCAAAATTTCCGAAAAGGTAAATCCCTCGGTTAGATGTCGCTTGAAAAACTTCTTTCTTCGGGCATGGGTTCCTCACACGTCAGCGAGCCATTCTTCTATCTCCCTAGGGAGAAGAAAAGCGGGCTCATCGGCATTGGTTTGAGGAGGTGCAACCTCCACCGGGACTTCTTGTAGATCTTCAAGAGGAGGTTCCGTCGGAATGTCATCCCAACCTGTAGGATTGTTGATTCCAAGTGCTAGGTTCCAATCCTCTTGAGGGAGGATTGGTTCCATGGGAGGTGTCACAAGAATGTTTAACCTCTGGTGCAAGAGGTTTATTTATTGAAAACTGTTTTCCAACCCCACCGAAAGATAATTTATACGGTCTATTAGGACCTTCTCTACCGAAGTCATCTCATCAAGAGCTTCACGTAATGCCATCACGTATCGTACGAGAGTTGCTTCAATTGATGGCCTCCTTTCCCTTCGACTGTTTCTGGAGTGCGCAGAAGAGGTTCCACTGTTTTGGCTAGACATTCTACGAAAACAAACCAGAAATAGTTCATTTTAATGAAACAGTACCACGGACACGGCCCCGTGCTCAATGAGCACGGCCCCGTGTTCACCTTTCTGCAGTTTTTTAGAACAAGGAATCTTGAAGTTTTAAATTATTTTCCCAACTCATGAAGCGTTTTTTAACAGAAATAACTTAAAACAATGTTGTGTAACTTATTTTTAACAAGATTCCTTGAACAAAAAGTTTAACAAACATCACAATAAAGCTTGAAATTAAGCTTCAATGGAGGTGTTGTTGCAAGAAAGATGAAGAAGAAGGTAATGGATAAAAGAGGAAGGGACAAGATGTTTGTTAGAAACTTCTTTTAGAACATACCTAGGATGGTAAGTTAGAAAATCCTTTCAAATCTCTGTCCCTGGATGGTCCAAATGTGCAGTGTTCTTGGCTGTATTTATAGAAAACGACAGCATACTGGACACGGCCTCGTGTCGGCCGGACACGGCCCCGTGTGCAGGCAACATCCTGACACGTTTTGTCCGTATTCTGACAAAAGTCAGAAGGGAATCTTTTGGTGGACACGGGGGCGTGTTGACCTGGGCACGACCCCGTGTCGAAAGGCTGTTTATGAAGTTTTGTCTATTTTCAAGGAACTTTTTCAGATCGGGTGGTTCCTTACTGGATGGAACAACCCCAAAGTGCCTAAGATACCTTAATTGTTCTAGATTAAGACGAGAACGCAAGAGGTTGTTGGTGAGGGTGATTCCTATTTTATATGTAGGTGGACAAATCCAACCCTTTCCCGTGCTCTCGTTAAAGAAGGTGTATGCCGAATCGCTCAGGTCTATGTATGCGTCGAACGAAGTCGATGGGGAGTCCTTCATGGCACAATCGGCACAGGGACGACTATCGCTCAAGTCCTCACTAGAGTTAGAAGTATCGTTGGGGACAACGAAGTTGTTTGAATGCGATTCCAACACTTCTTCTTGGTTATCATCTTGAGATAAATTATTGAAATCTATCCTAAGTTCTTTTAACCAATTAAGAATTAGATCTTCTAATTGAAATAGTTCATCAAGAAGCATTTCTCCTAGAATATCTGGTTGGGAGCATTCGAGGGAGAGATAGGGATTATTTTTACTTTCGCCCATCTTAAGGATACAAGGAAACGATGGGTCTATATAGTGGGGCTTATAATTTAGAAAATAACATTCTAATTCCTTATGGGTACCACCACATAATTGACACCACGTACCATAAGAGTGTCGAAAGTAAAAAGTATCAGTATCACTCATATTTGTGTCAGAAATTACCAACCGTCGGGATCTTACGGTTCTGTTTTCAGTAACTGAATCTTGGGCACGGGGGCGTGTTGAGTGGGCACGGCCCCGTGTTCAGCTTACTGTCTGACTTAAAACAGGATTGCCAGTTCCAATGATTGGGCACGGGGTATGTTCAGCGGGCACGGCCCGTGCTGAGTTCTGCAGAAGCTGAAAAACTAAGAAAAATCCTAAAAATAGAAAAATAAGAAAAACGATTAGGCCGTTGATTCCTAACTTTCTTAAAATCCTTGTGTCCCCGGCAACGGCGCCAAAAACTTGATGTGCGTGAGTGTTATTAGTTTTTAATGTATATGTTAAGCCCTTTTTAACACTTTTTAGCCAAGTTTTAAATTTATAAAACACGATATATACTAACACTAAACACACATATGGGCAAGTGCACCCATCGTGAGCGTAGTATAGTGTTGGTAAGATACCGAGGTCGTCCAAGGACACAAGAGCTTTTAGTACCGGTTTATCCTCAACGTCTAATCAAATCAAAAGTTTAGAAAAAACTTTTAAACTAAGAAAATAAAAACTAACTAAAATGCTGAAAAATAAAAATAAAAGAAAAACAGATAGACAAGATGAATCACTTGGCTCCGACTCGTGTTTAGTGTAACCTTTGATTATTTCCGCACTTTTGCACTATTTAAGAGATTATCTTAGTTATTGTAGTAGGCCCCTCTTTTGGAGGTGACGTTACCCTCAACCCAGTAGTTTGAGTCAGCAAGGATACAATCCTAAAGGGTTGGATTATTGAAAGATAATTAATTAAGTTATTAATGCATAATGTGGTAGGCCCCTCTTTTGAAGGCGACGTTACCCTCGGCTAAGTAGTCTGAGTCAGCAGGGATACAGTCCTAAGTAGCCGGGTTAAAGTTTTAATAGTAGTTTAACTTATGAGGGGATCAAAGAGTTTGGACCCCCGCCATCCAATACCGTTAAGTATTGAAGGAGGTCCTCCTAAATTTGACCCAGGTCCTTTGCAAGATCTATACACTGAACAATGGCAAGACTCTTACCAAACCGTTCCCTTAACCCCTGACCAGGTAGCCAACATACCTCCATATAGACCGTGGAGATATGAATGGTGAAAATCTTTTATTTTATATAGACAGTAAAATAATGCCAAGACACCACGGACAAACGATAAGGAAGAATCACCTTCAACATAAGAAACTAGTTATTAAAGTCATTAATACATAACCAATTAAAAAGTGCGAAAAGATTAAAAATAAAAAGTATTACACTAGACACTTTGTCTTCACCAAGTGATGTAAGAGACTTAGGCAAACATGGCCTTGATTGTCAAGAACTCTTACGATCAATCTTGGATCCCGAGACGACTCACACACTCTATGATGGACAATGGATGATGGTGGTGGATGATGGTGTTATGGTGGTGGTGGGTGAAGTGTGAGAGAGGTGGTGTGCCAAGGGATGGTTTGAGCTTGAGCCAAGCACTCCTATTTATAGGCTGAACAGAAGCTCGGGCACGGCCCCGTGTCCACATCCTTCTCTTTCTTCATTAATTGCTCTTGTCTTTATTAGTTGACCACGGCCCCGTGTCCGCTGGGCACGACCCCGTGTGCAGAAGCATATCTGTACTATCAAGATTTTCCTGGATTCTGCGAATCTTATAGTTGACCACGACCCCGTGTCCCCTGAGCACGGCCCCGTGGTGGGCAATGGAAGCTTCTACAACTTTGTCTTTTATGCTAACACTTCGGCACGCCCCCATGCTCACTGAGCACGGGGCGTGTTCAGCCTCCTGTTCTCTTGTTTTGCTTGGGAAGATGCTTTCGGGGAGGTCAGGCATGCCACGTTTGTTCCTTTTCTTGTATTTATGTTAGATTTAGCTGCCTTTTTGCTTCTTTTGTTAATTTGAGCTCATTTAATCCTGAAAATACAAAAGGAAGACAAAAACACACCTTTTCCAACATTAGTACTAAAAAAGGGTTAGTTTTATGCCACAATTGATGTAATTTATATGTTGCATTTTGCACACATCAGTTGCATCAACATACATCCATAACCTAACTTAAGAGCGTCATAATAGACTATCAATTCTTCAGTTCCTTCTGGTAATGCTAATATGGGTGCATGGTTTAATCTTTCCTTAAGAATTCTAAATGCTTCTTCTTGCTTTGATCCCCATTCAAACTTAACAGATTTACAAGTTAACTTAGTTAAGGGAATAGCTATTCTAGAAAAATCTTGAATAAATCTCCTATAATATCCGGCCAATCCTAAGAAACTTCTAATCTCGGTTGGTGACTCAGGGGTTTTCCATTTAGTAATTGCCTCGATCTTGTGGGATCCACATGAATTCGTTCATGATTAACTAAGTGTCCAAGAAACTGTAGTTGCTCTAACCAAAACTCGCACTTTGAAAATTTAGCGTAAAGCTTTTCCTTTCTTAGCAGACATAAAAGTGCGTGCAAATGCTTTGCGTGACCCTCTTTATTCTTGGAGTAATTAGAATATCATCTATAAAAACAATTATGAATTTATCCAAATATGGCTTACATATTCGGTTCATCATGTCCATAAATGAGGCTGGGGCATTGGTTAAACCAAATGGCATGACAGTAAATTCATAATGTCCATACCTTGTTCTAAAGGCAGTTTTAGGAATGTCCTCTTCCTGTACCTTTAATTGATGATATCCTGACCTTAAATCGATTTTTGAGAAAAATCGAGCTCCTTGTAGTTGATCGAACAGATCGTCGATTCTCGGTAATGGGTACCGGTTCTTAATCGTGACCTTGTTCAATTCACGGTAGTCAATGCACATACGCATCGATCCGTCTTTCTTTTTAACAAACAGTATCGACGCTCCCCATGGCGATGAACTTGGCTGTATAAATCCTTTTTCCAATAATTCGTCTAATTGTTTCTTCAGTTCCTGCATTTCGGCGGGTGCCAAACGGTAAGTTGCTTTGGCAATCGGTGCTGTTCCTGGTAGCAGGTGGATTCTGAATTCAACTTCTCTATCTGGCGGTAGTCCTGGTAATTCTTCTGGAAATACATCTGAAAACTGAGATACTACTGGAATGTCTTTCAGTTCCTTTCCTTTAGTGTTAGTGATTATGAAAATCAAATACACTAATGATCCTTTTTCTTATATAACTTGCAGTTTTCATCACAAAGATGAATTTAGTGGATCTAGATGGTTTATCTCCTTTAATTGTGATCTCTTCACTCCTTGGTGAATTTACTTGAATTGATTTTTTTTTATCACATAAAATACTGGCTTTATTGGCTATTAACCAATCCATTCCTAACACTACATCAAATTTTGCCAGATTCATTGGGTAAAGGTTTGCAATAATTTCTGATTTTGAATTTCTATTCTTGCTCCCTGCAAGATTTCAGAAATCTTAATGGTTTCTCCATTTGCTGTCTCTACTAAACATGCTTGTGGGAGTTTAGTTAATGGTTGATTGAGTAATTTGCAAAATGAAGTATTAATAAAACTTTGGTTTGCACCAGAGTCAAATAATACTTTAGCAAAAATATCATTAACTAAAAACGTACAAGTGATCATATCCGAGATTATCTTTGCTTCTTATGCAGTTAGAACAAATGCTCTATCATTTTCTTAGATGCTTTAGTCACCGTAGCTAAATTTAATTACAGGTTTCTCATAGTAATGCAAGGGGAATTCTTATACTTGTGATGGCATTTCAACTTTAAAGAGTTACTGCCGTTCATCTTGTCGCATAGATTGATGATCAAACGAAATAATGTTTGTCATCAGAATTTATAGATATACACACGAAAGATTTCTGATAAATCTAAATTCATACATGTTCATGATTTATCCTTAAGGGTCAATTATTAAGGCTTTCGAATTTTCTTATAGATATACATATCTATATAATCATATATTTCATGTACACCTTATTCATAAGGTCAATATGTATAATAGGTTTACGTTCCAAAAAATAGGGCAAACATCGCTGGAGTGATTTTATTAACATATACCCCATCTCACCCGGTTTCACCAGAGAGGTAATTATCACTGTATTTCCCATACTTAGAATCACAAATTTTCATCGTTCATTATAGCTTGTATCAAGAAACATGGAAATTAGTATTCTCATGTTAGATCATATTCTAGAATCGAGTAATACAAATAAACAAGATATAACAGTGGCCAGTTGTTATTACTTATTTATCATATTTGCACTTTTCTAGTTATCATCCTCATGATATACCAACATCCATCACAATTTATCTATACAATTAATTAACTTATTAAAGATTATATTAAGGCATTTAGATTTCTTTGTGCTACTAGGTATTGGTGTTTAGGTTTCCATTATTCTCATTATTCTGGTTTTCCTGATTTGCTTCGTTGTTCATCTGAATATCTATCAGGTATTAATTGTCACAGACTAATATTTATTACAAACATTTAGGTACAATCGTACAGACAGATTGATTAAAAATAGCGAACATAGCGACTTTTATATATATATCTATTACAAATTACAACTGAAATTCAAAATATACTAGTGGTTATGCATCCGTAACTTATTTTAGTCTATCTAGGAATATTATGCTTAACATGCTTTTAAGGTTTATTCTATCTCCTTCCTCGACTAGGTTGTTTATTTAATAGGCAAAGTTCCTTTAAAGTTTTCTGGCTCATAGGTGGCATAGGTGCTGGTACTGGGTTGGTGGTTCAATTATTAATATAAGTTAGTATTTACTACTGTAGTGGCTAATATATAGAGATTTGTCCATTGTTCATCTAGTTTATCTTCCCATGGTGGGTTATTACCTATTTCCTGAGTTTTTTTATTAATCATTACTCCTTTTGGTTGTGGCTTCTTTATTTTCTCTTGACTTTTTCTAATAATCCAACTTCTTTTCTTAGTGGTAAGTGGTTTCTCAGACTGTGCCTTACGAATAAATATTCCTTCCTCAGTATCTGCTGAGTATCCTGAGGAATTTGGTTGAAATGACGTTCCCTTATCTTTTGGTGAGCTATCTAATTGACGATAGATGTCCGAAATTCTTTGCTTATCCATACTGTAAACTAACACATAGTCAAATAACACAAAAACACATAATCACATAAGTTATTTCCTAACACAGAATTTAAAATTTAAGTGTCAGCAGGACACTTCTTTGGCTTAAACCAGTGGCAAGGCTCTGATACCACCTTCTGTCACAGCCCCCGATCCCTGATCCCCGGAAACGGGCGGCCGCGAGCCAGTTTCGGTGGTATCGCATGATTGTCTAATTTGGCAGCGGAAATTTTCATCAGGACCGTAGTTAGGAAATATTTGATCAGAGTAAAATACCACATTTTCATAGCATTTAAAACAAATGGGATAAAACCCAAGTTCATAGTACACACGTTTCCATAGGAATAAATCCTATTTTTTAATAAAAACATCTATTTTATTTTAGGTAACTTTATTGGCACTTTTCCAAGCCTTCAGTGCTGTCCTGCTGGCTTCTATTTGCCTTTCACATTTTGTTACCTGAAACGCGTTTTAAAAACATTTGTCAGTGGGAAATACCATGGTTGCAAAAGTCGCTAGGCGTTCCCTGGTCGGTCGACCGGGGAGTTGAGAGTACTCGGCCTAGGCGGAGAGTACTCGGGGAGTACTCGGACATGTTAAATTATAAAGAAATTAGTTTTTGGAAATTATATATATGTCAAATAACATAAATTTACTAATATCTAGAACAAAATACGTGAAAATGATATTAATTCTTTAATATGATAGGCATAGAAATTATGTTTTATTATTTTTTATGTCAAACTTGGCCCGAGTTGACCTACTAGATACGATTTTGGCCGAGGTTGACCGTGTTTGACCGATTTCGAGTAATTAGGCGGATGCAAAGAAAGTCGCCTCGGCAGCCTACCTTGTAGCGACTACTCGAGGAGTACTCGGCCTTAGAAACCTTGTTTTACAACCATGGGAAATACTGGTGAGTGAATCCCGGTTTAATCAACTTTTAAATAAAACTTAGTTCACAGTGTACAGTATTGAGGGCGATCTCGCAATTATATTTGTTTCCAAGACATATCAATTAACATCCATGGTACTGTCATACTCAACTTGTGGAAATGTTACTCCTTGACCAGGTGGTAACAAATTTTGTATACAAAACCCCAACATACTCATGATAATTGTATTCTTACAAATACTCAATAATTGTTGTTCGCATGGAAAAATATTTAAGGTTTTGTATAAACAGTTCACAAAATAGGTTTACAAAAAGTGGATCAACTCACATTGCTTTCTTAGATTTTCCGTAAGGGTTTCCTGGTGACAATCTATAATTTACACAAATGCACACGCGTTAGTATAATAACCCATTTTAACATTAGTGATACCCTCCCTGAGACGGCATTCCAATGACTACGTCGGGCAGAACCACGACAGCCATTACGGAACCATAGATCAATCGGGCAGCGTATCTAATATGTATCCAGGGGTTATGATACTTACAACGGAGCAGAACTTCGCTATTTAGGGGGTATAATACCCGCTTATAAAGCCTCTAATTCAGAATTTTGAGATTGAGAAACGAATTGTGAACGATTTCTGGTTGAACCTGATGGCCTTCTTATATAGTTGCTGAAACTGGTCTTCACGCGGCCCGCGTAAAGCAAAGACAAGGGTTACGCGGCCCGCGTCAACCCTGGTCAAACGAGTAGCTAGGCTGAGTCGACAACTAGCTCCGCCGGGTGTTGGGCCACGTGGCCGCACCGGGCTGCCCCACCTTTTGAACCTCTCGGGGTCCGCGTTAACTTAACGGGGGTCTTACGCGGCCCGCTTGAACTTAAGAATTAACGAAATCAGGTCTTAACCTTCATACCGCCCGCGTAAGGATTGGGGTGGGTCTACGCGGCCCGCCTCAGCTTAATATTTCTTGTTTTTCATTTATTTTTAATGTTGTATTATATTTCGGGCTAGGTTTTCACATACGGGGTGTAATTAAAGACATATTGGGATATTTTAATATATATTAGGGTGTCGGAAAAATATACGGGGTGTCGGTTTTCTTGAGGGTTGTTACACCTATCCTTTCATGTCCACGTTTGCATGTCATTATTAGCAAACGTTATAACTCATATTATCAATTACTTTATTCACACATCGAGAAATTCTACACATGGTTCTATATACCATATACGCGTGTTATAGTACACATTCCACCATACATTAAATTAAATACATTCATACATGCATAATTACCAATGATTACATAACAATACATACAATTTACAATTCGTAATGCCATAGACCATTACTAGTAGGCAACTGCTAACATACATATTGCATAGATCCATTATCACATCATTCATAACATAACCAATTCAACTTACCATCATGTACGTCATATAATAATCTAGCAAATATTCACATGATCTCCTTATTCTCACAATAGTGTTAGGAAGTCTAACCTTATTATTCATACCTTGTTGACTTTCTAAAAAGTCAACTGTCAATCATACACACTTCCAATCCGATAAACATATAACCACTTAGTCCCATTACTTTCATTAATCAATCATTCACTAACATGTATAGCTCAATTCACTGAAAATAGGCTGTTTTGTGATGTCTGTTTACTGTACTTACGAGCTTGCAAAAATTACAATCTTTTTATGTGACGTGCCTCTCGGAGGGGTTATCATTGTGTTAAATTTTTAGAGTCTAAATCTCTACCAAAATTTTATAAAAATTCATTTACTAAGCTGCAATCAGATTCGTCACTTCTGACTGCATCTTACGGAAAAATTCATTTAAAATTCCTCGTTTATCCGATTGACGAAATTCCAATTGGAGATTTTCTTAACCTCCTGAAGCTACCTACAGTAAAAATTTGAGATTATAACTCAATTCCTAAATTGAGTTATGATATTCGTAATGGGCTGCAAATTCTGCTAGAAAACGCAGCCTGAACCTTCGATACGGAAAAATTCATAAAACGTTCATTTTTCGTCGAAAAAATGCAATTCCAGTTGGGTTTGAAAAGTTTTTCCTGGGAGTTCATCACAAACTCAATAAACATCAGTTTTTGACAAGATTTGACCCAGTTACAGCCGAATACATTCGGCTGTAACTTTCTGGACAGATTTAGTTTTCATCAAATCTTTTCTAAATATCTCTCATTCTAACTTCAACTAGACATTTCATCATACACCTTGTGTGCATACCACCAATAAAGCACATGATACAAGTACCTTATGCATTACCCTACTAGTTCATTCATAATTCATCAATTACAACAAGAATCAACTTAAGTACATACTATAATCAACCTATCTAACAATAATTCATTACATACAACATATACATCAATGATTCAAGCTAGGTTTTAACATGGGTGCAATCTCTTATGTCATCATCTTCACCACCAGAAATGGGTTTAACTTCTATCATCCTACTACTCAAAATCTTTCACAATACATGTTCCATATGAGGATTATAACACTTATTCATGCTCAATTTTTGCATCAATTCACGGATTGACCATAACCCATATCATCAAACATTACCAAAACATAAAATTAAACTTACTTGATGTGAGAAACGCTTAAGGGATCAGCATTCTTGGTTCATGCACACAATCAGCCCGCGATCTCCTTTTCAATTGATGATTTCTTGTGGTTAGGGTTTACACCCCCTTTTCCCCCTTCTCCTGCGATCGTACGTAGACACACACCCTGTGTGTGTGTGTGATTTTTTTTTTTGTTTTTGTTTTAATAAATTAAATTTCCTTTTTGGCAATCTAAGTCCCTCAAGTTTACCATTCCATTATAGTTGCCACAAGTTTCATTCCTTAACTTGTTTATTAGGCATTTAACTAAGTTTAATAACTTAGTTATTGTATTTTATTTAATTACACATGGTGACATTCCTACGAATTTAATAATTCGAGTTTTGGGGTGTTACATTAACCCCATTCGATTCGGAGCTAAATTTACAGGGAAACGTAGATCAACTGGAAACGTACATAAAAGAAGCACGAAAACGTATTATATTTGTTCAAACTTGTTTCCAAAAAAATTACGTCGAAATGCAGACCAAAAGTTTACGGAGTTGTAAAATGGAGTAACGGTGTAGGGATTAAAACTGTAATTTTCAGAAGTTGAGGGGTGGTAAAAATTGCAGTTTTGAAAAGTTGAGGGGGTTGTAAAATAGAATAATAGTATAGGGGTTAAAACAACATTATTAAAAAGTTGAGGGTTTTGTATGGTGGTTGCAAAAAAGGATGGACCATTTGTGTAGAAGCCGAAAAAAGGAAGGACTATATTTGTAAAATCCACCGGTGCGGATACATAGAAAATGTCCAACAGATTGGTCCAAGTGTTATGTGATGCGTTAACCATATAAAAACACACGTTTCAACATATCTGATTGAACTCATGAACGTGCGTGTTAGGATCGATTTCGATACACCGTTGACTGCGTAGATCTCGTATCTTGTGCGGAATCCAAGTACGAGAGTGGATCAGACAAGAACAAGCTAATTAAATGTTGTTTTCTATTACTGATTGACAGTTACAATACCACAAAAACAAACGAGCAGAGCTTCGCCTCTCTAATGCTCAAAGATACAAATGAACAAGACAACACCTCTATTTATAGGGCAAGTTCATCCTTAACTACAAAGTAACACACACATAACTGCGGACCTATTAACCAAGTGCGGATGGACTAGATAACCACTGATCAAGATGTTTAGATCAACCAGCTAGGTGCGGACGGACTAGATCCTTACGAATGCGCATGAACCATGAAACCCTAATTATACGCACCAAGTAGATCCGTGCGGATCTACTTGCGCCCATCCATGCGGACCAACTATAGTTCATGTGATCTTTATTTTAAATCTCGTCTTGTCTCATTTGTCAGCTACGATACGTGATTGACGGAAGCGATAAACATATGCACTCACAGACTCCCCCTTGGATATTGTTGCAGTCAATCTCGTAGCTCTTTTTCAATACTCTGAGTCTTTAGCAGCTTTGACATACTCAGCACCACAGACTCCTCTTTGCTTTAACAAACTCCCCTAGGATTTGCGTCCTGATTTATCAGCTCCAGCTTTCAATAGTCTCTCTCTCCAGCTTCCCCTTGCTTTGAGCTTCTCAACTTGGCTCAATATCAAATCAAAACACTACTAAGACTATCTAGCCACTTTAGGATAGAGAACCTGGCTCTTTTGCAAAGCTGAATATATGACAATCCAAATAATTTAAGAGAATATTTAACAATTTTATAATCAAACACCTGGCTATCACAAAAACTTATTTGACACTTTAAGTTTGTCCAGGATCAGAAACCTAGCTCTTAACCCAAATATTTTGACAGTTAAAGCTTTTTAGGTCATCCAGGATTTGTAACCTGGCTCTAATGCAGGAATAAATTACCTGGCTCTATCCCCCTATCAAATAACTATATATCTGACATTCAAATAATCCAACTTTACAAACCCTCACTGATGATCAAGTTCGACTTAATGACCTTGAATCATCTAATTATCTACCAAGTTCAAGTTAATGACCTTGGAGACTTTCACAAGCTGTTTTTAGATTTTTCATTTAAAAACCTCAAGTTTCAAATTAATGAACTTGTTTATTTTCTGAGACATGTTCAGAATACTTTAGATTTTGAAACTCAGCTTTCAAACATCGGTTGTCGAAACATAAAGTAGAAATAAAATCTTTTTGTATTTTACAACGTTTATGCTAAAACACACTAAAATCACTCTTAATATAGTTTTACACATTGTAAATACAACAAATCTACACATGTGAAAATGACAAATTTACACGTGTAAATTTTCTTTATTTATCGATATATGTAAATTTAAATGTGTAAATTTTCTTTATTTATGGATACATGTAAATTTAAACGTGTAAATTTAATTTCTAATATTGTATTCGGATGATAATGATAAGTGCAAATATTTTGAATTTGAATTTTTTTTACCAAGTTCTCGTTGGTTTTTTATTCGTTCACATGGTTCCCTCATTATTTAACGTTTTTATGATAACCCTTCCCGACTTAGTATCAAGTAATAATTGTATTAAGTATTTAATACTAGTGATATAAAATTTAATGTTAATAAACAAAAAGTTATAAACTGAGACACGAGTTCGGGGATGAACTAGCTACGCGTTTGTTTATATTGTGTGTTTGTTCTGGTGGGGAAAGGCCCAAATTTGTTTGGTGTGCGGTTAAAAACCATTTTAATCTTGAACAAAAGTGTGTCACGTTGCTGATTGTAGTATATTGTATATATAGTGTTAACACATTTTGGTGATTTTTTTCATTTAAAAATTGTTGTCTTGTGATGTTTATAGTTTAAGTAAAGAAGGAAAAGAAAATGTATTAGAAATTATATTATATATGGAAGTTTAAACAATGAAATCGGATGAAGTGACAAAGAAAGAGTATATTGTCATTTTAGCCATTGTGGTTTCGTAAAATTGTTACTTTAGTCCATGTAGCGTTTTGTTTTATCTGTGCTTCCGATGTTTGTAATTTTTTTTGTCATCTTAGTACAACACACTAACTCTATAAAAATATCAATTAACATAGGGGAGTTTGGTTAGATTACACGTATGTTTTATTTTTAGTTATTTTCATCAAAAACCGTCTATATATTTATCTTTTTAAAATCATAGATAGATAGATATATATATATATATATATATACCCTAATAGTCTAATACACACACATTTATATTAACATATAAATATACACACACATGTATACGTACACACACTCTCCCCCTTTCTCTCTAAAACACCACAACCACCATGACACCAACGTCACCTTTGCCAACAGTCGCCACCACCACCACAACCATCCCCTACATCCCTCGCCACCGCCGCCACAACAAAATTCAAATTCAAAAAAAATTTCTTTATTTACCGTAGCCACCTCCGTGACTAACGACACCCACCATCGTTGATATCAACACACAGAGCCATCTCCGATAAATCTCAAAAAAAAAATTATGCCCCGAGCGAGAAAAAGAATTGGGCCGAAAGTTGTGGTTAAGGGGAAATAAATTAAAAAAACAAAACCTTGATGACTTGAACTTAGGACCTCTACATTATATTGAGATGGTTTTTTCCACTTCACCATCAACATTTTTTTGCATAACAAGTGAATGCATATACTAAAGATTTTTAAACAATGGCAAGATTGTAATTATAATATTGTAACATCCCTTTAAATTAATTGACATAAGGGTATTTGCGTCTTTTATAAATTGCATTTATTAAACAATATAATCAAAATCCTTAAAATCTCGCTAGTTTCCGTATATACAAGATACACAACTGTTAGTGTATACACATGTGTACAGTCTCACTAGTATTAGTTTATACAAGATATACAGATTTTAGTTTATACACATGTGTACAGTCTCGCTAACTATCAGTTTATACAAGATACACAACTGTTAGTTTATACACATGTGTACAATCTCGCTAACTATCAAGTTATATAAGATACACAGCTGTTAGTTTATATACATGTGTACAGTCTTTTATACATCTATGTATTACATTAAAAAATGGTTACATATTTGTATATTAAAAACATATAGTATATTATGCATGCGCACAAGTATATTCATATAAAAACTATGAAATTAATGAAAACGAAACATATCACATGTATGCAAAAATAAAAAACTTCATCACATATTCAAAAAAAAAAAAAAGAGTTAATACCCAAAAATAATTACAATTTCAATCTCAGAGAAAATTTTCAATATTTATTAAAAGTTAAAAAAATAATTAAAAACAATATATTATGATATCTATATATATATATATATATATCTAATAAAAGAAAAACAATATTAAAACTAAAATTAAACAAAATCTATGAATAAAGAAATAATAGAGAAATAAGTAGAAATGAGAGATAGAGAGAGAGAGAGAGAGAGAGTTAAGAGAGAAGAAAATTAAGAGATTTTAATTAAACATACTTGGTTAATGTCAATCTTACCATTTTAATCTAAAAAATGATCAAGGGTCAAGATTAGTTCACACAGTTCACTCTCAAGAAGTTGTTCACTCTTGAACCTAATTTTATATATATATAATGGAAGTATCTATAGAAAACCCTTAAAATTTAGAAAACTTGGGAAACTCTAACCTCCCGAATTTTTTTTTTCAAAAATTCGGGAGGTTAGAGTTTCCCAAGTTTTCTAAATTTTAAGGGTTTTCTATAGATACTTCCATTATATATATATAAAATTAGGTTCAAGAGTGAACAACTTCTTGAGAGTGAACTGTGTGAGTTTCCCGGGTTTTCGAACCACAAGTGGGTTTTCTATACATCCTTCCCCTATATATATATGGGAAGGTTCATTGGGGAACACTAAAAAAGTGGGGAACAACGGGGAGCCGACTCAAACGAACTCCGATTGGACTCATTCCAGCGGCGTTGGAACCGGCTCGTCGAACCCTAACTAGGATCTCTTAACCCTAAACCCTAAATCCTAACTCCTAAACTCTAAACCCTAAAACTAAAAAATAAGGCTAAAACCTAAGCTAAACCGTAAAATCTAAACTATAAACCCTAAAAGCTAAACTCTTAAGGCTAAACCTAAACCTAAACCCTAAAGCTAAACCCTAAAGGCCAAACCCTAATATATTTAGGGTTTAGGGGTTATGATTTAGGGTTAAGAGATCCTAGTTAGGGTTCGACGAGCCGGTTCCAACACCGTTGGAATGAGTCCAATCGGAGTTCGTTTGAGTCGGTTCCACACTGTTTCCCACTTTTTTAGTTATAAAAACCTTTCGGGCCTTTTGAAAATTTGGGCCTTGGGCGACGACACAGGTTAGACTGCCTTGTCAACACAACCATCGTACACCACCACAACCTCACTGGAATGCCATTGTCATTGAATCCACCCTTCACTAGTCACCTATTGTTGTTTCAAGTCATATAAACCAGCACCGATCTAAACCGAAACATAATATTATCATTATTGAAGCTAAAATTAGAACTTCGTCGAAGATGTTAACAAATTTTGAATAGTCTCACACACCTTGTAGAAAGCGGATCCGTGCAGGGAATGAGCTTTCAACACAAAATGTGGGTGGCCAAAACACCTCCACCCAGCGACCTACTGTGCTCTTCGACGCCATAATTTTTTTTCACCGGAAAACCAAAATTCTGGCCACCACCGACCATTATTTCGCTGGAATTCCGATATAAAATGTGTATGGTGTGTTTATTGATAGTTTTTTATGTAATGATTAGAAGAAATAGAGATGTAGAAGTTTATATGTTGTGTTTTACATTGTTTGTTCGTGTGAGGATGAACTAGAATTATGAACTTATCAAGTGAAATCATGATGCTCTAAAGATCCTTGAAATTATCCTTTTTGGAGTTAAGGAGGTTGCTCCTCTTGATGTCAATGGTTCGAGTCACGTCAAAGACAAATTTAATGTAATTTAAGTCGTTAAAAAAATAAAATTTTCCAAGTTTAACCATTCAATATTCAATATTAATAAATAAACAATGAAGTGACTGAAAGTTTAACAGTTCAATATTAAGACTTTGGGGGTGTGGAGGGGCTTGGGTTGGGGGCATTGCTCGACACGTGACGAGGATGAGATACACAAGCTTATGGTGAAAAATGAGGGGTGTGGCGTGACTTAGCTTGGCTGGCCAGTCATGTAAATTTTTTTTAATTAAAGTAGCCAACCAAAGTCAGCCATATTGGACCAGCCAACTCACCCTGCCCCCCGCGCCCCACACCAGGCTGAATACCCACGCCAAAGAGGCAACGTCATGCCCAACGCCAACTCGGGATGAAGCAGCTGGGGTTGAAGGGCATCCCCACCCCAACCAACGCCCCCACTCCCCACAGCCTAATAAATAAACAATAAAGTGACTAAAGGTTAAAATTGGACCGTTGACTTTATTTTTTATTTTTTATTTTTTATTTTTTATTTTTTTTTTTGAACAGCAAACCTCTAGATGCCTAGGTTCTAGAGAGTGTAGGAATTATTCTCATCTAGGAAGGACCGGACTCGAACCTGCGATCACCCGGGAAGGGAACCTCACTAAGTGAGTAAACCCATCCACCTCCTCTTTGTTGAAAGTGGGGATCGAACTTGAGACCTCTCACAAGGCCTAAGTCTTTTCCACCACTCCACCAAAGGCTCATTGGCCTTTATTTGTTTCTACACGTAGCAAAGTAGTTATCTTAGCCTTTCAAAATAAATAAAAAGTTAATAAAATAATACAAGTCTTTAATTTTACGAGGATATGGACCTTTTCCTCAAGATCCATATGTAAGGTTTACCATACGTTCGAATACGACTTAATATATTTTTTTATGCTCGTGGCTTTATAGCCTAGTGGCATCTTGGTGGTGGGATAAGGCTTTGGAACCAATAGGTCCTGGGTTCGATTCCCACAAGGGGGTTTTCCCATGTTTATTGGGTTTCCTCCTGAATTGGTGTGGCATTATGCCTAGTGGAGATGGATATGATCGGGTGGTTCCTCTTAGGGGTGAGCAAAAGGAAAAACCCGACCCGACCCGACCCGACCATTACCCGACCCGACCCGAGAACCGATCAAACATAAAATACAGAACCGATTCACTACCCTAAATATAGGGTCGGTTCCGGTCCATAGGTCAAAGTCGGGTTTCACCATGAAAAGAACCGAGAACCGACCCGACCCGACCCGATTTTATATGAAAAATTGGAACCGATCTAAATACCTAGGTACTTGGGTTCGGGTCGGGTTGGGTAATTTTCAGTTCGGTTCTCGGTTATTTTCGGTCCGGACCTAAACTTGCTCACCCCTAGTTCCTCTGGTGGCACGATGATATTCCAGTGGTCCGTCAGTGATCCAAATTTGCCGTTCAAAATATATATATATATATATATATATATATATATATATATATATATATATATATATATATATATTTTATCCATACTTAATCTATCACGAAAATATAAAATACTTGTATGAGGTTTCATGAATGAGCATGTATAATTTGTAAGATTATTTAAGATGCTACTACATGATTTTTTTTGTAGTTTAATGATTAAGACATGAATTAGTTTGATGATTAAGACTTAAGAATCGAAAAAATATACAACGCTATAGAACGTACAAGAGAAATGATGTATGTGTAAAAAAATATGTCACGTGATTCGCTTCTCCGTTGCCGTTAACATGGGCAAAGCTTTTAAGGGGAGAGAGGGGGCGGCCGACCCTCCGAACTTTTCACTCATTAGTGAAGAGTATGTAGTTTTCGTATATAAATTTTTGGGTATATACGTTTTCAACCTCCTGGTTTTATAAAATTTTTTAGGTCCGATGACTTCCGCCACCCGGTCGGAAATCCCAAGCTTCGCCACTGGCCGTTAAATATAGAGATATTAGATTTAAATAACTTCAACTTTTACCAATTAGTTGATACTTGATAGCGCTCCCAATTTTCGATTTGTACCACATCACTCCCAACTTTCAACTTATTGGCGGATAGCACTCCCAAACTAATTGAACCCTAACCAAGTTAGTTTTTTGCTGATGTGACACTTGTGTGTTGACGTGGCATCTAACGTGGAATTTTTTATGATGTGGCAGCTGAGGTGGTCGCTGACTTGGCATCTAACTTTGCTTTTTGATGATGTGTCAGCTGAAGTTATAGCTGACGTGACACTAGTTTGGTGACGTCGCAGCCGATGTCGGCAAAATGGGTTAGTGTTGAGTTAGTTTTGGAGTGTTATCGGCCAACAAGTTGAAAATTGAGAGTGGTGTGGTACAAATCGAAAGTTAGGAGTAATATCGACCAAGTGATGATGAATGTTTGGGTTATTTAAATCTGATATCTTTTAATATCTTTCGCCATAGAGTGTATTTGACTATTCAACATACTACCAAACAAGTCAATACAGTTGTGCTTGACTTACAAGTCTTTGTAAAAAGGGTCACGACGTACCATCGTTTTTAGTTGGTAGGAATGGATTTGTGGGCTTCCCGAATAGATATAGACTATAATGTAAATTTATCTCTCAAATCGAGTTTGATTGACAAAGATCGCCAAAAATTATATATAGCTTTAAACTTTGTATTTATTGGGGTTAACTTTATAGAAATGTAACAATTTTGTCAATTGTTTTAATTAAGTCATTAGTGTTTTGTAACAACTAGCCTATTAACCTTATAGAGATAAGAAAGAGAGATTGAGGAGATGAATATATCTTATTGATGTATAAAATAGATTTCATATGCCTCTATTTATAGGCTTACAAGAATGGGGGTTAAATATATGGAGAGTCACAAGTAAAGTGGATAGTCACACAATTAATAATAATAATTCATAACACTCCCCCTTGACTATCCATGTGACAAAATAATATATTATTCTTATAATACGCTTGGTGATGTTGCCTCGTTAAAAACCTTGCCAGGAAAACCCAGTGGGATAAAACCATAGCTAAGGGAAAAAGAGTGCAGCGCGTATTATTCTCCCCCTGATGATTTAAGCTCCTTGAGTTGACACATCCCAATGCCATGAACCAGTTTCTTGAATGTAGAGTACGGAAGTGATTTAGTAAACAAGTCTGCCAAATTATCGCTAGAACGAACTTGTTGGACAGTAATATCTCCATTCTTTTGCAAATCATGTGTGAAAAAGAACTTTGGTAAAATGTGCTTCGTTCTGTCACCTTTGATGTATCCTTCCTTAAGTTGAGCAATGCACGATGCGTTGTCTTCATGTAAAATTGTTGGTCCCTCATCTCTCGTAGAAATACCACAAGACCCACGAATGTGTTGTATCATACTTCTTAACCAAACACATTCTCGACTAGCTTCATGAATCGCCAATATTTCTGCATGATTAGATGATGTGGCTGTGATGGTTTGCTTTACAGAGCGCCATGAAATAGCAGTGCCTCCACTTGTGAATAAATATCCAGTTTGAGATCGTCTAGTGTGAGGATCAGACAAATACCCTGCATCTGCAAAACCAACCAAACTTGTTGTCGATTGGTTAGTAAAATACAACCCCATATCTTTTGTACCTTGAAGGTATCGAAATATTTGTTTTACCCCATTCCAATGCCTCTTCGTAGGACATGAACTATATCTTGCCAATAAATTTACAGAAAATGATATATCTGGTCGTGTATGACTAGCAAGAAACATTAGTGCACCAATTGCACTTAAATATGGTACTTCTGGACCAAGAATTTCCTTTCCATCATTCGGAGGTCGGAATGGGTCTTTCTCGACATCAAGAGATCTTACAACCATTGGGGTACTCAATGGATGTGATTTTTCCATATAAAACCGTCTAAGTAACTTTTCTATGTAGTTTTGTTGATGTACAAGGATTCCACCCTTGAGGTGTTCAATTTGTAACCCAAGACAAAATTTTGTCTTTCCAAAGTCTTTCATTTCAAATTCTCTTTTCAAGCATTCAACCGCCTTTTGGAGCTCACTTGGCGTTCCAATTATATTCAAGTCATCAACGTATACATCAATTATAACATATTCAGATTCTGACCTTTTTATGAAGATACACGGGCATATTGAATCATTTTTGCAACCTTTGTTCATCAAATATTCACTAAGGCGATTATACCACATACGCCCAGATTGTTTTAACCCATATAATGATTTGTTTAATTTAATTGAAAGATGTTCTCGAGAACTAGATGTACATGAGTTTGGTAATTTGAATCCTTCAGGGAGTTTCATGTAAATATCAGTATCAAGTGAGCCATAAAGGTAGGCTATCACAACATCCATTAGGCGCAGATCAATCCCTTCTTGTATTACCAGACTAACAAGATAACGAAAAGTTTTCGCATCCATCACCGGAGAATATGTCTCCTCATAATCAATCCCAGGTCTTTGCGAAAATCCTTGTGCTACTAATCGTGCCTTGCATCGTACGATTTCATTTTTCTCATTGCGTTTTCGCACAAAAACCCACTTATATCCGACAGGTTTTACACCTTTAGGTATAGGGACTACTTGTCCAAAAACTTCTCGTTTATTGAGGGAATCTAATTCTGCCTTAATTGCGTCTTTCCAATTTGGCCAATCATTTCTTTGTTTACATTCCTCAACAGATTTTGGTTCTTGATCCTCATTATTTTCCATTACTTCTAGCGCTATGTTATATGAAAAACTGTCATCGACGTCGATTTCATTTCGGTTCAATACCTTTCTAGACATGATATAATTTATTGAGATCTCTTCGTTTTCAGGTACCTGAGGTTCTTCTGGAACCATCATGTCTAGTGTCTCTTCAGGAGACTCTTTTCTTGGCATTATCATTACCTCGACTGGACCATCATTATTTGCTCCTTTTTTCTTTCGAGGATTTTTATCTTTAGAACCGATTGGTCTACCACGTTTGAGACGTGCATTAGACTCATTTCCAACATGTGGTTGTCCTTCTGGGACACTTATTTTTACTGGAGCGTTAGCAGCTGGTATGTGTGACTTAGTCACTCTCTTTAGGTCAGTGAATGAGTCTGGTACTTGATTTGCTAATGTTTGTAAATGAATTATTCTTTGAACTTCTTGTTCACACTCTTTAGTTCGAGGATCAATATGAGATAGTGATAATTCATTCCAAATTATATTATTATTATTTTTCAGCTGCTTTTCATCTCCCCCTAATGTTGGGAATGTTGTTTCAACAAAATGACAATCACCAAATCGAGTTGTAAATAAATCACCTGTTGATGGCTCTAAATACTTAATGATCGATGGTGATTCATACCCAACATATATTCCTAACCTCCTTTGAGGTCCCATCTTTGTTCATTGTGGTGGAGCGATAGGAACATATACGGCACAACAAAAAATTCTTAGATGGGAAATATCTGGTTCCTGACCAAAAATCAATTTTAATGGGGAGGAAGTGTGATAACTCGTTGGCCTGATGTGAATTAGTGTTGCTGCATGTAAAATTGCATGCCCCCAGGCATATGCTGGTAGTTTTGATTTCATAATCATTGATCTTGCAACCATTTGAAGTCGCTTGATAAGCGATTCAACAAGTCCATTTTGCGTATGTACATGAGGTACTGGATGCTCTACACTTATGCCAATAGACATGCAGTAATCATTGAAGGTTTGGGATGTAAATTCCCCAGCATTGTCCAACCGAATTTTCTTTATGGGATAATCAGGAAAATGTGCTCTTAACCTTATTAATTGAGCAAGTAGTCGTGCAAATGCCATATTACGACTTGATAGTAAACTCACATGTGACCATCTAGTTGATGCATCAATTAAGACCATAAAATATCTAAATGGTCCACTGGGAGGGTGTATAGGTCCACATATATCCCCATGTATTCTTTCTAAAAAACTCAAGGATTCTGTCCCTACCTTAACTGGTGATGGGCGAGTGATTAACTTCCCTTGTGAGCATGCAACACATGTAATATCCTTAGATTGAAGAATCTTTTGGTTCTTCAAAGAATGACCACATGAATTTTCTATAATTTTTCGCATCATTATTGATCCGGGATGGCCTAACCGGTCATGCCAAATGATAAAATTTTCTCGATCCATAAACTTTTGGTTTATGATTGCATTTGATTCAACTGCACCAATTTTGGTACAATACAAACCAGAGGCAAATGCGTGTAACTTCTCTAATATGTGTTTTTTTCCCGAAATAATATTTGTGATTTGAAGGTACTCATCATGTCCTTCACATGTAGTCTCAAGATGATATCCATTTAGACGAATATCTTTAAAGCTTATCAGATTTCTTTGAGATAGTGGGGAAAATAAGGCATTGTTAATTTTGAGCAAAGTTCCACTTTGTAGAACTACATATGCTTCTCCAAAGCCTTCAATTAATTTTGTTTTACCAGATATAGTACCAACGCTTGCCTCTTTCATTGTTAAACTAGAGAAATAATCCTTTTTCTTTAGGATTGTATGTGTAGTAGCACTGTCTATTAGACATACATCTTTACCATTAATATGAAGTTTAGTTGAATACTCCATATGCTTCAAAACAAAACAAAAACTTCATAAATAAAAGTATAATATGGTTCAAACATAATAATTCCATAAAGTGCCCCAAAACACTTCAAAACAAAACATAACAAAATCCCAAACAAACTGTCTTAATAAAACATCAAGGAAATAGCATAATTTTAAATATAATCATTCATGCATAGGGAAAATTGCAAGCATCCAACTGGTTTGTATCAGCCATGATATCACCAGAATCCAAATTAGCTTGCTCGATTAGGAAATCATCATAATCCAGATTAGTTGCATTAGTATGGTCCTTTTCACCACTTGGGACATCAACATTTTCATCTTCATATGTGAAATTTGTCTCTATTCCTTTTTGTTTGTCTTTTATAGATTGTTGGTAAAGCTCTACTAAGTGTCTGGTTGTACGACATGTACCAGCCCAATGGTTGTTACCACCACATCGATAGCATGCATTAGATGAGGTTCCACTTTTCTTTTTACCTCTTTCATCATTGGATTTCTTTTCATTATCATGCAACTTCTGGTGGTTTCTTCTATTTTTGAATTGAACACCATGATAATTCCCCCGACCATATGCATGTCCACGACCACGTCCATGACCACCACGACCACGGCTACGATTACGACCATGACCACGCCCACGTTGATAGCCACGACCACGTCCGTGACTTCCACTTTGGTCATTATATGTTGCCACATTCACTTCTGGGAATGGGGTTGTACCAACCGGACGAGTTTCATGGTTTTTCATTAGTAGCTCATTATTTTGCTCAGCCACAAGCAAACATGATATTAAGTCACTGTATTTGGTGAAGCCCCTTTCACGATATTGTTGTTGCAAGACAATGTTTGAGGCGTGAAAGGTGGAGAATGTTTTTTCCAACATCTCCTTATCAGTAATATTTTCACCACATAGGATCAATTGTGACGTGATTCTAAACATTGCTGAGTTATACTCACTTATAGACTTAAAGTCTTGCAACCTTAAATTAATCCATTCATAACGAGCTCTTGGTAATATTACTGTTTTCTGATGGTCATACCTTTCTTTTAAATTGGTCCATAGGACGAGTGGATCTTTGATAGTGAGATATTCATTTTTCAATGACTCATGAATATGGTGGCGTAAGAAAATCATTGCCTTTGCTTTATCTTGGGTACTCGTTTTATTTCCTTCTTTAATTGTATCCCCAAGGTTATTGGCATTTAGATGGATTTCAGCATCCAAAGCCCATGACAAATAATTTTTTCCAGTGATGTCTAAAGCCATAAACTCAAGCTTTGCAAGATTCGACATGATTAACTATATTAAAGAAATACACGTGGATTAATGTATGTTAATCAAATTATAATCAAATAGAATTTAGTGACCATTATTGACAATAAAATAAAACAAGACTAATAAAATGATAATGTATTTAGGCATTACCAATATAAAGTTTGTTTACATATATTTGTGTATGATATGTCCATGCATATAAGCAAACATATATAATTTATATTAACCTATCACGATATAACTAATCAAAACTATATCTTATTGCAACTTTGAAATATAATTATATATATCCATCAAGTTTCATATTTATTAATAACACATGATCATAAATACAATTAATAAAATGTTTAAATCGCATGAACTAGAATACTTACAAACGTATTTTGTTTTATTTATGTTGCTATTCAATTAATAACACATTTGTTTTATCAATAGCACGCATTAGTTTCATCAAATTAATTATAAAAAAACAAAATGTATACAAACTACTATCCTTTTTTTTCATTCAAAGTTCACATGTCTTTCATTTAGTTATTTCGAATTAGATGTGTTCCCATTTCTTTAATTCCATATTCCGTTATTCCATGTATCACCATAACTTAACTTGCCGGGGTTTATAATTCATATTATCAACAGTTTTCTTTGTTTTCCCTAGTACCTAATAATAATTATGTTTAACTTATCCGCTACAGAATCTAACGAGAATCTAGAGATTTTGATTGTGATAACCCATAATTTTTTTTAATTCCAAATAAATAAAGAATATAAAAATGATGATAGCGAATGGTTAAAAGTTTGATTAATTAAAAAAAAAAATACCTGCTTAAAGAAGTTAAAGATACTAAAAGATTTTTTTTTAGACCTTACGATGGATAGTACGAACTCGTCTCTAACACAACCCAAAATAGTATGAATTACAATATGGATCATGTATGAGAAAATAATGAATAATGATAAAATGGTTAGAAAATATATTATACCTTACGATGGTGTGATCCAAAGCAATGGCGCTTGTGATAATACGATCCAACTCTAAAAACAAGTTGTGCTGATAACGTGTTTTGTAACAACTAGCCTATTAACCTTATAGAGATAAGAAAGAGAGATTGGGGAGATGAATATATCTTATTGATGTATAAAATAGATTTCATATGCCTCTATTTATAGGCTTACAAGAATGGGGGTTAAATATATGGAGAGTCACAAGTAAAGTGGATAGTCACACAATTAATAATAATAATTCATAACAATTAGAACTTTTTTTGTCATTTTAAAGTCATTGATGTTTAATTTAATGTTCTAATGCTATGTAATTATCTGGTTAATAGGTTATCTTAATGTTGTGTCACACCCCAACCGATGACGGAATCATCGGGGCGCGGCACTAGGCGAATCAGATTGCTCAGGAGAATCCATAACAACTATTAGCGACAATATTTAATGCGTTCATTATCCCATACTAATAAACAAATATAATCACATAAGTTATCACAGATGTTGTGTTCTCTCGGACATTACAAATCCGACAACCTAAAATTTTAGTTGAGTTTCTAGACTCCCTAGCTTGATTGAGATAGTCTGCGATCTAACCTGCAACATACGTTAAAATAAAGTCAATACAAAAGTATTGGTGAGTATACAACTTTGATAAGTAATAGCATAATAGATTAAAAGTGCTGCGAATTCCTACATACATAAACGGGATACATGACATATATACTCACAAAACCGATACTACCAGCTAAGTCCTCGATGCTCGAATACGCGATGGCAAACTAGACCCCGTCGGGCGCAATAGTACTATACTAGTCATGGTGGGACGTCGCGAGTATAAGTCCTAGCACATATGTAACTAGCATCACGTATAAATATGCACGTATGTCATTCGCAAGTGATAAATAGTTTAAGTAATTGATGTGATTCAATTTGATAGCAACGTATGTTACACCCAAAAGTGCAAAAGCAAAAAGGGTTCAAGTATACTCACAGTGCGTAATCGACAAGTAAACACAACTTGATTTGGATCGATTGAGAGTACGTCTGAGTTATCCTGGTTACAGATCGTTAAACGGTGAATAGCGCGTTAAATGGTGGCGAAAGGACCAAGGTTTGGTTCGGACATTGATGCTTGGGCCCGTTCGGTCGGCTGGACATGTGGTCCGTTCGGTTACCATGCTATCCGGTCGGTTAACATGGTGTCCGATCGGTTAGTATGTTGTCCGATCGGTTAACATGCTAGCCGATCGGTTAACATGTTGTCCGATCGGTTACCATGTTGTCCGGTCGGTTAACACCTCGTCCGATCGGTCGGTTGAATCTTGTTTGCTGTCCGATCGGACAGCAGTCCGATCGGACGGCAATTCGTTCCATCGTCCTGATCGTGTCACACTTGATGGGTTTTGGAAAGATTTCAGGCGATTTGACTGAGATGGGGTGTCCTTGTGTTAAACTACTGAAACCCTATCAAATTCGACCCGTTCTAACGGCCGAGAACCACCCCGTTCCATCAGATCTGGCCGTTCTTGATGGTCTTTCCCGTGTTTAACCCGAAAACACACACACTTTGGTTAGATAACATAGATTTAGGTGGGATTGTTATGCAAACATGTGAAATCGCTTAGATCCGAGCTGTTTATGGTAAGAATGAGGTCACACTTTGAAGTTCATGTGAACTTATGATGACATCATCTTTAAAACACCTCAAACCCATGGCAATCACATAACTCCTTGATTAGAAAACGTAGATTTAGACTAGATTTATGTAAGAACGTATGGAAATCATCCAGATCCGAGTCGTTCGTTCATGGGATGACATCACTCTTGAAGTTCATAAAAACTCCATGATGACATCACCCTAGAATGCCCAAAATCCAGAGATTTCATGGTTAAAAGTGAAGATCTAAAAGGTAGGAAGGTGTAGAATTGAATATAGATCATAGAAGTACAAGAATTAGGTTGGAAACTTACAAGAATCACGAGAAATCGAGAGAAAAAGGGGTTGGAACGTCTGGTCAAACAACAACAGTCACAGCATGTGTGCTTGATGTGACAATGGGGTATTTATAGGCAAAGAGGGAAGCAAGGAAGTGCAGCCTTATCCGATCGGATGGCTGTCCGATCGGATGGCCTGTCCGATCGGCTGGCCTGTCCGATCGACTAGCCTGCCATTTGATCGTATACCTCCGGCGAGCTAAGTTTTGGCGTTCTGCTTCGATCGTTTAAGCGTTGCGATAGTTTTGATTGCACATTTTCGTACCCATTTATATATATATATTTATTATAATTAATCACATAGGGTCGTATATACGTATCCATATTCCCAAGTGTTCGTTTCGAGTATGTATTGCGTTAAGACGCATCACGGCCATCGCAGAGGGTAGAATAGGTCCTCTCCCGACGTCACCGTGAGCGTTAGTGTATACGTTGTGCCACAATGACTGACGGGGTACTACTCACTCGTATGGTCATCATCGTCACGACGACTGGAGGGTTAGCACTCACCCGAAAGTCTTTGTTAGCGTTAGTTGTTGCATTGCGACACATCACGATCATCGAGGGGGGTAGAATAAGTCCTCACTCAACGTCATCGTGAGTGTTAGTATGTGCGATATGATGTGTTATAGCGATAAAATACGTGAAATATTCGAATGTACTGCGATATAGTGATGTATGCGATATAGTTACATTATGATCCGAATCTCTGGTGCTAGGCGTAACGAGTGTAGCGAGTAGTAACAACGCACGAAAGTGCGGGTTGTTACAGTCTCCCCTACTTTAGGAAATTTCGTCCCGAAATTAATCCAACAGGTAGACTTTGAGAGTTGATCCCATATAAGTAGCGATACAGCGAGTTAATCGGGTGAGAGTTGACAAGCATGATTGTCTCGAGTAAGAGAGAGATTGATTGCGACAGCGAAGAAACGACGTAACAACGATAGTAGTATTCCACGAATTGGTGCCTCAATAGCATTTCGGGTCTCGAAGAGTTATTAAAGTCGGTGCAAAAGAAGTTTAAAGAAGAGCTTCAAAGATTTCTCGTAACATAAGGTTAAGCTGAGTATGTTAACCAACGTTGTACGAAGTTTTAGGTTTGAACATGTTTAAAAGAATTCGGACATGAAAACTGAAGTTTTAAGAAAACTTCCTTATGACATGGGTTCAAACTGAACTCGATGTTGAACCAACGTCTTAAGAAGGGTTCTGTTTTTGATGTTGCAAAAGCTTTAAGGAGAACTGGACTTATGAAACTTCCCTTGGACATGGGGTTAAGCTGATTTGATGTTACCTCCACGTTGCGAGGAAATTTCACTGGTCCACCGGTTTTAAATCAAAAAATTTATAAATAAGTTTTAATAGTACAAAAGGGTAGTTAACATCGAGCTCCACTTGGCACCTTCCCACGAAAGTTTGTTAATATGTTTAAAACACTTATATATAGGAAGTACCAGCGGCGTATCCACCATGTTTTGCCCATATTACTTCCGTTTCGTGAGGCGGTGTCATGTGTGCCGACATGACACAGATAGTATTGCGCTACCTCGGTCCAATCGATAGGAAGTCGGACCGAGTTGAAGATAGAATCAAATAGGTTAAACAGGCGAGTTGAATTGCGAACGTAGCTATAGCAGCGTGCGCGAGTAGCCTTGTGGCACAAAACATTTATGTGTCGTGCCTGGTTAGGCGTCGAGCGATGAGCGATAAGCGAATAGGCAACCAAACGATGAGCGATATGCAAACAGCGCGATTTCGATTAGATTCCACATTAAAACCCACATGGCACGTTTCCTCGAGAGTTTGCTAACATGGCGAAACACCACGTTCGGCCAGGTTAGTTTTGTCCCGTGAAGCGATGTCATGCAAACTAATACTACACAGACTGCGATGAATACCAAGCGATGAGCGATGAGCGATAAGCGGTACACGATAAGCGTATAAGCGATAGACGACACACGATAAGCGATACGCGATAAGCGAGTAATGCGATTCGATTGAATTGATCAACACTGCAAATTTAACTAACATTAGACCCCACATGGCCTTTTTCCATGAAAGTCTGTCGATATGGCTAAAACACTTATATATAGGAAGTACCAGCGGCGTATCCACCATGCTTTAACCATATAAGTTTCATCTCGTGAAGCGAGGTCACGTGTACTAACTTAACACAGACAGCACAGATATTGGTAAGCGATAGCGATAGTGATAGAGTGAGCGATAGATTTATACACAGCATGCGATATAGCAATACACATAATAAGCGATAGCGATTCTCATAACAAGCGATATAGATTCTCATGATAAGCGATAGAGTTTGCGGGATAGATTTAGGTGATAAAGCGTTAGATTCTAACAAAACTGCGATTGAGTTGCGATGTGGACTTACGACCAGTCTTGCGTCGCTGCAATTGCCCTGCGGGGGTAGACTTACCAAAGTCCATCGATGAGGCAATTGCATTACGTTGGCAGACTTACGAAAGTCTCGTAGTGATGCGGTTCGGTTGTTACGCCTTGCGATTGAGTGTAGTGTGTTGAAAATAACCACAATAGTATAATAGGTCTAATAACGTTCAACTCCACGTGGCACTTTCTTCACGAAACTTCGGTAGTATGATAAAGCACACCTTGCTTGACCCCTACTACTTACATCCCGTGATTTGGTGTCACACTATGTCGAGACGTTTATGGCACTTAAGAATTCACTACGATCTCCGTGCACTGAGCAAAATAATCCCGTGTGCACCCGTGATTAGTCGTTCCTTGCACGTTTATCGTACCTTATACTAAGAGTGCAGTGAGGGTAAAACACATTATCTCGTGATATAGTATATAGCTCGTGTGTGAATCTAGTCTAAGTGCGAAACGCGAGGGGAAAGCGAGTGCGAGAGTCGACATTGCGCGTAGTGATAAACATCGATAACAGAGTGCAATTAACACAAGGAAAATTAACGTCGAAAATAGTATCATTACAACATTATTCTACGCTCGCTTAATGGTTGATGTTGAAGACTTTTGTTGTACTCAAATTCGTGGTGCGATGCGGCAGTTGCGGGTGAAGTGACCGTAATGGTTGCAGTTATTGCAATAGCGACAGTCAGCTCCGACCTGGTGATGGTAGGTACATGAGTAACACTGGGGATGAGCTCCAGTGTAAGCTCGTTTTGGAAACACCGGAACTACTTGAAGAGGCTTCGGTTGCGGCAGTTCGGTTGTTGATGAGTTCGGGCTCGGCATCTTTCGTTTGCAGCTGGGTTTGTCTGTATCTTGCGAAGAGGTATCGTCGTTGGATGATTCGTCTGAGGACTCATTTGCAGAATCTTCAGCCGAGTTGTCGGAAGGACCGTCAGCAGCTTTGTCCGAAGAATCGTTGGCATATCCGTCAGAAGAACCATCGGCGGATTCGTCAGAAGAATCATCGACAAATTCATCAGAAAAGTCGTTGACAGGATCGTCTGAAGAATTAATGACGATTGCTTGATAAGTTTGCCTGACAGGATTCTTGGAGAAAAATCCTTCCATGAGTCGTTTGTTGTTGATTTCTGCGGCTAAGCGGTATGTCTCTTTGATGGTAGCAGGTCTTGCAGCTTCGACAAAATCACCCACACACTCAGGCAAGCCGCGAATGTACTTAGGAATGGCTTTTTCTGAAGTGTTGACTTGACTTGGGCAGATTACGCTAAGCTGCTTGAACCTTGCGGTGTAGCCGGCATTGTCACTTCCGTCTTGCTTGATTTTCCAAAATTCATCTTCCAATTTCTGAATCTCGTGGGGAGGGCAATACTCCTTCTTCATGAGCTCTTTCAGCTCATCCCAAGAGAGAGCATAAGCCGCGGAGATCCCACGCTTGTTGCGTTCGGTGGTCCACCAGTCGAGTGCTCGCGATTGAAATACTCCGGTAGCGCAGGTAGTACGGAAACTATCGGGACACCCACTTTGACGAAGGGTGACTTCGATAGAGTCGAACCACTGGAGTAGTTGGGAAACACCTCCTTCACCCGTGAAGACCATCGGGTCACAGGCTTTGAAGTGTTTGTAGAGGAAAACAGATTGTGGCTCTTCTGTCTTAACGTCTTCCGAAGTTCGAGAGTTGATAAGAGAGTGAACTTGTGTGACAATCTGAGGAATGACTTTGACCACTTCCCTGGTCACAAGTGAAGCAATCCTCTTTTCGCCCCTTTGTTTGGCTCGTCTCTTTGCTAACATTCTCGAAGTAGAGTTGTTGGAAGGCATCTAGACAGAAAGAGACTTGGAGTGAGATTCGATCATAATGATTTTTGAGTTTGCGTTGCGATTTGAGCGCGTTCAAACTTGTTGCAAGTAATATAATAGACTTCACATAGGATCCACATAGGAGACACGAGTTCCCTAAGTTCCCACACAATGATCTGTTTGTATTTATATATATATAGTTGTAGTTTATATTTACACACATACGCGTCGGTGTAGAATGTGCGAGGACGTGATGAAGAGGGAGAGCGCGAGAGCGAAGGCGAGAGATTATACCTTAGTTTCGTTGCGAACATTCGGTTTTCGTTTTAGATTGCGATGGCTGTGCGAGTTGTGCGTTTTGTAAAACAGGGAGCGAAAATTTGATAAATCGGGAAATCGATAAGGCGTATAATAAACATAAAAAGCGTAATTACGCCCATTAAGGCGTAAAACTAGCGAGTTGTAGGCTTAGTAAGATATTCGGAATGCCTCGGGTGTTTAGGCGTCGACTATCATAAGTAACCCGGCTATACCCAACAAGTTCGTGCACGCGCGTTGACCTAGAAGACTTAGGTTTCCACTGGGATGCAGCTCATGGCATTCGTCCTCCTAGTCATCGCGTGGCTCGAGTCATTGTTATGGTCGAGTTCTTGGTGAGAGCTTTTTTTTTTTTGAAAAGCCGTTTTTATAGAGTGGAGCGGTTCGTTAAGGTATGGGTTTCACCGCTGGCTTAACAACTTTGCTCCTAATTGTGGTTGTGCTCTTCGAATAAATTCGGGAGTTCCACTAGATTTCGAATTGGAGATTTCCGTCAAGATTTGGATGTCACTCCTGACTCAACATGAAATTCTCGTGCTAAGGTAATGCGCTGAGTGAGCGATCTCATCGAGAGTTCTTGATTTTTTTCACACCTGGTCTCGACTGGATCACTCGATTGTATTATGCGAGTATTTTCGAAAATGTGTGCATGGTGTCAGCCTTAGGAAAGGCTTCTTCGTGTGAAGTTGTAATACATGGTGTTCACACATAGTTGTAGCTTTTAGCAATTTCGATCGAGAGTAGCAAGTAGGCCCAATACAAACCCTACTGGGTTCGTACGAGTCGGCCTGTTGGTATTAAGACTATAGACTAGGTCAATTTCGAAGACAACAAACCCGGACTAGGTTGCGTCACAAAATTTTACCTAATTCCCTATAGTTATGGTTCTGATACCAATCTGTCACACCCCAACCGATGGCGGAATCATCGGGGCGCGGCACTAGGCGAATCAGATTGCTCAGGAGAATCCATAACAACTATTAGCAACAATATTTAATACGTTCATTATCCCATACTAATAAACAAATATAATCACATAAGTTATCACAGATGTTGTGTTCTCTCGGACAATACAAATCTGACAACCTAAAATTTTAGTTGAGTTTCTAGACTCCCTAGCTTGATTGAGATAGTCTGCGATCTAACCTGCAACATACGTTAAAATAAAGTCAATACAAAAGTATTGGTGAGTATACAGGTTTGATAAGTAATAGCATAATAGATTAAAAGTGCTGCGAATTCCTACATACATAAACGGGATACATGACATATATACTCACAAAACCGATACTACCAGCTAAGTCCTCGATGCTCGAATACGCGATGGCAAATTAGACCCCGTCGGGCGCAATAGTACTATACTAGTCATGGTGGGACGTCGCGAGTATAAGTCCTAGCACATATGTAACTAGCATCACGTATAAATATGCACGTATGTCATTCGCAAGTGATAAATAGTTTAAGTAATTGATGTGATTCAATTTGATAGCAACGTATGTTACACCCAAAAGTGCAAAAGCAAAAAGGATTCAAGTATACTCACAGTGCGTAATCGACAAGTAAACACAACTTGATTTGGATCGATTGAGAGTACGTCTGAGTTATCCTGGTTACAGATCGTTAAACGGTGAATAGCGCGTTAAATGGTGGCGAAAGGACCAAGGTTTGGTTCGGACATTGATGCTTGGGCCCGTTCGGTCGGCTGGACATGTGGTCCGTTCGGTTACCATGCTATCCGGTCAGTTAACATGGTGTCCGATCGGTTAGCATGTTGTCCGATCGGTTAACACTCTAGCCAATCGGTTAGCATGTTGTCCGGTCGGTTAACACCTCATCCGATCAGTCGGTTGAATCTTGTTTGTTGTCCGATCAGACAGCAGTCCGATCGGACGGCAATTCGTTCCATCGTCCTGATCGTGTCACACTTGATGTGTTTTGGAAAGATTTCAGGCGATTTGACTGAGATGGGGTGTCCTTGTGTTAAACTACTTAAACCCCATCAAATCCGACCCGTTCTAACGGCCAGGAACCACCTCGTTCCATCAGATCTGGCCGTTCTTGATGGTCTTTCCCGTGTTTAACCCGAAAACACAGACACTTTGGTTAGATAACATAGATTTAGGTGGGATTGTTATGCAAACATGTGAAATCGATTATATCCGAGCTGTTTATGGTAAGAATGAGGTCACACTTTGAAGTTCATGTGAACTTATGATGACATCATCTTTAAAACACCACAAACCCATGGCAATCACATAACTCCTTGATTAGAAAACGTAGATTTAGACTATATTTATGTAAGAACGTATGGAAATCATCCAGATCCGAGTCGTTCGTTCATGGGATGACATCACTCTTGAAGTTCATAAAAACTCCATGATGACATCACCCTAGAATGCCCAAAATCCAGAGATTTCATGGTTAAAAGTGAAGATCTAAAAGGTAGGAAGGTGTAGAATTGAATATAGATCATAGAAGTACAAGAATTAGGTTGGAAACTTACAAGAATCACGAGAAATCGAGAGAAAAAAAGGGTTGGAACATCTGGTCGAACAGCAACAGTCACAGCATGTGTGCTTGATGTGACAATGGGGTATTTATAGGCAAAGAGGGAAGGAAGGAAGTGCAGCCTTATCCGATCGGATGGCTGTCTGATCAGATGGCCTGTCCGATCGGCTGGCCTGTCCGATCGACTGGCCTGCCATTTGATCGTATACCTCCGGCGAGCTAAGTTTTGGCGTTCTGCTTCGATCGTTTAAGCGTTACGATAGTTTTGGTTGCACATTTTCGTACCCATTTATATATTTATTTATTATAATTAATCACATAGGGTCGTATATACGTATCCATATTCCCAAGTGTTCGTTTCGAGTATGTATTGCGTTAAGACGCATCACGGCCATCGCAGAGGGTAGAATAGGTCCTCTCCCGACGTCATCGTGAGCGTTAGTGTATACGTTGTGCCACAATGACTGACGGGGTACTACTCACTCGTATGGTCATCATCGTCACGACGACTGGAGGGTTAGCACTCACCCGAAAGTCTTTGTTAGCTTTAGTTGTTGCATTGCGACACATCACGATCATCGAGAGGGTAGAATAAGTCCTCACTCAACGTCATCGTGAGTGTTAGTATGTGCGATATGATGTGTTATAGCGATAAAATACGTGAAATATTCGAATATATTGCGTTATAGTTATGTATGCGATATAGTTACATTATGATCCGAATCTCTGGTGCTAGGCGTAACGAGTGTAGCAAGTAGTAACAACGCACGAAAGTGCGGGTTGTTACATGTTGTGTCAGGTTTCACTAATTTCTTTTTAACGTTTAATCAGGCTTACAACTCACCCGTCATTGTTTTGACTTTATAATATTTCTCACAATTTTATAGTTTATAAGAATGGAAGAACTCGCACTCAGTATGCCGGTGTTTCCGGACTTCAAAGACTTAAGAATTTAATCAGAGCACTCTCTGCACATTCCCACATCAACCTCCATATTCAGTTGTCACGGGTGATGGCTCTTCCGCCATCGAGCACGCCGCCGCTGATATCATGTCACAAGTTAAAAAAAATAATATTCTCAGCTTGACAGGACTTCCACCGGTCACACCCGATTCCGGCGAGGTCCCGTTTCCAATCCGACCATGGCTCCAGCAGTGGCAAAAAGGCAGCGGCGGAGATGGGGTATTTTTCACCGACGGTTCAGAACCGGATGCCGTCGTTGTGGCTTCTCCGACGATGTTGTTTTTATTGTCACACCCTGACTTTTGCGGAAGCGTGATTATGTGTGACTTGCTTAATATCATTGCATTCAACCATAACAAACAACTATATGATAAAACCAAAGATGTTCATCCATTGATTAAGTTTAAAACATCACAAACAACATTGTCTTAAACTCTAAACATAGACTTCAAATCCGAATTACAAACCATGCAAATTGTTTTAGAGTTCCATAAGGACTCGACACAAGATACTACTAAAAACTAGGCTTTGAATGAATTAGGTATCTTATCCAGGATAAGATACACAATCCAAACCCTTAGACACCGGATGACATCATTTATTTCCAACATCACTTGAAACTTCCAAATGCCCGCCAGATCCACATTTAATTTCCTGAAATAAATGTAGTTTGAAAATACCAACAAAAGTTGAGCGAATTCATGTGTTTGTATGTGTGCACGAATAAACCTTTGTAATCATTGTAAGTATGTAAGTTTTGTAAACCCGGTATGAAAGCAAACAAGGAAACATATCAATTAATGGTTTGCAAGGCCATTAACATGTGTGCAACGACGTAGGAAGGCTCAAACCTAGCAGATTTTGTACCGGGCTTCCGGCTGTAAGACATAGTCACCTCATGGGCCAAACCCCGGTCCACATGGGTGTGGGCTCGCTACACCCAAATAGATTTATCACTCATGTCCCTCGGTCCAAATACGAGGATTAATGGTCTTAAGTGTGTGCCTACCCATTCACATGATCTAACAGTTCATTCCTTAGCTAACCATACCAATTGTAATCGTTTGTAAACATTTTAGAACATGTACTTCACCCCCGAAGTTATAAAACAAAAAAAGTTAAAAGAAAAGGGGGATATGAACTCATGGTTTTGCGTTCTTCAATTCAATCCAACGTAACTCACAGCTGATACTCGTGTGCACGACTACCTACAACGTACTACAGTTTATTAGACGAGCGGGTCGTGCCTTGACTTAGTATTAATTAGTGTCTTTGAGTTACGTTTCTTTGTGTCATCAATATTATTCTAATTTATATAATTATTTGTCAAAATAATAAATATTTTAACTTAAATTATATTTATTAAATTTTGGAAAATTAGTTAAAATAATATATTTTAGCTTGTCACACTTATGTATTTGTACATGAATATTTCCCCAAGGATGGGTGTATTTATACTCATATTCTTATACTTGTGTATTTTTGCCAAGTATCGGTGGCGTATTCCGGTGTATATTTATACGTACGACGATACGTATTTTATTGTGTTTATTAAGTATCTTATACTTAACTTTTCCGGAATAATATTTCTAATAAAAATCCATCAATATATATATTCTCAAAATATATATTTTTAAGAAATATTACATAGAAAAATTACTTATAATTTTTCCCCTGGCAAAAATATTTATAAATTTCATATAAGTCTCAAAAATAATATATTTTCAAGTTTAACTTGGAAAATATATATAAACTTATTTTTCACCCAAAAATAATGTATTTCATGTTTATTCAAGAAAATATATATTTTCTCCCAAAATAATATATCTTCTAATAATTTCCAAGAAAATATATATTTTTACTTACCAAAAATAATGTATTTTCTCCTTGTTAAAAATATGATATATTTTGTAATAATTGTAAAAATCATATTTTTGTTCTCTTGGTGTCCAAAATACTAATTACCAAAATATACTTATGAATTAATTTTCCGGAATATTTTTGTAAGTTATATTCCTTGTCGATTTCACCAATATTTTGGGTATAATTTATATATTCATATTCTTGGAATTTTGGTAATATTTTGGATTGGAATTTCTTGGTATTTTGGTGAGTTATATTATTTCAAGTCCTAAAATAATATAACTAATACACATAATATACAAATAATCACACACATGGTGACATCTAAATATATATTTCCTAAATACATATTTAGTCACTTTTATTTACAAAAACCAACCTCCAATATTTCTAATGTTTGTAACAAAAATTATGGCAAACTTTATATAAAAATTCATGGTTCAAAATATACTTGTAAATATTTGTTCACAAATATTTTTTTAAGTGTTAAATTTCTAGAAAACTTTTGCCATAGTTTCCCCTAAAAATGGAGGTTTCCATGCTTTCAAAGCATATCATTTTCTTTTATAAATCACCACAATCAACAATAAACCAATCAACACTTACCAATTTGCCAAAATCAAGCATAAATTACTACTTCATGAACTTGAAAGTTTACAAAAAATTATAGTAACTTACTAGTGTGTTTAGTAGGCTTAGTTACCCTTTAAAGTGTGGTTGTTTATTAAAAAACTTCAATTTTGAAGGAATTAGTTCTTTTCAACTTGTAATTAAATTTTCTAAAAATGTTTCTTCTTGGATTTTTTTGTTAAATACACGATCCTACACTTGATTAACCACTAAAAATGTGCTTAATTTCTTTAAGAACCAAGTTTATGTAAATCTTGTATTTTTAACTTGGTTTCTTGAAAAATCATTCTTAAAATCATAGATCTACAAGACTTATATTTCACTTTGATCTTAACATAATCATCCTCTCATCTTGCTAGATTATGTCTTTAATCACTATCTAGCATAATCATATGATGTTTAACATCATAAACACAATCTAACAACAATCAAATAGCATAACAACTCTTAAACAATATGATTTCTTATGATTTTAGTCTTATGTTCAAGTTTCATGTTCTTGAATCATAGTGTTCTTTATGATTAACAACTTGTATCATTCTTTAACCACTAAAACAAGACGTAAAATGAAGACTAGAATGATCTTACTACTAGCTCAAGGCTAGGGATGATCACTAGATGAAAATGAAGTGGATAAAAGCTTGTGTGAGTGGTCCTTCAACCTCCAAGAGTTCCAAGCTTCCTTATTCACCTTCTTACACCTTTGAGTAGTAATGGAATGTATGAGAATTGAATGATAGTGATGGTGATGGTGGTGGTGCTTGGTGTTCTCGGCCAAAACAAGGAGAGGAAGAAGAAGAGGAGCTCAAGTGTGAAGTGAAGTGTGAGGATGATGGTTCTAAACTTTAGGATTTACTTATAATCTTCCAACATTATTTTAACTAGTGGTTTATATGTTTAAAAAGTTGAAACATAATCTAATAAAATAACAAAATAAAATCACATGTGGGGGCCACATGTGACCGTCCACAAAAGGGGGGGGGGTCTTGGTTGTGTTGTGATGATAAGTTAGATCATTTAGTTAGGGCCTGTTTGGTTGCCTCTGAATGGCTTCATTCAGAGGTAAACCTCTGAATCGGACAGAGGTATCCTTGTTTGGTTCACAAAAACTTCACCTCTGAACTGAACCATTCAGCTCTGAATGGTTCAGCTACTTCTCATCTCTGAATGAAAATTGGACTTGTATGCCCTTTGCTCCTTCTTCTTCACGAGTTCTCCACAGCCACCACCTCCACCTCCGACACCACCTCCACCACCTCCGACACCATCTCCATCATCATCATCATCATCATCAACTCCGACACCACCTCCGACACCATCTCCATCATCATCATCATCATCGTCACCGACGCCACCACCTCCACCATCTCCGCCAACACCTCCACCATCTCCGAAACCCCCAAATCGAAACCCCCAAATCAAACCCTAATCGATCCCATCATCGAACATCATCGTCATCATCTTCATCGATCATCATCATCTCATCAACATCTTCATCTTCATCGATCATCATCATCACCGACGCATCACAACCGCCGCCGCTACTCCTTCTCCGGTCTCTCTTTCCCTCCGACTCTTCTCTCGCTCTTCTCGTGAAAGATGATGATTTGAGGTGTGGCTCTAGTGGTTTTGCTGGTTTCCGCCGGAGAAGGAGAAGGAGGGACCAAGTGTGTGGTTGAAGTGTGGATCGAGAGAGAGGGTGTTGAAGGATGATGTCTGTACATTTTTTTTTTGTCTGTGTTTGATTTGTGTGAGGATGGAATTGTGAGATGATAAGGTTTTGAGAGAATTTCATAACCAAACAGTATTTTAATAGTTTTGTTTATAGGGGTAAAAATGTCATTTTACAAAGTCATTCAGATGTGTAACCAAACAGTATTTTACTGGTTCAGCACTTACTGGTTCAGAGCCTCTTACCCATTCAGACCTCTTATTCATTCAGCACTTATTGGTTCAGATGTTGCCAAACAGCCCCTTAGATTATAAGTATATTGATTAGGTGTTTAGTTATTATATGTTTATATAGTGTGTTATGATGTTCGGGGACCATAACTAGCCTGGTAATGTTAAAACGGTGCTTCTAGTGAAAATTTGGTGTTTCGGGTAGTGTCCGGTTGTTCGGTTGGTTACCGGTTCATTAAGGCGCTAAACTATGCAGTTTAGTGTGCTTTATGTTACCCTTTTTGACAGTTTTGATTCCCGACACTTAGGAAAGCATTCAGGACCATTTAACCATAATTCTACATGATATTTAGGTGTTTAAATGCTGAATTTTGCTGATTCCTACAGAATTCTGCAGTTTATGTGAGTTTTAGTCACTTTTCGGCACTTAAACTATCACTAGGAAGGCATTTTTGTGATCCTTACTTTCCAACACACTATACTAGTGTAACTCTTGGTTTTTGGCTCATTCTGTGTCTCAATACCATGTCTGTCTATGTACTGAACTCTGTCAGCATTTTTCTGATTTGTCTGATAATTGTGCTAACTTTGTTTCGTGCATCATTTGAATCTATAAAGTTTGCATGCAATAATGATATGTCATTTGCAATATATGATGCACATGTATGTATGATAACAATAATCAGAAAGCAATTCAAGTCATTAATTGTAATTTAGCACAGTCATTAAACACTAATCATTGTTTAATAATTGTACGGATACCTGGAATTTTGACAGTTGTCACATTCTCCCCATGTTAAGAAAATTCCGTCCCAAAATTTTAAGCTTTACTATTAGCTGCAGGGGAGTTAGGGAACAAATGTGGGTACTTAGCTTTCATACGGTCTTCACGCTCCTAAGTGAACTCTGGGCCGTGACGTGCATTCCATCGAACCTTGGCAAGCTTAACACTACTCCTCTGAGTCTTGTTAATCTTCCAATCTGTAACCTCAACGGGTTCTTCGGTAAAGTGGAGTGTGTCGTCAATGTGAACTTCATCCGCAGGGATGACCACTGTCTCCAAAGTTGGACTCTTTTTCAGACTAGATACAGGGAATGTATCATGAACACCATTAAGCTCTTCTGGTAGCTCTAACCTATACGCTACAGAACCAACCCTTTCCAAAATTCTGAATGGTCCGATAAATCGTGGGTTCAACTTACCACGCTTCCCAAAGCATGCCACACATTTCCAAGGTGAGACTTTTAACAGAACCATATCACCCACTTCGAATTCCAAGGGTTTACGTCTTTGGTCCGCATAACTCTTCTGTCGATCACGAGCCGCCTTGATGCACTCTCGGATCTGCATGATCTTATCAGTTGTCTCTTGGACCAGTTCGGGACCATCCAGCTGTATGTCGCCTGCATCTGCCCAGCATAACGGCGATCGACACTTGCGTCCGTAAAGAGCCTCGAATGGTACAGCTTGGATGCTTGTATGGTAGCTGTTGTTATAGGAGAACTCAACCAAAGGCAGATGAGTATCCCAACTGCCACCTGAATCCATTACACAAGCACGTAGCATATCTTCTAGCGTTTGAATCGTTCTCTCGCTTTGACCGTCCGTCTGTGGATGGAAAGCAGTACTCAGATTTAACTGAGAACCAAAAGCTTCTTGAAAGGATTGCCAAATCCTTGACACAAACCGTCCATCCCTGTCCGATATAATCGAGATAGGCACTCCATGACATGCTATTATCTCCCTTAGGTACAGCTCAGCTAGCTTACCAGTGTTATCCTTTCCTCTAATCGGCAAAAAGTGCGCAGGCTTTGTCAATCGGTCCACGATTACCCAAATCGTATCATGACCTCTAGGAGTCTTGGGCAACCTCGTTATGAAGTCCATAGAAATATGCTCCCATTTCCACATGGGTATTTCTGGCTGTTGCAGAAGACCTGAAGGCTTCTGATACTCGGCCTTCACCTTGGCACAAGTCAAACACTTTCCAATGTAAGTAGCAACACCACCCTTAAGCCTTGGCCACCAATAATAATCTTTCAAATCTTGGTACATCTTGTCCGACCCTGGAGGGATCGAGTACCTTGATTTATGAGCTTCATCAAAAATAACATCTTTAAGACCACCAAAAAGCGAAACCCAAATTCGGCCCATAAAATACAAGGTTCCTTCCTCGTTAGGTACCAACTTTTTCTCCATCCCACGGAGATATTCAGCCTTGATGTTTTCTTTCTTAAGAGCTTCTCTTTGTGCAACACGAATACGCAACGAGAGATCTGTCTGAATAATCATCTCTAAAGCCCTAACCCTTATGGGCTTGATCCTTTCTTTTCGACTTAAGGCGTCTGCCACCACATTCGCCTTTCCTGGATGATATTTGATTTCGCAATCATAATCATTTAACAACTCTACCCATCGCCGCTGTCTCATATTAACCTCTTTCTGATCAAATATGTGTTGTAGGCTCTTGTGATCTGTAAAGATCGTACATCGGGTACCATACAAATAATGTCGCCAAATCTTCAAAGCAAACACCACTGCGCCTAACTCCAAATCGTGCGTGGTGTAGTTCTTCTCATGGATCTTCAATTGGCGCGAAGCATAAGCGATAACCTTTTGTCGATGCATTAGCACACAGCCCAATCCCTGACGCGAGGCGTCGCAGTATACCACGAAGTCGTCGGTGCCTTTGGGTAGGGATAAAATAGGTGCATCGTAAAGCTTATTCTTGAGCAGCTAAAAAGCTTCTTCTTGTTTATCTCCCCATTCTTACTTCTTATCCTTTTGAGTAAGGGAGGTCGGCGGTTGAGCCATTTTGGAGAAATCCTCAATGAATCTGCGATAGTACCCTGCTAAACCCAGAAATTGTCGGATCTCGTTTGGCGTCTTCGGAGTTTCCCAATTCTTAATCGCCTCGATCTTGGTGGGATCCACGTGAATACCATCCTCGTTTACAACGTGACCGAGGAACTGTACCTCACGTAACCAAAACTCGCACTTCGAGAACTTCGCATAGAGCTTCTCCTTCTTAAGCAGCTCTAAAATGGATCTAAGGTGTTGCTCATGGTCTTCCTTCGTTCGCGAATAATTCAAAATATCATCGATAAATACAATCATGAATTTATCGAGATATGGCTTGCAAACCCGATTCATCAAGTCCATAAATACTGTCGGTGCATTAGTCAACCCAAACGGCATCACTAGAAACTCGTAATGTCCATAACGAGTTCTGAAGGCAATCTTCGGTATACTCTCTTCTTGAATCCGCAGCTGGTGATAACATGATCGAAGATCAATCTTGGAGTAATAACTTGAACCTTGAAGTTGATCGAACAAATCATCAATCCTCGGCAAGGGATACCGATTCTTGATGGTTAACTTGTTCAGCTCTCGGTAGTCAATGCACATGCGAAAACTACCGTCCTTCTTCTTGACGAACAGAACTGGAGCTCCCCAAGGCGAGAAGCTTGGCCTTATAAATCCCTTATCTAGCAACTCCTGGAGCTGCGCTGACAACTCTTGCATTTCTGAAGGCGCAAGTCGATAAGGTGCCTTGGCTACAGGCGCGGCTCCTGGAACCAAGTCAATGCGGAACTCGACTTGTCGTTGAGGAAGTAATCCTGGCAAGTCTTCGGGGAAGACTTCAGGATATTTCCTTACCACAGGGATATCTTCGAGCTTCGGTTCTTCGGCTTCTTTATCCACGACATGAGCTAAAAAGGAAACACATCCTTTACGAATAAACTTACGTGCCTTCAAACAACTAATAATCCGTAGAGGTGTATCCTGCTCCCCCCCATGAATCACGGTCGTCTCTTTATTCGCCATCGGGATACGGATAATCTTCTCATGGCAAACAATCTCAGCTCGATTACTCGACAACCAATCCATTCCAACTACTACGTCGAAGCTTCCCAACTCAACTGGCATGAGATCTATCGAAAACTCCCGCTCTCCAAGCTTTATCACACAGCCTCTAATCACTACACTAGCTTCTACTAGCTTCCCATTAGCTAGTTCTATCGAGTACGGGATATCTAACTTACTTGCTACTAACCCAAGTATATTCTTAAACTCTAGAGATATGAAGCTATAGTCGGCACCGGTATCAAATAGCACAGACGCAAAATGTTGATTAATAGGGAACGTACCAGTGACTACGTTCGGATCCTGACGAGCTTCCCTAGCTCCAGTGTTGAATACTCTTCCCTGAGCTTGGTTATTCTTTGGGCAATCCCACTTGAAGTGCCCTACATCACCGCAACCAAAACAACCTTGGCCGCGTCCATTCCCATTTCCACCTTGATTGTTGTTATTATTCCCTCCGCGGTTTCCATTTCCTGCCTGGTTTTCGTTTCCGTTCCGGTTTCCATTACCTCCCTGATTATTGTTTCCTCCCTGATTTCTATTCCCATAACCGTTTCCACCACGGTTACCATTGTCGTTACCGCCTTGGCTACCATTTCCACGACCGGTTCCATACCAGCATGTCTCCTTAGAATGACTAACTTTTCCACAGGTTTCACATTTTCCAACTCTGCATCAACCAACATGATGGAACTGACACACATCACATTTAGGCAGGGTTCCCATATACCCTTTTCCTCTATTCTCAGTACTCGCAGCACCAGCTTGTGCCTCAACTGGTGGGTTAGCGTCCCTACGCTTGTTGGCATTAGTGTTGTTCATACGAGTACCCTTCTTGAAGTTAGAAAACTTCCTTTTGTTCTCTCTAGACGACTCGACATGAGTCTCCTTCTTCTTTCTCTCAGAAATCGAAAACTTTCCCAATCTGATTGCTTCTTCAGTCAATGCCACGCTCAAGTCGATGGCTTCAGTAATTGTTGGTGGCTTGGAAGCAGTTACCATGCTCAATATTTGGGGTGCCAATCCCCAAATGAAACGTTCGACTCGGTTGAACTCTGGTTCTACCAAATAAGGGACAACACGGGACAAATCATGGAATCTTTGCACATACTCAGCTATTTTGGGACCTTCCATCTTCAGATTCCAAAATTCAGTTTCCAATTTCTGAATTTCGGCTCGGAAACAGTACTTCTTACGCCTTAGCTCTTTCAACTCATCCCATGACAACGCATACGCTACAGCTTCACCCAAAGTTTGAACCTGAAGGTTCCACCATGACAGAGCTCCATCGAGAAACAATCCAGAAATGTAAGTGACTTGATGCTCTGGGGCACACTTACTCATCCGCAACACAGAATATGTCTTCTCAACCCATCTCACAAAAGCTACGGCACCTCCAGTATCGTCGAAGTTCAGAGGCTTGCAGTCCAGAAACTGCTTGTAAGTACAGCCTGTACAAGCAACATCATTCACAGAAAGCATTAGCAAAGCGCACTTGGAAATGTCCAAACGTATTGTAATGTGTCTTAAGTGAATTAAACATTACCGTTAGGTGGGTTATTCCCTGAGGTGCCTCCGCTGTGCTCGGAGCGAAGGGCCTCATGTTGTGTGATTGCCTGTGAAATGCGTTCCTGTAATTCTGCCTCGGTTGTGGGCAACTGAGTGTTCCTTCGAGGAGGCATCTTCTAAGAAGAGGATTGTACAGGTCAGGTCTTATTCGTTAAATAATAAATAGTTCGTATATATAATTGCATTTTTCATAACAAGCAAGCATATAACATCACAATCATAGCACAAACATGTAAATCAATAAGGTGTTTAATGAGAACATGACGATTGAGCTTTCATTAATCATCGACCACAGTTACATTGTTTACAAAGTGTATCACATCAAAAGGAATACAGGGTCACACTACCCTTGTCCAATAAGTCTATCAATATACAAAATCATACGATCAAAAGGTGGTCTCCAAAAGGCTTCACAAGCTCGGCTCAATAGTGGTGCTCTCATCAAAAGTAATGCAACCTACATAAAACCAAAAACCACTATGCTGATGGTGGTGGAGGAGGTGGAGGAAAGAAAAGCAAGCTGCGCACATGCGCAAGCTCCTCCTCAAGCTCATAGACACGTCGAAGCAAGTAACTAATCTGCTGCTCGACTGTAAGGAATCGAGTATCAAACTCTGGAAAAGGAGTAAGAGGAGCAGGAGGATGAGCAAAAGGGGACTGTGATGAACGAGGGGGAACAAAAGCAGGCTGACAAGGACACGGTAATGGAAGCGGATTCAGTTCGAGCTCCAAAACTCTGCGGCTCATAATCTCAAACTGGAGCTGAAGTGATAAAAGTAACTCATCCCGTGTATAACCAACAAAATGAGAGAGATGGTAGGGGTCTGAAATCGGCATAGAATATGGTGGGAACCATCGGAATGGCTCATCAAGTGGTGAAGAAGTAAAAGGAGTAAACGGTGCAGCCTGAGTGATCTGTGGAAAAGCTGCTGAAACAAAAGGATCATGATTAGGCTGCTGGCCTGACGTGCCTTCCCCTGGACGGGGCGCGGGTATGTCCTGAAGGAAAACGATAGCGAAATCAGTGCGATGGACGTCGGACTCCATAGGAGGAAAAGGAGCAACATCAGCGGGTGCGGGTGCAGGTGGAGGAATAAGTGGCTCAACAACAGGAGGGTCAACGGGTGCAGGAACTGGGTTAGGTATGAGGGGTGCAATGTCTGGTAAACCAAAAGGAATAGGGTCATGATCAGGCATGGGCTCAGGATCAGAAGGTGCAACATCAGGCTGATCAACAGGAACAAAATCTGGCTCAAGACCAGGCTCGGGATCGTGTGGAGGAGATGGTGCAGCTGACATGGCCGTGTCATCATCAGAATCAGTAGCATAACGCCGTAATCCGACCGCCTGTAAGGCTGACGATGTCACAGACTCAAAGGAATCTAAGACAGAGTGCAAACTAGAATCAGAGGATAACTCGATAACAGGAATCTCAGGAGGAGGAATAGCAACAGCATCCTCATCTATATCTCCATCACCATGGGCATCGTCAGGAGAACCATCAACAAACAGATCAACGTCGTCATCAAACAGATCATCGAAAGGCCAATCCTCGGGAGGAATGACCACGAGAGGAACAGGATCGAGGATCGAAGCCATGATATGCTCACCATCGGGATGCCCAATGATGAGATGGTCATGGACTGGAATGGGAACAACAAAAGGATCCTCGTCTGGAATACCATCAGCAATCGGTAAATCATCTCCAAAGTCAGGCAACGCGAACGGCTGGAAGTCGTCCTCGTCGTCTGATAGCATGTCTGGGTCGCTCTCAGTGTCGGATGTAAGTATCTCGGGCTCAGGTGCAATCTTGTCATCTGAGACTACAGCCATCGGGTCGTCAACATCTGATAGTCCGCTCTCGGAAGAAGACATAGTGTCTGTAACAGAACAACCATAACATATGCACAAATATTAACCGCTATCATTTAGTATGCAATCAAAGACAATGTATCATGAAATCATGTATCCTCATTATTCCTCACGAATCCTTTCTATCCTTCCTAGTCTATCCCAGACTAAATGACAATTGTAACCTTGCAATCGTGTTTCTTGTCTTTCTTTTTGTGAAAATGTTTGTTCCATGGATCTGGGCGTTTGGTGTATGCAATGAAAAACATGTTGTAAAAATATTTTCGTGAGAGCCCTAATGATTGTAGTCTAGACTCGAGAAGGAATCATAGTTCGCTACAATCGAAGCTCTGATACCAAACTGTCACACCCTGACTTTTGCGTAAGCGTGATTATGTGTGACTTGCTTAATATCATTGCATTCAACCATAACAAACAACTATATGATAAAACCAAAGATGTTCATCCATTGATTAAGTTTAAAACATCACAAACAACATTGTCTTAAACTCCAAACACAGACTTCAAATCCGAATTACAAACCATACAAATTGTTTTAGAGTTCCATAAGGACTCGACACAAGATACTACTAAAAACTAGGCTTTGAATTAGGTATCTTGTCCAAGATAAGATACACAATCCAAACCCTTAGCACCGGATGACATCTTTTATTTCCAACATCACTTGAAACTTCCAAATGCCAGCCAGATCCACATTTAATTTCCGGAAATACATGTAGTTTGAAAACATCAACAAAAGTTGAGCGAGTTCATGTGTTTGTATGTGTGCACGAATAAACCTTTGTAATCATTGTAAGTATGTAAGTTTTGTAAACCCGGTATGAAAGCAAACAAGGAAACAGATCAATTAATGGTTTGCAAGGCCATTAACATGTGTGCAACGGCGTAGGAAGGCTCAAACCTAGCAAATTTTGTACCGGGCTTCCGGCTGTAAGACATAGTCACCTCATGGGCCAAACCCCGGTCCACATGGGTGTGGGCTCGCTGCACCCAAATAGATCTATCACTCATGTCCCTCGGTCCAAATACGAGGATTAATGGTCTTAAGTGTGCGCCTACCCATTCACATGATCTAACAGTTCATTCCTTAGCTAACCATACCAATTGTAATCGTTTGTAAACATTTTGGAACATGTACTTCACCCCCGAAGTTATAAAACAAAAACAGTTAAAAGAAAAGGGGGACATGAACTCACGGTTTTGCATTCTTCAATTCAATCCAGCGTAACTCACAGCTGATACTCGTGTGCACGACTACCTACAACGTACTATGGTTTATTAGACAAGCGGGTCGTGCCTTGACTTAGTATTAATTAGTGTCTTTGAGTTACGTTTCTTTGGTTCATCAATATTATTCCAAGTTATATAATTATTTATCAAAATAATAAATATTTTAACTTAAATTATATTTACTAAATTTTGGAAAATTAGGTGTTGTTTGTTTTTTGAAGAAAAGTGCTTCTGGCCACTTATGTCTGCGTCGCGCAGACACGCGCAGACCTTTGGGTCCTGCAGCTTGTTTGTTTTCTTGAAGATCTTCTCACCAAAAACCTCTTCCCCACCTCTTCCCCAAGCAGACATGAACCCAAGTCTTCAAACCTCTTCAAACCTCTTCTCTCTGCCATTCAACACAAACCACCACCTCCTCTTCTCTCTGCATCACCTTCAGCACCTATCTCCGCCACCACCTCCACCACCACATCTCCGCCACCGCCACCACCTCCACCCCCACAACGAGTCTGGTTAACCCTTCTCCGGCTACCACCTCTTTCTCACCCCTCTCTCTACTTTCTCTCTCATCGTTTCACCGTCGAACATCAGGGGGTTGCTCAGATCTGAAAGGTTGCTCAGTCGGTGGTGGAGGAGTTGGTTGGTGGGGAAGACGGCCGTTGCTCAGATCTGAAAGCTTGCTCAAAACAGGGGTTGACCCAAACATTTCTCCGCCGCCACTGTTAATGGTTGGTATTTTGGTATGGTGGCGGGTTGATGGCGGTGGCAGGTTGATGACGGTGGTGGGTTGATGGCGGTGGCGGGTTGATGGCGGTGGCGGGTTGATGGCGGTGGCAGGTTGATGGCGAATGGTTGTGGTGGTGGTGGTAGATGAAGGCAGAGAGAGAGAAAGGAGTGTACTATGCTGTGTTTGTTGTGAGAAGAGAACATAACCCAAGGTTTTTGTAGAAGTAAAAAAAACAAACCATCTTCTCCTTGCAGACTGCAGGCATTTGGTCCACCTCTTCTCCTGCAGATGCCTACAGATGTGGTCCGTAGACTGCAGACCTTTTACCTCTGAAAAAACAAACAGCACCTTAGTTAAAATAATATATTTTAACTTGTCACACTTATGTATTTGTACATGAATATTTCCTAAGGATGGGTGTATTTATACTCATATTCTTATACTTGTGTATTTTTGCCAAGTATCGGTGGCGTATTCCGGTGTATATTTATACGTACGAGGATACGTATTTTATTGTGTTTATTAAGTATTGTATACTTAACTTTTCCGGAATAATATTCTAATAAAAATCCATCAACATATATATTCTCAAAATATATATTTTTAAGAAATATTACATAGAAAAATTACTTATAATTTTTCCCCCAGCAAAAATATTTATAAATTTCATATAAGTCTCGAAAATAATATATTTTCAAGTTTAACTTGGAAAATATATATAAACTTATTTTTCACCCAAAAATAATGTATTTCATGTTTATTCAAGAAAATATATATTTTCTCCCAAAATAATATATCTTCTAATAATTTCCAAGAAAATATATATTTTTACTTACCAAAAATAATGTATTTTCTCCTTGTCAAAAATATGATATATTTTGTAATAATTGTAAAAATTATATTTTTGTTCTCTAGGTGTCCAAAATACTAATTACTAAAATATACTTATGAATTAATTTTCCGGAATATTTTTGTAAGTTATATTCCTTGTCGGTTTCACCAATATTTTGGGTATAATTTATATATTCATATTCTTGGAATTTTGGTAATATTTTGGATTGGAATTTCTTGGTATTTTGGTGAGTTATATTATTTCAAGTCCTAAAATAATATAACTAATACACATAATATACAAATAATCACACACATGGTGACATCTAAATATATATTTCCTAAATACATATTTAGTCACTTTTATTTACAAAAACCAACCTCCAATATTTATAATTTTTGTAACAAAAATTATGGCAAACTTTATATAAAAATTCATGGTTCAAAATATACTTGTAAATATTTGTTTAAAAATATTTTTCTAAGTGTTAAATTTCTAGAAAACTTTTGCCATAGTTTCCCCAAAAAATGGAGGTTTCCATGCTTTCAAAGCATATCATTTTCTTTTATAAATCACCACAATCAACAATAAACCAATCAACACTTACCAATTTGCCAAAATCAAGCATAAATTACTACTTCATGAACTTGAAAGTTTACAAAATTTTGTAGTAACTTACTAGTGTGTTTAGTAGGCTTAGTTACCCTTTAAAGTGTGGTTGTTTATTTAAAAACTTCATTTTTGAAGGAATTAGTTCTTTTCAACTTGTAATTAAATTTTCTAAAAATGTTTCTTCTTGGATTTTTCTTGTTAAATACATGATCCTACACTTGATTAACCACTAAAAATGTGGTTAATTTCTTTAAGAACCAAGTTTATGTAAATCTTGTATTTTTAACTTGGTTTCTTGAAAAATCATTCTTAAAATCATAGATCTACAAGACTTATATTTCACTTTGATCTTCATTCTTCAAGAAAAACAATTTATAGTTTCAAGTTCATGATTTACACTTGGATGATTACTTTGATCTTAACATAATCATCCTCTCATCTTGCTAGATTATGTCTTTAATCACTATCTAGCAAGATCATACGATGTTTAACATCATAAACACAATCTAACAACAATCAAATAGCATAACAACGCTTAAACAATATGATTTCTTATGATTTTAGTCTTATGTTCAAGTTTCATGTTCTTGATTCATAGTGTTCTTTATAATTAACAACTTGTATCATTCTTTAACCACCAAAACAAGACGTAAAATGAAGAGTAGAATGATCTTACTACTAGCTCAAGGCTAGGGATGATCACTAGATGAAAATGAAGTGGATAAAAGCTTGTGTGAGTGGTCCTTCAACCTCCAAGAGTTCCAAGCTTCCTTATTCACCTTCTCACACCTTTGAGTAGTAATGGAATGTATGAGAATTGAATGATAGTGATGGTGGTGGTGCTTGGTGTTCTCGACCGAAACAAGGAGAGGAATAAGAAGAGGAGCTCAAGTGTGAAGTGAAGTGTGAGGATGATGGTTATGAACTTTAGGATTTACGTATAATCTTCCAACATTATTTTAACTAATGGTTTATATGTTTAAAAAGTTGAAACATAATCTAATAAAATAACAAATAAAAATCACATGTGGGGGACACATGTGACCGTCCACAAAAGGGGGGGGGGGGGTCTTGGTTGTGTTGTGATGATAAGTTAGATCATTCAGTTAGATTATAAGTATATTGGTTAGGTGTTTAGTTATTATATGTTTATATAGTGTGTTATGATGTTCGGGGACCATAACTAGCTTGGTAATGTTAAAACAGTGCTTCTAGTGAAAATTTGGTGTTTCGGGTAGTGTCCGGTTGTTCGATTGGTTACCGGTTCGTTAAGGCGCTAAGCTATGCAGTTTAGTGTGTTTTATGTTACCCTTTGTGACAGTTTTGATTCCCGACACTTAGGAAAGCATTCAGGACCATTTAACCATAATTCTGCATGATATTTAAGTGCTTAAATGCTGAATTTTGCTGATTTCTGCAGAATTCTTCAGTTTATGTGATTTTTTGGCACTTTCCGGCACTTAAACTATCACTAGGAATGCTGTTTTGTGATCCTTACTTTCCTACACACTATACTAGTGTATCTCTTGGTTTTTGGCTCATTCTGTGTCTCAATACCATGTCTGTCTATGTACTGAACTCTGCCATCATTTTTCTGATTTGTCTAATAACTGTGCTAACTTTGTTTCGTGCATCATTTGAATCAATAAAGTTTCCATGCAATAATGACATGTCATTTGCAATATATAATGCACATGTATGTATGATAACAATAATCAGAAAGCAATTCAAGTCATTATTTGTAATTCAGCACAGTCATTAAGCACTAATCATTGTTTAATAATTGTACGGATACCTGGAATTTTGACAGTTGTCACATTTATCACTGGAGATACCGAAGGGTTCCATCCGTTAATGTCTTTTTGGTGGCGTGCAATTCCTTGATCGGAGATACTGAAGGGTTCTAGCAGCCGTTGATGACAAGTTTATCAAAGGCGGTGGCGGGTTGTCAGGCGTTGTGCATTTCCTTGTCGGCGAAGGATACTTGCAGTGGTGGTGTGGGGTGTTTCATGGTCCACGTACAGTGATGTTTCAAAGGAAACATACAACAGATATACTTAAACATTATATTATAAAGTAATTATTATTATTATTATTATTATTATTATTATTATTCATCCATAATTTTTGAATATTTCAAAAAAAAAAGATAAAAAAAGTGGTAACCTGATGACCTAATTGCATACTATTGAAACACTAAATTAAAGTTTAGTTAATTTATTGAGACAAAAAAGCTTGGATGATTTAATTGAGACCTTGAGGAAACTTAGTTACATATCTATGGCATTTTCTCTGTTAGGTTGAAAATATAAAATCATGACATATCGTTTCCTTATATATTTCAATCATCAATGCGTTGGTACTTAAACTCTCCATATATATCTCTATTATCTCTACTATATTATGATATATTTTTCAAAGACTTCTTAAAATTTAACTAGTACACGCATAATTGTGTAAAGTACAAAACCTAGTGTACATGTTAACCACTTTTAAGGGCAAATCTGTCTTTTTAACAACATTTACATCATTACCCCTCAAAACTTAAAGTTTTCTCCATTTATCTTTATGTGTGTATTCCTCAAATTTATTTTTCCTTGTTTTTCTCTTATACTTTTCAATATATTATATTTTAAAATATTCTGAACATATCGTTAAATCGTGCTTATTTTTGTCGATGTGTCAATGTAAATTTTGTTCAAACATCGAGATGTAAATTATAATGTACAAGTCATTCACGCATGCATGTACACGTCTTTTGATGCATTATAATATTCAAGTCAGTTATCTATACCATATTATAATACGTTTTCCAAGAAACTCTTTAAATTTAAGTAGTATATATATAATTGCTTAAAGTACAATACCTAATGCAAATGTTAACCACTTTTTAAGGATAAATTTGTCTTTTTAATAATATTTACGCCATTACCCCTCAAAACTTTTAATGTTCAAGTCAGTTATCTATACTGTATTATAATACATTTTCCAGGAAACTCTTGAAATTTAAGTAGTGTATATATAATTGCTTAAAGTACAATACCAAATGCAAATATTAACCACTTTTTAAGGGCAAAGTTGTCTTTTTAATAATATTTACGTCATGTCGCCTCAAAACTTATAGTTTTCTCCAATGTTTTTAGGGCTGGACCGGTTGTCGAACCAATCTCCTTACCGGTTCACTGGTCGGGTTGGTCGGTCAGGATGTAAAAATCGAGCGATGCCATAAATATTATAAAAAATAAGATGGATAAAATTGACTTTTTTTAATTAAAAACCCGGTTCAACCGACCCGTTTTCCGGTCCAACCGCTAGTTCCTGGCCTAACCGATCAGTTCGATTCAAATGGGTCTGATATGGTGAACCGGACCGGCCAGACCCCCGGTTACCGGTCAGAACATTAAGTTTATCCCCTTAACTCTACTCATGTATTCCTCAATTTTATTTTTCTTTGTTTTTCTTTTATATCTTTCAATATATTATGTTCTAAAAAAATCTGAACAAACTGTTAAAACGTGTTTATTTTTGTCGACGTGTCGATGTAAATTTTAATCAATATCGAGATGTGAATTATAATGTACAAGTCATTCATGCATTCATGTACAAGTCTTTTGAGGCATTACAATGTTCAAGACAATTAGATGGTTATAATGTACAAGTTATTAATGGATAAATGTACAAGTATTGTAAGCACTTTTATGATTTAATTCAAATTAACTAAAAATTTTAAAACATACATAATTATAACTATTCCATCTAACTTACTAGTTAGTTTAGAACTTATAGTATTCTTCCTTAATATTTACACATATATTTCTCAATTTTATTTTTCTTTATTTTTCTCTTATATCTTTCAATATATCATATCTTAAAGGGAAATTGGAAAATAATAATCTTATCTATCTGAATTTGGCCAATAATAATCCCAAGTCAGGAAATAGCCGCTAATAATCCGACCTCGTCCAAATTTTTTGTAAAATACTCCACAGTAAAATCTAGCTAACGGTGTTATAAAAAATGGTGACGTGACTGCCACATGTTAAATGACTCAAATGACATGGATTTTTTTAAATGACATGGATTATTTTAAATCTTTTATTGGTTTTATTGACTGAGTATAAAAGGGGCATTGATCCCAACTTAAAACACCAGACAATCAAAACACACCAACATGAACCCTAATTCTACACATTCATAAGTGAACCTTCAATCTACAAATTAAGCTTCTTCAATCGATCCCAATAACGAAAATATGAGTTCATCATCATCGTTTGGTTCAATTCGTTCAAAAAACCCCAAAATTTTCAGATTTGGCACGGATGGAAAAGTTTATTGTAACCATGAATTAGTTTCAAGCCGTAGGGTGGTTGGAAATCAAAGTTCAAGGCAAGGAGAAGAGTTTTGTGGATGCCCTCTATGGCATGTAAGTTAATTTACAAAAAAAAATTGATATTGAATTTCGAATTTTTACCAATTGTTTGTAATGCATGTATATAGCGATCTGATTGCAAATTCTTTATGTGGAAACAAGAAGTCGATGCTGTGTTATCAAGTGAATGCAACTGTCGTTTCGTTGAGATGGACAATGCAAGACTTGTGTTGGAGAAGACGTTGATAGAAGAAGAGAATAAGAGTTTGAAAAAGCAATCAAAGAAACAACAAGAATGTTGGTTTTAAGAGTGGGAGAAGGATTAAATCAAGATTCAATCGCATAAACAACAAGAATGTAGCAACAATTTTAGCATACCTGATCATTTGCAGCTTTCTTCTTAAGATGGATTTTAGGGTTTTCAAGAGATGGGGTTTTGATCTTTGGTGTGTTATGTTGGGATCAATGCCCCTTTTTATAGTCAGTCAACAGTAAAGGATTAAAATAATCCATGTCATTGGAAATAAATAATCTCATTTGAGTCATTTAACATGTGGCAGTCACGCCACCATTTTTTTATAACGTCGTTAGCTAGATTTAACTGTGGAGTATTTTACAAAAAAATTGGACGAGGTCGGATTATTAGCGGCTAATTCCTGACTTGGGATTCTTATTGGTCAAATTCAGATAGATGAGATTATTATTTTGCCTATCTTAAAAATTATGAACATATCGTTAATATGTGCTTATTTTTGTAGACGTGTTGATTTAAGTTTTATTCATTATCGAGATGTGAATTATAATGTACAAGTTACTCATGCATTCATTTACAAGTCTTTTGATTTATTATAATGAACACGACAATTAGACGTTTATACTATACAAGTTTTTAATGCATCAATATACAAGTCCTTTAAGCACTTTCATGACTTAATTCAAATTAATTATTTTTTAAAAACATGTGGTATAATCGAAATCGTTCACTGGACGTTTACAATTAGTTTAAAACTAACAATTTTCCCCCTTATCTTTACCCATGTATTTCTCAGTTTTATTATTTTTTTTTCTCATATATCTTTCAATATCTTATATTTTAAAATAATTCTGAACACGCTAGTTAAAACGTGCTTGTTTTTGTCGATGTAAATTTTGTTCAATATCGAGATGTGAATTATAATATACATGTCATTCATGCATTCATGTACAAGTCTTTTGATGCGTTATAATGTACAAGTCAATAATACAATTATAATGTACAAGAAATCAATTCATTAATATACAAGTTCTTTTAGCACTTTTATGATTTATGCATTCATATGTAATGTAACGCTCTGTATATTTCTTTCTTTTCCATTTTAATGTAACATGTATTCTCTTTTCAATTCCTTGTAATTTTGAGACTTGATCATAATGAAAATTCTCTTTTATATCATTTTTGCGTAATTATTTATTGTATAATACATAAATACTCACGAATACGCATTCTAATTCCAACCGAGCAACAGATCGAGATTCTACTTTCTTTGGAATGTTATTTCATAAATGTTTTTATTATTTACCATGCTTCCATACACTTAAATGCCCAAAACATGCTTAACTGTGAGTTTTTAGCATAAAATAACAAACAAAGCAACTTCAGGGACTAAAACTGATTTTTTGAAAGTTTGTAGAAGTCCTTGCGGATCGTATCAATACCCTTTGTGGTCCTTATGGGGTGTGTTTGGCGGCAGACTCGCAATAACTTGCGTTTTTTTAATGTTTCCCTTCTTCTAACCCCCAACCAACTCCTTTAATACCCCAAACCCTAATCCTACTTATAAATACTAACCCTATGTAGCATTTGGTATGAAGAAATAGAAGGTGGAATGAAATGGATCATTATGATGGAATGAAAAGAAACATCTTTGGTTATAAGTGGTAATGGAATTTAGCATTCCACAGGAATGTAACTCCTTCCAAGTATAACAATTTTCATTCCTTGGTAAGGGGATGTTTTTTTTTCATTCATTCAAGGAACGAAAGAAATATATTATTATTATTATTATTTTTATTTTTACTGTCGCAATTATATTCTTGTCGTTTTTAATAAATTGTATTTCATTAGTTCGTCTTTTTTTTTGTCTATCAAACTGTACGAAGTAATGATTTATTCTATTCTCATATGAGTAACCAAACATCACAATGGAATGGAATGATCCATTTTATTCCATTGTTCATTCCATTCTCTCGTTTATTTCATTACCTCATACCAAACAGACCCCTAACACCTCCTAAACACTTTCACTACTCCAAAAACTCTATTAAACCCTTTCAAACCATCTATTTCTCCAACTTTGGGTAGTGAATTCAAATACCAAAACAATGAGTTTTGGCTTCCTTCTTGCGTATTTCTTACTTGTTTTCTTCTTCCCTGTACTTGGAAAAGCCTCTAGGAGTTATTCCACTTGTTTACCAAGGTAAATAACCATTTTTGAGGACCAAGTTGGGATTTTTCCTAAACTCTATATACGTGCTTTCTTAACTTTGTTTTTGGAACTTCCTCACACCAAACCAAGTCACCAACAAGTTTCCATGTTGAATGGATTATGTTAAGGCTATTTCCATAAACTTTGAGGTTCATGTGCCTCCCTTTTGTATCTTTTTAAGTCTCTAAGTAACCTACAACCAACTATGTGAGTGAAACCAAACCAAGTCTCCAAACAAGCAATGTTGGAAGACTTGTGTTAAGGTACAAATGGTGATGTTGAGGACCTTGGTTCTACAAATAAAACTTCCACCATCTCTCACTTGATTACTTCGCAAAATAGTTAGTTTACTTATGCATTCTTTCCTGGTATTCATGACCATCCAAATTATCAATTATGTTGGTAATTTTGTGCAATGGTGAAACTCTTGAGGCTTGTGGATTACCCTACCTCGAATGCTTGACTATATAAATAATAATTTATACATATAATACTTTCCCCAAAACCGAACCATAATATCAACCAACCCATGGTTGAATGTTATGTGTTAAGGTGGAGAATATCCTAGTCTTAGATTCCTTATTTTGGACTTTTAATGGGTGTTTAACACTCATAAAAACACACACTAATAACAATGTCCAAATAAGTGTCTAGGCGGGATATGTATTATGCATTTTCATACTCGTAATTTCCGATTACTTTCCAATCTCCAATCCTTATACTAATACACCTTTGTTTACAATTTTAGGGTGACTTTGGAGCTCCATCCCCCAAACCCGCTCGCTCGCATCTTGTGGATTTCTTCGCAAAACCGTGAGTTCATACTAAACCCTTTTACGTTTAAAACACTATCTGGGTTGCAACATGTACTCGTACTAAACACCCATACAAACAAACTTATTCAAAAAGGCAATCCTTAAACATTCTTATTTGTTATGCTAAGTGTGGATATGTGTTAGAATATTCTTATGTTTAACTATCTATCATTAACCTTACAAGCCTCCCTTAACATGTATAGCGCTATAGGATTAACACATCGCCCCATTTTGTGGGTCATTGTTAATTTATTCTATTCGACCTTATTTGCTTCGGTGATAAGGATATGCTAGTGCCAAACTTTGGATTGATTTTTAGCTTTTGCATGCTAGTATGATACATAATTTAGTATGCTATAAATATGTAGATTTGAGATTTATTCTTATGCTATGTAATCAAACTAGTATGCTCACCGACATATTTATTTGTTGACGGATATTTTATACATGTTGCAGGAGACGTTTGAGATGCTATCAAAATAAATTACTTAGGATGGATTTAGATACTCACCTAACCTATCTATGCAATTATGATGTTTTAGTCATGAAATTTCCGATTTTTGTGTTTATGTTCTTGAACAATGTAATGTTTTATTTGATTATATGACAACGAAAATTTTTAAATCTTAATATATCGCAAATTTAGTGCTATGATGTCTTTGAACAATCTATTACGTCTCACCTCGATGTTTCCGCCATCGGTTGGGGTGTGACATACAAGTCTTTTGATGCGTACAAGTCAACTAGACGGTTATAATTAGGGCTGTAAACGAACCGAACGAACACGAACAAGGCCATGTTTGTGTTCGTTCGCTAAGAAAATTAACATGTTCGTGAACTGTTCACGAACGCATACCGAACATAAGTTTATGTTCGTGTTTGTTCGTTAAGGAAATGCAGTTGTTCACGAACAGTTCGTGAACACTGGTCTCGAACACAAACGAACGCAAGCAAATAAAAACAAACGCAAACGAACATTTAACTTGAAAATAAAAAAATAAAGACACTGTTATCCTTAAACATTGGATATAAGTAGTTAAATACAACCATCAAATAATAAATCAAAACACAAGAAGTCGATTAGACTACCAAACGATGAATCAAGTTTAACAAATTTAGACATAATTATCCCCAAAAATGTCTTAGAATGTCCACATTTTAGCTAACTTAGAAAAAAAAAATAGGGTTTCAAGTTTTCAATATGTTTAGATAAAAGGTTTATTATTATTATTATTATTATTATTATTATTATTATTTTATAATCAAACTGACACGAACGAACGTAAACGAAGATATTACCGAACGTTCACGAACGTAGTCGAACGAACGAGACCTGTGTTCTTGTTCGTTCGCTAAGCTAACCGAACGAAATTTTTTGTTCGTGTTCGTTCGTTAAGCTAATCGAACGGACATAAACGAACTTCCCGCCGAACGGTTCACGAACTGTTCGCTGAACGTTCGGTTCGTTTACAGCCCTAGTTATAATGTACAAGTTATCAATGCTTTAACATACAAGTCCTTTAAGCACTTTTATTAGTTAATGCAAATTAACTAAAAAATTTAAAACATGTGGTATAATCGAAATTGTTCCCTCTGACTTTGCAGTTAGTTTAAAACTTACACCCTTATCTTTACCCACGTATTCCCCAAAATTATTTTTTCTTTTTCTTTCATATTTTTCAATATATTATGTTTTAAAAAAAAAATAAACATATCATTAAAACGCACGTATTTTTGTCGACGTAAAATTTACTTAATACCGAGGTGTGAATTATAATGTATAAGTCATTCGTGTATTCATGTACAAGTCTTTTGATGCATTATTATGTAAAAGTCAATTAGATAATTATTATATACAAGTTAATAATGCATTAAATCCACAAGTCCTTTAAGCACTTTTATGACTTCATTCAAATTAACTAAAAAAATAAAACATGTGATATAATCGAAATCGTTCTCTCCAGTAGTTTTACAGTTAGTTTAAAACTTACAATTTTAATTATCTCTTATCTTTACCCACGTATTCCTCAATTTTATTTTCTTCTTTCATATCTTTCAATATATTATGTTTTAAAAAAATTTAAACATACTATTAAAATGTTTTTGTCGATGTAAATTTTAATCAATATCGAGGTGTTAATTATAATGTACAAGTCACCACAACTCTTTTGATGCATTATATTGTAAAAGTCAATTAAACGGTTATTATATACAAGTTATTAATTAACGCATCTAATGTAAAAGTCCTTTAAGTACTTTTATGATTTTTAAGTTTTATAGTCGTGTTATTTATATATGAAATAACTAGTTTAAGAACCCGCGAGGTTCGCGGGTGGACTAAAACACAAATGAATAAGTTTAATTTATTGAACTAATCGTTTGAATTAAATGACCGTTCAAGTAATAATAAATTAGTAAACTACAATTTGACAAATAATTTAATCTCTCGAGATACATGATGATGCAAATTTGTGTAATATTGTGTTTATGGAAGATAATGGAGTCACGACACTATGTTTGGCCAGTAGATCCAGTTAGTGTCAACATTCTTGCAGTAGTTATGGTTACGTAAAAACTAAAAACATTCACTTATGAACCAATATGAAAAAAGGTATTGGAAAATTTACCTGACCAAAACCCGAACCAGGAACCACAACTATACCAGTGGCGTTTAGAAGGCGAGCAGCGTAATAAGCGTCGGGTGTTTTTTAAGTGATTCCGCTTCTTTTATTGCTTTGATGGGCAGCCGAATGCGTGGGAAAAGATACATTGCGCCTTCTGCTTTGTTGCAAGTAACACCCTCTAACTTGTTCAATCCATCTTCCAATATCTATTATTTAAAATTGATAAAAAAAAAAAACAAAATTAAATTTGTTATAGTGGCTTTTCTCATATACCGGTACCGTAGCGATATGGCATCGATATAGCCTAATTGGTATTGGTATTAGGATTTCTCAAATGCGGATATTCGGTAAAATACAATACCGTATCTGTACCAGCTTTTTTTTGGTATTTCGGCATTCGGTACTGAATTATTACTCTCACCGCTGCAAAAAAAAAAAAAAACACATAAAAATGGAACATTACCATAAAACTGACTTATATTTTGCTTATATAAATCAACTTTATAGAGCAAAATCTATTATTTAAGGAGCGTAGTACCTGAACCCCCCACAGGTAGGGAGGAGGTTGAAGGCTTGATGCTAAGTAACCAGGTGGAGGCATAGGCGAATAAGCCTGTTCAAGAAGTAATTACGTAAACACCACCTAAATTTAGTCAAACAACTCACACCCCACATGCTCCAATTTGACTATAAGATTAAAAGTGTTATAGATACAAAACCTGAAATCCGGTCCAATCAGGTGGGACCGCTCCCATGGCATTGCCTGAGGGCTACTCCTGAGCAAACAAAAACCAATAAACAATATAGATAAGGAATGTAAGTAAAACAGAATAACAGCATCTATTGATGTAATAATCTAAGTTGTAAAAATAAATATTCTTTAGTTGTTTTCATTTTTTTTGAAAAAAACATACTTTAAATTGTACAAAAGTGAAAACTTACCTGCTACTTTCGCAATAGAGAGACCGAGTCCAATGAGAGAGTAAGCAAAAGACATCATTGCGGCTAGTATCGATAACCATGAACTTGCTAAAACAGTAGTTTGAGCTGATAAACTTGCTACAAGTCCTGCTTTGGCAACAGAGACACACTGTTGCTCCATAGCTTCTAGTAGAGACTGTGAAGGTTGTTAACATATATAATCAGAAAATACTTTTTCATTTTATAATTTAAATTAACCGTTTTCGGCTAAGTGAGGCCTCCATTTATAAAGAACTAACCTGGTGTTCTGCAGACATTTTATCAAATTCATCAATGCAGCACAATCCTCTGTCTGCTAGTACCATCGCACCTGTTAAAGAACATAGTATCTCAGGTATTCAATTTTACATAGCTATGTAATAACGTTTTGAATCTAATATGTGGAAGATATAATACTTACCTGCCTCAAAAGCGTAGTCACCGGTCATTGAATCTTTGACGACAGCAACAGTGAGGCCAGCATTTGTTGTGGCATTCCCGCAAACATATATACCACGTGGTGAAACCGAAGATGCTGCTTGCAGTAGTTGACGTTTTCCTAGTCCAGGATCACCTGATATGGAACATATGGCACTCGCTACGTTAGTTGACTGTATGAAATCATAGAATTTACCCAAATGAGAAAACCTCGTACCAACAGTTATGACATGAATGTCTCCTCTAACAGGAACTTTATTCTGATCCATTGAATGCTTTCTTACACCTCCAAAAAGTGCCAATGTTATACCAGCTGTTCAATGTAAAAATATTAATTAATGACATATTATCGATACGAAGCTGATCTTTCTCTCTAAGCCAATCGAAACTTCTTTGAGAGATAAAATCCCGTGCTTCATCGTAAGAAATGTCATCAAGCCGATAATTGAAGTCTCCTAAAAAGACAATCATGTCTGCCTCGGATAACTCTGGCAACTCATTCACCGATAGGCTACCCATAGCCTGCAATAGCATGCGTCAATTTAGATCCAATGAACAAAAAAAATAAAAAAATGTATTACTTACGTTTTCGAGACGGGTCGTTTGGATACCGGATGAGACTGCAGCTGCAAAAAGTAAGGCGGACACCAAAGGAGAACCAGAGAGAATCCAAAGTGAATAAGATGAGGTGGCAAGGAAGCAAGATAAAAAAGGTACGTTCCAATTTTTTTTCACATGAGATATCTTTTCTTCCAAAATCACTCTATAATAACTACAAATTCACTGTACAACTCTATGATGCAATCCAGAAACATAAAAGATAGATATGCAAAGTATCACAAGTAAAACACATTCATATATCAAATATATGCATAATCATAATTCAATTCCCCATGTACGGTTTCAACTCCAAGTCAGATCTAGCTTCAATAATACCACGAGGTAAACCCTTTAAGTTTGTGGAATCTGGCAAAGATTCCTAGAAACCAGCATAAAAAAGGTCATTATCAACACGCAATAAGGACTCTCAAAATACACAAAAAACAAACATGTCCCAAGATCAACCGATACAACTTTTAAAAGATTCTGGTGATTTTGAAACTGTACCTTTGATGTGTAGAACCGATATAATTTTGAGTCCAGCTGATGAGGCATACAAGAAAAAAGACGATTGTTAGTAAACACAAAAGCTTCAGTTAGTCTTCAAGCATATTATTAATCAGATTCATGCAAAATGCATGAATCCCCCAATCTAACAATTTAAATGCATTAAATAAAAACAGTGTCATATCATACCTCTGTCTGCAAATACTGGTAATTCGTTGTCCTATATACAATGAATAACATTAATGTACAAACAAATCCCAATAGCGGTTTCATTGTGTATCCACAAAGTCCCTGCATACATAGCACAACCTCTGCATACTTAGAATCATATATCAAATGTACAAAGTGTGCCCTCAGAAACAAACTGCTATTGACTATATAAACTTACCCAATCACAATGGTTTTGTCTTTTCCTCAATATATTCCTCCATGGTTTGGATTCTCTCATAGACAAATATTGTTTCTATATATTCTCATGCCAAACTGCATAGATACTTATTTCATTAAGCATCAACATCATTCACAACCAGTTGTTACATGCTGGTATGATTCAAACTATGAACAAACATGAAAAAACCCCTCAGTGCAGATCTTGAGGTATAAAGTTGCAAATTAGGGCTCATAATGATAAAATAACCATCCATAATCATGTAAACTTATAGCCAGAATATTATAAAATACTTTAATTAAATCACTATTTTAATAAGAGCACTTCAAATCACTATTTTACATGATAATTAGGTTTCTCGAAACTAACATAACTAAATAAACAACGATGTAACAAAAAATTAACTGATTATATAAATCAAATCAAACGGAAAAATACAGAATGTTGAAATACTAACCGATTGCAGAAAGTTTGGTTCCCGATTTGAGATTCGCGATAATTAGGGTTTTCGGTAATAACATCCCTAAATAAACAACGATGTAAAAAAAAAATTAAGAGATTATACAAATCAAATCAAACGAAAACATACACAATGTTGAAATACAAACCGATTGCAGAAAGTCTCTGGTTCCAGAACGGCGGTGGAAGTAATCTAGGGTTGGTGTGAAAAGGGAAAGACAATCAGAGAAGAAGAAGAAAAAGGAATCGGGTTATAGAAGAGAGAGAGAGCGGTTTGAAGAAAACGTACGTGAGAAGGATTCAATTCAGCGTTACAACCAAAGTGAAAAGCGGGATTTACATTGAGATGAAGTTTGCCGCTCAAATCAACATTCAGAGGCCTAATAAGTTGCCAGGTGGCAATGAGTGGCTTAAGTTTGTGCCAAGTGGCACTAAGTTGTTTTGTTTTAATATATATAATAGATTCATTGATTTTGAACCCAAATAAGCATTTTTTAAGCACCATACATAACCAATTCATTCTTGCAGTCAAGAAACATGTCCATGTGATTATGAAGATGACAACTTAAAGAAATTTTGGGTACCCAATTACATATTCTTACTTAGACAATTTATAAAAATACTAAGATGACTTCTATCTTGGTGTTTATGTGTACATTTATTGAGTTATAAGAATGGTTTTCATACGTATTTGATGCTTACTAATGGTTGCACTACGATTTAAAAGAACCTTTGAGTTGTCAGGTTAGATCTCTCCGTAGGTTATGGAAATATTGCTCAAGTGTTGTATTTCCGCTGCAACGCGCAGACACCCTACTAGTAAACTAAAATCATAGATATGATGTCCAAAAACGTATATTTTAGAAAGTGAAATGGGAAGCTTCTTATGTTTTTTTTTTCATTCTTTTATTTTAAAAGAGAAGACTTAATAAGAGTCACAAAATTCAATATCCATCCGAAATAAAATAGTTATAGAATTTAAAAGTATTTGTCAAAACTCAAAAGGACGTAAAAGACAAGAGAGCAATGTTTGGTGAAAGGAACGAGTTATATTGGCTTTATCCATGATCTTGCCAATTTTGACTTCTTTTCTTTATCTTAAAATTTCAATATATGAAAAGAAGTATATAATAATGTTTTTTTTCTTTTTTAACTTTCAATAAAGCTTGGTCATTCGGATACAGTCATAGGTAAAAGGTCACACTTGCCCGCAATCACACAATCACAGACAGCTCTGATAACCCGGTCCGTCACCAATTTCAGGAGAAACCCATTGTCTGAAAGATCATTGTGGTAAAAGTACCGGCTCGCACATAACATTTTATCACGAAAAGACTTCAACCGACGACCTCCCTAGAAAAAGTTATCCGGTACCGCTAGAGCACTAATCCTTTGATAGAAGACGTATATAATCCAATAACAATAATATAAACTACTTAATTAAGTATCAATGTCAAAAAAAAAATTATTTATGACAAAGTCAATCAAGAAGATTTCAAATTTAAAGATGATTAAAGAAAAAAAAATATAGACAATTAAAAAAGTAAAACTACTATTAACTATTTGGGCCGAAGAAATAAGAAAAGTACATGATGTCTTATTATATTTCTATAAACATATAATACTTGGATAATAAGTTTGACCACAGGAAGGTGATTTGTACACCTCAACTGTGTGTATGAATCTATTCTAATTTAATTATTGATATATAAAGTGGAAATTGTGATGACAGAGAATAAAATGGTTGATAAAAACATTGTTTATTGTATGCAAATTTAATGTATGGTATAAAGATTACCATCAAGTGAGATTATCCACGCTTTTCAACGCGATTTCAGTCGGTATCGGTTAGATACGGTGATGCTACTTAGCATAGCAGCCGAAAAAGATATATCAAAGAGGAAATTGACACATACTCTATACCAATCTATCTATACTTTCTATAAAAGGAGAAATCCAAGTGACATAAGAAAAGCTGATGTGTCAGCAGGAGAGCATGTCCAACAAGGCTTTTCTTATGTCATTATTACACCATAAACCTGAATATATAAAACACTTTAAAATACATTTAATGTTCTATCAAACCACTGCCTTGTGTATTTTCAAATGTTAAAGGTCTGGCCCACATTCCAAAGGGCAAACCACTGCCCATCTACGAGAAAGTAGTAGTTGGTTTCTTTGGCAAACGTATACTTAGCAGCAGCAGTTGTTGTTATCTTCCGTAATGCTTTTAGATCAGCAGATGTTTAACGCTAAGTACCGGGAAATTCAAATTCAAATATGCATGGGAATAAGTAATTAGCAATTAATATATGTCACTCAGAAACTCCTGTCAACCATCCTTCTTATATAAGGCTTTTCTTCTCATTTCCCTCTTCATATTTCATCACGCTTTCATCTTCTCTGATTTTGAAATTTGAAATTTAATCACAATCCGAATTCCGAATTAGAAGCATGTCAATATCAGTTGACAGTAATAATCTTAGTTTTGTTAACGATTTGAATCCTGGGAAGGATATGTGGAACATGAAGGCGATAATTCTTCGAAAATGGAATCAGGGTTACAAGATGGAGATCATCTTCATTGATGAGAAGGTAATTTGTATCTCTGTTTTTCCATTTTGTTATTATTTTAGAAAATGTAGTGTTGTATGCTAAGAAGATACTTTCTTTAAATGTTCTTCAGGGTGCTAAGATTCAAGCAGGTATTAAGAGTCATCTGATACCTGTTTTTGATGGACAGCTGCAAGAAGATGCTGTTGTGATTCTGTCAAAATTTGGTGTTGGTGAGAATAAAGATTTATATAAAGTAGTAGTGCAGCCTTATAAAATCAACTTTTATAGATGCACGACTGTTACTCCTGTGAGAGATTGGCAAGGTGTTGAGTATGGTTTCAATTTCAGAGCTTATGAAGATATTCTTCAAGGAGAGGCGTTAAATGCTTTGAGTGTTGGTAGTGTATATTTTTGTAATCATGTCTTGCTTGTATAATATTAGAGAGTTTTACTTATATTCTTGTATAATGTGATCATATAGATGTTGCTGGATCTGTGATTTGTTGTGGAGATCTTGAAATCTTTTATCGACCTCCAAAGGAGACTAAGAAGATGAATTTCGAGATTGAAGATTTGGAGTAAGTTGTTGTTTATATGTTCAGCCATGTACTGATCATTAAATGTATTTAATGAGGTTAATAAATAAGATGAAGAATGTTTGTATTTAATGTGGGATCATGGTAATGGTAATAAATGAGATTTATAGTGTTTGTATGTAATGCTGAATAATGGTAATAAATGAGGTCTACAGTTTATTCTTAGTGAATATGGTAGTTAATTTATGGCTCATTTGCTACTTTAATAAATGTTATAGCTTTCCTGGTTGATTTTCTGTTTTTATTCATTCAATGTTGTTTTGATATGAATATTCTTTTCATGTAGGGGTAAGGTTTTGCGGTGTACTGTGTGGAATGATTATGCTCTGCAGATTAAGGACTTCATTTCTAAAATCCCACCTCATGAGCATGTGATGGCTGTTATACAGCATGGAAAGTGTAAGGAATGGAAAGGTATTTTTGTAAAAATTTTCTGCAAATCATAACTATACTGTTTATTTCTGGCAATATAAAAACAGGTATACATTAAATATCTATATACTTTTCCATGTAGGTGAATATACTGTTCAAAGTGATAGGTTTGCAACACGAATTTTTCTGAATGAAGAAATTGATGAAGTTGATGAGCTAAGGAGGAGATAATTTTTCAATGTAATTTCTATTGTATATATATGTTCAAGTCAAATACTTGGTTTCATCTCATTTGTATACTAATTATAATCATTTGGGGTATTCAAAAGGCATATACTGAAGTTTGGACAAGGGAGTGGTTCTACTTCTCAAACGATACTATCGTCTCAGAGTGTTTTTCCATTACATAAAGAATTTGTAACTGAAGGTGTGAAGAAACATGTTGATGAGATTAGCGAGATAGAAAAGGTTTCACATCTTTGTATATAGTTTGGTTATTTGTTTGGTTTGTCACCTGCGTGTTTTTACAGGAAGTGTCTTGTGTTTTTACAGGAAATGTCTTGTGTTGTGGTTGCGACAATTAAGATTGTGCAAGAAGAGTATGGTTGGTTTTATGCTGGCTGTCGTAAGTGTTTCAAGAAGGTGATGGGTAAAAGTGAATACTTGCAGAATGTTGAAAATGTTTCAGATGATATTCTTCGATTGCCTGCGACTTCTTTGGTTTGTATCAGATGTCATACTGAATGTACATCGATCACCACAAAGTAAGCAATGATGATTATTTAGTGTTATATTTATATAAGTAACATTCTAATACTGATATTTGAATATAGTTTTGCAGTTTACTTAGTTAGTTGTGTATATTTCAGGTTCAAGGTGCAAGTGCGGGTGCAGGATGAGACTGGTAATGTTTCTTTTGTTATGTTTGATAGAGATGTTCAGAAGCTTCTTGGATTAGCGGCGAGTGACATAAGAGAGAGGCAGGTTAAGGCCAATGATACTGGATTCCCTCATGAGCTATTTCGATTGGTTGATAAGAAGGCTGCTTTTAAGATTGATGTTTCAGAGTTCAATCTTAAAAATGACTATCGTGTTTATACTGTGCAAAAAACAAGTGATGATCCAATAATAATTGCTGAGTTGGTTGGTGGAGATGGTAATGGTGATGAAAATACTGATGAGGTAGCATATAAAATTACTCTTTCAATCTATTTATTTTTCTTTTGAGTTTTAAACACTGCATTCTGTACTTTTTTATATGATATCATATATTATGATCCTTTAGGTTACTCAAGAGGTAGCTGACGTTAAAGACGTTAACCTTTCAGACTCTTCCCAGGTGTCTGCTGAGCGAACTTCAAGGGTGAGTATTTATTTTTAAAGTATGTTTAGTACGTTTAAAAAGAGTTCATTATTTTATTAAATGAGATCAATAGTTGTTTTGTGATCTGTTGCAAGGATGTTGTCTCTGTTACGGCCGACTCTTCAGCCGTTGAAGTTGAAAAGGATTCTGGATCAAGTCCCAATGGAAAGCGGATGGCTTGAGATGCTGATGTTGTCAACGTTGGTGAGCTATCCACTAATGTGAGAAGAACCCGGAAGAAGCTGACAAAGGTTAACAATTAGATGCTTATGAAAAAACAATTCTTATGAGAGATAAGTAGAAGCCACTTATTTTTGAAGAATCCTTGTGGTTTTTATTTATGTCTGTTAACTGTTGTTTTAACAAACTGTGGTTAAAAGTTTGGTTTGTAAGGGCTACGATGATGAAAATGATATGTAATGTCTATGGTTTGAATATCAAGTAAGGTTAACCTTTTGTTTGTTATATAATATAATATTGTTATTATTCATTATATACATTTTTGGTGATATTGATGGACTGAATAAGTAGTAGGGTTGTATATTATTGTTAGATTGATGAATGAAAATTTAATCAATTGGTTAGTCGGAAAACTATTGGGGTCTGAGATACATTAACATCTGTAAGAGGCTAAGCACTGTTATAGTGTGCAAACATCTGTTAACCCCTAAGCACTGTTAAAAGATTTGTTAAAGACTAAGCACTGTTATATCGTGCTTCAACAGACCTTATGAGCTGTTGATCATCATCTGTTAAAGATCTTATATTATAGATCTTCTGTTGAATTGTGTAATATCTGTTGGTGAACAGCAGGACTTAGGTTCATCATACATTTTACTTCATCAGCAGAGGTTCTCTTTAGCAGACCTTTGCTTCAGCAGTCTTTGTCTTAACAGACCTTTTGGTTCATCAGCAGAGTTTGTTTGGCTATTCATGGACTGGATAAGTAGTAAGGTTGTATATTATTCTTAGATTGATGAATGAAAATTTAATCAATTGGTTAGTCGGAAAACTGTTGGGGTCTGAGATACATTAACATCTGTTAGTGGCTAAGCACTGTTATAGCGTGCAAACATCTGTTAACCCCTAAGTACTGTTAAAGATCTGTTAAAGGCTAAGCACTGTTATAGCGTGCTTCAACAGACCTTATGAGTTGTTGATCATCATCTGTTAAAGATCTTATATTATAGATCTTCTGTTGAATTGTGTAATATCTGTTGGTGAACAGCAGAACTTAGGTTCATGATACATTTTACTTCATCAGCAGAGGTTCTCTTTAGCAGACCTTTGCTTCAGCAGTCTTTGTCTTAACAGACCTTTTGGTTCATCAGCAGAGTTTGTTTGGCTATTGATGTACTGGATAAGTAGTAAGGTTGTATATTATTGTTTGATTGATGAATGAAAATTTAATCAATTGGTTAGTCGGAAAACTGTTGGGGTCTGAGATACATTAACATCTGTTAGAGGCTAAGCACTGTTATAGCGTGCTAACATCTGTTAACCCCTAAGCACTGTTAAAGATCTGTTAAAGGCTAAGCACTGTTATAGCGTGCTTCAACAGACCTTATGAGCTGTTGATCATCATCTGTTAAAGATCTTATATTATAGATCTTCTTTTGAATTGTGTAATATCTTTTGGTGAACAACAGGACTTAGGTTCATGATACATTTTACTTCATCAGCAGAGGTTCTCTTTAGCAGACCTTTGCTTCAGCAGTCTTTGTCTTAATAGACCTTTTGGTTTATCAGCAGGGTTTGTTTGGCTATTGATGTACTGGATAAGTAGTAAGGTTGTATATTATTGTTAGATTGATGAATGAAAATTTAATCAATTGGTTAGTCGGAAAACTGTTGGGGTCTGAGATACATTAACATCTGTTAGAGGCTAAGCACTGTTATAGCGTGCTAACATCTGTTAACCCCTAACCACTGTTAAAGATCTGTTAAAGGCTAAGCACTGTTATAGCGTGCTTCAACAGACCTTATGAGCTGTTGATCATCATCTGTCAAAGATCTTATATTATAAATCTTCTGTTGAATTGTGTAATATCTGGTCATGTACAGCAGAACTTAGGTTCATCATACATTTGGCTTCATCAGCAGAGGTAAAACCACAAAGTTTTGAAAGTATATACTAAGACTACATAACTTCATTCTTAAGTTAGTTTCCAAACAAGAAATTTGTCCATCAAACATGTCAACTAAAACATAAATTATACAAGGCTGAAAAGGTGTTCAAAGATCATGTCAACAAACTTCAAAGTGTATTTTTTCTCCTCTTACACTTTTTTCTTCGACTATCTCAAACCTCAGCTTTTTCCCCACAGATATTCCCGTTTGATCCATGATACACTGCCAGTCTGTATGCATCACTAGATGGTTGTTGTCACACCCCAACCGATGGCGGAGACATCGGGGCATGGCACTGAGCGAAACAGATTGTCCAGAAGTTTCCATAACAATTATCAATACTATTCAATTTAAATAATACGTCCCATACCGTATCTCAAACAGCAAAATAATTATTACAGACAAAAATCCAGGCAAATATTCTGTTCCGACCACTCAAATTTAAATGGACTGCAATTGTTTATCTGCTTCTAGAGACCCTTAGTTTGACCACTACAGAAAACTATTTGTTAGGCTCTAAAGCTTTATTCTAGCTTCAAATTCCTACCAAGTGTGCGTCCTAGGCACCTGTCACATACGTTAAAATAAAGTCAATACATAAAATGTAAAGGTGAGCATACAAGTTTGATAATAGCATATAAAGTTCGAATTCGTTTACGCATAACCAGCACGTACACATAGTGAAATGAAGCACGTTAGATATCGACATAGATCCATCGATATCAATGACTGCGGGTTGACTGCCTGAGGCAGATCGCAATACATGATTACCACCGTAATCCATGCAAGTAATGGTCCTTAACAACCCCCGTGTGAACGGGTGCTGAGTCCAAACTATAGTACTATCGTTGCTAAGGCAGGTAGACAGCATTCCATGTGTAAACATAACAAACAAGCATTCATAAGCCACGTATAACATGCATTAACGGTTAGCGTTCAAATAGTATTGAGTAGTGTGATTGTTGTAGTTTGAATATTCGTAACGTATGTAACGCCCAAAAGTGCTTAAAGCAAAAAAGGGATCGAGTTTACTCACAGCGATGAATGGATTGAAGGGAGCGCTTAGCGAGTAAGGTTAGCCTGAATAGATTCGACAGTACAACGATAAGTGATGTGTAAAACGTTACAAAGTGTGAAAGGGTCGGATAGTGGTTCGATCGGATGGTAATCCGATCGGACAGCAATCCGTGCGGATAACAATCTGTTCGGGTGGTCATCCGGTCGGACAGTGGTCCGGTCGGACGACGATTCTAGTGGATTGTTTCTTCCTATAAGAAGTATGTGTTTGCGTAAGATGGCTTGTCTTTTGGAGTTTTCATTGTAACGTTTTGAAAGCATTGAAGCATCTCTATCCATCAAGTCGTTCGATCGGATGGTGGGTCGTACGGATGACAATCCGTGTGGATGGTCATCTGGTCGGACGGTAACTCATTGGTGAGATTACTTTGTGGAGGCAAGTTCATAGCAAAAGTGTCACTCGATCGGATGTCCATCCGATCGGGTGGCAACCCTGTTAATGAACATGTTGAAAATTGTTTAAGTCTTTAAAGCCTTAGTATCTCATGATCCGAAGAGTAATCCAGTCAGATGGTCGTCCGATCGGATTGCAATTCGTTTGATACTCAAACTTCGGATACTATTGTTTTAGAGGTGGGACCCAAGTATGATCCGTTCGGAAGGTAATCCGTTTGGATGACCTATCCGATCGGACAGCAATCCGTTACAGTTGTTCCGTTCGTCCTACACTTGGTCGTTTTGATGGTTTGTCATTATGTCGAGACACTTTGACAACGTGTTAGCCAACAGAACCCCTAGTTCGACCCAGATGACCAACCCGACCAGGAATCACCCTAGTCCGGCCGGTTACCGGCTCGAGACGGTTGTTCTTGACTAACCCAAAATCGGTAGTCTCGTGGGTAGAATCTGGATCTTGAGCTAGTACAACACTACGATAGAGTAGAAGACTAGATCAGGGTCGGGTCCTATCGGTTTTGAGTACCTTGAGTGCAAAAGAGTTGGAAGAAGGTTAAAAACCATCTCTCAATCCTTTTCACCACGCTTGTGTCGAGATCTTTACAAGATCTTTGTGGAAATCGGTTAGATCTAAGTTGTTCTTGGTGGATTGAGGCCAAAACATGAAGTTCTTGAAGAACACATGATGACATCATCCTAGAACACCCGAAATCTAGTGATTTCACGGTTAAAAGTTAAGATTTGAAAGATAGAAAGGTGTAGGAGTGCGTGTAGATCAAGAAAGTACAAGATTTAGGACGAGATCTTACCTTGATCGAGAGAAATTGAAGAAAAGGTGGGGAGCACGAGCTGTTCGGACAGAGGGTTTCCAAAAGTAGAAAGTATGACAATGACAGGGGTATTTATAGGATTCCAAAAGAGGAAAGGGCTATCCGATCGGATGACACACCGCTCGGATGGCTGATCCGGTTGGATGACATCCTGGTCGGATGGCGTCTGATCTGCGGACAAGGGGCTATCCGGTCGGATGGCTATCCGGCCGGATGGCACTGGGTTGAATGTTCGACGCGACGATTTTTTTGGCGTTTCAATTTCGATTGCGAGCGGTTCGACACGATAGGGTTTCCTAGTCAAATTAATTTTAGTCCCAACTACTAAATATCATAGTTCAATTGTGATTCGCGTTCGAGTTCGATTTCGAGTTTCGATTGAGTTTGATTGCATTTCGAGTTAGATTGCGTTTCTATTGATTACCACAACACAACATAAATAAACATGCACAAGTAACACATAAGGCACACACACGTATAATAATAATCAACAAGTGTAGATCGAGTTGCGATTTGGTGTCGATTAGATTCTCATAGCTTGATTGTCAGTTGATTAGCTTTATCGCATTGTTACTTCCTATAGTTCACAGTCGCAAGTCGTTTGAATAACACGTCGATGGCTTGTAATTAACAACACTTACTCCACATAATACAAATAAAATAAGGAAATTTCTATCAGTCAAATCCGTATAACCGGTCGTTGACTTTGACCTTGACTTTGACTTTGACTTGTGAAAACACGGGGTGTTACAGTTGTTGTCGTCAGGTCTTCTAGGATCTCTCCTAACAACCAGCTGTACCAAAAACTTCACATGACCAAATGACAGCACAGCTCTACGGTAATCATTTAGCTGGTGTTCTCGAACAAAGTTCCTCGGTATTGCCTGTAAAGGAAAATTCTTTCTTTAGTTATTCATTCAAAACAGCATATACTTGTACGATCTCAGATCTGTTAATAGAATCACCGATTATATTACGTTCTTGTGTGTTCGGTCACGTTCGTGCACTTGGAGTCCGTTGAGACCTTGGTGGGAGTTTTGCAAATGGTGCGGAACAAGTCGTCAAGGTTAGGGTTTCACCCCTGTCTCAACAACTTCGTCCCTGTTTTGATAAAATGGAGGAGATTATTCATCAAAATATGGGTTTCACCCCTGATTTGGTATAATTCCCCCCGCTGAACAAGCGTTCGTTATTGATAAAGAAATCATTGATAAGTTGACAAAACAGCATCGATTAAGCAATTTAGTCGAGAGTTCGCGGTTTTCACACCTAATCTCGACCTTATCGCCCTTTTGTAGTTGAAAATTCGAGTGTAGTGATAGTGTAGTATGGGCGAGGATAGCGAGAAATAACCCCATACATAATCCCTACTGGATGTACTCAAGTCAGTCTGTTGGTTCATAACTATAGTCTAGGTTTCTAAGACTTCGACCCGGACTAGGTCGAGTCTGGCCAAATTCCCTATAGTTATGGCTCTGATACCAATCTGTCACACCCCAACCGATGGCGGAGACATCGGGGCATGGCACTGAGCGAAACAGATTGTCCAGAAGTTTCCATAACAATTATCAATACTATTCAATTTAAATAATACGTCCCATACCGTATCTCAAACAGCAAAATAATTATTACAGACAAAAATCCAGGCAAATATTCTGTTCCGACCACTCAGATTTAAATAGACAGCAATTGTTTATCTGCTTCTAGAGACCCTTAGTTTGACCACTACAGACAACTATTTGTTGGGCTCTAAAGCTTTATTCTAGCTTCAAATTCCTACCAAGTGTGCGTCCTAGGCACCTGTCATATACGTTAAAATAAAGTCAATACATAAAATGTAAAGGTGAGCATACAATTTTGATAATAGCATATAAAGTTCGAATTCGTTTACGCATAACCAGCACGTACACATAGTGAAATGAAGCACGTTAGTTATCGACATAGATCCATCGATACCAATGACTGCGGGTTGACTGCCTGAGGCAGTTCGCAATACATGATTACCACCGTAATCCATGCAAGTAATGGTCCTTAACAACCCCCGTGTGAACGGGTGCTGAGTCCAAACTATAGTACTATCGTTGCTAAGGCAGGTAGACAGCATTCCATGTGTAAACATAACAAACAAGCATTCATAAGCCACGTATAACATGCATTAACGGTTAGCGTTCAAATAGTATTGAGTAGTGTGATTGTTGTAGTTTGAATATTCGTAACGTATGTAACGCCCAAAAGTGTGTAAAGCAAAAAAGGGATCGAGTATACTCACAGCGATGAATGGATTGAAGGGAGCGCTTAGCGAGTAAGGTTAGCCTGAATAGATTCGATAGTACAACGATAAGTGATGTGTAAAACGTTACAAAGTGTGAAAGGTTCGGATAGTGGTTCGATCGGATGGTAATCCGATCGGACAGCAATCCATGCGGATAACAATCCGTTCGGGTGGTCATCCGGTCGGACAGTGGTCCGGTCGGACGACGATTCGAGTGGATTATTTCTTCCTATAAGAAGTATGTGTTTGCGTATGATGGCTTGTCTTTTGAAGTTTTCGTTGTAGCGTTTTGAAAGCATTGAAGCATCTCTATCCAACAAGTCATTCGGTCGGATGGTGGGTCGTACGGATGACAATCCGTGCGGATGGTCATCCGGTCGGATGGTCATCCGGTCGGACAGTAACTCATTGGTGAGATTACTTTGTGGAGGCAAGTTCACCGCAAAAGTGTCACTCAATCGGATGTCCATCCGATCGGGTGGCAACCCTGTTAATGAACATGTTGAAAATTGTTTAAGTCTTTAAAGCCTTAGTATCTAATGATCCGAAGAGTAATCCAGTCAGATGGTCGTCCGATCGGATTGCAATTCGTTCGATACTCAAACTTCGGATACGATTGTTTTAGAGGTGGGACCCAAGTGTGATCCATTCGGATGGTAATCCGTTCGGATGACCTATCCGATCGGACAGCAATCCGGTCGGATAGCAATCCATTACAGTTGTTCCGTTCGTCCTACACTTGGTCGTTTTGATGGTTTGTCATTATGTCGAGACACTTTGACAACGTGTTAGCCAACAGAACCCCTAGTTCGACCCAGATGACCAACCCGACCAGGAATCACCCTAGTTCGGCCGGTTACCGGCTCGAGACGGTTGTTCTTGACTAACCCGAAATCGGTAGTCTCGTGGGTAGAATCTGGATCTTGAGCTAGTACAACACTACGATAGAGTAGAAGACTAGATCAGGGTCGGGTCCTATCGGTTTTGAGTACCTTGAGGGCAAAAGAGTAGGAAGAAGGTTAAAAACCATCTCTCAATCCTTTTCACCATGCTTGTGTCGAGATCTTTACAAGATCTTTGTGGAAATTGGTTAGATCAAAGTTGTTCTTGGTGGATTGAGGCCAAAACATGAAGTTCTTGAAGAACACATGATGACATCATCCTAGAACACCCGAAATCTAGTGATTTCACGGTTAAAAGTTAAGATTTGAAAGATAGAAAGGTGTAGGAGTGCGTGTAGATCAAGAAAGTACAAGATTTAGGACGAGATCTTACCTTGATCGAGAGAAATCGAAGAAAAGGTGGGGAGCACGAGCTGTTCGGACAGAGGGTTTCCAAAAGTAGAAAGTATGACAATGACAGGGGTATTTATAGGATTCCAAAAGAGGAAAGGGCTATCCGATCGGATGACACACCGCTCGGATGGCTGATCCGGTCGGATGACATCCTGGTCGGATGGCGTCTGATCTCCGGACAAGGGGCTATCCGGTCGGATGGCTATCCGGCCGGATGGCACTGGGTTGAATGTTCGACGCGACGATTTTTTTGGCGTTTCAATTTCGATTGCGAGCGGTTCGACACGATAGGGTTTCCTAGTCAAATTACTTTTAGTCCCAACTACTAAATATCATAGTTCGATTGTGATTCGCGTTCGAGTTCGATTTCGAGTTTCGATTGAGTTCGATTGCATTTCGAGTTAGATTGCGTTTCGATTGATTACCACAACATAAATAAACATGCACAAGTAACACATAAGGCACACACACGTTAATAATAATCAACAAGTGTAGATCGCGTTGCGATTTGGTGTCGATTAGATTCTCATAGCTTGATTGTCAGTTGATTAGCTTTATCGCATTGTTATTTCCTATAGTTCACAGTCGCAAGTCGTTTGAATAACATGTCGATGGCTTGTAATTAACAACACTTACTCCACATAATACAAATAAAATAAGGAAATTTCTATCAGTCAAATCCGTATAACCGGTCGTTGACTTTGACCTTGACTTTGACTTTGACTTGTGGAAACACGGGGTGTTACAGTTGTTGTCGTCAGGATCTCTCCTAACAACCAGCTGTACCAAAAACTTCACATGACCAAATGACAGCACAGCTCTACGGTAATCATTTAGCTGGTGTTCTCGAACAAAGTTCCTCGGTATTGCCTGTAAAGGAAAATTCTTTCTTTAGTTATTCATTCAAAACAGCATATACTTTAAGTAATAACAGATAGATCCAAGATTATAAGTAAAATCAACCATATTAAAAGTAGATATGTAAATACCAAGCTGTGTGTCTCTAAAACATGGTATTCAAACTGTTTTTTATAATGTGGACGCCTTTTGCGGTGTTGGTGATTGGTACGGTTGCAGTGATGTTTTGTCTCCCCGTGAAGTGCAATCTCGTCTTTGTTAAAAACCTTCACAGTGAAGTTAAAGTCGTCTTCAGGAGTACTTCCCATCCATTGAAACAGCAGTTGGCAGCTTTCCTCAATGTCATTTTCGAAGCAAAAAGTTGTCCATCCTGGTCCCATAAAACCAGCAGCTAATCCCTTTTTGTTTTCAGGAGAGAAAACATAATGTACATAAACTTTACTACTCTGCTTTGGTCCATGTACTTTGGCAACCAAGTTATCAATTTTTAATCTCCTTTGCGACAACAGCTTCAGCAAATCGTGTGGTAAATGCTATAATTTTCATATATTTTAGAAATGTCATATTAGATTTTATATAGGATACAAAAATAAATTAGAAGTTTTTCTAACAGTCCAAAAGATACACTGGTAATATATAAAAATAAGTAGCAGTTTTTAATCTGTTTGCAGTATGTTTCTTCTTCAGCCTGTATTAAGCATCCATGAACATAATCTCTGTTCGAGCCATCTTTTCTAATCTCCAATCCCTCATTGTTCAAAACATTTAACTCAAATTTTGCTTCCTTCAATTTTTTTAAACACAGCTTGTCTATTTTGTTATTTCTATAAGTTTCAACAAACCGGGTCCATTCTGGCCCGTTTATCCTCTTACTTTTATGACCGATGCTCTGTACTGCAATCTTATACTTAAAACCCGTATAATCAACCAACTTTATCACTTCACACTTTCTTGGTAATTGGTTAGCCATTATCTTTGGAAATACCTATGTATATAAAATACACAACATTTAATATATCTTTAATTTTATAAATACAGTTTTTAGCATACAATTGTGATTTGAGCTAACTTGTTCTAAGAATATAGCTTACCAATCCCTCATTTAGGTCTGCCAATTGAGAGACGTTGATAATTATCATAAACTCCATCTGAAAGTAAAAAAATACAATAACAGTTAAATACTAAAATATAAAATCAATTGTATCTGAAAAGCATTCTATTTAAGGTATAAAAAAATATCCAACACTCTGTAGGACCAAACTTATATGTTGTGTACTTCAATATGGTCCCTACAACCAACAATATGAATCTAACACTGTGTACTTAAATGGAATGAATCAAAATGTAACTAAATAGGTTGATATAAATCTCATTATAAAATAAAGAAAATAAGTTCATATAAGTTTATCTATTTTAACATCAGTAGATTATGATTTTGATGTTTATATAATTTAAAATGAGGAAACTGAAAGGAACATGTCAAAGCATACCTATAAAATACACAAGAGAACAAAAAAAATACCTGATCTAAAACTTTAAACTTCTGATCGTCAAGTCTGAGGAAGAAGAAACTGTAGAGTTTTTTCGCCGGAGAAGAAGAGGTGAGATTGTATTGGGATTGTTGAAAATAAGATATTTATCTATTAACTTGTAATTGTTTATTTATTTAACTTATAATAATCTTTAATATCGGGATTTAAAAACTATTTTTAATTATATAAATATAAATATATTAAATTAATAGATAAGTTTTTCGTATTTACCATTTTAAATTTATATTCAAACAGTGGTTATTGCTGTGCAAAAATTGCGATGTTTTAATGTAAAAGGGGGTAAAGTATAAATTTTACAAAATTTAATTTCAACCAACCAGTGTAAATGTAACATCTGTATTAACTCCATTTAATATAATTTTCATCTCCATTATTGAATATAAGCTCCAGAAAAGATATTCGGAAGTTTTCTCAAATAACTTTCTTATCAAAATCGGTAAGGTTCTATTGCATAATATAGATTACACGCTATAAAATCAAGTATTTTTTTTTTGAATTTATTGTTTGTATTATATATGTTAGATTAATCATTATTTGATGTTATGAGTATGTGTTTGTCACTGACGGCGTTTCATATTCTCTCTTGAAGCAAATAATAGTTGCTGTAATCCGGTGTATTTTTATTGATTAAGTACTGCATTAACTTAAATGAAGTTACTGATAGCATTCTCTGTCACAATTTGTGCATGCATCTTCGTGATGTTGTCTTCTACATTACGATTGATAAATCAACCATATATTTTTTTTGTTGATGCTCATTTGCTTAATTGTTGTGAGAGATGATGATTTTCGTTTTGTGCTTTGTTTTTATAATACCTTAAGTGTGTGAATATACCACTTGATTTTTATAATAACTTGTAAGTTTAAATTGTTTATTTGCAGATATGAATCTATCCAATCAAACACCATCCTTTTTACAATTCCTTAATGAAGATGATTTTATATTTTTGGTATGTTTTTTAACTTTCTTGCTACTATTAGGATTCTACGTTAATTTTTGATGTAAGATGTTTGTTAACTACTGTTGCAGAATATACCACTTGATTTTCAGACTCTGTTGTGGGGCAAGGAGGTCCCGTATGGGCGAATTGTAGAGTTACTTGATGGTAACAAATCATGGTTAGTACGAGTAAAGAAGAGAGATGATCATTGTATATTTACGGATGGATGGACAAATTTTGTTAGAGATTGTTGTTTGAAAACGAAAGATGTTGTATTGGTGAAAGCTATTGGACGTTTGTCGTTCATTGTCTCATGTTTTAAAGAAAAAGTGTACGAGAACTCTTACATTTCAGCAAATATTAGCCCTGAAGTTGGCATGACTGTAAGTAATGATATATTATTTCGTTACTTACTCTAAATATTTTATGCTATCTCAACAGCTTGCTAACATCTATTTGCCCTTTTAACGTCTGTTTCCTTATAATCTTAACATCTGTTGACTAACCTTTTTAACTTCTGTTGACTAAGTCTTTTAACCTCGGTTGACTAACATCTGATATTTAAGATCTATCCACGTTGTAACCTCTGCTGGACATAATGGATGACAGTTGTTACGAAACCTCTGTTGGATAGCAACAGAGGTATGTAATAGTTGATGGCCAAACAGTGGTTAGGTTGTGTGTAAATACTGTAACTACTGTTGACTAACCCTGTTGAGTAATTCTCATTTTAACTTTTATTGACTAATCCGTTGTAACTTCTGTTGCTCATTAGTTCATATCAAATTTGCAAGTATGCGCTAAATATTCCTTTGCTTATTCTATAGCTAATTGCTGACAAATTTTGGAAACAATTCTATGGTAAAAATTACGAGTATGGGATGGCAACTATCTATGTTGGCGAAAGGTTTTGGAATGTGATGATGAAAGGATGGACTGATGGATGCGGATTTACTGATGGATGGTCAAAGTTGATTGAAGAAGTTCCCATACCAGTTGAATCTTGGTTGGTTTTCACCATGATTGCATCGAAAACATTTGAGCTTTCCGTTTTCCATTCCGAGACTGCAACTGAGGTTTCTTTCAAGAAGGTTGATGTAGTTGTTTTGGATAATTCAGTTTATGGAGATGATGGATTTGATTTATTGGCTGCGGTATAAAATTTTGATGATATAATACATTGTTTGATAACATGACGGTGATAAGTAACTTTTATTATATTATGCTAATAACTTTTGAAATCTCATTCTGTAGGCTAAACACAAACAGCTTCTGGATTCCGGGGAAGTTGCTTTGGATGATGAGGATGCTGGAGCTTCGGTTGGTAATTCTAAGCAGCTTACGAGTTTTGAGGATATTTTTAATGTATATATACACATGTAATATTTATATATTATTATGATTTAAAATATGGTTTCTTATATATGATTCTTCTTATAAATATAGTTTGCTGATGATGGGCTATTTGATTCAAAGATTGCGTGTCTGGTTGATGAGTCAGATGTTAAAAATGCTGTAAATTTATAATTTTCTACGCATATATTTTATTGTATTATAAGTATAAGAAGGTTTTTTTTAAATTTTGTTGTAGCCTGAAGATCATTCTGTAAAAATAGCTGATGATGTTAACGATCGTCAACTACAGTCTAAAGATTTTCCTGTTTGTGACATTTCTGCCTCTTCAAGTGTTATATCTAATGTAAGTGTTTATTAGTTTTATACTGTCTATTTTATTATTGTCTCAATATATTGATATTCTTCTGTATGATTGAGTCTTAAACTTCAAAGCTGAGTTGAGAAGATAGTTTGTGTTGATAAAAAAAGTTATAAAATTTCAAGAATTTAGAGTTGTTATATTCTAAATTAATTTACTTAGGTGGAAAAGATGCGCAAACTTCGTGGCAAGAATATTGTAGAGGATAATAAAGCTGTTGATAGACCATGTAAAGTTCGAAAGGTTCGTTTAGTATCATCCACTTCAGAATCAGTCTTACACTTCACCACACATGCTGAAGACAGACTTGTAAGCTTTTGCGATCGTTGCTTTGTTTCATTATTTCAACAACTTCAGTTATATATCAATATTTTATAAAATTCACTATTCAATTTTCTGTATTTTAGCAACTGCCATCAGATGTATCTTCTGCGTTGGATCTGCATACTGATAATCCTAAGCCTATCAAAATCCAGAATCTTAAATGTGAAGTCCAGGAACTGTTTAAAACATCTCAAAAAACCAATACTGGATTCAACTATGCTGTTGTTGGATGGTCTTCTTATCTGAGATCTTGCGATATTGCTTTTGGTGATGAACTTTCGTTAGAGTTTCACAAGTCTACTCAATTGCTGAAGTTAAAAAAAGTTGTGCATATCTTGACAAAGATAAAGTCCTCTTAGTTTCATGTCATGATTGTTTGTGGTTGTACATTTGGTTCGTTGCTGGTACTAATTTTGCTTCTTTTATGTCTATAAACAAGTTTCATTGTCAATGGGTGGGTGCTACTTTTTTTGTGGATAGTACAATGGAAATACTCATATGTATCTTATATATTAACTGATGATGCATGTCTATAGTTGTCTTTTAGCTATAATAGATAACACGTTTTGGTACAATATCTATACACATATGTATATGTTCTATCAATATGTGTTATGCATGGTTTTCTAACACATGTTGTTAATAACATTATTCTCTTAATATCTGTTTACTAACCTTTGTAGTTTCTGCTGACTGACCTTTTTAACATGGGTTGACTAACATCTGATAGTTACTGTAACACCCCGTGTTTTCACAAGTCAAAGTCAAAGTCAAGGTCAAAGTCAACGACCGGTTATACGGATTTGACTGATAGAAATTTCCTTATTTTATTTGTATTATGTGGAGTAAGTGTTGTTAATTACAAGCCATCGACGTGTTATTCAAACGACTTGCGACTGTGAACTATAGGAAGTAACAATGCGATAAGGCTAATCAACTGACAATCAAGCTATGAGAATCTAATCGACACCAAATCGCAACTCGATCTACACTTGTTGATTATTATTAACGTGTGTGTGCCTTATGTGTTACTTGTGCATCTTTATTTATGTTGTGGTAATCAATCGAAACGCAATCTAACTCGAAATGCAATCGAACTCAATCGAAACTCGAAATCGAACTCGAACGCGAATCACAATCGAACTATGATATTTAGTAGTTGGGACTAAAAGTAATTTGACTAGGAAACCCTATCGTGTCGAACCGCTCGCAATCGAAATTGAAACGCCAAAAAAATCGTCGCGTCGAACATTCAACCCAGTGCCATCCGGCCGGATAGCCATCCGACCGGATAGCCCCTTGTCCGCAGATCAGACGCCATCCGACCAGGATGTCATCCGACCGGATCAGCCATCCGAGCGGTGTGTCATCCGATTGGTTAGCCCTTTCCTCTTTTGGAATCCTATAAATACCCCTGTCATTGTCATACTTTCTACTTTTGGAAACCCTCTGTCCGAACAGCTCGTGCTCCCCACCTTTTCTTCGATTTCTCTCGATCAAGGTAAGATCTCGTCCTAAATCTTGTACTTTCTTGATCTACACGCACTCCTACACCTTTCTATCTTTCAAATCTTAACTTTTAACCGTGAAATCACTAGATTTCGGGTGTTCTAGGATGATGTCATCATGTGTTCTTCAAGAACTTCATGTTTTGGCCTCAATCCACCAAGAACAACTTAGATCTAACCGATTTCCACAAAGATCTTGTAAAGATCTCGACACAAGCGTGGTGAAAAGGATTGAGAGATGGTTTTTAACCTTCTTCCAACTCTTTTGCACTCAAGGTACTCAAAACCGATAGGACCCGAGCCTGATCTAGTCTTCTACTCTATCGTAGTGTTGTACTAGCTCAAGATCCAGATTCTACCCACGAGACTACCGATTTCGGGTTAGTCAAGAACAACCGTCTCGAGTCGGTAACCGGCCGGGCTAGGGTGATTCCTGGTCGGGTTGGTCATCTGGGTCGAACTAGGGGTTCTGTTGGCTAACACGTTGTCAAAGTGTCTCGACATAATGACAAACCATCAAAACGACCAAGTGTAGGACGAACGGAACAACTGTAACGGATTGCTATCCGACCGGATTGCTGTCCGATCGGATAGGTCATCCGAACGGATCACACTTGGGTCCCACCTCTAAAACAATCATATCCGAAGTTTGAGTGTCGAACGAATTGCAATCCGATCGGACGACCATCTGACTGGATTACTCTTCGGATCATGAGATACTAAGGCTTTAAAGACTTAAACAATTTTCAACATGTTCATTAACAGTGTTGCCACCCGATCGGATGGACATCCGATCGAGTGACACTTTTGCTGTGAACTTGCCTCCACAAAGTAATCCCACCAATGAGTTACCGTCCGACCGGATGACCATCCGCATGGATTGTCATCCGTACGACCCACCATCCGATCGAACGACTTGATGGATAGAGATGCTTCAATGCTTTCAAAATGCTACAACGAAAACTCCAAAAGACAAGCCATCATACGCAAACACATACTTCTTATAGGAAGAAACAATCCACTCGAATCGTCGTCCAACCGGACCACTGTCCGATCGGATGACCACCCGAATGGATTGTTATCCGCACGGATTGCTGTCCGATCGGATTACCATCTGATCGAACCACTATCCGACCCTTTCACACTTTGTAACGTTTTACACATCACTTATCGTTGTACTATCGAATCTATTCAGGCTAACCTTACTCGCTAAGCGCTCCCTTCAATCCATTCATCGCTGTGAGTATACTCGATCCCTTTTTTGCTTTACGCACTTTTGGGCGTTACATACGTTACGAATATTCAAACTACAACAATCACACTACTCAATACTATTTGAACTCAATACTGTTTACACATGGAATGCTGTCTACCTGCCTTAGCAACGATAGTACTATAGTTTGGACTCAGCACCCGTTCACACGGGGGTTGTTAAGGACCATTACTTGCATGGATTACGGTGGTAATCATGTATTGCGAACTGCCTCAGGCAGTCAACCCGCAGTCATTGGTATCGATGGATCTATGTCGATAACTAACGTGCTTCATTTCACTATGTGTACGTGCTGGTTATGCGTAAATGAATTCGAACTTTATATGCTATTATCAAACTTGTATGCTCACCTTTACATTTTATGTATTGACTTTATTTTAACGTATGTGACAGGTGCCTAGGACGCACACTTGGTAGGAATTTGAAGCTAGAATAAAGCTTTAGAGCCCAACAAATAGTTGTCTGTAGTGGTCAAACTAAGGGTCTCTAGAAGCAGATAAACAATTGCTGTCTATTTAAATCTGAGTGGTCGGAACAGAATATTTGCCTGGATTTTTGTCTGTAATAATTATTTTGCTGTTTGAGATACGGTATGGGACGTATTATTTAAATTGAATAGTATTGATAATTGTTATGGAAACTTCTGGACAATCTGTTTCGCTCAGTGCCATGCCCCGATGTCTCCGCCATCGGTTGGGGTGTGACAGATTGGTATCAGAGCCATAACTATAGGGAATTTGGCCAGACTCTACCTAGTCCGGGTCGAAGTCTTAGAAACCTAGACTATAGTTAGGAACCAATAGACTGACTTGAGTACATCCAGTAGGGATTATGTATGGGCTTATTTCTCGCTATCCTCGCCCATACTACACTATCACTACACTCGAATTTTCAACTACAAAAGGGCGATAAGGTCGAGATTAGGTTCGAAAACCGCGAACTCTCGACTAAATTGCTTAATCGATGCTGTTTTGTCAACTTATCAATGATTTCTTTATCAATAACGAACGCTTGTTCAGCGGGGGGAATTATACCAAATCAGGGGTGAAACCCATATTTTGATGAATAATCTCCTCCATTTTATCAAAACAGGAACGAAGTTGTTGAGACAGGGGTGAAACCCTAACCTTGACGACTTGTTCCGCACCATTTGCAAAACTCCCACCAAGGTCTCAACGGACTCCAAGTGCACGAACGTGACCGAACACACAAGAACGTAATATAATCGGTGATTCTATTAACAGATCTGAGATCGTACAAAGCACCTGAATCACGATGTCACTTTCTCTCTAGCTTCTCTCTCTAACCTTCAAGGCTTCCAAGTCTCAAATGTGATAATTCGTCAATTTTATGTGTTTTATATGCTCTTACCTGTTTATGTGCCTAACCTAGGAAGAATTTATCGATTTGTGCCTTCATTTCGGTCGACACACACGACTCGCACTGCATCTCTACCGCAAAACGTTAACAAATCGTTGAATTATGGGCGACTTTATACTACGATATACGCTTATACTACGCTATTCTCGAACGATCGCAGACTTTGAATAATAGGTTTCTGTTTTCTGACTGCCTCTGGTGATTAAATGCGTATGTGCTTCCTTGCTTCGGTGTTCTACGTGTTTAGGTGTTATGTGCTTATGTGTCTACGTGCTTATGTGTTATGTGATTATGTGGTTCTGTGCTCTACAATGGTTATGTGCCTATGTGTTTGCATGATATGTGTTCCTGAGCTTTAGTAAGTAGTAGACGTGTGAGGTGAGATTCGAATACAATGTGTTGAGTCCTGTGACGATGTCTATTGCAGACAATGTCGTCTGGATCCCGTCACACACTTTCTCGTCAAGAAAAGAGGGACAAACGCCTTGCTGCCATCATCGCTAAAAGCGTAGCAAAGGCTGTAAGTAATGCTTACGAGAACGCTAGCAAGTCATCTGAGGAATCAAGGACCGACGCTCCTAAAGCTACCACCAGGCCCTTCAATTTCAAGCAATTCAAGTCGTGTGGGCCAAAAGAATTCACTGGCGAGGGAGGTCCGACTGCACTATTCCAATGGTTTGATTCCATTGAGGTCACTCTGCGACAGAGTGGTTGCCCTAATGACCTTCGAACTCTGAATGCTACCGGCGTTTTCCAGTCCCGTGCACTAGACTGGTAGACGGCCGAGAGGAACAAGGGCGGGAACGATGCAGCCTACGGTCTGTCGTGGGACAAGCTCAAAGAAGTCATGCTAGAGGAATTCGGCCCTCCTCACGAACGACAAAAGCTAGAAGATGAATTTTGGCACATACATCAACATGAGGGTGACAACGCTGCTCTCACTGCTCGTTTCAAACAGCTCAGCATCATCTATCCCGATCAAGTCAAGACTCCGGAGATCACAATCAAGAAGTACATCCGAGCTTTGCCCGACTGCGTCGCAGATTTCGTGCAAGCGGCTAAGACTAAGACGATCGAAGAGACTTACCTACTGGCCGCCGAAATCAACGACAAAAGGGTCAAGGCTGGTGTCTGGGATAAAACTTCAAAGCACCTGCATCAAGCTACCGCCACCGCACCAACTGCTGAACCCACCTCATCGAGTAACAAGAGAAAGAACAAGAGAAAGAACAGCTCCAGTAACAAGAACTATGCGATCACTGCTGCACCAATTCAAGCTGTACCAGCCCAACAGCGTCAAGTAGCGGCGCCTGTGGCTAATGCACCGCCTGCGAAACATGCATACACTGGTCCACACCCGCTCTGCCCTACTTGCACCTACCACCACCCAACTGCCATTGCTTGCCGTTTTTGTGCTCATTGCAATGTATACGGCCATTTTACTGCCAACTGCCGTATTCGACAAGCTCCTGCTCATCAAGCTCTACTCACTGCCCCTCAGGGTCAACAAGCTCCTCCGGCACCCGCGATCAAAGCCAGAGCCTGCTTCGCATGTGGCGACCCGAACCATTTCGCCAACATGTGCCCAAACAGGGTCGTGAAACAAGAGCCTCAGCAACAGCAGCCTCAGCAGCAACAACAACAGCAGCAACAACAACAGGCCGCACGCACCAGAACTTTCAACCTCAACGTGCGTCAAGCCCAGGCCGACAACAACGTGGTCAATGGTACGTTCCTTGTGAATGGTATTTATGCTTCCTATTTGTTTGATACTGGAGCTGATAATTGCTTTGTGTCGTTCGAATTCGAGAAACTCCTTAGTCATAAACGCTCCCAACTCTCTTCGACGTTCGATGTTGAAGTCGCTACCGGAAGAACCGTCGCCGTCAATTCTGTTCTTCGTGATTGTACCCTTGAGCTCAACAATCACATCTTCCCAATCGACCTTATTCCGATGCAACTCGGAAGTCTTGACGTCATAGTAGGCATGGACTTTCTTCGAGAAAACCATGACGAAGTTGTGTGCTTCAACAAGATGATTCGATTCTCGCTCGCGAATGGTGACTTATTGTGTGTATACGGTGATACTACTTCAAAGGGTCTCAAGCTTATGTCATGCGTGCAAGCTAGCAAGTATCTCCGCAAGGAATACAGGGCTTTCTTGGCTAACATTGTAGTAGCAGAGGAGGAAAGGAAAGAGAAGAATGAAGTGAAAGACGTTCCTGTGGTTCGAGAATTTCCTAATGTTTTTCCAGAGGATCTTCCCGGGCTACCGCCAAGCCGTGATATCGATTTTCGTATCGACCTCATTCCTGGAGCCAACCCTATTGCCAAAGCTCCCTACCGACTCGCGCCGTCCGAAATACGCGAACTCTCAACCCAACTCCAGGAATTACTTGAGAAAGGCTTCATTCGCCCGAGCACCTCTCCTTGGGGCGCGCCAGTCCTTTTCGTCAAAAAGAAGGACGGGTCGTTCAGAATGTGCATCGACTATCGAGAATTGAATAAGTTAACTATCAAGAACCGCTATCCCCTACCTCGCATCGACGATTTGTTTGATCAACTACAAGGCGCTACGTGCTTCTCAAAGATCGACCTACGTTCAGGCTATCACCAACTGCGTATACAAGAGGAGGATATACCCAAAACCGCGTTTTGCACTCGTTACGGCCACTACGAATTCGTTGTCATGCCTTTTGGTCTAACCAACGCACCCGCGGTCTTCATGGATCTTATGAATCGCGTGTGTAAACCATATCTCGACCGTTTCGTCATCGTATTCATCGAAGATGTCTTGATCTATTCCAAGTCGAAAGCCGAACACGCGCAACATCTACGTTTGGTTCTCGAGTTACTTCAGGGGAACCAACTCTATGCCAAGTTCTCCAAGTGCGAATTCTGGTTGGAGGAAGTTCAGTTTCTGGGTCACATTGTTAATAGTCAAGGCATTCACGTCGATCCTGCAAAGATTGAAGCTGTCAAGAGCTGGGTTACGCCTAAAAACCCGTCTGAAGTCCGCTCTTTTCTCGGACTAGCGGGCTATTATCGTCGATTTATCGAGGGATTCTCAAAGATCGCTGTGCCGCTTACCTCTCTCACACATAAAGACAAGCCTTTTATTTGGGGAACTAAACAAGAGTCTGCCTTTCGAACCCTCAAGCACATGCTTTGCAATGCTCCTGTTCTCACATTGCCCGACGGAAACAATGATTTCATTGTCTATTGTGATGCTTCCAACCTTGGTCTTGGTTGTGTTCTCATGCAACGGGACAAGGTCATAGCTTACGCATCTCGTCAGCTCAAAGTCCACGAGAAGAACTATACAACCCGTGATCTCGAGCTAGGCGCAGTTGTTTTTGCATTAAAGATTTGGTGACACTACCTGTATGGTACCAAGTGTACGATCTTCACCGATCATAGGAGCCTGCAACATATCTTTAATCAGAAGGAACTTAATATGCGTCAACGCCGATGGGTAGAACTTCTCAACGATTACGACTGTGAGATCCGTTATCACCCAGGCAAGGCAAATGTTGTTGCCGACGCACTTAGAAGACGGAGCTATTTGCTTAGCACTCGTAATGTTCAAGCCCAACACGATCTTGAAACCCTCATCCGCGACGCTCAACATGCATGCTTTAACGAACGTACCCTGAAGAAGGAAAGAATCTACCACGGTGGAGCCCAGCTTGTGGGCAAATCGAATGGGATATTCCACTTTCTAGACCGAATTTGGGTTCCCAAACGGACCAATTTGCGACAGATCTTGATGGACGAAGCCCACAAATCCCGGTATTCCATTCACCCCGGTGCTGACAAAATGTACCAGGACCTACGCTATAAGTACTGGTGGCCGGGCATGAAGAGGGATATCGCCCTCTACGTTGGAAAATGCCTAACTTGTGCAAGAGTCAAGGCTGAACACCAAAGACCCTCTGGCTTACTCGAACAACCACCAATCCCCATGTGGAAGTGGGAAAGTATAGCTATGGACTTTATAACCAAACTACCGCACACGTCCTCAGGTCACGACAGCATTTGGGTTGTGGTCGACCGTTTGACTAAATCAGCTCACTTTCTGCCGACACGAGAAGACTAAAAGGTAGAACGATTAGCCCGAATCTACACCGACGAGATCATTTGTAATCACGGGACGCCTCGTGACATCATCTCTGATCGTGATGCTCGGTTTACCTCGCGACTGTGGGAAACATTTCAAACGGCACTCGGTACGTCGCTTAATCTAAGTACCGCTTTCCACCCTCAAACCGACGGTCAGACTGAAAGAACGATTCGTACTCTTGAAAACATGCTCCGTTCGTGTGTCTTAGACTTCGGTGGTAATTGGGATAAATACCTGCTGTTAGTCGAATTCTCGTATAACAACAGCTACCCTTCTAGCATCCAAATGGCACCATTCGAGGCATTATACGGAAGAAGATGTCGATCGCCCATTGTGTGGCACGAGATCGGTCATTCGCAATTAACCGGTCCTGAGCTATAACAAGAAACGACAGACAAAATTTTCCAAATTCGAGCAACCTGGTGAAACCTCGGGATCGACAGAAAAGTTACGCCGATAAGAAACGCAAGCCCCGCGAATTTGACGTTGGCGACTACGTACTCCTAAAGGTATCACCTTGGAAGGGTGTAGTCTGATTCGGAAAAAAGGGAAAACTCGCGCCTCGATATGTTGGACCTTTTAAGATCCTGGAAAGGATCGGAAAAGTCGCCTACAGACTCGAACTACCGGAGGAACTTAGTAATGTCCACCCGACTTTCCACGTGTCAAACCTCCGAAAGTGCCTAGCCGACCACGACTTACACGTTTCTCTCGATGATCTGCAAGTGAACGAAACATTACACTTCATGGAAAAGCCAATCGAAATCATGGAACGCCAAACCAAGCAACTCCGACGCTCTCGCATTCCTATCGTGAAAGTCCGATGGGAAGGCAAACGAGGCGCAGAGTTCACTTGGGAACTCGAAAGCGACATGAAGGCGAAGTACCCGCAGTTGTTCGAAAAGAAAATCTAGGAAGAGAAAGTTCTCAAACGCGAATCACGGCGTTGTACAACTTCCAGCATAATTTCGGGACGAAATTCCCTAAACAAGGGGAGGCTGTAACACCCCGTGTTTTCACAAGTCAAAGTCAAAGTCAAGGTCAAAGTCAACGACCGGTTATACGGATTTGACTAATAGAAATTTCCTTATTTTATTTGTATTATGTGGAGTAAGTGTTGTTAATTACAAGCCATCGACGTGTTATTCAAACGACTTGTGACTGTGAACTATAGGAAGTAACAATGCGATAAAGCTAATCAACTGACAATCAAGCTATGAGAATCTAATCGACACCAAATCGCAACTCGATCTACACTTGTTGATTATTATTATACGTGTGTGTGCCTTATGTGTTACTTGTGCATGTTTATTTATGTTGTGTTGTGGTAATCAATCGAAACGCAATCTAACTCGTAATGCAATCGAACTCAATCGAAACTCGAAATCGAACTCGAACGCGAATCACAATCGAACTATGATATTTAGTAGTTGGGACTAAAAGTAATTTGACTAGGAAACCCTATCGTGTCGAACCGCTCGCAATCGAAATTGAAACGCCAAAAAAATCGTCGCGTCGAACATTCAACCCAGTGCCATCCGGCCGGATAGCCCCTTGTCCGCAGATCAGACGCCATCCGACCAGGATGTCATCCGACCGGATCAGCCATCCGAGCGGTGTGTCATCCGATCGGATAGCCCTTTCCTCTTTTGGAATCCTATAAATACCCCTGTCATTGTCATACTTTCTACTTTTAGAAACCCTCTGTCCGAACAGCTCGTGCTCCCCACCTTTTCTTCGATTTCTCTCGATCAAGGTAAGATCTCGTCCTAAATCTTGTACTTTTTTTATCTACACGCACTCCTACACCTTTCTATCTTTCAAATCTTAACTTTTAACCGTGAAATCACTAGATTTCGAGTGTTCTAGGATGATGTCATCATGTGTTCTTCAAGAACTTCATGTTTTGGCCTCAATCCACCAAGAACAACTTAGATCTAACCGATTTCCACAAAGATCTTGTAAAGATCTCGACACAAGCATGGTGAAAAGGATTGAGAGATGGTTTTTAACCTTCTTCCAACTCTTTTGCACTCAAGGTACTCAAAACCGATAGGACCCGACCCTGATCTAGTCTTCTACTCTATCGTAGTGTTGTACTAGCTCAAGATCCAGATTCTACCCATGAGGCTACCGATTTCGGGTTAGTCAAGAACAACCGTCTCGAGCCGGTAACCGGCCGGGCTAGGGTGATTCCTGGTCGGGTTGGTCATCTGGGTCGAACTAGGGGTTCTGTTGGCTAACACGTTGTCAAAGTGTCTCGACATAATGACAAACCATCAAAACGACCAAGTGTAGGACGAACGGAACAACTGTAACGGATTGCTATCCGACCGGATTGCTGTCCGATCGGATAGGTCATCCGAACGGATTACCATCCGAACGGATCACACTTGGGTCCCACCTCTAAAACAATCGTATCCGAAGTTTGAGTATCGAACTAATTGCAATCCGATCGGACAACCATCTGACTGGATTACTCTTCGGATCATGAGATACTAAGGCTTTAAAGACTTAAACAATTTTCAACATGTTCATTAACAGGGTTGCCACCCGATCGGATGGACATCCGATCGAGTGACACTTTTGCTGTGAACTTGCCTCCACAAAGTAATCTCACCAATGAGTTACCGTCCGACCGGATGACCATCCGCATGGATTGTCATCCGTACGACCCACCATCCGATCGAACGACTTGATGGATAGAGATGCTTCAATGCTTTCAAAATGCTACAACGAAAACTCCAAAAGACAAGCCATCATACGCAAACACATACTTCTTATAGGAAGAAACAATCCACTCGAATCGTCGTCCGACCGGACCATTGTCCGATCGGATGACCACCCGAACGGATTGTTATCCGCACGGATTGCTGTCCGATCGGATTACCATCCGATCGAATCACTATCCGACCCTTTCACACTTTGTAACGTTTTACACATCACTTATCGTTGTACTATCGAATCTATTCAGGCTAACCTTACTCGCTAAGCGCTCCCTTCAATCCATTCATCGCTGTGAGTATACTCGATCCCTTTTTTGCTTTACGCACTTTTGGGCGTTACATACGTTACGAATATTCAAACTACAACAATCACACTACTCAATACTATTTGAACGCTAACCGTTAATGCATGTTATACGTGGCTTATGAATGCTTGTTTGTTATGTTTACACATGGAATGCTGTCTACCTGCCTTAGCAACGATAGTACTATTGTTTGGACTCAGCACCCGTTCACACGGGGGTTGTTAAGGACCATTACTTGCATGGATTACGGTGGTAATCATGTATTGCGAACTGCCTCAGGCAGTCAACCCGCAGTCATTGGTATCGATGGATCTATGTCGATAACTAACATGCTTCATTTCACTATGTGTACGTGCTGGTTATGCGTAAATGAATTCGAACTTTATATGCTATTATCAAACTTGTATGCTCACCTTTACATTTTATGTATTGACTTTATTTTAACGTATGTGACAGGTGCCTATGACGCACACTTGGTAGGAATTTGAAGCTAGAATAAAGCTTTAGAGCCCAACAAATAGTTGTCTGTAGTGGTCAAACTAAGGGTCTCTAGAAGCAGATAAACAATTGCTGTCTATTTAAATCTGAGTGGTCGGAACAGAATATTTGCCTGGATTTTTGTCTGTAATAATTATTTTGCTGTTTGAGATACGGTATGGGACGTATTATTTAAATTGAATAGTATTGATAATTGTTATGGAAACTTCTGGACAATCTGTTTCGCTCAGTGCCATGCCCCGATGTCTCCGCCATCGGTTGTGGTGTGACAGTTACTATCTATCCATCTGGCAAGCTCTGTTGGAGATAATGGATGACAGTTCTTATTAAAGTCTGTTGGAAAGCAACAGAAGTTTTTAACAGTTAATAGATAACAGTAGTTTGCTATCAACATAATGGAATTGATGTTGAATAAACCTATTGACCATTAGTGTATATCAATTTTATAAGTCTGTACTAATTATTTTTTTACTCTCTGTCAATATGAGCTATGCATGGTTTTCTAAGAAACGATCCGTGTTTGCACACGGGTCTTACCGCTAGTATCTATAATAAATGAAACCATTGGGGGACACATGTCACCCCTTGGTTAAGCCACTTAGGCAGTACATGTGGCATAGCTCTAAGGCCTGGATTGGAGAGCTTCTCTTATACGCTTCATTATTATACTCTCTCTCTCTCTCTCATTCTCTCATTAATCGTTCTATTCTATTACTCCCAAACCCTAATTCCAAAATCAAGAGAACCTTCCAATCTCTTCTCCGACGCTCATATAGGTTTCTTCCAGAAATCGAATTGTCTCATCCAATCCATTTTCCGATCGACAGATTTAAGGTAAGATTGATCTCATATTTGACATTGTTTAATCGATTCGCACCCTCCAGTCTCTTCTGCATCGCTCATCTAGGGTTTCTTCCACAAATCGCATTGTCTCATTCAATCCATCTTCCGATCGACATATTAAAGGTAAGATTGATCTCATATTTGACATTGTTTAATCGATTCGATTGACAATGCATTTGATAATAGGGATTAAAACTAGGGTTCATATTGTTGAACTTGTGGTCCAAATTAACCTGGTGCATGTTCGATTTGAATCACACTCAGGTGTAAATTACCGATAAACCTTAAATTTGAAACCCTAACTATTAAATGGAAATTTGTTATTACTATGCATAATCAATCAACTATGCAAAATTTAAGTTGAAATGCTTGATAATTGACATAATTCATTATGGTTTATGTTGATGAAACTGTTTTTTGTCTATTAATTTATGTTTTTTGATCATTTGTTTATGTGCATTAGGATTGCTTTAGATTTAGTGGTTGTGATTTACCATATGTAGAAATTTGTTTTTTTTTTTTTTTTGTTAGGTTAATAATCTTGATTGAATGGGTTTGAAACTGACTCCAATGCAAGCTGTTAAGTTATATGATCGGAACTTTGGCATTGGGTCAAATGGAGTGATCTCTGCAATGTGTGGATGCTATGGGACTGTTTATACCATGAGGATTTTTAATTCGGATGGTAGCGAACCCGAGGTGATATTCTTTTCTGCATTAGGTTTACATTGCTGTTGTGATTGCATAGACACTCATATTCATGGCCTTTACATTAATAAACTGAGACTCGGATACCATAATAAGTTGCATGATGCTTGTGATGTAGTGTTTGTGTTGGCAGTGTGTGGATGTATAAAACTTCGATGAAGAGTGTGGGATTAATTAAGAAGGTTCATTTTTTGAATATGGTTTTCTTTAAGGAGGACAAATGAGGGTAGTTTAATTTCGTTTGGAATTAATTAAAAAAAGAAAGAAATTTCGTCCGTTAATGGCAGTCGCATCTTCTCCACGCGAAGAAAAAGTAACCATCAATTTCAGATGCCATTGCGGTAATTATATTCCATTTTTCTCTTATTACTTCATATTTCAGTTTTATTAACTGTTAAAAAAGTTGTGCTTTTCAAGCAAATTACAAAGAAATTTGATGTTTTGTTTGCGGTGTTACAGTTTTGAAGAACGGATCAATAGCTATTTGAAGGTGATGTATGTTTTGTTTCCATTTTTTTTTTTTTTCTTTTTTTTTTTTTTTTGCCTATGAAAAAAGAAATAATCTGATGTGCGAATTGGGTTTTTTGAATCCTTCAATCAACTATTAACCCTATTATTTAGTGTTTAATAATTTTGTTAGGATTGAAGAACCAGCTTTGTTTGTAGAGCGATTAAGAACAATGACGGGAAGGATCAAACGGTTTAATAAACAACAAGATAAACCCTCAAAGTCACAACCTGCTTTGTCTGATTTCTCTCCTCTTTGTTTCAATAGGTGTGTGTTTTTTTCACTTCAATTCGTCATGTTTTTAGTTTAATTTGATTAAATAAGGACTACTTGCAGGCTTGTGTCTCCAATTCTTATCGTTGTTAATGAGATGCGAGGATGAGTCAACAGGGGTTTAGCAACTATACATGAAATTGCAGTTCATGGGAACATGAGAACAATACATGAAAATGGAGTCGCAAGTTCCCTTTACTGACGAGGCTTCCATCCAACCTAATGATGTATTTGGTAAAGATATAGTCACATCCGCAACAAATCGTGCTACATCTAATGAACCAGGTAAAAGGGATGATTTGTTTGTCTCATCAAGATCCTTTCATTTTTGCTACATTTATGCATAATGCGGGTTCTTTATTAAAATTTGTTAAGATTAAACATGCTTAGAAGTTTATTATTGCGTTATTTTGGTTTTTTGATTCATTTAGACATTCGGTTGCATACACACTTTCCTTTAAATTGCTTGGAAACCAATATTTTATATTCTTTAATGATTATATTTTTCATTGGTAAATAAAATATAAAAAGAATACTTGCTCAATTTCCTGTTTATGTAATTTTTTTGTTCAGGTACATATGCTTTTTGGTTACCCAATCGCCTATGGTTTCCTCTGTATGTATTGGTAGGTGTTGCAGCTTTAAAGTTAAAGATGTTTTTCATCTGTATGTATTGCTAGGCCTTGGCGCGTGTGTATGGGGATAATACCGTGTTAATGTTTCTCTGTATGGATACTAGCGTGAGTGGTATTTCATTGTCGTTTCATGTTTATTCTTTTCGGTTGTATTTCAATTTGGGGTTTTTGTTTTCAACAATTTTGAGCATTCAACACAGGTTAGCTTTATCGCTACACACTGGGTGGGGGGTGTGGGATATAATTTTTATGCCTTATGTTTTTTTGGTGTAGATATGCTAACCATAGGGGTGTGAGGGGATGGTACTTGTGTGCGTCTTGGTGCGCGTTTAATCGGGCTAGAATGTACGGGTGGACTGTTACCAGTGATTTTCAGTTCGACATATTTCTTTTCGTGTTTATTCGTTTGGCATAGTGTTACTTCTTTTCTTGGGGTTTGGAATTAATAGGTGTAGTGTGAATTCGTAAAATGGAAAATGGACTGAGAGAATTAAATCAAGAAGGTAGAATATGCAGGCAAGGATTTGCTTCATGAGATGAAAGGATATAAGTGGAGGCTGGATCCTAATTTTTCCATCTGCACACATAATTTACTTTGGGGTGCCTTCTTTCTTATTGAAGTTGGTTGTAGAGTAAGTGTAATAAAAAATAAGCAAGCTCACAACTAAGTTGGGAGGTTAGATACAAACTAAAAGAGATAAGCGAGCTTGGGCGTAGCTGGAGTAACCACAAAGATCAGTATACTGTACGGGTTAAGGCTTATTCTTGGGCGTAACTTGAGCTGGTATGTTATATTATATTATTTAAGCTATTGATTACATAAAAATAAGTCTTTTAACTTCTTATAAACATTGAAAAATTGATGTGTTGGGTAACGAGCCAAAATCAAAGATAATTGTGTTGGAGTAAAAGGGATTCGGGTCAACCCGATTCCATGTGACCAACGTAACAATGAACTGTTTTGACTTGACACACCCACCCCCTATTTTGCCACCTATACTTGCAACAATTGTGTCTGTTCTTTTACTTCTTTTATCAACTGGATTCATATGACAGTGCATTAGATGCATCTTTAACTACTATAACTGTTGTTAAGAAAAAGTTTTTTTATGAGTGGCTTGAGATAATCTTTTTCTTCATGCATTCACTTATCTTATTTAAGTATCGTATTTTGTTGTGAGTTAATGGGCTAATTAGTAATTACACTGAAATGTTACTTAGGGTGTGTTTGGTTTGTAAGTGGTTTGGATATTGTTATAGGTTAGAAAGAAATGTAGAGCCAAAAAAGATATGAATCTGATATCTTTTGCTTTGAACTGTGATTAGAATTAAAATTAAAATTTAATCAATAACTTAGGACAATGAAGAGGTTTTCTTATTATTTATATTTATTTTGGATAACAAATGAGATTATATTTTGAAGGCAAACATATTTGATTCAAATTGTCATTATAATAATGATCTGTTGATTCGTGTTTATTATAATCAATTCATACAAAATATGCTCAAGTTCACATCCTCAAAATTGTTAGGTGGAAAATGGGTCAAACTATGCCTCACAATCTTGGGCCATTTTAACCCAAACCTATCCTATCCTAACCTAAACTCATTCTGACATTTTTTTAATTGGCCCATCCTAACGTAAACCTATTTTGACCCAAACCCAACTTGACCCAACAACCAACCCAACTTAACCCGCCCATTTTACCACCTCTAGGTCAAATGGTTAAAAGTCAATCCAAAGTATGCTTAGTCTTTACAACCATTTAAACTCCCTTTTTAGTAGAATTGCATTATTATTTTTAGGTAAACATTTTCGCAGTAATATTTACCTTCTTAATTATTCATGAAGTAGAATTGCATTATTATTTTTAGGTAAACATTTTTTGCGTTTGAAAATTATTTCTGATGTTACATATAACAAAGGTTCATAGTTTATATAACAAATGTTCTATTTAGTGCGTTTGCATCCATTATGTCACTAATTTATGTAACATGGCGCTTTGTTTCTATTTTATTTTATTTATACAGTTAATGTTTATCTAAATAATTTTCTTCAACCCGAGAAGCAGAGTCGGCGTCAAGTTGGTTATACTAGAAAAAGATGAGAATGTAACCAATAAGACAACAAATGTTGTCTACAAGGAAGTTTTTTCCGGGATTTAATAATTTTATGTTTGTTTCTTCCAATGTATGCGTTTGTACAGAATATTACATTTCAAAGTAAATAATATGGTTTTGGTTGAACCCGCGTATTACGCGGGCATTAACTTAGTTGAAAACAATAAGTGCGAATCGCGTTCAATAGGTATTGGTTCATTCATCACGATACCGTTACCGTATCGGCACTCTACACTATAAAAAATACTCTATTGTGGATACAACTCTGCTTTCAACGTCACGTTCAGAAAATCAATGTTCAGATTTCCTCACAGTTATAAAAATTAACTATGTTTGACTCATTCAATTAAAATGTTTCTCGAACCGTAGATAAAAATAATCTTGTCGTAACAACATATTTAAAATCGTACAATTTAATCTTATATTAGTAAGAGCAAATTCCTTTTTGAGACCCGGAGGTTTGGTGGTTTTAACTAGTTGAATCCAAACCAAAATTCTTAATGATATGAGTATTTGGTTGGTAAATATGTAATCATTTAAGTCCAAATTTGTAACACTATTAATCAAATCTGTTAACGTTTGTGAAAAGACAAAACTGTCCTCACAAATAAAATACAAAATAAAAAATATTAATTTAAATTAAACCCATCCTCTCTCTCTCAACAACACCTCTATCTGGTACGTATCCTCTTACTCTCATCGCACGCGCGCTCTCTTTCTACAAATTAATAAGGATCATCGATGGTGGAGTGGTGGTGGTGTAGTTAAGATCATTACAAATTTGGACTTATTAGTTATAGATTTACCAACCAGGTACTTAGATCGTTAACAATTTTGATTTTAAACTCAAGTAGTTAAAACAACTAAAACTCAAAGATTCAAAAATGAATTCACTCTATTAGTAAAATAGTGAAAAAGTATACATCGTCATTTTATATATCGGTTCGGTTTTCACGATAAAGAATAAAACTATGTTTGACACATTCGACTAAAATTTATATACACTTAAGAAATTCATAATCAGTTTAATCCATTTAAGTATTTTATCGTCCAATATAAGGCTGTTCAAATTACTCGAGACTCGTTCGATGCTCGATCGAAAAATGTTCGGAATTTGCTTGTTCGATTCTATTTTGCTCAATTGAAAAAGGCGCTCGGTTCGGATCGGTTCGGTTTGAAACGAACCGAGCATGAGTAAAGGTCCGCTCAGTTCGGTTCGACTATGTTGGCTCGTATTATTTTTTAATATACATATTTGTATATATTAATAAATAATTAGATGTGCATAGTAACAATGTTTGGTCCAAGATCCAACTAGAGCCCATTTAATTATAGAATTGAAAGCATCACCAATAGTCCATTGTCTAACAATCCAGAGTAATTGAGTCGTCGTCATCATCATCATCATCATCATACTTAGTATATCCCATCAATAGCAAAGCTAAGGTAGGGTCCGAGGAGAGTAAGATGTAGACAGCCTTACCTCTACCCCGTATGAATAGAGAGGCTGCTTCCAGTGAGACCCCCGACTCGGTAGTAGTTTTGCATCAAGCCTTGGACATAAGGCACATAACACTCAGCAATTGGGACAAAAACCGATTAGCGCATGTACCCCTTGTCTTTCGTCTATCAACGCCACCACATGATGCATGATTAACCGTCCCTCGCTTTTTAACGTTATTTTTACGAAATTAGTAAAATAACGTTAAAATTAGTGCACTTTCACTTTTGCCCCCAAGGGCCCACACATATATACATTATATGCGCATACCGCAAGCGGGGCGTGAATCCAGAGTAATTGAATGTTAAAATACTGATATGTGAAGCGTCAATTGATACTCAAGTGTCAACCCGCCATTCAATACGTAATCCTAATTAAAACCCCGCATCAACCATCATTATTAAAATTCTTTGGCGCCAAGACTCCAACTCCCTATGATTTTACTTCAATCGGTTCATTCGATTTCAAACTTCTCATAGATCAAAGGTCTGCTTCAATCCATCGACGATTCATCTTTCCGCTCAAATGATCTCGCGAACCAGTTAATTGTTTTTTCTATTCCTTGTTATTTCGTAAATTTATACTTGTGTTCTAATTGGACGAAACTTAGGGACGAAAACTGCACTTTCCTCTAAAAACTAACAACCTCATCGTCACTTTTCTATTTGTTACGTGACACTCGATACTCGCTCGACGTTCGTTCGAAAAATACTCGGATCGAAAGGCGCTCGTTCGAAAAATACTCGGATTGAAAGGCGCTCGTTCGACTTTGGCTCAGTTGAAAAAACGCTCAGTTCGGTTCTGTTCGGTTTGTAAATGAACCGAGCACGGGCAAAGGTCCGATCGGTTCGGTTCAGCTCGTGAACAGCCCTAGTCCAGTATGGTTATCAACATTACATCTAAAAAAATAACGTAGTGGTGTTTATCATTTAAATCGGACTCAAAAATTGAAATCGTAAACGAACCAACATACAATCAGCTTTCAAATTTTCGAATTCTGTTGACATTCAACCAGAATTCATATTGACCAATTCGTTCAAAATAAGAAACAATTCGCAAAGATCAATCAATGATTTCCATGCTGAAAAATACTGTTTTAGGCAAAGAAACGGCAATTCATAATCATCTTGATAATATAGCATGCTAGAATTTGAAGAATATAAATACACATGTATTTTTTTATAACCTTCTGAATTTCAATTCGGATCTAGTTACAAAAATATTAAATCGGACAACCAAAAAAAAAGTGATTAAATTGAAGAGGGGGGAGCAGGCAGAATCCAGACTCGGTGGTGTGGAGTGACCGACCACCGGCAACATCGCTCTTTGTGTGCCAAAAGGGCGCCATACGTACAGGCTGTACATGCAAGCAGAAGACAACACAGTCAGCTCCCATGCTCGCACGTGCGCTGATCTCATACATAATACACGCTTTCGGTTCATTCAATGACCTCGATTCTAAGTCACCGTCGGGCACAACAACCATTGTCAAAACAGCCACTAATTGCATGGTTGTACCGTACGATTCTTATAACAACTACTTTACTTTAAAAAGTTTTTAAACTATATGCTTTCTTTATGATCATGTGCATATATTTTTGAAATATATTTAATCAACTGATAACTTTTCAGGGTTGTCGATGCAATTGCTTCCCACTTTAGTCGATTGTAGTAGATAGTATATCCCATTTAAATTTATTTTCGTTCATTTACCGATAGTATCAATGTAGTTTAGATTTTAGTATTCGATTATAAAGTGCTTTTATTATATAAAGATTGTGCATTCCGTGTGTGGTTTAAGTTCAAAACTCAATATACTTAAACATGCTACAGAAAACAAGCATAAAATAAACCTAAAAAGGTAAACAATTTCAGTAAACATTAAACTTACCTTCTATGCGACTAGTGCTTTTAGTTTTAGGTGTCCCTTGATGCACGATACCATCTTACATCCAAGACCTAGTAAACCATGACACTCATGTGGCAAATTCCATGAAAACTAAAACACAAGACCAAATATTATGTTTCTCTTATATTACAGATGTATTTTAACTTGATTTATATGTTGTATTTTCTAACTTGAATCCCATATATGCCATTTGAATTTATATTCGTCAGTTTACAGACAATATCAAGGTATTTTAGATTTTAGTATATTATGATTATAACGTACTTTTGTAATTCAGGGTTTCGGATTTCATCAATGGATTGTGTTCAAATCCTAACCTATTTAAAGACGTTATCAAAACCAAACACGATTTAAATCTAAAACGTTTTTTTTAGGAAACATTAACTACAAATCCTAATTTACCGTAAATTATAATGATTGAGAATTTTGATTCCAAACAACTTTTGGCTTTTTGAGGAGGATGAATAAAAAAAGATTTTTAAGAAATTATCAATATGGAATATTTCATATAATAGTAATCAAGTATCTTTAAAAAAAAGTAATCAAGTTTTAAGAATGTTTTAATTAGGTCACTTATAAAATTTTTGTTTCAATCACGTAATTCAAGTTTATTTTGATGTTCGAATCCTATATATTTGACCTTAATAGCAGGTGGCATTTTTCCTCTAATTTTGTTATATGATGGCCTGACGTAAAAATGCCTACATGGATTTAAAAAATTGCAAAAAAATTTAAAAAATGAAAAGGCTGCAAAAATTTTAAAAGTTGTAAAAAAAATTAAACAAATTGCGAACTTTAAATAAAAAACAATAAACTTTTTATAAAATTGTGGAAAAGTTTTTAAAACATAGTAGATTTTTAAAAATTCAGAAATTTAAAAAAAAAATGCATAAATCTTTTAAACATTTCAAATATCTTTTAAAAAATTTAAAAAGTTGCAATTTTCCAAAAAAAAAATTCAAAAGCTTTTTGCATTAAAAATTGCAATTTTTGGAAACTTTTACAAACTTTCCCTTATTTTTAAAATTCTTTTGCAAGTTTTTTAAAATTTTCTCCAATTTTGTTATATTTTTTCGTAACTCTTTTAAAATTGCATATTTAAAAAATCATAATATATTAAATTTTTCACAATTGTTAAAATTTTATCTCACATTTTTTAAAAGTATGTTACAAATTTTTAATCCGTGTCATCATACAATGTAAAAGAGAAAAAGAAAAATAAAAAATAGGGCATGATTGGTTACAAGCTATATGGGTAAAATATATAGGATTGAAACATCAAAGTAAAACTTAAGTAACTGATTGAAAAAAAATCTATGAATAACCTGATCAGAACAATTATGAAACTTAGTTAGTAATTTACAATAGGGACGAGTATTTGGGACTAGGTACCGGTACCGAATTTCCTGTACCGAGTTTTTTCGGTACTGGTACCGTTACCCACTTTTTGGCATTTTCGGTATCGGTACCGCTAAAATACCGAATTTTGCCTTCAAATACCGGTCTCATACCGTACCGTACCGAATATTTCGGTACCGGTACCGGTACCCAGTTTTGACAAATTTTGATACCGGTATTTTCGGTACCGGTACCACGCTCATCCCTAATTTACAAAGTTATTCTTTATTAATATTTGCTAGTGCTGAATTGCATGTTGTGTCATCAAGACACAAGTATGCAAGCTTAAATAACAAATAAGCACACTTCAAAGCCCAAGTATGCAAGTTTAAAGAACAAATAAGCCCAACTCATAGCCAGATTTTTTATTTAAAAAACCATGATCAGAAGTCAGAACACCTATTCAAGAACCTTCATGTGTTTATTCATGTGGTCATTTTTTATTTAAAAACCATGATCAGAACCACCTATTCAAGAACCTTCATGTGCTTATTCATGTAGTCATATTGAATTTTGAAACCCATAAACAACAAAATGTGTTTATTCATGTGCAGTGGCGAAGCTTGGATTTTTCGGCCGGGGGGGTGAAAACATATATACCCAAAAATTTCTATAGAATACCCAAAAATTTCTATAGAACCGGGGGGGTGAAAACCTATATACCCACAAATTTCTATACGAAAACTACATATATAACACTACTGAGCGAAAAATCCCAGGGGGCGGGCCCCCCCCCCCCCCCCCGCCCCTTGTAAGCTTCGCCCCTGTTCATGTGGTCATTTTTTATTTAAAAACCATGATCAGAACCACCTATTCAAGAACCTTCATGTGCTTATTCATGTAGTCATATTGAACTTTGAAACCCATAAACAACAAAGTGTTCAACCCAACTTGAATTTTGAAACCCATAAAGAACAAAGTGTTCAGCCCAACTAAAATACACGTTTCAGTTTCAACCCTGTAATCGAACCCATTATTTAAAAGCCAAATCTATAAATCAAAATTAGCAAGCAGCTAGGAACCATAGCTGTAAATATATTAATTGTAAAATCAGAAAAAAAACGAGTATATGTAACAAACCAATCAAATATATGTCAACGTTACCATTTAGTGGGGTGCCCACTTTTCACATATTTCGCGTTTGCGTTGAAGTAGGATCGACCTAAAGGGTTCGTTAAGAGTGTCGTGCGGTTGTAACATGGCGTTTAAATCACTATTTTTTTTGGTTTTTGGTTAAGTATTTAATATACGCATCGTCACGTTTAAGTTTTGAAGCCGCAAGTTTTTCTTTTCTTTTTTTGGCTTCGGCCATTTCCACCAACCTAGCCGCTTTGAATTCGGTGATCGAGTCCACCACCACTTCCTTTCCTCTGCTTGACGATTCACCACTTTTCTTGCGATGCGGCCTTGTGGGTGTATCATCTTGTCCGGGTTGGTCGTTCAGATTCATTTCGGGCATGTTGCTTGATATACCATCGTTAGAAGTAGTGTATCATAGTGTTTATTTTTTTTTTCTCGTCCCCAACGGTCACCCCAACGTTCACCTTCAACGGTAACATTCATCATCTTCACGCGTGGTCACCATGACCGGCGGCGGTGTTCCACGCGTGGTCACCAAACAACCACGCTCCATCACGTAGCACCCCCACCTCTCTAATGAACATTGTTTTAAACAAAAAATATTTTTACCCAATAAAAGTAGTTTTAAAAAAACACCCAATCTTGATAAATATTTTTGAAATTACCCATTTTGGTAAATAACTTTTTTCAACTACACCCTTTTGGGAAAAAAATACTCGGCTTTGCTCCTCTCACATCAGAAAGAAAAAACGGCTCAAAAAAACGACCCCCTTCTTCTCTCCTCTCACATAATTCGTTTTAGATGTTTTTATAAAAAAAAAAAAAAAAAAGTTTCTCTTCCCCATTTATTTTACTAGTCGCATATCCTCCATCTTTGTTCTATGAGGGCCAGAAACACCATAAAAACATGTGTTAAATTGAAAATGCTAAAATTACACCTATTTTGTCTCTGATATATTTACCTTTGATTTTATCCATCGAGAATAGTCTAGTGGTGTTGGTGAATTAGATAAGTTGTTAGATAGGTGAAAGTAATGGGTTTAATTCAATCCCATGATATGCAAATTTAGTTATTGAAAAAAAAATTAGCTTTGAATTTTTATAATCATTTATCTCAATCTTTCTGAACATGTCTATCTCGGATTTTCCAAACAACCTATTGATCTCATTTTAGTTTTTCTGTCCATACTATGAGTCTCATTCTCAGGTTTACATTACATGTCTAAATGAGTCTCGGATTTTCCAAACAACCTATTCATCTCATTTTAATTTTTATGTCCATACTATGAGTCTCATTCATGTGTAAATGAGCCGAGCAACTCATAGCTACTCAAGATTAGCTCGTTAATCATTCGAATAGAGAGCCGAGCTTGAATGAGCTCAAGCTTTTATTGAGGCTAGTTTAATAAACGGCCCGAGCTTTACTATCGAGTTCGAGCCGGCCCCCAAACCAAAATGAGCTTTTTATTTATATAAAACTAGGTTATAACCCCGTGTATTACACGGGGTTGAGTAAATAAATTTTATATACTAAATAATAAAACAATATATCTTTAAAAACTTCATTTATTGTACGGGTTGAATAAATATAATTTTATATATTAAATAATAAAAAGTTATATCTATAAGAACCATATTGTACGGGTTGAATAAATGTAATTTTATATACCAAATAAAAAAGTTATATCTTTAAAACCACGTATATTACACGAGTTGAATAAATGTAATATTGTTTACCAAATAATAAAATAATACATCTTTAAAAAACCTCATTTATTACACGGGTTGAATAAATGTAATTTTATATACCAAATAATAAAAAAAATACATTTTTAAAAATATGCGCATTACACGGTTTGAATAAATGTAATTTTCTGTACTAAATAATAAAAAAATATATATCCTTAAAAAAACCCAGTGTATTGTACGAATTTAATAAATCTAATTTTATATATCAAATAATAAAAAGTTATATTTTAAAAAACCTCATGTATTACATGGGTCGAGTAAATGTAATTTTGTATAGTAAAAATAAAAATATTTAATATATTAATACAAAGTTTGGGGTTCGTGATAAAAATAGATTATTCTGTTGTTGCAAAATTTGTTAACGAAGTCTCAATAAATTTAACACTTTATGTAAAACTCCGTAAATGTATAAATGATAAATAATATTATTTAAATTTATTTTAAGTTTCGTAAAATCTATTTGATACCAAACTTAAAAAAAAACGTTAAAATATAATTAATTCAAATAAATAATATTATAAATGAGATGGAGATTAAAGTAAATAATAATTATCCATATGATATTAAACTAATAATATTTAGTAGGAGAGTTATCTATAATATAAAATATTAAATTAAATAATATTTAGTAGAAGAATTATCTATAATTAATTAGATAATATTTAACTAAAATAATAATTATCTATAAGAGATGGCCTAATATGATGACAAGTGTCCCCAAAGTGGTTTCTTTTATTATATAGTATAGATTTTATTTAATATATTAAATAAAAAGTTATATAAAAATTATACTCATATATTAAATAAAAAGTTATATAAAAACTATAATCGTAAATATATATGTAAATTATTATAGAAATATATAAATGATAACAAACAGAGCTTGAGCTTGAGCTTGAAAATCTACTCACGATCTTAGCTCGAGTTTTATAAATAAAATTCTAAACGAACTGAAAGCCTTTTCAAGGTTAAACATGCCGGGCTAAGCCTATATGAGCTCGGGCACAACTAGGCTCGTTAACACCCTATACCACTTTTATTCAATAGAATTATTCAGTTTTTTAAATGTAATATTGGTTAGAAAATGAAATATGTAATGTTATTATCATTAAAAATAAGAGAGTTAATTACACAGATAGTCCGTGTGATTTATTGAAAGTAACACCTTTGAGTATTAACTTATTTTTAACAGGTTCAGATTCTATGGTTTTGATTTTGTAACATCTTTGAGTATTAAGGCTAATTGTCGTTAATTTTTCTGTTAAATCAATGTCTAATGCCTAAAATACCATTATACAATTTTATATTAATACCCAAATGTGTTAGCTTCAATAAACCAAAATGATAACATGTGTAATTAACTCTAAAAATATATATAACTCATTATATTTTTAAAGAATAATATTATAAAATATGTTACATAAAAATATTTAATAATTATATTTCTAAAATTGATATACATACAATTACCAAACGTCTATTATGAGAGAAAACATTGTAGTACTCAAATGTGTTACCTTCAATAAACCGGAAGGATCATCCATGTAATTAACTCTAAAAAATATAAAACTCATTATATTTGTAAAAAATAACATTATAAAATATGCTATATAAAAATATTTAATATTATATTTCTAAAATTAATATATATACAATTACTAAACGTCTATTATGAGAGAAAACATTGTAGTAGGGACTATGCTTAGTTTTTTTATTAACTTTTTATATAACTAATTTAAAAAAAAAATTAAGGTAAATATAAAACTCTTGTATATTATCTTTAATATAATATAACACACACATTTTTTATTATATTTGGACCTACAAAATTTTAATACGATTCTTTTTTAGTTTAGTTAATATTATATTATTCTTTGTTTAGTTTAGTTAATATTATATTATGTAAATATTATGTTATGTGTTATATTATGTTAGATTATCTTAGAAATGTATTGTACCATGTATTTTATTCTTTGTTTAAGGCATGTTTGGCTAAGCTTTTTGAACCAACTTATTGATTTTTTCAAAAAGTCAAAAAGTTAAAATATTATTTGGCTAATTGAAAAGTCCTTTTTAAAATAACTTTTCAGTAGGGAGAAAAATGCATTTTTGAAAAGTCAGAAATTTGTGATTTTTTAGAGCTTTTCAACACAATTACAAATTTACCCATACCAAACAATTTTTTTACCCCATACCAAACAACTTTTCAATATGAAGAATGTCCTTTTTAGTAAATTTGGTTTTTCTCACCCAATAAGTTAATCCAAACACTTTTTTAAAAACTCATTTTCAAAAAGTAATAAGTCAATAAGTCCTTTTAACAAAAAGTCATTTTTAAGTTAAATAAGCTTAGCCAAACAAGCCCTTAGTTTAGTTTTAACAAAAAGTCCTTTTTGAGTTAAATAAGCTTAGCCAAACAAGCCCTTAGTTTAGGTAACATGAGATCACATGATATAATGTAATATTTACCTAAACTATACAAAGAATAAAATATATGGTACAATACATGCTATAATATAATCTAACATAAAAAAAAATGAGTTAGTGGTTTGAATGAAAATTTATAAAAAATATGTGACAAAACTATTATTTTTTTTTTAAAAAACTGCATGTATATACTGTTTTATATATATGTGACAAAATTAATTAAAAAATAAATTAAAAAGAGTTTGAGTAAATTGCCAAAATCGTCCCTGAGGTTTTATATTTGTCAGGTTCATCCAACTATCCTTCAACTTAATTGAAAAAAGTAAACTAAATTAGCGGTTTTGATGAAAATGGCAAAAGGGAAGGGCAATTTGGCACAAAAATGCCATTTCGGATGAAACTGTCAAATATGCCTAAACCTCATGGACGATTTTGACAGCGTACTCAAGAATATAATATATAGTATAACATGACATGACATAACATAAAATAACGATAACTAACCAAAACAAAGAATCATAATAAAAATTTGTTGGTTCAAATTTAATAAAATAGAAAAAATAAATAATGGATTTTAATAATCCTAACTATTAGCAGTTGGCCGACAATGGTCCCAACTTCAAAAATAACCAATTGTGGTCCCACATTTTCATATATTGTAAACCAATGGACCTTTACTAAACCGAAAAGGATAAGGAGACAAAAAGAATTAAGGTTATGTTAGTAAAGGTCCATTACTCCATTAGGTTACAATATGTGAAAAAGTGGGACCACCAGTGGTTATTTTTTAAGTTGGGACCGTTGCCGGCCAAAGGCTAATAGTTTGAATTATTAAAATCCATTATTTCTAGAAAAAATATGTGTGTATATTATATTTGAGATAATATACATGAGCTTTATATTTATTATATTTCTTTTTGAAAATAGTTATATAAAAATTATTAAAAAACTAATTATTGTCCCTACTACAATGTTCTTTTCTCATAATAGATGTTTGGTAATTATATGTATATTAATTTTAGAAATACGATTATGATAAAAACTAAAGAGAAAATAGAGATAAACTTAATTCACACCTTCACAATATTCAACATTACAATATATAGAGATAAACATAACCATAAACCCTAAAGCCCATAAGTAATGGATTGGGCCTAAAATGTCTGGTTTATAACACTCCCCCTCAGACATTTAGAATTATACACAGTTTAACAACATACTTCAGGATGATGTTAAATAGGTACTTCAGGACCCGAATAAATAAACTGATACTACTGTATTAGCTATGCTGCCTCATTAAAAACCTTACTAAGAAAACCCAGTGGGACAAAACTTAGTTAAGGGAAAAAGAGTACAGCGTGTATAATTCTCCCCCTTAATTCAACAAACATCTTTCAATCTACGAAGACCGATCTTGTGTGATAACTGCTCGAAACTGCTTCTAGGTAAAGATTTTGTGAACAGGTCTGCTAGATTTTCACTTGACTTGATCTGAAGAACATCGATTTCCCCTTCTTTCTGCAAGTCATATGTTGAGAAGAACTTTGGTGAGATGTGCTTTGTTCGATCACCCTTGATGTAACCTTCTCTGATCTGAGTTATGCAAGCAGCATTGTCTTCATAAATAATTGTCGGCTCCTTCTTGATCTGTTCTAATCCGCATGCTTCTTGTATGTCATTAATCATTGATCTCAACCACACACATTCTCTACCAGCATCATATAGTGCTATCAATTCAGCATGATTTGATGATGTTGTTGTAAGTGTTTGCTTAGTTGACTTCCAAGAAATTGTTATGCCGCCGTATGTGAATACATAACCTGTCTGAGATTTTGCTTTGTAAGGATCTGATAGATATCCGGCATCAGCATACCCAACAAGCTGGGACTTTTGATCTTTCTGATAGAAAAGACCTAAGTCTTGTGTCCCGCAAATGTACCGGAATATATGTTTCACACCATTCCAGTGTCTACGCGTTGGATTCGAACTGTATCTCGCTAGTACATGTACTGCAAATGCAATGTCAGGTCTTGTGTTATTTGCGAGATACATAAGGGCACCGATCGCGCTTAAGTATGGTACTTCTGGACCAAGTACTTCTTCGCCTTCTTCTTGAGGGCGATAAGGATCCTTGTGTGGATCTAGCGGTCGGACAACCATAGGTACGCTAAACGGATGTGCTTTATCCATATTTAAACGTACTAACATCTTCTGGATGTAGTTTGATTGATGGACAAATGTGCTATTGCACAGATACTCAAATTGTAGTCCGATGCATAATTTCGTCATACCAAGATCTTTCATTTCAAATTCCTTCTTTAACAACTGAGCAGCTTTCTCTATCTCTTCAGGAGATCCGATGATGTTGATATCATCAACATAGACTGCTATTATAGTGAAATTTGAGAGTGATCGTTTTATAAAGACACATGAACTGATTACATCAGACTTGTATCCTTCCTTTTCGAGATATTCACTAAGTCGATTGTACCACATACGACCAGATTGTTTGAGACCATATAAGGATCTCTAGAGCTTTATAGAACACATATCTCGAGGTGTTGATTTTAATGCTTCAGGAAATTTTAATCCTTTAGGGATTTTCATGTAGATGTCATTTTCAAGTGTCCCGTATAAGTATGCGGTGACGACATCCATTAGTCTCATATGAAGTCCTTCAGAGATTGTGAGGCCGATTAGGAACCTAAGGGTTATCGCATCCACTACAGGGGAATACGTTTCCTCATAATTAACTCCTGGGATTTGGGAAAACCCTTGTGCTACAAGTCGAGCCTTATATCGTACAATCTCATTGTTTTCATTTCTCTTTATTGCAAACACCCATTTATAACCTACTGGTTTGACGTCTATAGGCGTTCGGACTACAGGTCCGAAAACATGTCGTTTTTCGAGCGAATTTAGTTCGGCATTTATGGCTTCTTGCCATCTTGGCCAATCATTTCTGTGCATGCACTCTTCTAAATTTTTTGGTATGTAATCATTTTCATTGATTACATCCGTTGCTATAGCATATGCGAATATATCATCAACACGTGTTTTATTCCGGTTCCACATTGTACTATCTTGTACATAATTAATAGAGATCTCGTTTCCGTTCGGTACCGGTGTTTCTTCTGAAACTTCATTTTCCTCTGGATTCATAGTTGTCTCTTCTGGGACATTTACCTCTACTAGGGTTTCACTTATAATCTTTTGTGAGTTTTCACCAACTGCATTACTTTGCTCTTTTAGTTTCCGTGGGTTTTTGTCTTTGGAACCGATTGGTCTCCCACGCTTTCGTTGTATAGTAATCGCTTCTGGGATTACTTCAATTCGAGCAGGTGCATTTGATGCTGGTACATGTGACTTTGTCACTCTATTCGTGTATGTGAATGCATCTGGTAATTCATTCGCTATTCTTTGCAAATGCATGATCTTTTGGACTTCATATTCACATTGACCACTTCGGGGGTCGAGATTTGATAGCGATGATGCATTCCACATTATTTCTTGTGTTACCAGTCTTTCTTTGTCCTTATCTCCCCCTAAGACTGGGAACATCGTTTCATCAAAATGACAGTCAGCATACCGTGCTGTAAACATGTCTCCCATCATTGGTTCTAAATATTTAATTATGGACGGGGAGTTAAAACCAATATAGATACCCAGTCTTCTTTGGGGTCCCATTGTAGTACGTTGTGGTGGCGGTATTGGTACATATACCGCACAACCAAAAATTTACCGCACAACCAAAAATTCTAAGGTGGGACAAACTTGGTTCTTGTCCGGAGACCAGTTGCAATGGGGAGTATTCGTGATCAGCAGTTGGTCTCAATCTAATCAGTGTCGCGGCATGCAAAATAGCATGACCCCATGCAGAAGATGGTAATTTACATCTCATTAAGAGTGGTCTAGCGATTATTTGTAATCGTTTAATCAGAGATTCAGCTAAACCGTTTTGTGTGTGAACATGAGGTACTGAATGTTCAACATTGATCCCAATTGACATACAATAGTCATTAAAAGCTTGAGATGTGAACTCTCCCGCATTATCTATCCGGATGTTTTTTATTTGATTATCGGGGAAATTGGCCCTCAATTGTATGATTTGAGCTAAAAGTCGGACAAATACTACATTTCGAGTAGCTAAAAGGCTCACATGTGACCACCTTGAGGATGCGTCTATTAAGACCAAGAAATAGCAGAATGGTCCACACGGAGGATGAATAGGCCCACAAATATCCCATTGGATTCTTTCTAAAAATGATGGGGTTTCATGTATCAATTTAGTTTGTGAAGGCCGAGTTATAAGTTTGCCCAGAGAGCATGCTGCACATGATAAGTCTTGTGGTAGCGAAACTTTTAAGTTTTTGAGATGGTGCCCGGTTGCACTTTTGATTATTCGTCTCATCATTATGCTACCAGGGTGACCTAGACGGTCATGCCATATATTGAATGTGTCTTTATCTAATAGCTTTTGGTTACTCACCATGTATGATTCGATAGGATTGATATTAGTACAATATAATCCAGAGGATAAGGCTTCTAATTGTTCAACAATTGTTTCTTGGCCATTTTTGTTTGAAGTAATTTGAAGATATTCAATTTTATTTCCAGATATTGTTTTTAGGTGGTAACTGTTTTTTTGAATATCTTTAAAGCTAAGTAAACTTCTTCTGGATTTACTAGAATATAATGCATTATCAATAGTTAATTTGGTACCCGAAGTTAATGTTATGTGTGCTCTGCCGGAGCCTTCGATAAGGTTACTGACGCCAGATATAGTACTAATCGGTGTCTCTGCCGGAGACAACTCAGAGAAAAATTTCATATCTTTGAGAAGAGTGTTAGTACTACCGCTATCTACCAGACATTCATCGCCAATAATAGCTCTACTGGAGCTAGTATACATATTTCTGGATTTGATGAACGGCAATTGTCGAATTTGCAGAAAAATTGTTGGAGATCAAGGTGGATTCCCGTGCAAAAGAAGAGAGCAATCGTGCTGATAACGTGATAAAAACTAAAGAGAAATAGAGATAAACTTAATTCACACCTTCACAATATTCAACATTACAATATATAGAGATAAACATAACCATAAACCCTAAAGCCCATAAGTAATGGGTTGGGCCTAAAATGTCTGGTTTATAACAGATTATTAAATATTTTTATGTAGCATATTATAATTTTATTTTTTACAAATATAATGAGTTTTTATATTATTTGAGCTAATTACATAGATAGCTCTTGTGGTTTATTGAATGTGTCACCTTAAGTACTACCAGAAAACTATATAAGAGTATTTTAGTCATTTTACAATGATTTAACAGAAAAATTAATGACATTTAGCTTTAATACTCAAAGGTGTTACAATATCGAAACTATAGAACCTGGACCTGTTAAAAAATAAGTTAGTATTCAAAGTTGTTATTTTCAATAAACTATAAGAACCCTCTGTGGAATTAACTCTAAATAAGATTTATCTTGTATACAAAACAAACATAACTATTGTGAACTTTTTTAGTTTTTTTCTTGGAATATGTCACATGAGCATCCTAATTAAGCCTTGGATACAAAGATGATATCGTGCTTCCAGGATACTTAAAAGCATCTGTTGGATAGAAGGTAACAATGTTGATTGAAAATGTTTAGCTTTTTAGGTTTATTTCATTTTTGTAGCATGTTTAAGAATTTTGGGATTTGATAATAATTGATTGACAAAATCCAAATATTGTATAATAAAATATGTTATAATCAGATACTAGAAACTAAAGTACACTGATATTATTTGTAAATGGATGGCAACAAATAATACAATATTTAAATCAACCTAATATAAGTTATTTTTAGAGTGAATTTCAAAATTTGTTCTTTATGTTTATACCCAATTTTAAGCGGTGTCCTTTATTTTTAAAATTGATGAGTTTTGTCCTTAACATTTTAAAATGCTACATGCTTTGTCATTTAGCCCTAACTCAGTTAATTTTTTTGGTTAAATCAAATTACATAAGGGTACTTTAGTCTTTTTACCCACTTATATAAAAAATGCTTTAACAAATAAAACAAAATTAAATTTTTAAAATTAATATATATAATAGTCTACCACTCTTTTTTCTCTCTCTACATCTCTCCACCACCATTATCAACGGCTGCTAGCATCAACCATCACCTTCCACCACCTACCACCATTAACAACCGCCACCATTAACTGCCCCTGCTTCTGGTATTGGCATGACTGAGAGAGACTGGGCATGTGGTCTACTTTGTGCTTGTCACAAACTAAATCATCCACCACACCAATACGATAATTTAGAGTAAATTACAAGTTTTGTCCTTTATGTTTGTCCCAAATTTCAGGCGTTGTCCTTTACCTTTAAAATTGATGAGTTTTGTCCTTAATGTTTCAAAATCCTGCACGTTATGTCCTTTAGGGCAAACCTAGTTAATTTTTTTTGTTAAAACTGGTCATGTGCAAGGCATGTGAGGGTACATTTGTCTTTTCACCATTATAGGGGACTATTGTGCAAAATATTTAATATCTAGGGACTGTGAAAAAACAAAACAGATATTTAGAATCCTCTCTCTCCTCTCTCCTCTCTCCTCTCTCTTTCTCTCTCTCTCTTCCAGTGGTTCTCTCTCCTGTCTCCCGTTCTTCTCTCAATCTCTCTTCTCACAGATAACACATGGTTCACAACACCAACAAAAACCCCAACACCAACAAATCCGACGCCATGATCTGACGACGACCTGTTAAATGAAAGTCAACCGCAATGCCACCGACGACGACCTTAAGAAAGCCTACCGTCGTCTCGCCATGATCTGGCACCCCGACAAAAACCCCAACACCAACAAATCCGACGCGGAGTCCAAATTCAAACAGATCTCCGAATGTGGAGAGTTTGTTTGGAGGATCTGATGCTAGATTTAGGAATGGGGAGAGTTCGTCGGTGAAGAAGGCTCCGGCTGTGGAGAATGTGTTGGGTTGTAGCTTGCTTGATCTTTATAACGGTGCTAAGAAGAAGATGAAGATCTCCAGGATGGTCCTTGATTCTTTCGGGTATGTTTTTCCACCTTTTTTGTTATTGTTTATTGTGGTTTAGTGGTGATGCCGTATTTATTTTTTGGGGTTTTTGATATTTTTGGTTTTGGGGATTTTGGGGGGTTTTTAATCTGGTATATAGGTTTGTTGAGAATGGTTCAGGGTTTGTTGTAATATTCTAAATAGAATCATGATTTTGGGTGGTTTGCAGGTTATGGGGGATGGTGTTTGTTGCTGGTTATGGGGGATGGTGGTGGTGGTGGGAGGTGGCGTTGAGAGAGAGAGAGAGAGGGAGAGAAGAGAGAGAAAGTGGGAATTTAGAGAGAGAAAGACAAATGTACCCTCACATGCCTTGCACATGACCAGTTTTAACAAAAAAAATTAACTGGGTTTGCCCTAAAGGACATAACGTGCAGGATTTTGAAACATTAAGGACAAAACTCATCAATTTTAAAGGTAAAGGACAACACCTGAAATTTGGGACAAACATAAAGGACAAAACTTGTAATTTACTCGATAATTTATATTCATTTTATGTCTTTCTTCTCTTCGTCTTTTACACATTTATATTTATAAATCAAGCTTCTGTTGATTTGGACATTTAGGGGCCGTTTGGCAACATCTGAATGGTTAAGTGCTGAACCAGTAAGAGGTCTGAACCATTAAGAGCCTATATAATGCTAACCGTTCAGAGGCAAATGTCTGACCAATTCAGATTAGAGGTCTTAACCATTCAGACTCTGTATAAATCTTAACCATTCAGAGGCAAATGTCTGAACTATTCAGACATTTGCTCGTGAAACAAACAGTCTGAACCATTAATTGCTGAACCAGTAAGAGGTCTGAACCATTAAGAGCCTCATTAAGAGGTAAACAAACAGCCCCTTAGTGGTTAAAAAGTGTGTATACATCTACCCAATCAAACAATCATCATCAGATTCAACACTTCTAACATTATATTCAACAAAAAGAAAACAATATCTGATCTATCTTCCTTCTTACACACCAAACAAATCCAACGAAAGTGATACGGTTTTGAAGAGAAGGAAAATATTCGGTAGCAGAGAGATGCATCTTGATCTGATCTCCTTCATCAACTTTCAACCCCCAATTTGACCAAACATGTTTCCTACACAAAAACCCCTTTTTCGATTTCAAACAATCCCTAACCCTCAATCACCGTAGCCTCCGACAACCACCATTACCACCGGACCACCAATCCACCATCGTAACCCCCATCACCACAATCCCGCTACCATCAACCACCCACCCTCCACCGCCTTCTGCAACCACCAAATATCCACCACCGTAGCCCTCATCAACCACGAATAACCAGTAGTGAACCAGCCACCACCCTCCACCGACAACCACAACCATCCACCACCAACAACCTCAACCATCCACCATCACCAACCACCAGATCGATTGCATGTTAGAAATAGAGATAAGATAGAGAAGATAGATGGGAAAAAGAAAGAATATTATTTGTACAAAAGTCCTTTGATGATAATTATTTGCACAGTAGTCCTTTGAACCGTGAAATGCCAAAAATACCCTCATGCAAAGCACATGATCTGATTTAACTAAAAAATTAACTAGGTTAGGGCTAAAGAATTGTCACGGCCCCCGACCCGGTTTTACCCGGTTCAGGAGCAGTGGGGCAGAAACCCGTGGTATTGGTGTTTAATTAGGCAGCGGAAATTTTAACAGGATCGTTTAAACTGAAAACACCCATTTATTTTATTTCAAGTTTCGGGACAAACCCCGTAATTTACAATAAAGGAATTTCACTGGGAAATCCCCTGTTTACAAAAACATGTTTATTTATTTACTGAGCCACTTCATTCAAGCTGGAGTGCTACGCAGCACTTTTCCTTGTTCACAGTAAATCACCTGCAACATGTTTAAAAAAGATTTTATCAGCGGGGAAATACTGGCGAGTCACTCAATTTGCATAAAACGACACATTGTTATAGATTACAGTATTAAGAGCGATTACAATTGCCCCTATCTTATAATTAGCGGGTTCAGTTGTCACTCGACCGGATCTATGACTGTGGTCATACCACTATTGGGTCTGTTCACCCAAAAGTGACGTGTATCACTATTTAGGTCCTTTCACCTAAAAGTGATAAAACAGTAGTAATTGTGCATAATACCCCACTTACTGCCAGTAATTTAAGATAACAAAGACTTAATCCCTGTAAAATATAACTGGAAAACATTTAGGTATTGTAAAACACTTTTAATAAAAAGAGAATGACTCACATTGCAAGTTTAGTTGGCCAGAGTTTTGCCTACTGATTAGGCTTGGTAACCTAGTTAAATAAAGCAAACGAAACTAGGTTAGTAACTTAATACAACATTTATGATAAACTCACGAAATCAAAACCCTCACGACGAATGACAAAGTATAGCCTGAATTCATGCAGCACTTAAACATCCATCGGAATGGTTTCAATCGATCGGACATTGTATCGTAGCAGTGATCGAGTTATTACCCTGTTATCGTAGCGGCGTTTCCTTACTAAAGTTAAATTTTCGAGCAGAAAGGAGGCTGTGTGTGTGTGTGTGTGTGAATTCTCGAGCAGACGGAAATGGCTATGCAACGTACAATTTATAGCTGAAAATTGAGTCTCTCGCGGCCCGCGTAAACTCAAAGGGAATCCTACGCGGTCCGTGAGTGTTTTAGGACAATTTCAGGTAGGTCCTTACATCCTTTAGCTACGGCTAGGGCTGCCATGTTACGGTGTAGGTCTGCCACATGTCTGACACGTGGCCTTGATCGATCCGGAGAGTTTTCAAGCTGTCGCGCCCCGCGTAAGAATTGCTTAACTCTTACGCGGCCCGCGACCAACCAATAAATTTTGATTTTCTTGATTTTTCACAAGGATTAGGGTTTTAGGGGTCCGGGTTTCCACTTACGGAGTGTTTTAGGACAATTTCGGGCAGGTCCTTACATCCTCCCCACCTAATTTGAAATCTCGTCCTCGAGATTTACTGAAATAAGTAAGGATATTTTCGCTTCATTTCCGATTCCAGTTCCCATGTATACTCCGGTCCTCTTTTTGAATCCCACTTTACTTTGACCAATACCAATCTTTTGTGTTTGAGGAATTTGATCTTTCTGTCCACTATTTGGAGAGGTTTCTCAACAAATTTCAACTTTTCATTTACCTCTATATCTTGAAGAGGTACTACCAATGATTCATCAGATAAACATTTCTTGAGATTGGATACATGAAACACATCATGTACCACGGCTAGCTCTTCTAGTAGTTGTAAGCGATAGGCAATTGGTCCTATCCGTTGAGTAACTGTGAATGGTCCTATGTACCTTGGACTTAGCTTCCCTTTCTTACCGAATCGAACTACTCCTTTCCAAGGAGAAACTTTCAAGAGTACCTTGTCCCCAACTTGGAATTCTAACGGCTTACGTCGATTATCTACATAACTCTTCTGGCGATCTCGAGCCGTTTTCAGTCTTTCCTTGATTTGAGTTATCTTGTCGGTGGTTTCTTGTACAATCTCGGGACCTGATAATTGACTTTCTCCTATTTATGCCCAGCAAACTGGGGTTCGGCACTTTCGTCCATACTGTGCTTCGAACGGGGCAACACTGATACTTGTATGGTAACTATTATTATAGGAGAATTCCATTAATGGTAAATGGTTATCCCAATTTCCACCTAAGTCGATCGAACATGCTTTGAGCATGTCTTCAAGGGTTTGGATCGTCCTTTCACTTTGTCCATCTGTTTGGGGGTGGTATGCAGTACTTAGATTCAAACGTGTCCCCATAGCTTCTTGGAAACTCGTCCAGAAATGCGAAGTGAAACGACTATCCCTATCTGACACAATGGAGAGTGGGACTCCATGTAAGGATACTACCTCATCTACGTACAGTTTTGCTAATCTTTCCATGCTAAAGGTTTCCTTCATTGGCAGGAAATGAGCTGATTTGGTTAATAGATCTACAATCACCCAGATTGCATCGTTACCTTTCCTGGTTTTGGGTAACTTAGTAACAAAGTCCATTGTTATTAGTTCCCATTTCCATACAGGCATTTCTATTTGTTGAAGTAACCCTGAAGGTTTCTGGTGCTCTGCCTTAACTTGCGAACAAGTTAAACACTTAGAAACATACCTAGCTATGTCCTTTTTCATTCCTATCCACCAGAAGTTACTTCTTAAGTCTTGGTACATCTTATTATTACCAGGGTGCATTGTATACCTAGATTTATGGGCTTCCTCTAAAATCTTATCTCTTAAATTTCCTTGCCTAGGTACCCAAATCCTTTTTCTTATGGAATCTCCAAATTCCATCAGTCCCTTGCTCTGATTCCTTTATCCGTCCTTTCATTCTTTCAGCGTTATCTTTGATTGTCGTTTCTTGAACGTTCTTCAGTTGTTTCAGTAAATCTAATTGGAGATTTAATCTAAGAGCACGAACTCGCCTCTGCTTTTCATGATACTTACGACTCAAGGCATCTGCTACTACATTCGCCTTCCCTTCGTGATATTGAATATCACAGTCGTAGTCACTTAGAATTTCCATCCATCTTCTTTGCCTCATGTTTAATTCTTTTTGCCCAAATATGTATCTTAAACTTTTATGATCTGTATAGACTGTAAACTTACTCCCATACAGATAATGTCTCCAAATTTTAAGGGCAAAAATTATTGCTCCTAATTCTAAGTCATGAGTCGTATAATTTTCCTCGTGCTTTTTCAACTGCCTTGATGCATACGCAATTACCTTTTTACGCTGCATTAGCACATATCCTAATCCCAGCTTAGAAGCATCGCAGAAGACTTCAAAATCTTCGGTTCCGTCTGGTAAGGCCAGAATTGGGGCATTTATTAATCTTTGCTTTAAGATCCTAAAGGCCTCTTCTTGCTTAGGTCCCCATTCAAACTTAACAGTTTTACAGGTTAGCTTAGTTAATGGAACAACTATCTTAGAGAAATCTCTTATGAAGCGCCTATAATATCCAGCTAACCCTAGGAAACTTCTAACTTCCGTAGCTGATTGCGGGACCTTCCAACTCATGATTGCTTCTATCTTGGAGGGATCTACGTGAATACCTTCGTGATTCACCATGTGTCCTAAAAATTGCACCTCTTGTAGCCAAAATTCACATTTTGAGAATTTGGCGTAAAGCTTTTCTTTTCTTAACAAAGTTAAGAGTGCATGCAGGTGCTCACAATGCTCATCTTGGTTTTTAGAATAAATAAGTATATCGTCGATGAAGACAATTACGAATTTATCCAAATATGGTTTACAGATCCTATTCATCATGTCCATAAATGCTGCAGGAGCATTTGTTAGTCCAAATGGCATGACTGTAAACTCGTAGTGACCATACCTGGTCCTGAAAGCAGTTTTAGGTATGTCTTATTCCTGTACCTTTAGCTGATGATATCCGAAGCGCAAGTCTATCTTAGAGAAATATCTAGCTCCCTGAAGTTGATCAAAAAGATCATCAATCCTAGGTAGTGGGTATCGATTTTTAATTGTAACCTTATTCAATTCCCTATAATCGATACACATCCGCATCGAACCATCCTCCTTTTTCACAAACAACACTGGTGCTTCCCAAGGGGATGAACTAGGTTGTATAAATCCTTTGCTTAGCAATTCATCTAACTGCTTCTTCAGCTCTAACATTTCCGTGGGTGCTAATCGATAGGGTGCCTTAGCTATTGGTGTAGTTCCAGGAATTAGATGAATTCTAAACTCTACTTCTCTATTGGGCGGTAATCCTGGTAATTCTTCTGGGAATACATCCGGGTATTCTGACACTATTGGGATTTCCTTAAGTTCCTTACCTTTAGTGTTAATGATTACCGAAATCATATACACTATTCCTTATTTTCGTTCATAGCTAGCAACTTTCATTACTGAAATGAACTTCATTGGTTTACTTGGCTTATCTCTTGTTACCAAAATTACTTCTCCTGTGGGTGTATGAATTTCTATGGAATTCTTATCATAGAGGATTCGAGCATGATTGGCTACCAACCAATCCATTCCTAATACAACATCGAATCTGGCTAAATTCAGAGGTAGCAGGTTTGCAGAAAATTTATGTCCTGAAAGTTCTATCTTTTCTCCTTGAAGAACCTTATCTATATTAACAGAATTTCCATCTGCCGTTTCTACCATATAAATCTGCCTAAGTTTGGTTAAAGGTTGCTTAAGAGCTTGGCAAAATGAAGTATTTATAAAACTTTGGTTCGCACCAGAGTCAAATAATACTTTTGCGTAAATGTCATGCACAAGAAACGTACCAGCTATCACATCTGGAATCAGATCCGCTTCCTGTGTAGTCAACTGGAAGGCTCTTGCATTCTTCTTATTAGTTCCCTTAACAAGTTTGGCCTTGTTATCAGCTGGTTTGACCAATTTTGGGTATTCTGGCCTGAAGTGCTGTAACACCTCGAAAATTCATGTCCAATAACGTATTGACACGTGTCATAAGCTTTGAACGTGTGAAAGAATACTTTAGAGGGACTAAAGTTGACAAACAAGGAAAGTATGTGAATATAAGGGTTCAAAGTGTCAACAATGAATAAATATACTTTATTATAACCCTACATGATGTTTATACTCTTAAACGAATGAATCATGGATCATACGAAGCTAATTGTGAAAGAAAGTGAGAAATTACAATGCGCCCTGATCTAACAATTTCAATGTAAGACTCGATACAAGACGAAGTCGACAGACGTATGCACCAACAGACTCCCCCTTGAATGTTGACGAGTCTTCAGTGTCGAGTCTTCGGTTTTCAAACCTTCAGTCTTTATCAGTCTGCTCACTATCTCCAAAATTCTCCATTGTAAGCATCCACAATCAATCTCTTTCTCTTTCTTCCAGAATCGCAACCTAGCTCTGAGCTCTTTCAACAAGTATCTTCAGAATCTGAATCTGTCTCTATTATCTTCAGACTCTCTCTTGATGTCCTCAAACTCCCCCTCTCACTAAGCTGGGATCGTAGTCTGGAATTCACTTTTCACAGGTTCTTAGATCGCAACCTGGTACTCATCTAACTCAGGTATCAGAACCTGTCTAACCTGCACAAATCTCTACCCAAAAATAAGTTTTCTGATAACCACTTGTGGATAAGATTTTCAAATCTAATTTACCACTAACAGGAATTATTCAATCAATAAATGATTTTTCAATGAAAACCTCTGTTTCTCATTTCATTTCAAAAACACATCAAACACTTTCTCCCAAACCATTTGTTCATCATGTTTAGCACTTGGAATTTTGAAAATCAACTCTTCATCAACAGTTGTCGAAAATCTTTTTGAATTTTTCAAAAATTTATGCTAAAACACACTGAAAATCTTTTTGGATTTTTGAATGTAATGAAATGCAGTAAAGAAATATTTACAGACACTATTTTTTATGAGTTTGTGTAAGAGGATCATATCAGTTTAAGAAACAAATCACCAACACCGTTAAGCTTTAAACATTTTCAGCTTTAAACGATTCACATAGATTGACGATATTGTTGTCCACTTAAACTCAATCTAAAAACTTTCGAAATGCTTACTGATACGTTAAGGTATATTAATTTTGCACTAAGTTCTTATGGACCCCACGATCTCAGCATATCCCCTCATCATGCAATACACTGACTCAAGTAATGCTTTTAAACTTTTATCAACTGTGATTTGTGCAAAAACAAAGCAGAATGTTTAAACATTAACAATCAGGTCGATACTTCCGTATACGCAGAGAAAGTCCAATGTTTAAACAAAATAAGAAAAATAAAACAAATTGAAGTTGTATAGGCTTTAACCACCAGGTCGATACTTCCGTATACGCGGAGGTGATCCAAAGCTTAAACGAAACACCAAAGAAAATAAAGCAGAACGTTTAGGCAATAACATCCAGGTCGATACTCACGTATACGCAGAGGATGTCCAATGCTTAAACAAAATAAAGAAATAAAACAAGTTTAAATCTTTTGCAAAATAAAATACACAATCACAGCGACTTTTCAGCAAAGTTGTGAAAGTTCACAAACTTAACCAGTTTTATGTCTTTCGACAATCAGCGATTACTGAGTAGGCATACAATCAAGAAGGACAAAACTAAGTACTATGCTTTTGACCATGTTTCCCACTAGAACTAGGCTTTTTCATTTAGATTTGTATCGTTATCGCAAATCTACTAGTCTAGCTGAGCCTACCGTCACATCTTTAGTGAGACCGTTTATCACATTTTGACTTTCCATTTCTTTAGCATGTTGTGATAGTCCACTGATGTACTATCATTTCCTCTTTTTACAACAAAACTCATTTTTGCATTTTTTTCAATGTTTTTGGTTTTTTCAAATTTTCAAATGTTTTTGGATTTTCTGAAATTCTTACTCCCCCTAAAATGCAAACACAAATCTGCAGGAATATCGAGATATAATGGGTAATTGCATGTGAGGTGTGGTCCGATTTTTATAGCATTTAAGTCATATCGTTAAAATCAATTGCATTTAAAAAAAAGGGTTGTCGGACTATATAGTAATAAATTGTGTCAGTATACATGTGATTTCGTTGGATTTTTTTTAAATGATGGAAATTTGTTTAAATGGGAAGTAAGGTCCAATTAAAAAAATGAAGTGTTCGGTCCATGTGCATTAACTGAATTAATATCGTGGCCCAAGAAAATTGAATTTAGATTTAATGATTGTCGGCTCATTGAAAGATTGCATGTTTTTTTATAGACCCATCGATCCAATTAACATTGTTTAGTTTGTAAGGCCCATATAAATCCATTTTAGTTGTATTGTTATAATTGGATTAGATTTTTGAACGACACAAGTTTGTGGGCCAGATTATTGGTAAGTTTGGACTACAATTTGAGACGGGCCGGTATTAAAAATTTGAAAGCTAAGTTTGAATCAGATCGCACAGTTTGATTACCAATTTGCACGAAATGGTCGTTTAGTGTGGTCAGGTCTCGTGAAAAAGTCCAATTCGTTTGAAAGATAACTCAGTTCGCTTGAAAATTCAGTTCGTATCAAAGTCATCAATTCGCTTGAAAGTTATTTCCAGGTCACACGGTTTGGAGTTCAAAGTGTTTAAAGGTTCATCAGGTTGTTTGAAAGTCCGTCAGTTTGCATGTAAAAGGGTCAGGTCATTCGAATTTGATTCGGGTCATAGCAGTTTGCACGGTTTGACAATTTAAACTTCAGCTTGCACAGAATATTCACCAGTACGAGTATCAGTTTGTTTCAGTTAATTGATAAGTGTTTAAACTGATTGTGTTTGTTTGTTTGGTATCTACAGGTGATCCAGGTGATTCGAGGTGATTTGTTTACCAGCTCGTTTGAAGAATCTGAGTTTGTGATATTTCGATACCGAAACATGGATTCCGAGTTCTACAACGCGTTTGCAACATCACCAACTACTCCGGCTACCATTGCTCAAAACATGAACTTGGAAAATGAGACTGGAACTACACAAAAACCCCCGAAGCAAATGAGCATTGAGGAGTATTACGGTTGGAAAGATCGGTTTGAAAACTGGGTACAAGCCAACCATTTGAGATCTTGGGAGTGCATTTTGAAGAAATATGTATTACCACGTACTGATCTGCAAGTTGAGAAAGCAATATCTGAGTTTACTGACCAAGAAAGAGATATGTACAGAGCTGAAAAGATGATGATTAGTCTACTTCAGCAAGCTATCAAAGAAGACATCTTTGTGTTGCTTCAGCATGACAAAACTTCGAAATCAATTTGGGATGCTCTTCGAATCAAGTTTGAGGGTAGTGAGAACATGATTAAGAGTAAAAAGGCACTGCTTAAGAAAGAATTTGATCTATTCACGAGTTTTCCCGGGGAAGATACCAAGAAGTTAATTGAAAGATATTGCCACTTAGTGCGATCCATGTCGATGCTGAGTATAACAAAAGATCGTGAAGAGTGGGTAGACAAGTTAGCTGACGCTTTACCACAAAAGGAATGGGGCACATACTTGATGATTTTGAAGAACACTGGGGTTTATGATGGGTTAACGATTTCTCAGTTTATCGAGAAGATTGAGGGTCAAGATTTGGAACAGCAGAAGATCACGAGGATGAACAGTCCAAGTGGTCAACAGGATGTAAAAATGTACTACAAAGGTAGTGTTCCAGAAGTTGAAAGAAGCCCGAAAATCCAAACTGCGTTTAGTGCTGAAGATTCATCTGAAAAAGTTGATCAAAGTTCTAAAAGTAGCAGTGGTTTCTCTTCATACCCGAGTGTCAATCCAAAAGATACTACATCAAGCTTCCATTCTCAAAGTACAAAGACTGGAAATGGTTATGTGATACAATGCAATATTGCTTTAAATCTTCCTGATGGTCAAAGTTTTTCAGAAGAGGTTGCTAAAGATCACATGGCGTTGCTTGGTTCCGTGCTACTATCTTATGAAGGTTTGGTTGCAGGGCGGATCGGGAATCCTATGCTCACAAAGGAGGATTACGATCAGATAGACGCCGAAGAAATGGAACTAATGGACATCAAATGGTGTCTAGCTAGTGTCCTTAGAAGAGCTGAAAAGTTCAAACTGATTACTGGAAGAAATGACTTTCTTGATGCACATGTTTCTACTTTAGGTTTTGATAAATCTAAAGTTACTTGTTTTCGATGCAGGGAGAAAGGTCATTTCAAGAGGGAATGCAAGAACAGAGAAGCTAGTGATGTAAAGAATCCGTTCGGAAAAGATGACTATTACCGGAAAGCCATATATCAGCAAGTTGGTCAGCAACAACAGCAAGAACCACAGGTGGCTCATGGTAGAAAAGTGATCGAGGATTCAAAGAGAGCATGTCTGGTGGATTTTAACTGGAACAAATACATATCACCCGAAAACAAAGCATGCCTAATCAATCAAGATGATGAAAAGTTACCTGAAGGGTTCAGCTGGGATATGTTTGCAGATGAGAATGGGAATTTCAAAGCTTTCATTGCCAAGATTGTGAAAGAACCAGACATGTTCACCGAGTGGATGAAATCCATTGGTGTTAGTGTGAAGAATGAAGATGAAAAATCTGTTTCATCAGAAGAAAGCTCACAGAGTTCAGATGAAAATTTACAAAGTGATGAAAGTTCAGAAAGATAAATTGTTTTTGATCAAACACCATCTGATTCTGGTTCTTCGGATGATAATTCTGACAAATCAGTAGAGTTTGATCAATCACCAACTGATGATAGTAGTGATGATGAAGAAGAAAAACATATTAATATTTCAAAATTTCATCTCTCTCCTGAAAGTTTTCATTTTTATTTTGCAGATCGCTTGGAGAAACTAAAAGAGAGACGAGCAACAAAACATCCAAAGCAAATGAAGACTGATGAGGTTGTTCAAAAGAATGATTCTAAAAAGGTTGCTGAGGAGGTTGTTGAAACAGAAAAGGTAACTGAAGTAGAAAAAGTGGTTGAGGTGGTGAAAACAATTGAAGTAGAAAAGATTGTGGAAATTATCAAGCCTTGCTCAAAGTGTTTGGAACCATGCAAGGAATGTGCAGCAAAAGAAGAGAAGCTAGCTGATTTTGAGAAGATGAAAGAACAATTATTGTTCAATCTCAACTACGTGAAAGAGTCTTATGATGTGCTAAACAGAACAGTCACTGGTCTTCAAACGACAAATTCTGAAAGAGAAGATGCATTGACTATGATGAATTCTGTGATGATGACAAAGCAGAAGGCAATAAATCATTACATCGAAGAATGTGCAAAGTTGCAGCAAGAGTTGGAGACTGAGAAAATTGAGAATGAGAGAATCAGACGATTATTACAAAGCTATTCTAGTTCTGATTATCTTATTGATCGAATTTATCCAACTGTTGCAGGTTTTGAAGCGTTTAAAGATGATCAAAAGAAGCCAAAGGAGAAGAAGGATACTGGTAAGAAACCAAGTGTTCAGTATAATAAGTGTCCGCCTCCAATATGGGAAGGGTATTCTCCTAGAAAACCGAATGAGGAGCAAGTCGAAAAAGCAGTCAATATAAAGTTAAAGTCCGATGTAACCGATGAATTACCAGAAAACATTGACGTCGTTTTTACATCGTCTGACACTGATCATGAGTCCGAGTTAATAAAAAAGGTGGTCGATCAGGTGTTGGATACAGATGAGGAGTCGGAGTTAAAGTCTGAGTCAAAGTCTGAGTCTGGGTGTTCAAATTCGTCCATCAAAAGTTCGAGTTCGTCGGTCAACAATTCAAAGTCGTCGGTTAAACGGGTTTATAATAAAGAATTCCTGTTATCAAAATCTAATTTGAAGGATGAAGCAATCAAAGTAGCATATACATTGATTGATTCTGACAAATTATATTTTGATGAGGAATTTCCAATAAGAAGTGTTAGATTTGAAATGATCAAAAAGGTTTTCAAAATGACAGAAATTAAGATTTCTGAAATAAAAGATTTAAATCTTACTGGAAAACCTAAAAAATACACTTCAAGAGTACAACAACGATTAAACAAGAAAAAGGGTTACAATTCTGGTTCTGGTTTTCAAAAGAAATCAAACCATAATGATAGCTACAAAAAGAAAGGATTAGGTTTTATTCCACCAGAAAATTATAAAAATGAGAAAAATTCTAAAACAAAAACAGAATTTGTTTCAGGAGGAAGTGCAGAAGAAGAACAGAAGAAACCTTTCTGGAGACAATCAAACCAGGAGTTTCTTGCTGAGAAGAAAAGGAATGGAACTGGAGTGTTTCATCCAAAAGAGACTCGAACATGTTTCAAATGCAATGAAGCTGGTCACATTGCATGGAACTGTCCGAAAAATGCTAATACTAAACAGGGAGTTTCTGAAAAACTGAAAGAAATAGTTGTTGATGTTGAACCACCAACCGAAAAATTCAAAATGTTTGAAAATTCAACTTATGAGGTTGGTGAATGTTCTAAAAAGAATTTTTACAAAAAGAGAGCAAAAGATAACCAAATGTGGATTGTCAAAAAGGGTGATGTAAAAGTCAGCGATGAATCTGGTCCCACAAAGCCAGAAGAGCCACAAGGTGAGGTAAAAGAGGTAAATTATGTATCTTCAGTGAATGATGATGAATTTCCATCACTGACGTTTGAAAAAATTAAGCAAAAGGTTGGTAAAGTTGAGATCTCAAATCAATTTTTTTCTGATAAGAAGGAATTTGATGTTGAAAAAGTTTTCAATGGAAATGTTAAGAAATTTTTTGGGAAAATGCTTAATGGGAAAGTAAAAGGGGTTAAAGATTTTTACGCAACAAAGAAAGCAACTTTTAACCCAACTGAACAAGAGCTAAAGGAGCTAAAAACACCCAAGGTTGGTCAGACTTGGGTGGAAATTCTTTTCCCTTGAACATCTGACTTGCCGGAGCTCCCAGGTTTGTAAGCGTGGAGCAGGAATCGGCATCTTTCTTGGTTGTTAATCTTCCAAGTGGTAAATCAGGGACATTAAGTTGTATCTGATTTTCTACAAATGATTGAGAAACAATGTGATGAACCATTACTTTACAAGTGGTAACCCCAACAAAACTTATGTTCCAGAAAAATCATTTTGGTTAAAATAAACTTAAGTGTTTTGAAATCATAATGAGAAAATAGTTTGTTGAAAGGGGGAGTTCTGATTGTTTATGCCAAGTGGATGGCGATTTGAAGCGATTCGATATCGGTTGTCAATTTTCATGTATAGTTTGTTTTCAAATTTCCTTAAATGTGTTTGTATTTTAGGGGGAGTAAAATTTTCAGAAAGTCCAAAAACATTTGAAAATTTGAAAAAGACAAAAACATGATAAAATTCAAAAATGAGTTTTTGTGTCAAAGAAGAGGAAATGATAGTACATCAGTAGACAGTTACAGTATGCTAAAGAAATGTAATGTTTAAATAGCGTTAAACGGTCTCACTGATGATATGCCGATAGGTTTTTACACATTTAGTAAGCTTTTTCGGGATATAAACTTAAAATTCTAATTTGCTTATTTTGTGGGGAACACTAGTTGGATATATAGGTAACCCCTGAAATTTCGTTTGAAAGGTCCCTCTTTCTGAGATACTAGGTCTTTATGCTTAGTGATATCTGGGGTATTATCCCGGGACTTCTGATTTTGCGGAAGCAATGGCCTAGTCCCCAGAGAATACTTTCTGCTTGCTTGAAAAATAGCGTCGCCCTCAGCAAAAATGATGAAACAATAAAATTGATAATCATTGCTGTTGTAAAAAAGATCCTCTAAAGGGGACACACCAAAAGTCGAGTCATGATCTCTCTGCTGAACGGTAGTTCTGACCTGAGCTCTCATGATTCTTCATAATTTATAACCCCTTACAGATATCATTTGTGGTATACTCACCTGTAAGACTGAATATTGGGATCTGGATACGGGAATATATTCAAGAGGTGGGACACATGAATGAGTTTAAGTTATTAAAACACCTAACTCATATCCTGAATCAGTTGAAATTTGTGTGAAAATTTAAGTGGATCAGTATATCGGCAATCTAAGTGAATTGTTTAATTCTTAATGTGTAACTAAGCTCAACGGTACTTGTGACTTGTCAAAAACTGATATGATCCTCTTGCACAAACTCACAAAAATATTGTCTGTAAATATTTCTTTACTGCATTTCATTTCTTTCATAAATCCAAAAAGATTTTCAGTGTGTTTTAGCATAAAGTTTGATAAATTCAAAAAGATTTTCGACAACTGATGTTGGAGAGCTGATTGTCAAAATTCTAAGTGCTAAACATGATGAGTAATTAATGAGGAGGAGATTGTGTTTAAATGAGAAAAATTTTTGAATATTTTTCGATACAAGTGGTTCATCAGATATATCATTAATAAATCATTCTGGTTTAAATTTGAGAGAGAGTCTGTATATAAATCTGTCAAATTGTTAAATTTGTGAAATTTACTTCTGGGTTAAGAATGTGCAGGTGTAGCCAGGTTTCGATCTTGAACCTGAAGACAGAGTGCCAGGTTCCGATACCTGAAGATTATGTGATTTCAACAAGCCAGACTACGATCCTAGCATAACGAAAGGGGGAGTCTGAAGACACCTGTGGAAAGAGCTAAGAGCTAGGTTGTGATTCTGGAAGAAAGAGAAGAAAGAGATAAAATTTGAGGATGCTTACACGTTCAGACTGATAAAGACTGAAGACGTTGAAGACTCGACACTTAAGACTCGTCAACATCCGAGGGGGAGTCTGTTGGTGCATACGTCTGTCAACTTCGTCTTGTATCGAGTCTTGTTTGTATTCATAAGGTTTAGGGCACATTATACGAGAAATAGGGTAGGTTTTAGATGTGATTGAGCTAATTCCGTTTGAGGAGTGCCATTCCGTTTGAGGAGTGCCATTCCGTTTGAAGCATGTCATGCCACTTTCAAACGGAATAGCTTCACCTATAAATACCTTTCATGTCCATTTCATTTGTAACTTTCCGGTTTGTGCAACGAAGTGCTGCCAAAGTGTTGTCAGGTTGTAAAACGTCATCAAGTCAATCATACAACAGTTTAAAGTGTAAATCTTGCTGAATTGACCTCTACACGTCTGTTTCCGCCTTTCGTGTTGAGTTAAACTCTTCTGATCGACTCTTTCGGGTCTGAAAACGTTCCTACATTAAATGTGTCAACATGTTTAAAGTATACCTTTGAGTGACCTTTTAGCAAACCCGAAGCTTTGTAACAATTGATTATGCTCACTAGAATACGTGATAAAAATTTCACAAGTTTTTGATTAAGTATGAGAAAGTTATGACGATATTCGTATACGAGGGGTTAAAAGCGGCAACGAGGCAAAACTTGTGTTTTCGGTTATCATTTAACGAAACCGGACCTAATGATGATTGGTTTTATCTCATGGATCATAGAAATATAAATTTCATGGGTTAAAAGTTCCTAAAATGGAAGTTATTGCGCATTAGAAAGTACAGGGGGTGAAAATGTCAAAGATTGAAACATATTGGCTGAGAAGGGGGGTGCTGGCGTAGCGCCAGCACTTGTGCACCACGCCACGGGACCACGCGAGCATGTACCAGTTACAGCAAACATCTCTTAACGTGTCAGCTTGCATCTTTACGCAATTCAGCGAGTTTGCCACCCTTTTTCTGCACATTACACGTCCCTTAACACCTGTTATCACCTATGGAGTAGCCCTAACACTTGTGTCCACCTCCTTGCACTTCCTTGGCTATATATAGAGCCCTTGGATTCATTTGGGAACTCACACTTTTGAGCATTCACTAAGAAAGCTTCCAAAATCTTGCTCTGAAGATTTCTGAAGCTCAAGGGCACTTCTCAAGCATTCTTAGTCGTGCATAGGACTTCAGTAAGTGTCCATAACCTTTCCTTAATTCGTTTTACTTAGTTAATTAGCCTAAAGTCAAACCGTCGTAATTAGAGTTTGACTTTGTGATTAGTTAAGATTTGTTCAGTCAAATCTCGAATTGAAAGTACCTATGAGTTGGTAATTATGTGGGCAATAAACCCTTAAAAGGGCACCCTCTGATTCCCACTCTAACTAGGTCAATTGTCGGGTCAAAGTTAATTTTAAAAAGTCAACAGAAAGTGAATTTTCGCATAAACACATAATTAACAATATAGAAGCTATGAAACCTGTTTTATCACTCATATAACTTGGTAATTATTGTAAGAACATGTCTAAGCATGTTCAACCCGACAATTTTCAGTTTAAGCTCGGTTCGGAACCGAAAGTCGCAAAAGTAGACTTTTGCTTTGACTTTCAGTTCTGACCCATTAGAGCATGTTTTAGAATTGCCTTAGAGCCCTATTAGGACCAGGTTATTGATTAGTGTAACCCTCTGAGGTTATACAACTTGGTTCATTAGTTATCCGATTCATATGCAAGTTTCCGTTATATGCCTAAATGCTGACCAATATGCCCTTTTGACCTTAAAACAAGAATTTTGAAAATGTGAGAGGACAATAATCTTTATTACTGATTTATAAACATGTCCCTAAATTTTCACATCAATTGGAGGTCTAGATTAAGAGTTATGCTCATTAGCGTAATTAGAAAGCCTTTTATTAATTAAACGGCGTAATTAGCATATAGTCTATCTAAACCCAATTTTTGATACCAAGATTTTTACCTACTAATATAAAATAATATTTTGGGATTTTTGGAGATTTTTATTTAATTTTAGGCTGAGCATAACATAGAGTTCTAAGCTTGATTCGGTAATTGTCGGTTTTGCCTTTTTGGGCTATAAAATGAGTTTTACAAATCTTTTTAATACCAAACCATTTCCTACTGATCTAATATGATAAATAAAATATTTAAGCCTTCTGGAATAATAAAAATATCAGCTTTCCTTTAAAAACCCGGAAATAGCTCAAAATCGCCTTTTTAAGCGTTTTTAACGCATAGTATGTATTAAAACTATTTTAAACATATAAGGTTTGATGCCTACTTATATTTTTAGTAAATTTTTATATATTAACAGTAAGCAAAAGTTTTAAACTCAGATTTCCAGTTTTGACCTTTTAAGCCTATGTGAAATTACCAAAAATGCCCCTAAGGTGCATAGTTTGGTTTTAAATGATAAATTTCACACATATGTAATAACCTACTGTTATAACTTATTAAACTAAGTATTTTTACTGATTATATCAGACCTGTAACTCAGATTATTATTTAAACTCTATTATAACCTTTAAAATGACCAAAATGCCCCTACGGGGTATAGTTTGAGTTTAAATCCATTTCGGGCATAATAGAAGATATCCTACTGATGTCACAACATATTTAAGGCATATTAACTTAGGAAAACTTGTATATGACTCATATGGTTACCCGTTACGCACTTTTCACGTTCGGATCGGCTTATGTAACTAGTTTGCATAATTTAGCCGAAACGGGTCAAACCATATCGTTTTCATCTCAAAATCCAGAATGTGTTTAAGTTACCCATATTAAACAAGCATACAAGCTTGCCGGGTCAAACCACATACTAAACCGGTCTTCGCCTTATCATGCGTTTGAACCGTATCTTCCTTTTGAAAACTAACCGGTCTAAGTTTAGGCTTAATTAAGACCCGTTAGGATTCTAATAGGTTATTAAAAACCTTCGTTCCAGATTTAGGAGCCCAGTAAAAGCTATCTGTACTTGCTGAATTGATATACGGCTGGGATTGAATTTATATTTAGCTCAGGTAAATACTTTTAACTTATTTTCCCTTATACGGGCTTGGGGTACGGTATATAAAATACCGCTTGGTCGGGTATTCGACTTTAATCGTTTGGTGGTTAAATATTATCGAGATGACCCGTTTAAAAATTTGGTTTTGTTTGCTTAACGCCTTTGGGGGGTTAATGACCATGTCCCGGATATCCTTGGCATCATTCATGGAATGGCCACGACCTTAGCACACGGGTGTAGGCGTACACCCGTCAGTGCATTTAAAATTAATAAGGTATAACCGCCGGTTACGAGAATAACTCGCCGCGGGACTATACCATGTGGTGTGTCTATTAATCTTTAACCCGGCACGAACCGGGCAACTGAACGCATAACAAACATGTAATTCTTTTACAAGTTTATATATAAATAATTATCCCAAGTTATAAAAATATTCCGTGCCATGTGCATTCAAATAAATTTTCTAAAAACATTTTCAAAATGAGTCAGTTAATTGTATTTACCAGTGTAAACTGATGTATTTTCCCAAAAAGGCTAAGTGCATGTACTAATCGGAATAGGCTGGCTACTCCTAGCATCAATAAAGAGTCTCGCAAGCTTAGATGTTAAGATCTGTTGAACAATTATCTTTTAAATTGATCCGCATGTGGATCCTTTACATTCCATTGTAATACTTTGATATTGCTTTGTATCGGATTGTAATATATTTATCTTTTGCTTCCGCTGTGCATTTAAATTGTGTTGTTTGACCATGATGATATCAACTACGCCACGTTACTACCCACCGGGCCCACCGGTAATACGTGGAAATATCGAGGTGTGACAGGTTGGTATCAGAGCCAAAATTGAGTGAATTAAATACTAGCCTTTTGTGTTTAATCTCAATGACACAGTAGCACATTCCTTGACCTTCTGAGTCTAGACTTAACATAGGAATGCTCTCGTCTCTATACGGAGAATTTTTTTTTTCTATATATTTTAATATGTTGCCAAGCAAAGAAGCCATAATGGAAATTCTCCCCATTTGAAGCCTAGGGAAGGCCGAGCTTCGTACTGTGACTAAGATTAACGTGCAACCAAGGAGAAAGCATTCAGAAAGAAAATGAAGAAGAAACTCCTTTTGCTGAAGATCGTTTCCTTAATAGTCCTTATAAGGACATAATTATCTTTCAGTCCCTTCATGGACAACATCTTTCCTTTCAAGTCCCGTTTAGGGCAATTCTGTACTCTTTTAAAAATCATTGGAATGTTTTATCTAAATTTATTTATCATTACATATGAATATAATATATGAAATAAATCAAAAATTTTCATTCCTTTTATAAGATCTACCATTATAATAAAATGGCAAAATCTAAAAAGGACAGGACCTAGCCCATGTGTCATTTTAAGAACAGGGCCAAGATGGTAGTTCCTTAATTAGATTCAGATCCTTATTAACATCTCAATTTAGGATTGCTCTGCGTTAAATATTAAAAGAATCTTAAAGGTAAACCTAGCCTATATGTCATTTCAGACAAGGCCAAGATGGTAGAACCTATTCAAAAGATTCAAATCCCTGTTAACATCTGTAAACATGTTAACATTCCTGGCAGATATGATTCGACAGAATCGCATAAATCATCCTTATACCGGATCCTCCCGAAATCCTTTCTTATTTTGTGAATTAAGCATCCATCAGGGATATAAGGCTTACGGGCCATATTCATTGTCATATAAGACAAAAGACAGTCGTAGCCTACAACTCCCTGTCAAGAAAAGGCATGAACAACGTTCAAGCCTAAATACCTTGATTCTACAAAATCATGGTTTATAATTTAAAGTTGCCCTTGTGTTTTGGCCTTTTGTGGCATAGTTATATTTTAATTAAATCTAGGATAATTATAATGAAAATCCTGAATAAAATAAATATCATTCCTTTTCTGCCAGTATACATATTAAAAAGAATCTTAAAAGGTATAACCTAGCTTGAATGTCATTAAAGACCTGGCCACGATGGTAAAACTTGTTTAAAAGAGATTCAGATCCTTGTTAACATCTGAAAACATGTTAACACTTCCGACAACAGTGATGCGATAAAATCACACTTGTCATCTTCATATTAGGAATTTCCGAACCCCTTATTTAGCATAAATGATCAAGAGGAATCATGGCTAATAAACGTCGAACATGATGTATACATCAAAACATCCATTTGAGATGTACGCCTACGATGTATACGTGATAAAGATAGTTTTATTTCATAACTTCTTGTCTAGACAATGAACTATGAGATTTTCCGATCCAAAGGAATCATTGATTATGTTTTAAAATTTCCCTAGTGACAAGGCCTTTGTGCCATTAAAAAGTCCTTTGGAACAAGCCCTTGTGCTATATAAAATGTCGGTACGACATTGACAGTCGTGACTTATGTCCCCTGTCTAATAAATATGAAGGATTATATTCCGTTTAAACGCCAAAGATGGATTATTTAAAAACCTAGGCAAAACATAATCAAATAAATTTAATACTATCTATTCGCCTATATGGTTTATTTGTACCATGGCTATTTAATCATCAAATTTGACAATTCACCATATAATTAAACCAATTATTACTACTTGGTTTGTAGCCTTCAAAGCTTCACCATGGCTGACTCATCTGAAGCTCACAATCATCCAGTTGATCAGAACGATAATGCAAGACTGAACTTAACGGGCACCGAGTTACAGGCTATGTTAGATACAGCCGTAAACAAAGCCGTGGACCGTGTATTAATGGATCATAAGCGAAAGTGCGATAATACCCCAAATAAGAGTTACAAAAAAGGTAAGGCCGGTTCAAGTTATAACCAGTCCAAGCCAAATGAGGCAAAACCCAAATGTAAAACCTGCGGGAAGAAGCATTTCGGAAAATGTTTCTATGAGCAGACCAGGGGATGTGTCATCTGTAAAGAGATGGACCACAAGACCCATGAATACAAGGACTTGAAGGACGCCACCTGCTATGATTGTGGCGAGAAGGAGCACATAAAGACAGATGCCCAAACAAGGAAACTAAAGGGAAATGCACTCTGGAGTCACAAGCTAGGCCTTGTGGGATTTGTAATAAGAAAGGGCACAAGACCTTGGAGTGCCAAGACATAAAGGATGCAACCTGCTATGGTTGCAATGAAATAGGGCACATCAAGACAAATTGCCCAAATAAAACCAAGAAGCCTGGGGAGACTAAGAAGACCAAAGCTGGAAGCTCTCAAATAGATGCTCAAGAGGCTATTCAGGATGACAATGCCACAATAGGTACTTTCTATATCAATAACGCTCATGCTAGAGTATTATTTGATTCAGGTTCAGATAAGTCTTTCGTAGACAATGAATTTTGTAAATTATTAAATCTGCCTGTTAAAAACTCTAAGCGTTAAGTATAAAGTAGAATTGGCCGATAGTACCTCAGAGACTACTTCAGCAATATTAGATGGATGTTTTATATCCATTAGGAATCATTCTTTCCGCTGTCCTTGTTTCCATTAAAATAAGAGGGACTCGATATAGTGATAGGAATGAATTAGTCATCCTAAAAAAAAATCGAGCCCATATTGTGTGTGATAAGAAACAAGTAGTTATCAAGATTCCTTATGGTGAGCCTTTGAAAATTCAAGGTGACACTGGGTATGGATTGCCTAAGCACCTGTTGAATATGATATTTAATACCAAGGATTCGAGTATGGAAAACTCAGAAGAGACAAACAACAGTCGCTATGCTGGAGATGCGATAAATGTTAATGGTGCATCCAATGTGAGCCTCAATGTTAATGGAGTTAATCTCCAAAACTGTAATTAACGCAGCTGTTAGGAAGGCTATGAGAAAAGTCATGAAAAGGTTCAAGGAGCCAAATGCTGCTCGCTCTAAAACACATGTCGCTGCTCATGAGAAGAGCTTTATTCATACTTCAAATGCGAAGAATAACCCAAACAAAATCATATATGGCAAGGAGCCCATTCCTTTTAGGATGTACTTAAAAGTAATTCGTCTCTTGGAAGTCAAGAGACTTCATTAGTAAAAAGGGGCCATCGATTGCAGGAAATTGTTGGATGAAGTAGAAACCATTAGGTATGTCAACAGTTATGATGGAAAGGACACGGTGAGGTATGCATCGCGATCGTTCAAGGGCAATACCCTTAAATAGTAAAGACATTAATGAAGTCCACAAGAAAGATCCTCTTATACATTATGGGATGGTCCAAGTTTTAAGGACCTTATTAGAGAAACCTATTATCCGCATCATGAAATGGAAAAAGATGGACTAAGAATTTTCTGACTCTCACCATAAAAGTTCTAGACTGTCAACAATATGTTACAAAATTTAATTCATTAGCTGAGATAGTGCCCTATTCAGTTTACCCAAAATCTAAGCTTAATGCAATAATTATTGGTGGTTAGCAACGGCAATAAGAGGGCACATTAATGTTTCAAAGCCTGCTCATTATAAATCCATTATTGATCTACCTCAGTTACTCACGTTATATAGATTAAGAAATAACCAGTCAAAGCTGAGTCTGCCCTAAAATTTGTCAAAGATTTTACAACTAAAATTTAAAGGGATTAAGAATGGAGGCATTCCACCCTCCTGATGTATGATTAAAGGTAGTTCACATTAATAATAACACCAGATAAATCCCTTATTACGACTTTATTGCTAGAAGTTACGTTTGGGTTCAAGTGTTGCTAAGTCTCTCATAAGCCCATAAGCTTAGCAACCTTTTAGAAATTTTCCCGTAAGAACCCCAGAAATTAAGTGTAAGGTAAAACTTACAGGCAAAATCATAAGAACCATATCTTCTGCTCCTATCAGAAACCTTCAGATGTAGAATTATAGAAGTATCCTCTCTCTAGAGGAAGTGCGTCAGCATATATAGTTGATATCTCATTGATCTCTATAGATTACGAATACCATACGGTATGATAAAAAGCGCCATATGAGGATTGGTGTATCTTAATATGTTCCATAGATTGCTTCCATGCCTGATCAGTATGGAGGTTTAATGCATGGGACCGCAAAGATATTCTGATGGTCATATGGTATTAAAGTCAGCCAATGGTATTCAAAGAAGATATCCAGAATGGAATTGTCCAAGTAAATGCCTCCGATTAAGGAATTCGTAGACTCGTAACATAAATGTGTCACTCATTTGACACAAGCAAGGATGGATGAACTGGAGCCTGAGATTTGGAAAATCTCTGTAACCTCCTTGTATCTTGATTATCTTCTCCTAAGATTACCCTGTTTACCTCCTGAGAGGCAAATAGAGTTAAGATTTATATCCCATTTAGGGCTGTATTATTATGAAACCTCCAAGACGGCTAGTACCATCATTGGAAGAATCGAAACCCTGATTAAGTTAGTTTTAAAATAGAGGTTCATATAGCCTAACTCAATATCCTGAGAATTCGGTATAGTTAATTATGAAAGACGGTTCATTTTGCTTATGCATTGATTACCGCACCCCTAATTAGGCAACAATTAAGAATTGCCATCAGCTGCCCAGGATCGTCGATTTGTTCGACTAACGGCAAGGATTAGCTATTCCTTAAGAATAGTTTTAAGCAGTGGTTGGAATAACCACCTCACCTTAAATAAGTTTTTCTAAAAATAGCCAGTACATAAGTATCAAGATTGCTCCTTTGGAGACCTTGTATAGATGAAATATCAAAACGTCCGTTTAATGGACGGGACTTTGGGAAGTCCAATTATCAGGATCTGAAAGTTTCTTTGGAAACAACGAATAAGATCATTTGATTTCGTAATCATCTAAAAGTTGCCAGTAATCGGCAGAAAATTAAGGATTTATGAAAGTCGCAACCCTCCTAAGTCCTTAGTAAGGAATAAGGTTCAATCGTAGGTATCGCCCTAAGAAGGGTGTGCTAAATCTTAATTGATTAGGGTAAGTTAAGCCCTGGATATATAGGAATATTCGGGGAAATTGAATACAACAAAGGTCTATAGTTTATAAGCTAAAACCTATATAAGGAGCTTAGTGGAGCTCGCAATGCGACCCACACTAGTGATTTAAAGAAATGTTTCACCGATAAGTCGAGACGCATTATCACATAACGATATGCAGATTTATGATGTGATTAGAAACCTGTATCGATTAAGGATTGACAGGTTAAGAAACACACAGCTCTAATAAGTTAGCTCAGCTGTACGTGGATGAGACTGTATCTCTCCACGGGGTGCCAGTATCTATTATCTCTGATAGGAATACAAGGAATATATCGCATTTCTGGGAAAGCTTTCATCCTTAGGCACCCGACTAAACCTCAGCACTGCATATCATCCGCAAACGGATGGTCAAAGCAAACGAACAATTCAAACACTAGAAGATATGTTAAGAGCTTGTGTTATTGATCTAGGTGGAAGTTGGGTTAATCATCTTCCATTGATTGAATTTTCATACAATAATAGTTATCATTCCAGTATTCAAGCTGCACCTTTTGAAGCTTTGTATGGAAGAAAGTGCAGAACGCCCGTTTGTTGGGCTGAAGTTGGAGATGTCCAACTAACAGGACCTGATATAGTCCTGGAGACGATAGATAAGATTGTTCAAATACAAAATCGTCTCAAAGCTGCCAGGGATAGGCAGAAAAGCTACGCAGATAAAAGGCGTAAACCTCTAAAATTCGAGGTGGGTGACAAGGTTCTACTTAAGGTCTCACCCTGGAAAGGGGTAATGCAGTTTGGCAAGGAAGGCAGCTTAAGCCCAAGATATATAGGACCATTTGAGATCATCGAATATGTCAAAACAGTGGCTTATAAGTTAAATTTGCCTGAATAGCTCAGTGGTATTCACAATGTATTTCATATCTGCAATCTGAAGAAATGTCTAGCTGATGAATCGCTAGTCATACCACATACGGATGTGCATATAGATGAGAGCTTGAAATTTGTGGAAAAACCTTTGTCGATTGAGGATCGACAGGTTAAGAAGCTTCGGAGGAAGCATGTGCCTATTGTAAAGGTTAAATGGGATGCCCGCAGAGGTCCCGAGTACACGTGGGAGGTAGAGTCCACAATGAAGGAAAAGTACCCTCATTTGTTTCAGTAAATCTCGAGGTCGAGATTTCTTTTAAGGGGTGAGGATGTAACACCTCGAAAATTCATGTCCAATAACGTATTGACACGTGTCATAAGCTTTGAACGTGTGAAAGAATACTTTAGAGGGACTAAAGTTGACAAACAAGGAAAGTATGTGAATATAAGGGTTCAAAGTGTCAACAATGAATAAATATACTTTATTATAACCCTACATGATGTTTATACTCTTAAACGAATGAATCATGGATCATACGAAGCTAATTGTGAAAGAAAGTGAGAAATTGCAAACTACATGGGTTAAATGTGTCAACATGTTTAAAGTATACCTTTGAGTGACCTTTTAGCAAACCCGAAGCTTTGTAACAATTGATTATGTTCACTAGAATACGTGATAAAAATTTCACAAGTTTTCGATTAAGTATGAGAAAGTTATGACGATATTTGTATACGAGGGGTTAAAAGCGTCAACAAGGCAAAACTTGTGTTTTCGGTTATCATTTAACGAAACCGGACCTAATGATGATTGGTTTTATCTCATGAATCATAGAAATATAAATTTCATGGGTTAAAAGTGCCTAAAATGGAAGTTATTGCGCATTAGAAAGTACAGGGGGTGAAAATGTCAAAGATTGAAACATATTGGCTGAGAGGGGGGGACCACGCGAGCATGTACCAGTTACAGCAAACATCTCCTAACGTGTCAGCTTGCATGTTTACGCGATTCAGCGAGTTTGCCACCCTTTTTCTGCACATTACACGTCCCTTAACACCTGTTATCACCTATGGAGTAGCCCTAACACTTGTGTCCACCTCCTTGCTTTGACTTTTGCTTTGACTTTCAGTTCTGACCCATTAGAGCATGTTTTAGAATTGCCTTAGAGCCCTATTAGGACCAGGTTATTGATTAGTGTAACCCTCTGAGGTTATACAACTTGGTTCATTAGTTATCCGATTCATATGCAAGTTTCCGTTATATGCCTAAATGCTGACCAATATGCCCTTTTGACCTTAAAACAAGAATTTTGAAAATGTGAGAGGACAATAATCTTTATTACTGATTTATAAACATGTCCCTAAATTTTCACATCAATTGGAGGTCTTGATTAAGAGTTATGCTCATTAGCGTAATTAGAAAGCCTTTTATTAATTAAACGGCGTAATTAGCATATAGCCTATCTAAACCCAATTTTTGATACCAAGCTTTTTACCTACTGATATAAAATAATATTTTGGGATTTTTGAAGATTTTTATTTAATTTTAGGCTGAGCATAACATAGAGTTCTAAGCTTGATTCGGTAATTGTCGGCTTTGCCCTTTTGGGCTATAAAATGAGTTTTACAAATCTTTTTAATACCAAACCGTTTCCTACTGATCTAATATGATAAATAAAATATTTTAAGCCTTCTGGAATAATAAAAATATCAGCTTTCCTTTAAAAACCCAGAAATAGCTCAAAATCGCCTTTTTAAGCGTTTTTTAACGCATAGTATGTATTAAAACTATTTTAAACATATAAGGTTTGATGCCTACTGATATTTTCAGTAAATTTTTATATATTAACAGTAAGCAAAAGTTTCAAAGTCAGATTTCCAGTTTTGACCTTTTAAGCTTATGTGAAATTACCAAAAATGCCCCTAAGGTGCATAGTTTGGTTTTAAATGATAAATTTCACACATATGTAATAACCTACTGATGAAACAATGGTTAACCGAGTGGGTTAACTCACTGGTCTCTTCAAGAGGGTTAATCCCTTCTTTCCGAGGATCGCCGGCTGGATCGTCAGGGGGAGGGTTTCCTGCACAAGGAAACAAGCCGTGACTCGCAACAAGGAGGATGAGGTGGGGGGTGCTCCTTGTTACCACTCTCCGGCGTGAGAATCAGTAGTTTGCTTGGGAAGCAAAGTGTGATAGTAGTAGTATTGAGAGAGTTGAGAAGTGATACCTCAAACCTGGTTTGGGGTTAGTATTTATAGCCGAGGAGTGGAGGAGGGTAGTTGAGTAGCTAGCCTGACATCGCACCGCTATTTGCAGGTGTGCCAGACCTGTCGGTTACTGTGGGGATGCCACGTCCTGCTGTGGTGTCAGACTGTTGTATACACGTGGGCCGGTAGGCGACTGTTCCAAGTGCCACTTGCACTGCGGTGTCAGACCCACTTGCCGTGTAGGCAGGATGCGGTGCCAAGCCGCATCGCTGCTTGCGGTCATTGATGTTGTTCCCGCATTGGTTGTTCCATCCATGATTTACGCGGGATGCGGTGTTTATACCGCATTGCCTGCTGAGTGACTGTTACTGTTGTCCAGATCCCTTGTCGTGACGAAAATGTTCATAGGATGCGGTGCGGGGCCGCATCGCTATGCGTAACATTAGTTTCCGTCCTTAAGGTAAGTCTTCTCATCACTGGACAGATTGGACCGCTGTGTTCGCGTGTGCCCACGCGGACACAGGTAAGTTTATTGCTTGTTGGAGGTTTTTGATGAGGGTAATGGTCACTCGCGGTCATGCTGACGCGAGATTTGGGACCATACCCCTTCAAGTCCCCCCAGTCTAGTGTTCCTTCCGTATGCAAGTTGCATGTGGGAGGGATACTGGACTATGTTGTTTAGAAGGTTGAATATGGGCTACGCGTATGGCTCCTACTTTCACTGGACCATTGCTCGGTCGAGTGGTTTGTTTCTTCCTTTAGGAAGGATGTGTTTGTGTATGAATCCGCACCGGTGAGCAAGTTCCGTCTGATGCGGAATTCTCAGCCGAGGATTTGATGCGGTAATCTAGTTTCCCGTTTTCTGGTGTCTTCAGCCACCTGTTGGTGTTTCGAACCAACCTTTGAAACGGTGACTGAAGGTGTTCGCAGGGTTCGAACCAACCTTTGAGATCGTGACTGAAGATGTACATCTTCGTCACTTTAGTTGTAACCTCTGCGTCAGCTAGTGCAAAGTGTAAGTACTTTTGCTCAAGCTCTATGTTCAGCAACTGGACATGCAATGATGAACCCTGTTTTACGGGGTTTTCGTGTTCTCCAGTTCATCTTTCTAGTAACCGCACGTCCTCTGCAGTTTATCTCTCAAGTAACCGCACGTCCTCTGAAGTTTAGCTCTCTAGTAACCGCACGTCCTTTGCGGTTACCTCGTTGCCGTACCTTGTTGGCCGTGTTTGTTTGAGGAATGTGGGGTAGTTGCGCCATTGTTGGCCGTGTTTGGTCGAACAATGTGAATCTGAACTATGGGCAGATAAACATGGTCATAGGCAGGGTTCTGCCCACCATTGTTTATTCTATGCGGTCCATAGGTGAGTAACTAGTCATAAGCAGACTTGTTACCACTGTTCTGGAGCCACTTTCCTTCACGCTTTGGTGGAAAGTAGCTTTCCTTCAAGTCGTGTGGCCAGTGGAGATTAACTTAGATGCTTGGGAAGTTGGTTGAAACTTTTCTGCATCCGTTTTGTAGCCACTTTCCTTCATGTTTAGTTGGAAAGAGGTTTTCCTTAAAGTAGTTTTGCTCAACCGCGTGGTGGTTTAGTCGTGGTTCTTCCGTAGCTACCATTCGCATGGTTGCAGTTTATAGTAGCCACCTATGAGCGGTTGTGGTTTGCAGCAAAGAACTCGCTTCTAGAAGTCTTGTGGCCTGGATGTAGCTCTTGAATGTTCAGGAGACAGGGTTGCTGATGTGCGGTTGCTCAGCACACTTGTCCTTTTCCTTAAGAAGAAGTTGTTTGCATTCCCTCCGTGGTTGTGAACCGGAAATGAGGGTTTTGAAGTTTGAAGAGGCTTACATGGAGTGCGGTTTACCGTATCCTGAGAAGCGGTTTTCGCAGTCCAAAGAACCATGCTGGTTCTGAGTATCTGACACACCTGTGCGGGTTGGTGTGTGTCCTCTCCGCATATTCCACGTGTGCGCGTGGGTATGTGCGGTTATTGCTTATACCCCTTTATATAACTTAAAGATATATATTTTTGCCTTTTTGAGGGGTATGTAAAAAACGACATGCGGTATGGGTTATGGTGCGGTAGACCAGCGAAACCGCATGCCGCTTGAGTTTGGATAATGTTTGTCGCTTTTGTGTTGTCTACGTGGCTGATGGCACGTGTGGGTTCTTGAAAGTTGGTAGGAACCTGACATGTGATGATCTGAAAGGACGTTTGCACTGACCGAGGTCATAACTGCACTGTAGCAAGTAGTGTAAAGGTCATTTCTGTCAGGCGCGTGGGCGGCCACGCGCGCGTGATAACCGTCAGCTGAAAAGTCGCTGAACACGTGTCGCCATGTAATTCGCCTATTTTGAACGTGTTGAGGCGGTTTACTGTATCGCATTTATTAAGATGAGTATATAAAGGGCAACCGTTTTGTGGTTTCCCTACTATTCGAATTTTTCGAAAAAATTTCTGGTGAGAGATAGAGCATTCCGTTCATCTTCTCCGATCAATTTGTCTGCTATTCCGGAGATCCTCTGAGTTTTTCTTGTAAACTCATACTTCTTCCTTTTCTATCATCGATGGCTGAACCATCTAACCCACACAATGTGGAGGGTGAAAACCCTGAAACTTCTTCTCCGGTGGGCGGTGAAGACGAAGATGATGGTGGTAGTGTCCCTGGTGGTGGCTTACCACCATTGAAATGGTCGAAAGCCTCGTTCGATCAACTGATGATTAGTACCCAGATGCCTTCCGAGTTTGGGGCTGTTTATCCCCAAGATGGTGACACCGGTGCTTGTGCTCCGGCCGGTCATGTGACCATGTGGGTCGATTCTTTTGTCGATGGTAACCTTCGTTTACCATTGACCGTTTTTGTTGCTGAGGTGTTGGAGTTTTACAGGGTTCATATCTCCCAGATGAGTCCTTTTGGGTTTATTCGTATTAGACACTTTGAATCGACTTTTCGTGCCCTTGGTTTGCCAGTTACCGTTGATAATTTCCGGGGGTTTTATCAATTGACGGTGAACACCGGGTTCTTCTCTTTCAGAGAACGGTACGGAAGTATCAAGTTGATGACCCCTCCCAATGGTATTACAAAGTGGAAGTGCAAATTCTTCTATGTTAAAGCTGCCGCGGTTGTCCTCGACATGACTTTGCGGAATGTTAATGAGCCTATCCCTGCGGAGGATATTGCCATTCCTAATGCGAAAAATGCGGAGTGGTTCCCAAGGTTGAGGACTATTGAGCATAGGCTGCTGAAGAACAATGAATTGTGGGTGCTGCGGATGTTGTTGACTAGGGCTGATAAGCATGCAAGGCCCATTGTGCGGGAGAAAACTGGTGGTAAGTGTTCTTACTCTTGTGCGGTTTCATTACTCCCTTGTATCTAATTAATTTGAACGTGTATATCAGAAGAAGTTGTTGAGCTATGGAAGATATTTGATCCAACCTTTACTGGCAAGGTTGATGTTGTCAAGACTGCTGAAGGTGCAGGTTTTAATTTGACCATTCTCCATAACTTCCGCGTTCCTACACGCGAGGCAATGAAGGCACCCCTGCCGCAGGGCAAAGGTATAATTCATAGCTTTCTTTTCATGCCTTGTAATTTTTATGCTGCTGATAGTCTACCTGCAGGTACTCTTGGGGCCCTTGGAAAGTTTGAGTCAAAGGGTGCTCCCAAAAACCATGCGGGGAAGAAGCATGTGGATAAACCCGTGCGGGGTCGCGGTGTGAAGAAAACTGAGGCTCCTGTTGTTCCGCATTTGATTCCGCATGCAGCAGGTATCTCTCGTTCTCATTTCCGCAGATATACCGATTACGTGGTAGTATCTGACACCCTTGAGGGCTTGGGTGTTCCAGGTGCTGGTGCGGCCACCGGTGGAACCACTGCGGGTTCGAAACCTACTGATGAGAAGAAGAGGAAAGCTGGGAAAGCTGTTGATGCTGGTGAGAAAAAGAAACCAAAGATTCAGACCCGACGCGGGGTTTTTGTGGGACAAAGGAAGCCTGCAGTTGTTCCTGGTACGTAATGCATGATTTTGACAAGTATTTTGTGCTTATACTTGTAGTTTAAAGTATTTTTGTTTTTATTTCAGAACCGCAAGATGAAGGGTTCTCCATCTTTGATGTTCCTCCTCCCCCCCCCCCTCCGCATGACACTGCTGCGGATGTGGGGGTTCATAAAGTTGTTACTCCTGAACCCTCTGTGCGGGAGGAGGACACTGGGAAGGGTCCCGCGGCTCAAATCTATGACACGGTGGATTCGGGTGATAATGTTATCACCCCAGAGGATACTGGCGAGCTTCACTTGAAGTTTGGTTATACTGGAAGCAAGAAATCCCCTGCTGCAGAGAAAGCTTCCGGTTCTGCTTCTGGGGGTGCGGATTTTGAAGGGACTCCTATTCATCCTGATGAGTCTGAATTGGAGTATTATTACCGCACCTATATTGAAGAGCGGGCTACGGCCTATCACCGCCCCCCGTGGACTGCCCTGCAAGGGGATGATGTTACCGTTGATCCCTCTGCCTGTAGGGAGATTTTGAGTGGTTTGGGCACTCCTTTTGAAGTCAACCGGGCCCGTTCTTTGTCGACTGAGGCCCAGATGAACCAACTCTCCTCCATGCTTGTGGGGGGTTCCATAATGGCGAATGCCATTATGGAAAAGTACAAGGTGCTGGGGCGCAAGGAGGAGGAGAATGCGCGTTTACGGGCCGAGGCCGAAGAGTTGGTGAAGGCTGCACGCGAGGGTGCAGAGCAGCTTGAGAGGGATATAGCTGCGTTTGAAAAGCGCAAGCAGACTGAAGAGTGGGCTGCAACTGCTGAGCTTAAACAGGTTCGTACCCTTGCAAAACTGCTATCTGATGAGCGCAAGACTTGGAAAGAATCTTGGGGTAAACAGAATGAAACTCTCTTTCATGTTCGTCAGGAGCTTACAAATGCCAAGGCAACAATTTCTGCGTTGGCTAAAGAGAAAGCTGCGGCTGTTGCGGCTGCCCAAGAGGCCAAGGAAGCAGAGGTTCGTCTTGCCAAGGCTCTTGAAGAGGCCAAGGAGGCAGAGGCTCGTGCTGCAAGGGCTCTTGAAGGGGAAAATGTTGACCGCACTAAGTTAAGCAAAACTATCCTGGGCCTCCAGGTATAAGTCTTTTGCTTTTGAAATTGTACATGTCCTGCACTTAATGTTAATTTATTTGCATACTTGATTTTTTCTTGAAAAGAGGATGAAGTGCGGACCCGGGGAGCCACTATTGAAGAAGTCTCTGCTCGTGCTGCTGAAGCCGAAGCGCGGGCAAGAGAGGCTGAGGAGGCTAAAGATTGCCTTGCTTCGTCCCTTGAGCTGCTCAAGGCTGACCATGAATGGATGCGTATGCATGGGATCGGGCATGTAAGTATCCGTTGCCTTTGTTATTTTTCTTGTAGGTTTGCCTTTAATAACCTTTGTATTCTTGTTTCGCAGATTGTGACGGCCATCCTTGACGCACCTGAGACTGTATCAGGTGTTACTGAGATTAAGGAGCGTGCTCGGGATGCTGGTTTTAAAGCTGGCTATAATCGGTGTATTAGCCATCTGAATGTTGTAGCCCAGGGGGGATATACTGATGAGCGATCCGGGTTCCACGATGTGGATACTGAAGCGCTTCTTGATGCTGCGGTTGAGACGTATAACGAAACAACCCTTTCCGGTCTTGAGGATCTTGAAAAGTGTCTAGAAGCGGAGGACTATGTGGACCGCTTGCGAGTGTTATACGCTGATGAAGAAGATGAGGAAAAACCTGTTGTTGAGGGCAAGGACGGTGCGGGCCCCAGTGGCACAAAGGAAGATTAGGCTGGCCTGCGTGCTTTTTTTGTTTCCTCTTGTAAATGTTAAGGACTATGTAAATCCCTTGTGCACCTCGTAGGTGTAAAACTTTTTTGAATATAAAGTTTTAACTGGTCCGTTTAATTTGTACAAGTGTTTTTGTTATTTGTTTGAACTTGTATGAGTTTAGTGTTATTGTGAATAACACTAAATCTGTTTTTGCCTTTTGCATATCAAGATGATATGCAAGTATGGAAACCGTATCCAGCCGGATAAACAGTGTTACCATTGCTGGCCTATTACAATAGTTGCGTGTGGTTACCATTCTGGGTGGGTATTACGAATGAATATTTGCCAATCTGTTTTTGTACATACCGCAGAGTGGAAACACGCATTTGTAATAGAAGTAAATAAACAATATTGTATTGAATCGTCTATTTATTTGCAAATGGCCTGCGGCCCGATAGGTTACATGTAGAAAACATGGCTTACATATAACAGCGTCGAAGCTGCTGTGCATTCCATGTGCGTGCGATAGTTTCGCCTTCTAATGTTTGTAGTTTATACGCGCCTTTGCCCAGGACCTCTTGGATGAGGTACGGTCCTTCCCACTTGGGGGCAAGTTTCCCTGGGCGTTCCGCGTTGGATGCTTCGTTGTCACGAAGGACGTAGTCTCCCGGGTTGAAGGTACAAATGCGGACGCGTGCATTGTAGTACTTTTCGAGTTTGGTTTTGTACTTGGCCTCGTTGATGGCAGCGTTTTCACGCCTTTCTTCTAGGAGGTCCAAGTCAAACCTGTGTTCCTCATTGTTGTCTATCTTATTGATGGCAAACATTCTAGGTGAGGGGAGGCCTACTTCCGCGGGGATCACCGCTTCAGTGCCATAGACCAGGCTGAAGGGTGTCTCACCGTTGCTTGTTTTTGGGCTTGTCCTGTGAGCCTATAAAATACTTGGGAGTTCATCAACCCAGCCGCGTCTGGCTGTTCCTAACCGTGCTTTGATGCCTTCGACTAAGCTTTTATTGATACTCTCGACTTGGCCGTTCCCTTGCGGATGCGCCACTGAGGAGAATATGTGTTCAATGTTTAGCTCTTTTAGCCATTTTTGAAAGTCATCAGCGGCGAAGTTGGTACCGTTATCGGTGACGATGCACATTGGTAGACCGAAACGGCAGATGATATGTTCCCACACGAATTTCCTTGTTATCATAGCGGTGGTTGATGCAAGTGGCTTTGCCTCTACCCATTTTGTAAAGTAATCAACAGCCACTATGATAAATTTCACTGCTCCTGGTGCGTCTGGAAATGGTCCCACCACATCAATTGCCCATTTCTGGAATGGCCATGCGGTGGTGACGGGGATCAGGTTGTTCTTGGGACGCAAGGTTTTGGGAGCATGTCGCTGACAATTGAAACATTTGCGCAAGACTTTGACTGCGTCCAGGTGCATGCCCGGCCAATAGTACCCGGCGTTCATGATTTTGGCCACCACCATGCGTGGTCCTGCGTGTATGCCACATATTCCCTCGTGAATTTATTTGATAAGGTATGTGGCATCTTCGGGGTTGACGCATCGTAGGAGTGGCCCCAAGTATGATTTACGGTATAAGATACCGTCTCCCATTTGGTAATGACACGCTTTGTATTGCAACTTGCGTGCCTCTGCTTTGCTTTCAGGAGTAACACCTGATTGTAAGTATGCAATGAGCGGTGTCATCCAGGATGTTGTACCGTACTGGATGACATTGACTTGGCGCAGGGGTACCGAAGGATTTTGCAGAATTTCGATGCGTACCTCTTTTGCCAGGTGTTGGAAGCTGGTGGATGCAAGTTTTGATAGTGCATCCGCGGGTTTATTATCACTCCTGTTGATGTGGCGAATATTGAAGGAGGTGAACCTTGATTTCAGTTGCAAGGCTTGTTCGAGGTAGAGGATCATGATATCCCCTTTTGCGGCATAGTCACCGCGTATCTGCCCTGCAACCAGTAGTGAATCGACGTGTGCTTCCAAATGTTTGACGTCGAGTTTGACTGCCAAACGCAGCCCTGCCAGTAGAGCCTCATACTCCGCTTCGTTATTCGTGCTTTTGAAATCGAGGCGGATTGCGTAGGTTAGCTCTTGGCCATCGGGGCTGACAAGTCGCAGACCTGCGCTAGCACCATCTTCGTTGGATGCACCATCTGTATATAGTGCCCAGGTTTCTGCGGAGGATGGTGGTGATGCAGGGTTTTGTTCTTCTTCGCATTCTTGAATGCGGTTTGCTGGTACTTCAGCAATGAAATCAGCCAAGACCTGGCCTTTGATTGCGGGGCGCGGCTTATAGTTCAGTGAAAGTGCGCCCAGCTCGATTGCCCATTTTGCTAACCTCCCAGAGATGTCGGGTTTGGATAGGATCGGGCCGATCCTATAGTTGGTTAACACTGTGATGACGTGGTTTGCGAAGTAACATCGTAAACGTCTCGATGCGTGCACTAGTGCCAGTACCAATTTCTCCATGATGGAGTACCTTGTCTCTGGGTCATTGAGCATTTTGCTGATGTAGTAGATGGGTGTTTGGACTCCTTCCCGCTCCACTATGAGTACCGCGCCTACCGCGTTGTCAGCGGCAGACAGGTATAGAATAAGTGGCTCATCTTTTCGTGGTGCGGTTAAAGTTGGGAGCTGGATCAAACACTCTTTCATCTCCCGGAAAGCTTTTTCGGCCTCTGCGGTCCATTGGAATTGTTCCTTTTTTAAGCAGCTCCGCAGGGTCTTGATGAAAGGGTATGACTTAGCTGCGTGGTTGGCTAAGAATCTGTTTAGTGCGGCTAGCCTGCCGGCTAGTCATTGCATTTCTTTCATCGTAGAGGGCGATGGCATGCGTTCGATCGCCTGAACTTTTTCCGGGTTTACCTTGAATCCATCTTTGGTTACGATGAATCCAAGGAATTTGCCTTCTTCCATTCCAAACGAGCATTTCTCTGGATTAAGCTTCATGTTGACGCTTCGCAGAGTTTGGAATGTTCTTTCGATATCGTTGAGCATGGTGTCTTCCTCCATGCTCATGACGACCAGGTCGTCCATATAGATTTTGACACTTTTGCTGATTTGACCGTGGAAAGTGTCGTTCATCAATTTTTGATAGGTTGCGCCAGCGTTGCGCAACCCGAACGACATTTTGGTGTAGCAGTAGTTCCCGGTAGGAGTGCGGAATGCCGTTTTATCTTCATCTTCGATTGCCATCTGTACCTGGTGGTAGCCTTTGTAACAATCGAGGAAGCACTTCCATCGAAATGGTGCGAGGTTATCGACCTTCTCGTCGATCTCCGGAAGTGCGTAACAATCCTTGGGGCAGGCTTTATTGAGGTCTTTGTAATCGACACACATGCGCCAGCCCCCGCTTGGTTTTTCTACCATGACTGGGTTGGACAGCCAAGTCTGGTATTTGACTTCCCGCAGGATGCCTGCGGAGAGCAGTTCCTGTACCTGCTCTTCCATCGCCGCGTTTTTTGCTGATCCAAGGTGGCGTTGGCCTTGGATCACCGGCTTGATACCTGGCATGGTATTCAAGAAATGTTGCGCGATTTCGCGTGGCACCCCTGTCATGTCTGCGGGTGTCCAAGCAAAAATATCTTGGTTCCTGAAGAGAAGTTGCTTCAGGCGCGCTCTAATGGTAGGTGTCAAGGCATGGCCCAACGTGACCGTTTGCTCTGGGTGTCTTGCGTTAAGCACCCATTTTTCTGGTTGCGTGTTGGGGGTAGGCCTTGCGACCTTTGCTGGATGCATGTCGTCCGTAGACATAACTTCTTTTCGGGCGTATATTACCGCGACCCCCGTCTCGGTTGGGAAACCAATGGCAGAGTGAGGGACGGATGTGATCATATTGAAGTCGCCCTGGGACTCTCTCCCGAGAAGTACGTCGTACTTGGAGGTGTGCGGTAAAACCATGAAGTTTACCTCCTCCGTTCTTGTGTGCCTACCGTTGGTGAGGCGCACAGGAAAGGTAATCTGGCCCAGGGGGAATACGGTTTCCCCTGCAAACCCGGCCAACGGGTAGTCCGCTGGCTGCAGTCGATCTTTGTCTTCTTGATCGAACTGGTTGAAGCATTGCTCGTATATAATATCGGATGTACTGCCCGGGTCGATGAACAATCGCTCGGTGCAGTAGTGAGCCAGGTGGCCTGTGATAACCACTGCGCGTCTATCGCGCGGGCCGCCTCGGACTTTTGGAAAGACGACTTGCTCCTCTTTCCAGTCATTGTCCGGTCTTCTTGCCGCCTTGCGCGGCCTTCCTCTTCCTCCATTGATCATGTGGGTAGAGGCCACGTACATGGTCCTCTTACCCGTGGAGGTGCCCTCGTTGTGGGGAGTGATGCGCTTGGTAGCTTTTTGTGCGCCAGTCAACAGATGTTGCAGTTTCCCCTCTTTTAGGGCTCGCTCAATCTCCAGTCGGAGACTGATGCAGCTGTTTGTTGTGTGTCCATTGTCCTTGTGATACTCGCAGTAGAGTGCGAGATCCTGGTTCTTTTTGGACTTCATCGGTTGGGCCGGCCGCAGGAATTGTGCGTCCGTGAGAAGGACGTCGCTTGGCGACTGATTAATCTCGGTCCAGCTGCGGTCCCGAGACTCCCTTTTTGACGCCCGGTTTTCACGCTGGGCATTGATTGTAGCCCTTGCATCGGGCTGGTTGCCTCGTGGGACATATGGTCTGGAATCGCTGCCACGATTCCATGTGTCCCGATTGCGTTTATTGCTGCGCTTGGGCTCTTGGCGGGATGACTGGCCTTCCGCTTGGGGTTGTGCCTTTGACATGTGCGGTCTGAGAGACCGCTGAGTCTGGGCGTATGTCTTGACCGCAGCCATGACATCTTCCCATTTTTTAGGCAAACCATCTTTGCCAGAGATATTCATAACCATTTGCTCGTCTTTAACGGCAACAATGAAATGGTTACGTGCCATTTGGTCGGCGACATCGCCTATCTCTAGGCATTCTTTATTGTAACGGACAACGAATGCTTCAAGTGATTCGTTATCCCTGCGCCAGATGTTCATGACGTCCATGGAATCGCGTTCATGGCGTCGTTGTTGGCTAAAGTGTGCGAGGAACTTTTCTTGTAAGTCCTCGAATGAGGTCAGTGACCCGGGTGGTAAAGAGTCGAACCATGCCCTGGCCAGACCTGTTAGGGTCTGTGGGAAAAAAATGGCACCAGGTAGGTTCATCCCATCTACCGTTGCATCCGGCGCCGACGAAGATGTTGTTGTGATCATCTGGGTCGGTTGAACCGTTGTATTTCCCAATGTTTAATGGGAATTTTGTAGTGGTGACATCGGCGTGGGCGATTTCTGGGACGAACTTGGAGTTTTCGGCCGCAGATTTTGGTCTGTAGGGTTGGCCGCGGTGATGCTTTGCAGCACGGAGGTACGTAGTGTGGGGGTGTGTGGGAGGAATGTAGTTGCGTCCTCCCAGTCTGCTGCTGGTGGCATGGGATTCCGCACGGTATGTACCATCGTCCGGATCGGTATAGCCTTGTCCTTCACGGTGGGACTGGGGGCCCAGTCGGCTGTGAATGCCTAAGCCGTGGTGGGCTGTAGACTGTCGCCTAGTTTCGCCCTGCGGGCCTAGGAGACTTTGTATATGGCTCCTGTGGCGAGACCCATATGTGGAGTCGTCCTCATTAAGTGTGCGGACGTCGCAGTAAGAGGAACCGCGATCTTCATGCCTGCTTCTGGAGGCCGGATGTGTTGGGGCCCTACCTTCGTACTGTAAAGTACGACCTGCAGGGGTGTGTGGTGCTGGGGTGGGTCCCCCAGATACTTGCGCTTCTGCGCAAGCTCTGTTGTATGTTGCAGCCAGCATAGCTGCCTGTTGGTCGTACCAGGCATGAAGGTTCATGCCTGCCGGTATCACAGGAGCGTACTGTGATAAATCGTGTCCAAACGTAAGGGATGCGCCCCCTTGCGTTGATGTGCCAATGTGTTCAGCATTTGGGCCTGGGGGAATGTTTCCCGCAGGCCCTTGATTTGCGGGGTTTAGGTTATCCCCGGTAGTGTTGTTTTGACGATCAGACATGATCTTTGGAGAGAAAGGGATGGTCGGAAAAAAGTGCTAAGAGTAGCGGTGGGCGCCAATGATGAAACAATGGTTAACCGAGTGGGTTAACTCACTGGTCTCGTCAAGAGGGTTAATCCCTTCTTTCCGAGGATCGCCGGCTGGATCGTCAGGGAGAGGGTTTCCTGCACAAGGAAACAAGCCATGACTCGCAACAAGGAGGATGAGGTGGGGGATGCTCCTTGTTTCCACTCTCCGGCGTGAGAATCAGTAGTTTGCTTGGGAAGCAAAGTGTGATAGTAGTAGTATTGAGAGAGTTGAGAAGTGAAACCTCAAACCTGGTTTGGGGTTAGTATTTATAGCCGAGGAGTGGAGAAGGGTAGTTGAGTAGCTAGCCTGACATCGCACCGCTATTTACAGGTGTGCCAGACCTGTCGGTTACTGTGGGGATGCCACGTCCTGCTGTGGTGTCAGACTGTTGTAAACACGTGGGCCGGTAGGCGACTGTTCCAAGTGCCACTTGCACTGCGGTGTCAGACCCACTTGCCGTGTAGGCAGGATGCGGTGCCAAGCCGCATCGCTGCTTGCGGTCATTGATGTTGTTCCCGCATTGGTTGTTCCATCCATGATTTACGCGGGATGCGGTGTTTATACCGCATTGCCTGCTGAGTGACTGTTACTGTTGTCCAGATCCCTTATCGTGATGAAAATGTTCATAGGATGCGGTGCGGGGCCGCATCGCTATGCGTAACATTAGTTTCCGTCCTTAAGGTAAGTCTTCTCATCACTGGACAGATTGGACCGCTGTGTTCGCGTGTGCCCACGCGGACACAGGTAAGTTTATTGCTTGTTGGAGGTTTTTGATGAGGGTAATGGTCACTCGCGGTCATGCTGACGCGAGATCTGGGACCATACCCCTTCACCTACTGTTATAACTTATTAAACTAAGTATTTTTACTGATTATATTAGACCTGTAACTCAGATTATTATTTAAACTCTATTATAACCTTTAAAATGACCAAAATGCCCATACGGGGCAATGTTTAAGTTTAAATCCATTTCGGGCATAATAGAAGATATCCTACTGATGTCACAACATATTTAAGGCATATTAACTTAGGAAAACTTGTATATGACTCATATGGTTACCCGTTACGCACTTTTCGCGTTCGAATCGGCTTATGTAACTAGTTTGCATAATTTAGCCGAAACGGGTCAAACCATATTGTTTTCATCTCAAAATCCAGAATGTGTTTAAGTTACCCATATTAAACAAGCATTCAAGCTTGCCGGGTCAAACCACATTCTAAACCGGTCTTCGCCTTATCATGCGTTTGAACCGTATATTCCTTTTGAAAACTAACCGGTCTAAGTTTAGGCTTAATTAAGACCCGTTAGGATTCTAATAGGTTATTAAAAACCTTCGTTCCAGATTTAGGAGCCCAGTAAAAGCTATCCGTACTTGCTGAATTGATATACGGCTGGGATTGAATTTATATTTAGCTCAGGTAAATACTTTTAACTTATTTTCCCTTATACGGGCTTGGGGTACGGTATATAAAATACCGCTTGGTCGGGCATTCGACTTTAATCGTTTGGTGGTTAAATATTATCGAGATGACCCGTTTAAAAATTTGGTTTTGTTTGCTTAACGCCTTTGGGGGGTTAATGACCATGTCCCGGATATCCTTGGCATCATTCATGGAATGGCCACGACCTTAGCACACGGGTGTAGGCGTACACCCGTCAGTGCATTTAAAATTAATAAGGTATAACCGCCGGTTACGAGAATAACTTGCCGCGGGACTATACCATGTGGTGTGTCTATTAATCTTTAACCCGGCACGAACCGGGCAACTGAACGCATAACAAACATGTAATTCTTTTACAAGTTTATATATAAATAATTATCCCAAGTTATAAAAATATTTCGTGCCACGTGCATTCAAATAAATTTTCTAAAAACATTTTCAAAATGAGTCAGTTAATTGTATTTACCAGTGTAAACTGATGTATTTTCCCAAAAAGGCTAAGTGCAGGTACTAATCGGAATAGGCTGGCTACTCCTAGCATCAATAAAGAGTCTCGCAAGCTTAGATGTTAAGATCTGTTGAACAATTATCTTTTAAATTGATCCGCCTGTGGATCCTTTACATTCCGTTGTAATACTTTGATATTGCTTGGTATCGGATTGTAATATATTTATCTTTTGCTTCTGCTGTGCATTTAAATTGTGTTGTTTGACCATGATGATATCAACTACATCACGATACTACCCACCGGGCCCACCGGTAATACGTGGAAATATCGGGGTGTGACAAGTGCCCTGTTTCTCCGCAATTGAAGCAGATCATGGATTTCTTCCTGCAATTCTCCTCTTGGTGCCCCTGGATTTTGAAGAAATTATAGTACCCCTTACATTTTCCAAGATGCTTTCTTTTACAGGTACTGCAAAAAGGGAGCAGTGGAGGATTGCTCGGTTCCCTTTTTCTTGAAGTTACTGCCATTATTACCCCCACGAAAACCTTGGGTAATCTTTTGGGCTAATTCCTTTTTCCTGTTCTCTTCTCTAGTGCGTACCAGCCCGTCGGTTAAGGTGTTGGCCAATTCAACCGCATCGTCAATTGTGCGGGGTCTCGCAGCTTTGACTATATCACGAATATCGCTAATTAATCCCAGATATAGCGAGAAATAAGCACCGGTTCTGGCGAGGCCAGAGTTGGTACAATTCTAGCATACTCGAAAAATTTCGAAGTATACCCCCGGCAATCCACGTCCATCATCCGGTGATTCAGGAACTTATTTGTCATTTGTTCCTTTTCGTAGGCGGGACAAAATTTCCTTTCCACCAGTTCCTTAAATTCTTCCCAGTTCTTGGCATAAGCCACGTCACTTCCGTTGGCTTGCAGCACCGTGTTCCACCATTCTAACGCTTCTTCCTTGAAAAGGTGGGATGCATACATAACCTTGTCTTCCTCTACACATTTACTGATTTTAATTACTGCTTCGGTCTTTTCTAACCAACGCAGTGCGGCAGTTACCCCTTCATTGCCTGCAAATTCGACTAGCTTACAGGCAAGAAATTTCTTATAAGTGCAACCAGGTGTTGCAACTTTCCTTTTCTTAAGGAATGGGGCTTGAACCACATTATTATTATTGCCGCCTCCATTTACACTGTTACTGAAATTATCGTCGCGAGTGCGTTAACTATGGTTGGCTTGGGAAGGTTCAGCAGGATTCTAAACAGCAGCGACGATTGCAGGGATAGCGTTGGCTATTCCCTAAGCAACGATATTTTCTATATCTTGCCTATTGAGAAAATGGTCTTCATTATTTTGTTCAGATTGGTTAACTTCGGTTGCCGGTTGGTTTACTGCGTTTTCCATCTGAATTATTAACAATATATGCAAATTATTGTCACACAATGGATAGCAACTAAACACGATAAAGCAATCCCAACATAATCAAGTCAACACACAAATATAGCCAAAATCGTCGACCTTGCGACATTTATATTTATATAATATTATACATCAATACAAACCGTCCATTTTACAAAAGTTTTATTTTAGTTATTATATTATTATGAGTAAATTACGTTTTTGGCCCCTGTGGTTATATCACTTTTACTATATTAGTCTAAAATAAGAATTTTTAACATATCTGCCCCCATGGTCTCTATAACTAACCATTTTGGCCCCTAAGTCTAACCATTTTGGCCCCCATGGTCTCTATAACTAACCATTTTGGCCCCCATGATCTCTAGACTTAGGGGCCAAAATGGTTAGTTATAAAGACCATGGGGGCAGATATGTTAAAAATTCTTATTTTGGGCTAATATAGTAAAAGTGATATAACCACAGGGGCCAAAAACGTAATTTACTCATTATACATATTTTATTATTATTATTAATATAATTTTTTTTCACATATTACTATTATACAAAAACTTTTTAACTTTAGTTAACTGGCTTCTCAGAAACGACGCTCCCTCTCGTCGTACTTCCACGTGATGTTTTCCCCCACTACCCGAATCCGATTTCCCACATCCACCAGTTCCTCGCCGTAGCGGCGTAATTCGGCAACGTTCTCCGAGCTCATAGGTGGGAATGGTGCAGGTTCAGGATCAAACTGGGGAAAGTAAACATTGGGGTTATTCATGAAGTTCTGAAAGTGCCAGTCGCTCGTCCACCATTCTTCCAATTGCTCTGTGAAAGGTTGAGGGTTGACAATAGGGTCCGGAATAGCAGGTTCCAAATTAATTGGAAGTTGTGATTGGGCAGGGAAATTGAAAAGGTTCTCGTCGGCAGGTCCGATAAGGTCACAGTTTGCAAGTTTTCGATCAAGTTCCTCCCAAGGTGGCATCTCCTGGGCCTGACCAGAGCTTTCCCCTACTTCCTTTCCTTTTCCTTTGTCTTTTGGGTTCTCTGTCTTTTTCACCTTTTGGGCAGCTGGCTTCTTCCTTCATCCGCGTTTCCAGTCCAGGAGTCTTCTCCTCTTTTTAGGCTTGGGTTTCTCCTGGGGCTGGGCCTGGAACACTAGTGGCTCCTCAGTATCCGCTTGATAGCCGGATTGGGTTCCTGTTGTATCCATATCGGTGGTATGGATAGTAAAGTTTCGGAGTGCCTCCGACAGTTCATTCATGCTGTTAGCACACATGAAGAAACACACAAACATTCAAGTTAAAATTTTATTTGTTAAATTAAATATTCACAGAATCACATAATGGCAATCTGAAAAATTAAGTATTTCTAAATACTTAATTGGCTTAAATCAGTGGCTCTGATACCACCTTTTTCTGTCCCGGCCCCGACCCGGTTTTACCCGGTTTAGGAGCCGTGGGGCAGAAACCCGTGGTATTGGTGTTTAATTAGGCAGCGGAAATTTTAACAGGATCGTTTAAATTGAAAACACCCATTTATTTTATTTCAAGTTTCGGGACAAACCCCGTAATTTACAATAAAGGAATTTCACTGGGAAATCCCCTGTTTACAAAAACATGTTTATTTATTTACTGAGCCACTGCATTCAAGCTGGAGTGCTACGCGGCACTTGTCCTTGTTCACAGTAAATCACCTGCAACATGTTTAAAAAAGATTTTATCAGCGGGGAAATACTGGCGAGTCACTCAATTTGCATAAAACGACACATTGTTATAGATTACAGTATTAAGAGCGATTACAATTGCCCCTATCTTATAATTAGCTGGTTCAGTTGTCACTCGACCAGATCTATGACTGTGGTCATACCACTATTGGGTCCGTTCACCCAAAAGTGACGTGTATCACTATTTAGGTCATTTCACCTAAAAGTGATAAAACAGTAGTAATTGTGCACAATACCCCACTTACTGCCAGTAATTTAAGATAACAAATACTTAATCCCTGTAAAATATAACTGGAAAACATTTAGGTATTGTAAAACACTTTTGATAAAAAGAGAATGACTCACATTGCAAGTTTAGTTGGCCAAAGTTTTGCCTACTGATTAGGCCTGGTAACCTAGTTAAATAATGCAAACGAAACTAGGTTAGTAACTTAATAAAACATTTACGATAAACTCACGAAATCAAAACCCTCACGACGGATGACAAAGTATAGCCCGAATTCGGGCAGCACTTAAACATCCATCGGATTGGTTTCAATAAATCGGACATTGTATCGTAGCAGTGATCGAGTTATTCCCTGTTATCATAGCGGCGTTTCCTTACTAAAGTTGAATTTTCGAGCAGAATGGAGGCTGTGTGTGTGTGTGAATTCTCGAGCAGACGGAAATGGCCAAGCAACGTACAATTTATAGCTGAAATTTGAGTCTCTCGCGGCCCGCGTAAACTCGAAGGGAATCCTACGCGGCCCGCGAGGGCCACCCTAGCTACGGCTAGGGCTGTCGTGTCATGGTGTAGGTCTGCCATGTGTCTGACACGTGGCCTTGATCGTTATCCGGAGAGTTTTCAAGCTGTCGCGCCCCGCGTAAGAATTGCTTAACTCTTACGCGGCCCGCGACCAACCAATAAATTTGGATTTTCTTGATTTTTCACAAGGATTGGGGTTTTAGGGGTCCGGGTTTCCACTTACGGAGTGTTTTAGGATAATTTCGGGCAGGTCCTTACAAGAGCAAAACATGTAACATTTAAAAACGTTAAGGACAAAACTCGTCAATTTTAAAGATAAAGGACACCGTCTGAAATTGGATATAAACATAAAGAACAAAATTTGAAATTCACTCTTATTTTTATTTATAGGAATATTGTATTTTAATAATCCCAGCTATTCGCCGTCGGCCGTCACTAGTCCCAACTTCAAAAATAACCACTGGCAGTCCCAACTATTAACATATTGGCCTCCAATGGACCCTGACTAACAGAACCATAACGTCATTAGTCTCCGGTCGTCGTAAAAACCTATTTGGCCAGAAAACTCAACATTTTCGTGTCAAACCTCTTTGTAACCTTATTACGGACCTTTATGAATTTTTTTTCTAGTAAAAGCCCCAATTAATGAATTAGCCAGAAAACTCCTTTTTTTTCGTCGGAAAACTTAACATCTTCGTCCCAAACCTCTTTGTAACCTTAGATCAGACCTTTAGAAACCTTTTTCTGGCCAAAAACGGTTTTCCGGTGACCGGAGACTAACGGCGTTAGGGTTCTGTTAATCAGGGTCCATTGGTAGCCAACATGTCAATAGTTGGGACTATCAGTAGTTATTTTTGAAGTTAGGACTGTTGGCGGTCAACGACGAATAATTGAGATTATTAAAATCCAATATTCCTTATTTATAAACAATCTTTAACTTCTTATATATGACAAACACAACTATTTTGAATTTTTAGATGTGAAGTAGGTATTGAATGCAAGATGATAGCGTGCATCGATGAATACATAAAAACATCGGTCGTGTATTAGGTAAGTTTAAGGCTTATTGAAAATGTTTCATGTTTGGTTTATATAACATGTTATGACTTGAACTTAATCCACTGACGCAATACAAAATCTTGTATAATAAAAGTAAATTATTATTTGACACTAAAAACTGAAATATGTTAATACTTACCGTAAACTGGTGAAAACACAGAAGGTATATATGGAATATAGGTTAGAAAATACGTAAAGCAACCTAATATACGTCATTATTAATTATAAACATTTTTTATATAAGACAAACATAACCATTTTGGATTTTTTGTTTTGTTTTTCGTGAAACATGCCACACGAGCATCATGATTCAGTAGGTCAGATGATATTGTGCGTCAATGGATACTTAAGATTCCCAAAAGTATTGTACGTCAATGTTTCTTGATATCTTGCCTATTTAGGTTTATTTCGTGTTTAGTTTTGATAGAACTTTTTTTTAAATGTTAGCATTTAAACTAGATCCATTGACCAAATCAAATTCTTAGATATTAAAAAGTTGCATTGTAACAACATACTAAAAATTAAAATACATTGATATTGTTCATGAACTGACCGACTAATATATATATATATAGGGTTAGGTTCATTTATGAAACTTCCCTATTTGTGAACAAAACGAACTAATTCTGACCATTGACGTTGTTTACTAAATATAAGGGTAGGATTGTCATTATACATATAAACATTATTTTTTATATAAATTTAGTACAATTTTCGTTTTGATTAATCCTAATTAGTTACCAGATATATCTAACCACCCCTACAATCTTGCTATTCAAACACCACTTCGTAAATTCGAATTCAATTCAACAAAAAAAAAACCACGTCCATCTTCATTGGGACATCTTCTTCCATATCAACAAACTGCCTAGCATCATCGTATCTTTTTTAAAATTATGACAGACACAAATGATCAGAATAGTGTTTCAGCAAAGGAAATTTTGCGATTCCTCAGAGCCCTGAACGGGCAGGAGAAGATCATGTGTTTATAACGTCAATTGATCAGCAAGGTATATTTTTTAAACATCATATTATATACGATATTGGATGTGTATTCAGTTACGTTGTTTCATGAATAAGTAGTTGTATGATTCTTTCGCAGTTTTTTTACTGTTTAATTCTACAAGATTTGCATAGCTGACGATGTGTAGTTAACATGTTCATACACATCGGATTTAATATATTAAGCTCTCGTTTTCACAGTAGTTTAGTTTATATACATTGATAACAATTATTATTTTAAATTTGTGGTTTTATGTTTTACTCTGGTTATACACATATGTGCAGCTCGTGTATGTTTTCAGAGAGAGAGATAGATGATACTTGAGTTCTTTTTTGCATATTTTTTTATACACGGGTATACAACGCAATTAGGGTTTATATATCCATATCTGTTTTTCGTGTATATATCGGATATTTCACAAGCATACCTAGATTAAAATACATGCCTATATTGGTTGTTATAATATTTATACTTGTGTTTATATAATACATGTTGTTATTTACCTTTTTTTCATCTAAACGTGCAGAGTCGGTTGCTAGTAGCGTATACGAAAGTCCTAACGGGACTAGGTATTAGACACCAATTATGCCACCTGGTTTCAAACCAGCTATTAAGGCGAGATTTAGTACAATACGAGCACCAATTGCAATTTATGAGGAATAAGCACCACTAGCCGGGTTTTGTACGTGTTTGGGAGCGATACATAGAATGTTGGCAAAAACATACATTATTATACATCCAATTTCTTATTCTGTTTTAAAACTCCTACCTGGATTTTCTTTTATTTTAACGTACTTGATATAACGTCGGTTAATATACTTTTATTTAGTTAGGGTAGTTGAATCTCAATTATTGTCATTGGAGGTTATGTAAGCTGCACGACACACGCATCAGCGGCTTCGGCTGCACGACGCACGCATCAGCAGCTTTGGCTGCACGGCGCATGTAGCAGCGACGTCGGCTTCATAACGCACGTAACAACGATGTCAGTTGCTTGACGCTCCAGTGGCAGTGTCGACTACACAAACTCATAAAGTTTCTATATATCTATAGATCATGTATTAGATAAGCTTCTCGGTCGTCATCTTTTGTTTCAACTTTTGATATATGTTTGTACCATAACTAGTGTTTCAATTAAACAACCTTTTGTGTGTATTCACTTGTGGATTGCTTATTAAAATGGTTTCTGTTTTGAGGGTGTTTGGATATAAATCAGATTGGAAGCTAGGGCAAATGCTTTTAACAAAAACTTTCAATTTTTCACAGCAACCATTGTTCGGGTTAGTGAATCCTAAAATGGGCCTCAATTTTGAAATTTGTTTTGGGTCTCAAAATGCTAGAGCCAGCCCTGTGTTCGGGTTAGGATGGGTCAAACTAAAAAAATAAGAAATATAGTTCTAACTAGAGTCGGTGGTAAACACTAGTTTAGTTTGCGAACTAAGTGAACTAATTCTGGCCATACATGTGTGTAGATCAATGGCCAAGATTTGATGATGAAATACACTAGTGTATTTTACGATTTGATGATTAAATCCTAGCCATCCACGTGTGTAAATCAATGGCCAAGATTTGTTCACTCAGTTTGCAAATACATTATTAGTGTTCACTCTAGAACCCTACCCTATATATATATATATATTTAAATGAAATACATTTAACCTAAACTACGTCACTACTGTATACAATCAATCATTTTAAAACAAAAACCTTAAGATTTTACAAATCTTCAACTTAAAAATGTATCTAAAGCTACATGGTATGGGGATGATCCTCCAAGGGAGGATGATCCGCCACGTCATCGCCACATCACCATCCTTGGGAGGATGGTCCATCCCACAATTTTAGTGGAAATGAGAGGATGATCCTACCCCACCATATTTTTTTTAAATTTATCTACTTTTTAACATTTATTAAATAAGATGTAAAAATAAAATCATAAATATTAAAAACCAAAACATAATATTATAAACCAAATATTACACAAAACTAAAACTAATATAAACTAAAACTAAAACCAATACATAATATTCAACCCAACCTAGCACAAAAGGCCCAATAAAACAAAAGGTATAGCCCAAAAGGCCTAGTAAAATCATAAATAAAAACCAATACATAATATCATCCCCTAGGGTTCTCCTACACCTACCGCCACTGCAAGCAAAAACTCCAAATCTTTCTTCAACAATGGCAGTTACTATATATTTTTTTTAATTCAAACGGTCCAAAAGCCTCGAACCACACCATTTTTTGTCTTTTTCTGGACCGTCTCAAACGTCTTCAACTCGACGCTCAGGACGAGGACCGCGGGGGGGGGGGGGGGGCACGGTGTGGGCTTCGTCGCTAGGGCTGGACGGGTGAGGGACGCTCCCCATACCATCTAGCCTAAGAATCATCCAACTTATTTATCAGTTGAAAATGTATAGTTAATTACCAAAATTCCTACTTTCCTTTGTGTACTTTTTTTTGAACGACTATATTCATTAGAAAAACGAGGTCAGCACTTAGCTGGAAGTCCCAAAACAAAATCTAATCTAATCTAACTATATAATAAAAGAAACCATATTAGGGACACATGGCGCTCTATTAGGCATTCTTAATTATTTTTTTAAATATTTATTATGGAAAGTTAATTATTGATAATATTAAATTTAAAATTTAAAATTTATCGAATAGATTTAATGATAAATACAAAGATAACTGATAATAATATATTAATTATTATAATCATATATTAATTATAAAAATCTAAAAAAAATATATTAGCACTTTAAATATTTAGAGTTAATTACATAGTTAGTCCCTGTGGTTTGCATAAAATAACATACTTATGTACTAATAGTTTAAAGTCACATTCTAGGGTATTAACTTTTCATTTTGTAACGTTTGGATGTATTAACTTCTAGGGTATTAACATAGTTAGTCCCTATGGTTTGCACAAAATAATATACTTAGGTACTAATAGAATGTGATTTTAAACCTACAAATAACGTTAATACCTCCAAACGTTACAAAATGAAAAGTTAATACCCTAGAATGTGATTTTAAACTATTAGTACATAAGTATGTTACTTTGTGTAAACCACGGGGACTAACTATGTAATTAACTAAAATATTTATAAAGATACAGATTTTATTTAATTGGTAGTTTTAATTGTTTTTATATTTGATGATAAGGACAAGGATAACTGATAATCACATATTAAAATAAAAATATTTATTTTAATCAACTGTTTCGTTAAAAGAATTTATTCAATACATGTAGAACATATATATTTTTTATACATGTGGTATAATTAGAATCCTACTGTTAATAAAGGATCTCATTATCCCGTTTTACACTCCAATGAAATAATAATATTACATCATAATATCCATGACTTATCTCTTGTGTATTTAATATTTTTTACTAAAATATTTCTTTTTTTTTTTCCTGCTGATTATCCAACATCAAGTAATACGTAAGTTTCTAACCTAATAATAAATAAAAAAACAAAGTAAAATGTTATAAACCATGTAATACACATCTCTCTAACCTAATAAAAAATAAAGTGGGATGTTACAATAAGTAAATAATACCTCAAAGTTCATTTTGTTAGAAAACACATCTTGATGACTAAATGTGTTAATGGATTACATTATTCGTGTAAGACATGTGTTTATCCAAATCGTGCAATACACGAGTTTTTAAAAGATGTAACTATTTTATTACTTAGTATATAAAGTTATATTTATTTTACCCGTGTAATACACGGGGTTATAACCTAGTAACTTATAAAATGACATCCCAAATATTAAAATTTCGCCATATTTCCGAACTTTTCCTTGTGTGTAATGTTAGGTATAGTCACGAATAAGATAAAAACAACATTTAAATTTAAATAAACTACATTAATAATTCAGAAAAAAGATAATCAAATAATAATAAATAATTAAACCGACAATGAATTTAGTCTACGGGGCTACATACATGACACTCCTCGTGTTGTTCATTCGGTCATCACCAAAACCACTGATCCTCTAGTCCTTCTTCAATCAATCAACTACAAACCAATCGAAACATGCTATAAATCCGATTCACATACATCGATACACACCTTTTCAATTCAATTCAATTCTTCTCTAAATAATTCACAGTTCCATTAAGTAGCCCTAGCTAATCCGCTTCCGTCGACGTACGCTCACGGTGTGGGCTTCGTCGCCGGGGCTGGACGGGGGAGGGATGCTCCCCATACCATCTAGCCTAAGAATCATCCAACTTATTTATCAGTTGAAAATGTATAGTTAATTACCAAAATTCCTACTTTCCTTTGTGTATTTTTTTTGAACGACTATATTCATTAGAAAAACGAGGTCAGCACTTAGCTGGAAGTCCCAAAACAAAATGTAATCTAATCTAACTATATAATAAAAGAAACCATGTTAGTGACACATGGCGCTCTATGAGGCATTCTTAATTATTTTTTTAAATATTTATTATGGAAAGTTAATTATTGATAATATTAAATTTAAAATTTATCGAAGAGATTTAATGATAAAGACAAAGATAACTGATAATAATATATTAATTATTATAATCATATATTAATTATAAAAATCTAAAAAAAATATATTAGCACTTTAAATATTTAGAGTTAATTACATAGTTAGTCCCTGTGGTTTGCATAAAATAACATACTTATGTACTAATAGTTTAAAGTCACCTTCTAGGGTATTAACTTTTCATTTTGTAACGTTTGGATGTATTAACTTCTAGGGTATTAACATAGTTAGTCCCTATGGTTTGCACAAAATAATATACTTAGGTACTAATAGAATGTGATTTTAAACCTACAAATAACGTTAATACCTCCAAACGTTACAAAATGAAAAGTTAATACCCTAGAATGTGATTTTAAACTATTAGTACATAAGTATGTTACTTTGTGCAAACCACAGGGACTAACTATGTAATTAACTAAAATATTTATAAAGATACAGATTTTATTTAATTGGTAGTTTTAATTGTTTTTATATTTGATGATAAGGACAAGGATAACTGATAATCACATATTAAAATAAAAATATTTATTTTAATCAACTGTTTCGTTAAAAGAATTTATTCAATACATGTAGAACATATATATTTTTTATACATGTGGTATAATTAGAATCCTACTGTTAATAAAGGATCTCATTATCCCGTTTTACACTCCAATGAAATAATAATATTACATCATAATATCCATGACTTATCTCTTGTGTATTTAATATTTTTTACTAAAATATTTCTTTTTTTTTTCCTGCTGATTATCCAACATCAAGTAATACGTAAGTTTCTAACCTAATAATAAATAAAAAAACAAAGTAAAATGTTATAAACCATGTAATACACATCTCTCTAACCTAATAAAAAATAAAGTGAGATGTTACAATAAGTAAATAATACCTCAAAGTTCATTTTGTTAGAAAACACATGTTGATGACTAAATGTGTTAACGGATTACATTATTCGTGTAAGACATGTGTTTATTCAAATCGTGCAATACACGAGTTTTTAAAAGATGTAACTATTTTATTACTTAGTATATAAAGTTATATTTATTTAACCCGTGTAATACACGGGGTTATAACCTAGTAACTTATAAAATGACATCCCAAATATTAAAATTTCGCCATATTTCCGAACTTTTCCTTGTGTGTAATGTTAGGTATAGTCACGAATAAGATAAAAACAACATTTAAATTTAAATAAACTACATTAATAATTTAGAAAAAAAGATAATCGAATAATAATAAATAATTAAACCGACAATGAATTTAGTCTACGGGGCTACATACATGACACTCCTCGTGTTGTTCATTCGGTCATCGCCAAAACCACTGATCCTCTAGTCCTTCTTCAATCAACCACAAACCAATCGAAACATGCTATAAATCCGATTCACATACATCGATACACACCTTTTCAATTCAATTCAATTCTTCTATAAATTATTCACAGTTCCATTAAGTAGCCCTAGCTAATCTGCTTCCGTCGACGTACGCTCACGGTGTGGGCTTCGTCGTCGAGGCTGGACGGGTGAGGGATGCTCCCCATACCATCTAGCCTAAGAATCATCCAACTTATTTATCAGTTGAAAATGTATAGTTAATTACCAAAATTCCTACTTTCCTTTGTGTATTTTTTTTTGAACGACTATATTCATTAGAAAAACGAGGTCAACACTTAGCTGGAAGTCCCAAAACAAAATATAATCTAATCTAACTATATAATAAAAGAAACCATGTTAGGTACATATGGCGCTCTATGAGACATTCTTAATTATTTTTTTAAATATTTATTATGGAAAGTTAATTATTGATAATATTAAATTTAAAATTTATCGAAGAGATTTAATGATAAAGACAAAGATAACTGATAATAATATATTAATTATTATAATCATATATTAATTATAAAAATCTAAAAAAAATATATTAGCACTTTAAATATTTAGAGTTAATTACATAGTTAGTTTCTATGGTTTGCATAAAATAACATACTTATGTACTAATAGTTTAAAGTCACATTCTAGGGTATTAACTTTTCATTTTGTAACGTTTGGATGTATTAACTTCTAGGGTATTAACATAGTTAGTCCCTATGGTTTGCACAAAATAATATACTTAGGTACTAATAGAATGTGATTTTAAACCTACAAATAACGTTAATACCTCCAAACGTTACAAAATGAAAAGTTAATACCCTAGAATGTGATTTTAAACTATTAGTACATAAGTATGTTACTTTGTGTAAACCACGGGGACTAACTATGTAATTAACTAAAATATTTATAAAGATACAGATTTTATTTAATTGGTAGTTTTAATTGTTTTTATATTTGATGATAAGGACAAGGATAACTGATAATCACATATTAAAATAAAAATATTTATTTTAATCAACTGTTTCGTTAAAAGAATTTATTCAATACATGTAGAACATATATATTTTTTATACATGTGGTATAATTAGAATCCTACTGTTAATAAAGGATCTCATTATCCCGTTTTACACTCCAATGAAATAATAATATTACATCATAATATCCATGACTTATCTCTTGTGTATTTAATATTTTTTACTAAAATATTTCTTTTTTTTTCCTGCTGATTATCCAACATCAAGTAATACGTAAGTTTCTAACCTAATAATAAATAAAAAAACAAAGTAAAATGTTATAAACCATGTAATACACATCTCTCTAACCTAATAAAAAATAAAGTGGGATGTTACAATAAGTAAATAATACCTCAAAGTTCATTTTGTTAGAAAACACATCTTGATGACTAAATGTGTTAATGGATTACATTATTCGTGTAAGACATGTGTTTATCCAAATCGTGCAATACACGAGTTTTTAAAAGATGTAACTATTTTATTACTTAGTATATAAAGTTATATTTATTTTACCCGTGTAATACACGGGGTTATAACCTAGTAACTTATAAAATGACATCCCAAATATTAAAATTTCGCCATATTTCCGAACTTTTCCTTGTGTGTAATGTTAGGTATAGTCACGAATAAGATAAAAACAACATTTAAATTTAAATAAACTACATTAATAATTCAGAAAAAAGATAATCAAATAATAATAAATAATTAAACCGACAATGAATTTAGTCTACGGGGCTACATACATGACACTCCTCGTGTTGTTCATTCGGTCATCGCCAAAACCACTGATCCTCTAGTCCTTCTTCAATCAATCAACTACAAACCAATCGAAACATGCTATAAATCCGATTCACATACATCGATACACACCTTTTCAATTCAATTCAATTCTTCTCTAAATAATTCACAGTTCCATTAAGTAGCCCTAGCTAATCCGCTTTCGTCGACGTACGCTCACGGTGTGGGCTTCGTCGCCGGGGCTGGACGGGGGAGGGATGCTCCCCATACCATCTAGCCTAAGAATCATCCAACTTATTTATCAGTTGAAAATGTATAGTTAATTACCAAAATTCCTACTTTCCTTTGTGTATTTTTTTTGAACGACTATATTCGTTAGAAAAACGAGGTCAGCACTTAGCTGGAAGTCCCAAAACAAAATGTAATCTAATCTAACTATATAATAAAAGAAACCATGTTAGTGACACATGGCGCTCTATGAGGCATTCTTAATTATTTTTTTAAATATTTATTATGGAAAGTTAATTATTGATAATATTAAATTTAAAATTTATCGAAGAGATTTAATGATAAAGACAAAGATAACTAATAATAATATATTAATTATAAAAATCTAAAAAAAATATATTAGCACTTTAAATATTTAGAGTTAATTACATAGTTAGTCCCTGTGGTTTGCATAAAATAACATACTTATGTACTAATAGTTTAAAGTCACCTTCTAGGGTATTAACTTTTCATTTTGTAACGTTTGGATGTATTAACTTCTAGGGTATTAACATAGTTAGTCCCTATGGTTTGCACAAAATAATATACTTAGGTACTAATAGAATGTGATTTTAAACCTACAAATAACGTTAATACCTCCAAACGTTACAAAATGAAAAGTTAATACCCTAGAATGTGATTTTAAACTATTAGTACATAAGTATGTTACTTTGTGCAAACCACAGGGACTAACTATGTAATTAACTAAAATATTTATAAAGATACAGATTTTATTTAATTGGTAGTTTTAATTGTTTTTATATTTGATGATAAGGACAAGGATAACTGATAATCACATATTAAAATAAAAATATTTATTTTAATCAATTGTTTCGTTAAAAGGATTTATTCAATACATGTAGAACATATATATTTTTTATACATGTGGTATAATTAGAATCCTACTGTTAATAAATGATCTCATTATCCCGTTTTACACTCCAATGAAATAATAATATTACATCATAATATCCATGACTTATCTCTTGTGTATTTAATATTTTTTACTAAAATATTTCTTTTTTTTTTCCTTGCTGATTATCCAACATCAAGTAATACGTAAGTTTCTAACTTAATAATAAATAAAAACACAAAGTAAAATGTTATAAACCATGTAATACACATCTCTCTAACCTAATAAAAAATAAAGTGAGATGTTACAATAAGTAAATAATACCTCAAAGTTCATTTTGTTAGAAAACACATCTTGATGACTAAATGTGTTAATGGATTACATTATTCGTGTAAGACATGTGTTTATTCAAATCGTGCAATACACGAGTTTTTAAAAGATGTAACTATTTTATTACTTAGTATATAAAGTTATATTTATTTAACCCGTGTAATACACGAGGTTATAACATAGTAACTTATAAAATGACATCCCAAATATTAAAATTTCGCCATATTTCCGAACTTTTCCTTGTGTGTAATGTTAGGTATAGTCACGAATAAGATAAAAACAACATTTAAATTTAAATAAACTACATTAATAATTAAGAAAAAAAGATAATCAAATAATAATAAATAATTAAACCGACAATGAATTTAGTCTATGGGGCTACATGAGACACTCCTCGTGTTCTTCATTCCGTCATCGCCAAAACCACTGATCCTCTAGTCCTGCTTCAATCAATCAACCACAAACCAATCCAAAACATGCTATAAATCCGATTCACATACATCGATACACACCTTTTCAATTCAATTCAATTCTTCTCTAAATTATTCACAGTTCCATTAACTAGCCCTAGCTAATCCGCTTCCGTCGACGTACGCTCATGGCGGTTTCCGAGGAGGAATCATCATCGGCCAACGGAAACCACTCTCGATCGCCGCTGGCTCACGGCGCTTCTCATTATCTCTCCAAACGAGTGCTCAAAGGAAGCGTCGTTCTTCAAGTCGTCTACGGTCACATCCGATCCGCTTCTTCTATGGATATCGTGTTCGGAAAGGTTTTATTCTGCTTTCGTTTTCGTAATTCAAGTTAATTTCGTGATTTGTAACGGTTTTTCGTTGAAGATGTTATGTATGATGATTATTTTAGTGTGTAATAGCTTTTTTTGAAAACAGTAATTTGTTATAAAGAGTTAGGGAAGTGATAACAACTCTGAAATTAGGTTTAGTACAGAGAAGAAAAGTTAATCAGACTTTCGGATTAGATATAGGAGGTGTATAATTTGGTATTTAACAACTGTGAAATTAGAATTAGTTATAGAGGAGGAGGTGATCAGACTTTCGGATTACTTATAGGTGATATGTGATATATAATTTGGTATTGTAGTATCATCACAACCCTGAAATTAGGATTAGTATACAAAAGAAAAGTTATTAAGACTTTCGGATTACTTATAGGTGATATATAATTTAGTTTTTAGTATTATAACAACTCTTAAAATTGGGATTGGTACACGGAAGAAAAGTTAATTAGAATTTTGGATTACTTATTTATAGTTTGGTATTGTAGTATCTAAAATGTGATAGGTTGAGATGATTATGTTTGATGCAGGAAACATCATTAGAGATGGTAATGGTGGATGATCAAGGAGTTGTGCAGTCCATATGTGACCAACCTATGTTTGGAACAATTAAAGATATTGCTATTCTTCCATGGAATAATAGGTTTCGTAGAGCAATCCCTCAGGTATTTGGACATCGTTTGGTTTTAAACCCTAATTATATTGTTATACAATGCATTTAATTTCTTGTATGTTTCTGCAGTTACAAGGAAGGGATCTTTTGCTTGTCACTTCGGATTCTGGAGATCTTTCCGTTCTCTCATTTCATAAGGAATTGCATAGGTTTGTTTTCTTAAGCTTATTTTACTTGTAACTTTGTTGCTATATATTTTATGTTTTGTGATCTTTTCTTGGTGGCATTCGTTTATTGCTTAGGTTTTTTGCTTTGTGTCACACTCCAATATCTAGCTCAACTGGAAACCTAAGGCATCAAATTGGAAGAATGCTGACCGTTGATTCCAAGTAAGTTTCCATTTTGCGTTATGTGTTTTACAGGGTCATTATCGTAACTGTTTTGATGTTCGTTTTTCAGTGGTTGTTTCATTGCTAGCAGTGCATATGAGGATCATTTGGCTCTGTTCAAAGTTACTAGTTCCACTAGTGCTGACATCATCGATAAGGTTAACATGCTATGCGTTAGATCTTTTCAGAAAACATGATTATACTCGTACTTATTGGTTAAGAATCTATAACGCCCTATCATTTTTTGGCTTCAGAAAATATTTTGTCCTTCTGATAATGAGAAGAATACAAGCACAAGCATGGGAGTTTCTGGTATACATGGTACTATATGGAGCATGTGTTTTATCTCAAAAGATACGAGTCAATTAAGCGAGGAGCACAACCCTTTGTTAGCCATTCTTTTAAACAGGTATGACAATGCATTTCATTATTGTGACTTGAAGTGCAAACACATAATCGGTTTAATGTCAACTGCATTAAAAATGGTTATCTAAAGGGTAAATAAATTTACATATTTAGCTCTTATTTAACCTAGTTTGAGAGGATTTTAGTCTCATTTAAGACGTTTGACAACACACCTTTTTTCGCCGAAAAAAAAACGTCTTTCTTGGTCATATCATGGATTTGCATTCCGGAACCGAATATCTAATTATTGTGACTTGAAGTGCAAACAAATAATCAGTTATATGTCAACTGCATTAAAATGATCTTAAGGATAAATATATTTACACCTTTAGCTCTTATTTAACCTAATTTGAGAGATTTTACTCTCATTTAAGACGTTTACCTAAACACCTTTTTGCCGCAAAAAAACGTCTTTTTTTGTCATATCATTTACTAAGTTCTTAAATTACCAGAATTTCTCGAACACTACATATGATTATTAAGTTATTACTACTTTAAAAGTTCAAATAGCATAAGCACATCTAAGCACTATCTTCAACGCCTTTTTTATTACAACTAATCATCTGATTCTGGTTATCACGTAATCACGTTCAAAACACACATCCAAACACTCCTTAATTATACATTGCATATGGGTAATATTTGCTTTTGATTTTGCAGAAAGGGATCACTCCTTAACGAGCTTTTGTTATTGGAGTGGAATACAAGCGATAATTTTGTTCATGTACTTTCTCAATACGCCGAGCTTGGACCACTAGCACTTAATATAGTTGAAGTTCCTTATTCATATGGTTATGCATTTCTCTTTAGAGTTAGTGATGCTCTTCTAATGGATCTTAGGGACCCACACAACCCTTTATGTGTATATAGAACAAGCCTAAACTTTTTACCCTTAACATTGGATGATCATAATTTCATTGAGGAATCATATAGGACGAATGATGTTGATGAAGAAGGTAACATATGTAACGTTGCTGCATCCGCTCTTTTGGAGCTAAAAGACATAGTTAAAGATGATGATCCCATGAATATAGATGATGATAACGGTTATTCATCGAAGTCAACTTCGAACCGTGTATGCTCATGGTGTTGGGAACCGGGGAATTTTGTAAATCCAAGAATGATCTTTTGTGTTGATACCGGCGAGCTTTTTATGATCGAGATTTATTCAGAGTCAAACGGTCTTAAAGTCAACCTCTCTGATTGTCTCTACAAAGGTTTACCAAATAAAGAGCTTTTATGGACCGAAAACGGTTTTTTGATCGCAGTTGCCGAAATGGCTGACGGGATGGTATTAGAATTCGAAGACGGAAAACTAAACTACAAAAGCCCGATTCAAAACATTTCACCAATTTTAGATATGTCATTAGTTGATTTCCATGATGAGAAACATGAACAAATTTTCGCTTGTTGCGGGATGGCGCCGGAAGGATCACTAAGAGTTATCCGAAACGGTGTCAGTTTAGAGAAACTTTTAAAAACCGCCCCGGATTATCAAGGGATAACGGGTACATGGACAGTTAAAATGAAATTAACCGATTGTTATCATTCTTTTCTTGTGCTGTCGTTTGTAGAAGAAACACGTGTGCTTTCAGTTGGCGTAAGTTTCACTGATGTAACCGATCCAGTTGGCTTCCAATCCGATGTATGCACTCTAGCATGTGGTGTTATCAGTGACGGGTTGCTAGTTCAGATTCATCAGAACGCAGTTCGACTCGCGTTACCTACAGCCATAGCCCACCCTGACGGCATTCCGTTCTCGTCTCCAAGTTACGCATCTTGGTCCCCTGATAACACTGGCATTAGCCTCGGGGCCATCGGGAATAATTTCATAGTTGTTGCAACTTCAAACCCGTGTTACTTGTTCATTCTCGGGGTTCGACAGCTGGCGGATTATCAATACGAAGTATACCAAATGCAAAACGTCGGATTGGAGTATGAATTGTCGTGCATTTCCATTCCTCAAAAGCCTATTAACGAAGATCTGTACAACTATCCTGTTAACTACAGGAAAATTGATGGAAATACGTTTGTTATTGGGACACATAGGCCTTCAGTTGAGGTTATATCGTTTAAACCCGGTCATGGCATTAAAGCTCTTGCGGTAGGAGTCATTTCATTAGTAAACAGCATCGGAACAACGATTAGTGGTTCTATACCTCAAGATGTAAGGCTTGTAAAAGTTGATCAACTTTATATTGTCTCAGGGTTGAGAAATGGTATGCTACTCAGATTTGAATGGTTGGTTCCATATATTACTTCTATTGGCTCTACGCGTTCATCTATTATATCTGAGGTGGTGCATGACAGAGGTCCGGTTAATCTTGAGTTGATTTCAGTTCGCCGAATTGGTATCGCACCGGCTTTTTTGATTCCGTTGAATGATCGCCTGGATGCTGATATTATTGCTCTTAGTGACAGGCCTTGGTTATTACAAACTGCAAGACATAGTCTCGCCTTGAATTCTATCTCTTTCCAAGCATCCACGCATGCAACTCCTGTATGTTCAAGTGAATGTCCAAACGGGCTTTTATTTGTGTCGGAAAATAGCCTCCATTTGGTAAGAATTTTGAATTTTCATGCCAATCTATTGGATTTATGTATTGTTTGGATGTGTGTTTTGAAAGTGATTTAAGTGATATTAAATAATCTGATTAAGAAAATCAGTTGTGAGGGTACTATATAATATGTCATCCTAAAGCAAATATATATATAGTGAAAGTGTAAAATACAATACTCCTTAACGTACGATATGAAATTACACATGTTATAAAACTCAAAACCCTAATCACATGAACAAAACCATAATCACGCATGTTGAAAAACCATAATCACGCATGTTGAAAAATCATAATCATGCGTGATAATGGTTGTTCAACATGCGTTATTTATGGTTTTTCAACATGCGTGATTAGGGTTTTCAGTTTTATAACATGCGTAATTTCATATCGTACGCACGTTAAGGAATATTGTACGTTAACCTTCCCCTATGCACACACACACACACATATGTGCGTGTATGTATAGGGTTGGGGATCCTAAGAGAAACACATGTTAATTGAGAAATGTGAGAAGCACTCTGGACCACACATTTTCTCAAAGGCAAAAAATAAATATTTTTTTTGCTAATCATACCTTTTTTAAGTTATTTTTTTTTGTGGGGGGGGGGGGGGGGAGTTATACACGTGTATATTGTCAATTTTTAATTATACACATGTGTCCATATTATCAAACATATACATACGATACTTATTTTTTAATTTTAAACACGTATTTACACTTATGTACACTAGAAAAAACATGTTTAGAACCTAATCTTCCTTTATATACTTATATGTACATTATCAAACGTAGATGCACACTACTTATTTTTCAATTTTAAACACGTATATACACATATGTATTAGTAAAAATTGACAATATACGTGTGAATAATTCTAAAAAAAATCCTAACAGAAAAAGGGGTGATTTAGCCAAAAAAAAATGTGTGGTCCAGAATGCTTCTCGTGTTTCTCAATTACCCTAGTGCTTCTCACATGTTTTTAACCCTATATATATGTATGTAATAATGTATATATAAGTATGTATGTATATATAGGGTAAGGATAGTGTAAAAAGGGCCTAAAGTGTGAGAAGTGTGAGAAGTGTATTATAACACAATATATAATACTATATAACACCATATAAACACCGTATAACAATATGTAAGACCATATAATACCATATAACACTACGTAACACTATATATCATTATATAACAAATATAACACTATACATCTATCATAAACATGCTATCAGACAACCTATAGTGTTATATTTGTTATATAATGATATATAGTGTTACATAGTGTTATATGGTATTATATGGTCTTACATATTGTTATACGGTGTTTATATGGTGTTATATAGTATTATATATAGTGTTATAATACACTTCTCACACTTTGAGCACTTTTTACAGGATCCTCTACCTGTATATATATGTATGTAATAATGTATATAGAAGTGTGTATGTTGCATGTGTGTATATGACGTTTTTCAAGTACATTTGTATCATTACCATGTTCATCTGATACTTATCATTTAACGTTTATGTGGTGGGTATAGTTGGAGTTGATGCACAACAAACGATTAAACGTCCAGAAGTTTCATCTCGGAGGCACGCCACGAAAGATTTTATATCATGCCGATAGCAGACTGCTGTTGGTTTTGAGGACTGATTTGAGTGATGATTCATCTTCATCTGATGTTTGTTGTGTGGACCCCATGAGTGGTTTGGTTTTATCTTCTTTTAAACTAGATCTCGGGGAAACAGGGAAGTGCATGGAGTTACTAAAGGTGGGCGGTGAACAAGTATTGGTTGTCGGTACAAGTCTCTCTTCCGGTCCCGCTATAATGGCCAGCGGGGAAGCGGAAAGGTTAATATTTTTTTTCATACTCGGCTCAATATCTTATCTCCTATTAGGCCTGTAAATGAACCGAATGAACACGAACCCGAACATATAATCGAACACATTTTTTTGTTCATGTTCGTTTATTAAGAAAATGGACGTGTTCGTTTACGTTCGTTCATTTAACCTAAACGAACAATTCACAAACATAAAGAAACATAAACAAACTTAAACGAACAATTTAACAAACAATAAACAACACAAATGAACATAATTGAAGAAACATAAATGAACGCAAACTTAATTTACTAAACATAAAGGAATTTTTTATATAAAATTCCATTGAAAAACCCATTTTTATTACTAGAAAGCCCAATTACCAATTAGTTATTTATATTAGTTAGAAAGTTCCTTGTATGTAACTACTTTATTTAAATTGAAACAAACATAAACGAATGTAAACAAACATAAATGAACACAAATGAACGAACATAAACAGAGGTTCACGAACATAAATGAACGAACAAAACGTGTGTTCATGTTCGTTCATTTATTAAATAAACGAACATAAACAAACTTCCCGCCGAACAAGTTCATGAACAGTTCATGAATGTTCGGTTTGTTTACAGGTCTATCTGCTATCTAGAAACAAGTGACTTGAATTCTTATAGGGTTATTTTAGTACATCTTAGTATTGTTGTTATTCAGTTAGTGGTTGGTAGGTATATGAAAATACAAGTCTTATCTTGGTATTCAGGCTATAGAAAATATAATACGCCATAACCTTGAGGAAATAATGTATTAATGCATAAAAATAATAAAAATTACCATTTTTTATTTGTTTATTTATGTTTTTGGCCACTCATGTAAACAGTACAAGAGGGAGATTGATAGTTCTCTGCCTGGAGCACAAACAAAACTCAGATAGCGGTTCAATGACGTTTTATTCAAAAGGCGGCTCGTCTTCCCAAAGAACTTCCCCGTTTCGGGAAATCAGCGGTTACGGAACTGATAGTCTGTGCAGCAGCCCTGACGATAATAGTTGCGATGAAACCGAAGCATGGAACTTCAGATTAGCTTATTCTACCAATATGCGTGGCATTGTACTTGCCGTCTGTTCTTATCTTGACTGCTATTTCTTGGCCTCTGCTGGCAATGCTGTAAGTTCGTTACAACGTGGCAAGATCGTCACGTCGGGCGGGTTGGGTAACGGGTCAAAAGTCAAAACGAGTCTTTTATGTTGTTTGAGTATTTTTTTTTATTCTGTTGTTCCCAGTTTTATGTGTGCAGCTTTCAAAACGATAATTCTCTAAGGGTAAAAAGATTGGCTGTTGGAAGAACACGGTTTATGATCATGACTTTGACCACTCACTTTACTACAATTGCCGTTGGCGATATTCGTGATGGCGTTCTTTTCTATGCGTATAACGAGGTCGGTCTATCTGTCTGTCGATATCACTCCTATTACTTTGATATGGTATATGATTCACAATTATGTGATAAAATGATCGTTTTTATAGGATTCTAAGAAAGTGGAGCAACTATACAGTGACCCTGTGCAGAGGTTGGTTGCCGACTGCCATCTTATAAATATCGACACGGCTATTGTTTCGGATCGAATGGGAAGCGTTGCAATCGTGTCTTGTTCACATCAATCCGGCGGTGAGCTTTTCATTTTTCTTCTGGATTTTGTGACTTCGGTTATTTAACCTAATTAATAAATCCTTTTTTATCTATACTATGGATTTTTTATTAATACGATAGACAATGCGAGCCCGGAATGCAACTTGAAGGTTTGTTCTTCCTTTTATATGGGTGAGACTGTAATGTGCATAAAAAAGGCAAGTCCATTACTTCTTGTACATAATTTATTACTGTTCAACTCAAATTGAATTATCAAACTAGCAATTTGATATACCCCTGAAAACTTATATTATATCATATTTACCTTACAAAAAAATTAATCTCAAATATGCCCATGCAACATACTTAACTTATAATCTGTCAATAATACCATTCTCTTTCTCCTTAAGGTCCAAACAATCCTATCCTAATGCAAGTCGTAAGGAAATGTTATGAAGTGCGTTGCGGGGCGTCGAAACTTTAAGTAACTCGAACTTATACCATCAAATATTTGAACAAAATTTACGTCAAAACGTAGACCAACTGAAAACACACATGAAAATAAGCACGAAAATGTATTATATTTGACCTGACTCGTTATCGAGAAAATTTACGTCGAAGCGTAAACCAACTTGGATTTATAACGAAACATACTTAAAAATAAGCACGTAAGAAATGTTCTTTTACGTTAAACAATGGTACCACGCGTTCGGCGGAGTCGAAAGGTAAAGTAACTCGGATTTATACCGCCTAGTGAAAACGTATTATATTCTTGGTTTTAAAAAGCGCGCCTAGGCGCAAGGCGCAACAAGGTGCAGGGCCTGGGGCTTTTTTGCTTCTCGCCTTGTGTAATTACAGGAAGCGACCAAAAGGCGCATTTTTTGATGTTTTTTTGTGGGCTTTTTGGCCTGAGGCGCGCGCCTCATGTAACTTAGTCGTTTTACTGCATAAAAATGTTGTACCTTGGGTTTTTTGACTTGTATATGTAATTAAAATGGTATAAAAGCCTTACTTATAGCTATATTTTGGTTAAAGGAAGCTAAAAACCTATGGGATATGTATGGGATATATAAAAAAAATTATATAAACCTCTTGCGCCTCGGGTACGAAAAGCCCACCGCTTTTGCGCTTTGTGCTTCGCGCCTCAATTTTAGACCTCGTCGCTTTTGTGCGCCTCTCGCTTTTTAAAACCAAGATTATATTTGACCCAACTTGTTTCCAAACAAAACATAAACCAACAAAAATCGTACATAAAAATAAGCAAGAAAATGTATTATATTTGACCCACGTGCATAAAAATAAGCATGTAAAGCTCAAGGGGGTCAAAATGACATTTTGCAAAGTTTTTAGAATTGAGGGGGTGTAAGTGGCAATGGTAAAGGTTGAAGGTTTGAATACACACAAAAAAAAAAGCCATGGATGGCATTGTTGTAAATTTGGCAAAGAAAAATGATAACTATTCCTAAGACACCATCTTTTGTTATATTAACAATAATAATAATAATTAATAATGTCATTAATCTAGAAATGGGTATATTTGATATCATGATTTTTTGTTAGGTAAATACGATGTGATACCAACTTTTGAGGGGATGTATGAAATTACCCTTTTTTCTGTTTTTTTAGTATCTTGTGTAATGCTTTTCAATTCTTTCTGATAATTTTTTTAGGGTTCTTTTTCACACAAACTTCTGGCTGATGATGAAATGAGGGACGGTGACATTGCAAGTTCAATTATGGATTTATCACAAAGTAGTAGTATAGTGGCAAGCACGTTGTTAGGAAGCATAATAGTCTTCATCCCTATATCAAGGTTTAATATTAATTTAATACTTCTATATTGATTAAAAAACAAACTGAAGTGATTACTTTCTAAAGTAATTGTTATGCTTTAGGGATGAATATGAGCTTTTGAAAGACGTACAATCGAGGATTGCTGACCACTCGTTGACATCTCCTATTCTCAGAAATAGTCATAATGAGTTCCGCAGCCGTCAAAGTCCGGTAAAAAATGAACACAATTTATCGTTGCAGTATTTAGGAGGTGTCTGGATGTATATGGAAAGTAATTATATGATTTGGAGTAAATCAAAATGAAACAGACCTTTGTCATCGAGCCGAGCCGAGCCAGGTTGAGCTCGAGCTCGAACACAAACGAGCCAGATCAGCTCTCGCTTATTTTATCGAGCTGAAAAGTCGAGCTCGGGCTCGCCTTGTATATATTCGAGCCAGCTCGAGCCAAATCGAGCCGGCTCATTATTATTATTTTAATTTTTTTTTACAAATATAGATAACATAAAAAACAAAAACAAAAATTACACATATATCTATATGTATTATTTTTGGGCCAAACTATCTACACACCAAGTGTGTAGATAGTCACCCAAAAAGGTGGTTTTTGTCCTTATATGCACACCCTGCAGTGTCGAACTGAGGCCAAAACGCGGCGTTTTGGTCCGGTTAATCAGACAAAGACTGACGGGTGTCTGACGGGTCTGTTGACCGGACCAAACGCCGAGCTTTGGCAGCGTTTTGGTCCTGTCAACCAGACCGGGTGTCAGTCTTTTGTCTGGTTGACAGGACCAAAACGCGGCGAAAGCTCGGCGTTTTGGTCCGGTCAACAGACCCGTCAGACACCCGTTAGTCTTTTTCTGATTAACCGGACCAAAGCGCCGCGTTTTGGCCACAGTTCGACACTGCAGGGTGTGCATATAAAGACAAAAAACACCTTTTTAGGTGTGTATATAGTGAAATGGGTGTGCCAATAGGTACACCCTTATTTTGATATTTGTAATAATTTAAGGATCAAAGGCATATTAAAAGTATTAAATGCATAATTTTTTGTTTATATTTTTATATGTTATTGATTAATTAAACTTGAAATGTTAACACTTCAACCCCCTCCCACATATATTTTATTTTAATACATTTAAAATTAAATTTAGTATATATAAATAAACTAATTTGAGCTGGCTCACGACTCGAGCCAGGCCTAGCTCGAGCTCGAGTCGTTTACAAATCGAGCCGAGCCGGCTCGTTTACCACTGAGCCTTTTTCAAACCGAGCTCTTTTTGAGCTGTGAGCTTTTTGAACACCCCTAAAATGGGCTACAAGACATGTTTATTTAAACAGGCTGAACGGTCCAACCAAACACGAACCGTTCATTAAACGGGTTAGATACGAGAACCCAAAACCTGGTATCTGAAATTGGGATGTTTTTGTGTTTGGCAAATCTGAATTTGAGTTGATGTGATGCAGGCGGGTGTAGATAAGATTCTTGACGGGGATATGTTAGGTCAGTTTTTAGAGCTTACTCATGTGGAACAGCTAGATATCCTAGCTGTACCGGAAGACCCCCATGCCATGTACAGAACAATAAGAAAGCCACAACTTAAACACCTTAATGTCAACAAGGTTGTCAGACTTCTTGAACGAGTCCACTGTGCTATAAACTGAAGCCCTTATAGCCTTCGCGAGTCGTTTTTGTTAGCATCCATTTTGGTAGCAGATTAGACTTTATCATGGTTCACATATGTGCTAGTAAGTACCTTATAGAACCTCAATTTCAATAAGCTCTTCTTACATTGGATATTTATAATTCTAACAGAACCTGATGACATGTCCATAGATAAATTTCGGCACTAATGGTTTTTTTTTCTTTTTACTATTACTGTCATTTTTTTTCTTCGTCGTATATGGTTATTTTTCCTAAATGTCGAGGGTCTCAATATTTAGCTTGAGCCTGATTTTCAGGTTTAATATATTCTTGTATTTAGATTTGAAGTGTTTTTTTGTGCATTTAAAAGTGATATGTTGGTGTCCTGCATTTCTGGACTAATTTTGCAAGATTTGGTGGCAAGTTTGATAAATATTTCTCTTTTGAGTAAATATAAAAATAAGCCTAAATGGTGGAATTTCGGGCTCTACCATTAACTACAGTTTTGGAAAAGAAGACACTTGCGAGCTTGGGTTGGATTCTGTCAAACCGACCGGTTTAGTTTTGGCAGTTCAGCGATTTCAAACAGAAAAAATGTATAAATAATTTTTTAAAGGCATAATCTTGCATCAGATTTTAAAAGATGATAATTATTATTATTCATTATTCATGAATATAGTATAAACATAACTTTATAAATCTATAATAAAAAATAAATAAAAACTGTTGGGAGTTTCAAATTTCAATCCATAAACCATTAAATCGTTGAAACCAAACTGTGAACGATACTATATATATTTCAAACTGGCCGACTTTTTCTGTTTGGACAGTTTTGTAGGCTCCAGTATTGGAGTTTCAGATTTCAAACCAAAAACCATTAAATCGTTAAAACTAAACTGTGAACTATATACTACATGTATTTCAAACTAGACAGTTTTGTAGGCTCCGATGGTTTATGAGGAAACAGATCAAGTTAGGCTGGAAGGTATGGTGAGGCTCATCCTTAAGGGGATGGGCCGCCACGTCACCCCCCATGTAACACCCCGGCCCGAATAGGGCTGACGTGTCACCCAATACAATAATCAGAGACAATTTAAAACTTAACTAAAATAAAACATTAACTCCAAAGGTAAAAAAAAAAAAAAAAAAAACTAAAACCACATAGCGGTCTTAACGAAAATGAAAATGTCTAAAATTTAAATAGCAATTTATTTGAATTCCTTATTTCCAACTCTAGCCATTTAGTTTTCTCTCTTCGCACTTTTCCCCATGTTCCCCTAAGTACCTGTTTAGGAAACAAGAGAAAACAAGAGAAACAAGGCTGAGCCAAAAATTGCACAGTAACGGAAAAACAATAGCAATAACGGTAATTCGATGAGAACGATCAATACGGTATTTGATCAATGGTGAAACGATACTATGACAATAACAATGTAACGATACAGTCAACACTAATAAATGGTCAATCAATACGAAAAGAATCTATGTGGAAATACCCATGTGAGCCAATGACAATAAACAATAAGCAATGTGTACATTAGCTGCAGTTTCAATGTACCAATATGTAGAGGGGATGTGGGCACACACACCTATCCCAATACCAATAAGTAACAATAAAATCCTAGGATCGATCCATACGCCTCTCAATAATCAATAAATTCTAATATAGAGACGCCGTGAACTAATCGCACCGTCACGGATGGTGCACGTCATCGGTGCCGATGATGACGCCCTATGTCCCCATAGGTGGATGTGCTCGGATATTGAGGTCAATAAAACAGTACACTTAAGTCAAGACAACTAGTACAATAATGCATTTCGATGGCAAAAACCATTAAACAATGGGAACATGCGATAATGAGCTAAAGGGAAATAATCTATCGCATGTGAATCAATGGAAACAATTTAATTCAATACTTAACACTATAATTAATAGGAAGCAACGATAATGGTTCTATGAACTAGACACTACGAGTACAATAACGGTATAAAATGCTATGAGAAAAGACCACATAATTCGTACCTTAAGCAATCTTTTATGATAAAAGCACACAAATCACCAACGTATGTAGTTAACACACGAACCTACATATATTTATATTCTGATTTAGACTTTAAAACATTAGTTTAAATATTTTATTATCTCAATACTTTACCTATTTAATTACCACTGTTACATATTTTTAGTTATATATATATTTAACATCGTACTATAACTAATTAGTGTATACAAATTTGCATTAACAATGAATAAAAATTTGCATTATTACGAATTCTGTATGATCAGAAAGACATACATCTTTCAACATTCATTCAGTTTCGATTTAATAATTATACTTCATTTTTTTTCTCAATTTTTAATTCATTATTTCATAAAACAGTAATATTGGCCAATTGAAAAACCAAGAGAAGGCCATGAATTGTTCACTGTACACCTATTAAAAACATCACGTATAGTTTCACTTCTATTTTTTTTTTCAAACAATAGTTTTTTTTTTAACAATTCCATAAATTGAAACTTTGGCGATAATAATTACTGAAAGGAAATAGTGGTAGGTGTACACTAGCCATTAAGTAAAGAGGTCCAATATAAGACCGCCCGTAGTGGGGCGTGTTTTTTAAAAATTTTTCAAAAAAAACGCTCTATAACGCCCCGGTAACCACTACACCCGGCGTTACCGGGCGTTATTTTCGAAAAAAAATTGGTTCGGCGTTTTAATTAAAACGCTTAAAATGAGGGGGGCCCACCTTTTTTACCGTTGACAAACGGTCATATTATTTATTTAAAATATTACCCCACTATATATATATATCACCCCACATTCTCACATTTTTTTATAAAAAAACCCACTTTATCTCCTACTTTCTCTCCCACTTTTCTTCTATTTTTTATAAAAAAAACACCCACTTTCTTCTACATTTTTATACAATCATGCATCCATTTCGACCCCCTTTTGGTGTCCCCGCAAGACCCACGAACCCGAACACAACTCAACCGCAAAACCCGTATAACCTTCAAGACATGGACCCGAGCTTTTTAACGTACGCGGCTTACTTGAGTGGCGCCACTCCGTTTGTGCCTCCCACTTTCGGCTATGGTCAAGCCGGCGGGTCTCAACCGTCACAACCCGAATCCGAACCCGATGTCGAAGTCGTGCCGGAGACGCAACCCGAACCGGTGCAAGAAACATCGAAACGCGGCAAAAGGTCGCATAAGAAGAAGGAAAAAGACGCACCACGGCGTACAAAAAATATCATTAAATGGACGAAGGAAGAGGAATTCACGTTGACTCGGGCGTGGCTCGACATTTCGGAGGACGAAGATACCGGTAACCATTTTATATATATATATTATTTTACTTATTTTGTTACTATATTTTTTAACATACAACTTATAATTTTTTTTTTTAATTTGTAGCAAACTTTCAAACGGGCCCGGTTTTTTGGGATAGGGTTCGTGCACTCTTTTTAGCACGTGGGGTCAAGGCGAACATCGGGACCAAGATTCCATTTCTAGCAAATGGACCGACATCAACAACAAGTGTCACGCGTTCCAAGAAGTTTACCAACGTAACTACGATAATCGCCCGAGCGGTGAAAGTGACGTCGGGGTTTTAACGAGGACTTTGGAGGAGTTCGATAGGACGAAATGCCCTTTCACGTACTATAAGTGTTGGGAACTACTACGAAAAAGTCCAAAGTGGGCGCTAGTTAATCCAATGACGTCTAGTAGTAGACGTCGAGCTAAAAGGTCAAAAACATCATCCTCCGTTGACCCTTCAACTCCGACATCGGATGCCCGCAACGTCGATTTAAATGAGGTGGTGGACGTTGACGAGGAACTTCAAGAAGAGTTGAACCGACCACCCGGTAGAAGAAAGGATAAGCGAACCGGGAAAAAAACGGTCGAGTCGTCTTCCGATCTCGAGTTAAAGAATGATTTCGAGGAGATGAACCGTCGTCTCCAAGACATTCGCGACCTCGGCCACAAACGTTAGGAGATTATGCAAGAACGAGTGGCCGAAACCAAAAAGCTTAACGAGATGCAAGAGGCGAGGCAAATGGAAAAGGACATTGAGTTTTTGTCCAAATCGATCGACCACCTCCAAGGCGACGCGTTGATACTTGCGCAAATGCATCGCCAAAAAATTAGAGAAAAATATGGACTCTAGATCATGTTCTTTTTTTTAACTTTATTTTATTTTTTCGGTTTTATTTTTTCTGTTTTTTTTTCCAGTTTTTTTTTTAATTTCAAGTAGTGTAATTTTTTTTTAAATTAATGAAGTTTTTTTATGTTTTAAATTAAAAAAAATAATTGTGAAATGAATGGGGGTTATTGGCATAATGCCCCACTACGCCACTTTTTGCTATAATGCCCAAGTGTGAGTAGGATGCCAAGTGTCGGATAATGCCCAATGGTGGGGGCATTATAACACATTACCACTACACATGGTCTTAAACTGGCTTTTTGTTTATTTAAAAAAAACACAAACTCGTCCATTTTTATTCCCGCCTCATATTTACGAGAGTTCGTCATCGTGAACCAGAAACAAAGTGATCATAATTTACAGTAAGCATTTCGTATGGAGTGATATTGGTTACCTTTATGTACCGACTAATCTTCGAACAAGACCTGGATCGGGTCGCCGGATCTTCAATGACAACCCTTCGACCAGAACACCGGTGTGCGACAGGTGCCAGAACAGTTTACTACTAAACGTTGCTGCTTCGTTAGAAGGGAGGACACAGAAAGATAGGTGAAAATAGAGGGTATGCAAAAGTTACCGATTAGAAGCGGCTTGAACGGAGACGATTGCCGGAAAGCTTTTAATTGTTTTGGCGACCTATGAATGAAGAATCCAGTCGGGTTTTTGTGTTACAAAACATGGAATATCAGATGGAAGCGAAAAAGAATGCTTACCACAGCTCGACAAGAACGGACAACCTCCGAGGTGCAGAGTCTTCGGCGTCCCGTAAGGTGGTGCGTCAGTAGGACAACACAAAAAAAAAAAAAAAACAGAGTTTGACGAAGGGGGTGTGCGATGACGTTTATGTGGTAACTAAATGAGATCATAGGTTGTTTAAAAAGTAGCGATCTTGGGAATATACCACGATTCTTTTCCTATTTAGTTGAAAGTTGAACGTGGTTACAGAACTTGGTGATAAAGATTTTGAATTCATAATCTGGATTATTATTATTATTATAAATTACTAAATATTTTTCTACTTATATAAGTTATTATTATTATTTTAGGAGATGTCCTCATTTTTATCAGGACACGATTTCGTGATTTTGTTGATAATCACAATATTATGGAAACAACATTTATGTTTCCATTTATTATACTTATTATTATTATCACAGTTTATTAATAATTTAGACTTGTAATATATATTATTAATCAATTAATTGACACTAATATTATGGGTATTTCAATCCTCTACCCCTTCAAATAATTTCGTCCTTGAAATTTGAAGACCATAGCCACGAGAATATAAACACGTTGTATAAAGATACTAATAAGTCAATAATTAAAAGTCAAACACGTACCATAAGACGGTAGGGATAGGAGTTCACAATATAGATGAATGAACTAAGTTTCGAATAGCCTTGGATATTGAGAACGGATTGTATCCTCCGATTCCCAAGTGGCTTTGCGTTCCGGATGATTTTTCCATAAGATTTTGACAAACGACATAGATTTCTTACGCATAACACGTTCTTGTCGATCCAAAATAGCCTCAGGTTCCTCTTCGTATGATAAGTCCTCATGAATCTCATGTAGAGGATAGTTCACAACATGAAGAGGATGGTAATTATACCCGCGTAACAAGGATACATGAAAAACATTATGCACGTGCGAGAGTTGTGGTGGCAGAGCCAAACGATATGAAACTTCGCTGATTTTCTCCAATATCTCAAACGGCCCGATAAAACGAGGACTCAATTTCCCTCTTATGCCAAAACGTCGAACACCTCTGCACGGTGATACTTTTAGAAACACTTTTTCACCAACATTAAATTCCAACATTCATCGGTGACTCTCTGCATAGCTTTTCTATCTACTCTGAGCTTCCTTGAGTTTTTCACGAGCAATAGCAACCTTTTCATTTGTGATCTGCACCAGTTCGGGCCCCTCAATCAATTTTTCACCAACCTCCTCCCAACATATGGGAGATCGACACTTACGCCCATATAATAACTCAAACGGTGCCATGTCGATACTAGCTTGCCAAGTATTGTTGTAAGCAAACTCTACCAAGCATAAGTACTCATACCAATTGCCTGTCCACTCCAGTGCGCATGCCCTAAGCATGTCTTTCAAGGTCTGAATAGTACGCTCATATTGCCCGTTTGTTTGTGGATGGAAAACAGTGCTAAACCGTATCTTGGTATCCCAAGCATTTTGGAAACCTTTCTAGAACCGTGATGAGTACCGTGGATCTCTATCACATACTATAGAAGATGGCGTTCCATGCAATCGAACAATATCACGAAGTAATATCTCTGATAGCTTACTCACTGGATACCCCTTTTGAATAGGCAAGAAATGAGCAGACTTTGTGAACCTATCAACTATAACCCAAATAGCATCATTCTTCTTAAGGGTTCTTGGAAGACCCGTTACGAAGTCCATAGAAATATCATCCCACTTTCAAACCGGAATATCCAAAGGCTGTAACAATCCACTAGCTCTTTGATGTTCAATCTTCACTTGCTGGCAAATCAGGCACTGGCCAACATATGTAGCTACATCTTCTTTCATACCATTCCACCAAAAATGTTGCCTTAGATCTCTATACATCTTTGTGGATCCAGGGTGAATAGAAAATGGTGAACTATGTGCCTCAGCTAATAACTGTTCACGAATAGTGGAATCATCTGGCACACATAAACGTTTCCCACACCATATCATCCCATGCTCATCTACTTGAAATTTAGATTGCTTCCCCACCTCTAAGTTTTGCAAGATTGCCCAAAGCTCACCATCCTGTTGTTGAGCTTCCTTTATCTGGGTGATAAGGTTTGGTTCAATCTCCAGTCTCGCCAAATAGCCAACAGACTCACCAAACTAAGTTTCGAATAGCCTTGGATATTGAGAACGAGCCGAGCTACTCGTGCTTGGCTCGAAAAAAAAGCTCGAACGAGCTGAGCTTAAACGAGCTCGAGCCCTAGCCTAAAAACAAGCTCGTTTAGTAAACGAGCCCGAGCTTGAGCTTCGATTATCGAGCTTGAGCCGGCTCACGAGCCTTAACGAGCTTTCTTTTTATACATTTTTTATTAATATATTAAACATATATTTAAATAATATTATTTACCATTTATATTAATATAAAAAAATAACTAAATTATATGTATAAAAATAATTATAATTAATAAAAATTAATTAATAAATACTAAATGAGTCGAGCCCGAGCCGAGCTCGAGCTTGAAAAATTACCTTCGAGCCGAGCTCGAGCTTTCATATATTAAACGAGCTCGAGCTCGAGCTCGAGCCTGGTTGAGCTCTGGCTCGGGCTCGGCTCCGCTCGTTTGCACCCCTAATCTCTGTTTTCAATGGCATAGATTCCGTCAAACTGTCCATCAAATCCTTGATCTGAAAACAGGGGTAGTTCAGCTCAGGTTATTCAGATCGACAAAATTATGGACAAAACAACTCACAATAGCAATCGCCACTGGGGGGAAAAACTCTGTTACCCCAGAAATACAATCCGGAACTCGAATTCATCCAGATCAATCTTCAGAAGAAGTTCCAGAATATTGGTTTAACAAATTTCAGAACACCATAAACGAAATTTTTATACCAAATTCCAGATCTGAGCCTTTCCATAACAGATCTAATGGTCAGGAGTCTCAAGAAGAGTACTTGCTTAAGAAGAAATTCAGTGTTCTAGAGTTGGACCCATAATCAACAAATCAGTGGGACATCCAACTTAGTAACAATGGGTATCTGGGACCATTCAGATACATAAAACAAAATATGTAGGCTGATAACCGTCAGGAAACCAAGGTGCAGCAGACGAATATGGTACAAGGAGGACCTTCACGAAGACCGCACAAACGGAGCCACACTCAGCACTGGCGAGAACAACAAGTAGTCTTCCCCGTCGTTCCAGGGGTTCCTCAGGAAGAACGCCCGGTAATCATTACTGGTATCTTTGGCCACTATCGCATCAATTATATATTTATAGATCTAGGTAGCTCCATGGATATAATTTACGAGCAATGCTTTAATCAATTAGACCCATAGGACAAGGCGCGCTTGAAACCAGTCGATTTTCCTCTAACTGGTTTCTGCAATGAAGCCGTCTTTCCGTTGGGTCAAATTGCATTCCCTGTCACACTCTCAGATGGAGAGCACTCGCGCACCGTCACAGTCAATTTTATGGTCATGCCAGCAACATCATGCCATGACATACTATTAGGAAGACGGTCATAGAGGGAATTCAGTATGATTACCTCCATACCACATGCCGCTTGTGGTTTTCCAACAGAAACCGGGGTAGCAATTCTTTATTCTAGTAAAGAGGTGATGTATGTAGACGATGAGCCACTAGTTAAAGTTGCCAAGCCATCACCATCAAACGAACTAGAAAAGTGGGTCCTTAACAAAGAGTATCCTGAGCAAACCATTTTGTTAGGACACGCCATCTCACCAGAAATCCGTGCAAAGTTAAAGGAACTCCTATCTAAACAACATGGATATCTTCGCATGGTCCCCGGCGGACATGACTGTGGTACCAGGAGAGATAACACAACACTGCTTAAATATCCGACCTTCCGCGGAACCAGTCGCGCAAGGGAAGCGCAGTCTTAGTACAGAAAAAGCAAACGCAATGAACGAACAAGTAGCCGAACTGTTTCAAGCGGGGATGCTGCGCGAAGTACAATACCAAACATGGGTAGCAAACCCAGTAATGGTACAAAAGCATAACGGCGGGTGGCGCATGTGTGTCGACTTCAAAGATCTTAACAAATCTTGCCCAAAAGACTGTTACGCCCTTACAGAAATAGATAAGAAAGTCGATTCATTAGCATCCTTCCACTGGAAATGTTTCCTGGATTGCTATAAAGGATATCATCAAGTGCAAATGAAAGAAGAAGACGAAGACAAAACAGCATTCCGCACAGACAAAGGTATTTTTTGCTATACAAAAATGCCTTTCGGCCTTTGCAACGCAGGCGCCACTTATCAACGAGTGATGGACAAAGTCTTCGGAGAAGATATTGGGGTAACAGTAGAAGTTTACATGGATGACCTCGTTATCATGAGCCGGGAAGAAGAATCCATGCTGGCAAACATTCAGCGCACATTTGATTCCCTGCGCACAATCAACCTCAAGCTAAACCCGGTGAAATGTTCATTCGGGATGGAGGAAGGCAAATTCCTAGGCTTTATTGTAACCAAGGATGGTTTCAAGGTTAACCTAGAAAAAGTGGAAGCCATTCAACTCATGCCGTCACCAGTGTCCATCAAAGAAATGCAACGTCTCGCTGGCCGATTAGCATCACTCAACAGATTTCTGGCAAATCACGCCACCAAATCGTATCCATTCATCAGTACGCTGCGCAACTGCGTCAAAAAGAGTCACTTCTAGTGGACCCCAGAAGCGGAAAAAGCTTTCCAACAAATGAAAGAGTGTCTGATTCAGTTACCAACCTTAACGGCTCCGCAAAAAGATAAGCCACTGATCCTATACCTCTCTGCAGCGGAAGTAGCAGTCGGTGCAGTACTAATGGTCGAAAGAGACGGGGTTCAAACTCCGATATACTACATCAGTAAAATGTTAACTGGTCCAGAGACGTGCTATTCTATAATGGAGAAACTTGTCCTTGCATTGGTTCACGCATCACGCAGGCTACGCCGATACTTTTCTGGCCATGTCATCACCGTCCTCACAAACTATCATCTTGGACAAATCTTGTCTAAGCCAGATGTTACAGGACGATTGGCCAAGTGGGCTATCGAATTAGGAGGGTACAACATCTTGTACAAACCACGACCAGCTATTAAGGGACAAGTCTTAGCAGACTTTGTTACCGAGGTCCCCATCGACAAAATCCAGAAATGCGAGGCAATTCAAAATCCTACCCTAGTCTTTGACGACAGGGTTTGGACGTTACATACAGATGGCGCCTCAAACGACGATGGTGCAGGCGCAGGCTTTCGCCTAGTTAGCCCTGACAACCACGAGCTCACGTACGTAATTCGCCTGGATTTCAAAAGTACTAACAACGAAATGGAGTACGAAGCGTTCCTCGCAGGTCTACGCCTGGCACTCAAGATGGGAGCAAAGAACCTCGAAGCACATGTCGATTCCAAATTAGTAGCAGAACAAGTCAACGGTCATTATGACGCCAAAGGCGAAGCCATGGCTCTATATTTGGAACAAGCAAGAATCCTTATCAACCAGTTTCAAACCTTCAAGATAGTCCACATCAACAGAAGCGAAAACAAACATGCAGATGCGTTAAGCAAACTGGCTGCTACAAGCTTCAAACACCTCGCGAAAGAAGTCCGCATCGAGGTATTATCTAATCCATCCGTTCCCTTAAGACAAGTGAACATCATAGAAGTCGGGAATCCATCTTGGATGTCCCCAATCATTACATACTTGCAACACGGAATCCTCCCAGAAGGAAAGGTGGAAGCCAGAAAAATTCAGCACAAACCATTAAACTATGAAATGGCAGATGGTATCTTGTACTGCAAATCATTCATGGGCCATCTTCTACGATGCGTAGATAAGACCGACGCGCAATATTTAGTCCGCAAAGTTCATGAGCGACTATGTGGGATTCATGCGGGCCCGCACATGGTGGTTGCAAAAATCATGAATGCAGGCTACTACTGGCCAGGTATGCATATAGATGCAGTTGAACTGTTGTGCAAGTGCACGGCATGTCAGTGCCACGCCCACAAGACGCTCCGCCCAAAGAACCCTCTGGTCCCAGTTAGTTCAGCCTGGCCTTTCCAACAATGGGGCATTGACCTCGTCGGTCCTTTTCCCGATGCGCCCGGTGTAGTCAAGTTCATAGTAGTAACAGTAGACTACTTTACTAAATGGGTAGAAGCAAAATCTCTCGCATCAACTACAGCAATGGTGATCCGAAAATTCATCTGGGAACACATTATTTCCCGCTTCGGATTGCCATTGCGCATCATTTCTGACAACAGTACAAACTTCGCATCAGAGGACATACAAAAATGGTTCAAAGAGATGAACATTGAGCACAGCTTCGCCTCTGTAGCACACCCATAGTCGAATGGGCAAGTTGAGAGCGTAAACAAGCATATAGTGGATGGCATAAAAGCAAGGCTGGGAACCGCGCGCAGGGGATGGGTAGACGAACTCCCAAGCATTTTATGGTCACACCGCACCATGCCAAAAACCAGTACAGGCGAAACTCCATTAAGCCTCATTTATGGTTCAGAAGTGGTAATACCAGCAGATGTCGGCCTCCCATCACCACGTATGATCGCAATGGAAAAACAAGATAACCAGCGAGAGCGAAGAATTGACCTAGACCTCCTTAAAGAAAGGCGCGAAAACGCCGCTATTAGCGAAGCCAGGTATAAATCAAAGTTAGAAAAATACTATAACGCTCGGGTGCGCGTATGCACCTTCGTTCTAGGAGACTTTGTCCTACGAGACAATGAGGCCTCCAACGCAGAGAAACCAGGAAAACTCGCGCCCAAATGGGAAGGACCGTACGTCATTCACGAAGTCCTGGGTAAAGGTGCATACATCCTAAAAAGGCTCGATGGAACAGATGTACCACGCACCTGGAATGCGCAACAATTGCGCAGGTGCTATATGTAACCAACTTAACCTTCCTGCACAACAGCCAAACACTTGTGCAGGCAAAATAATTATTTTAATTATTAACTTTGTATCAACTGGCCCTCGCGCCTTATCCAATTAATACAAAGTCTTACTTCTATTACTTTCTATTGTTTATTACAAAATGCATGTAATTTCTTTTGGTAAGCGCGAAAACACTATGATAACATGTCACACCCCGATATTTCCACATATTACCGGTGGGCCCGGTGGGGAGTATCGTGACGTAGTTGATATCGTCATAAACAATTTATCACAGTTTAATACACAGTGGAAGTCGAAAGATAAAAACATTACAAACCGAATGAAAGTAATATCAATTATTACATAAACGGTTGTAGGGGGGATCCACAGGCGGATCAAAGTTAAAAGGAACATTGTTCAACAGATTTATAAACATCTAAGCTTGCAAGACTCTTTATTGATGCTAGGAGTAGCCAGCCTATTCCGTCTAGTACCTGCACTTAACCTTTTGGAAAATACGTCAGTTTACACTGGTAAATACAATTAACCGACTGATGGAGAGGGTGAAACCCGAGCTTTAAAGTGTCTATTTTGTGTGTTTCGTTCGGTTTTAAGTGATTTTACGCGTCGAATAAGATAACTACGAGAAATTGTGGTTTGTGCAGGTTAATTGCTTAATTCAAGAAAGTTAACACGGTTAGAGTTGAAGTGGAGCGTGCGAGATGGATGAGTGCGGCACATGTGTGATGGTTAGACGATTTTCATTGGAGGGTATTTTAATATTCTCATCCATCATCTATCACGAAAGTTGGGAGCAAGCAAAAACAATTTTGGGGACTTCTTATTTTGATCGATTATTAGCAGCCAAAAAATGAAAAGATTATTTTGAGCTCTAAAAAAAAAGGAGGATCCCAACTTCATCATCATCTAGAAAAATATGGCAGCACTCTTTGGACTTATATGCTGACAATGAATTTAAGAATCACACAACATAATCATTGTTCTTTTGACATCTTAGGACATGCAGAGATGGATTAATGTGGTTTTGAAGTATGACAAAGAGGTATGCACGTGCATCGTTTGGGGGGTGTGTATTTTATTGAGTTAATTATGAATAACAAACCTTTCTGGACCTTTTTATGTTGGAATCGGAAAAGAGGTGTCGAGTGGCGGATATAATCAGTCTTAATGGTGAAGATCGAGTCTTTTCTTGGTGCTGGAAATCACCTTTGGTGGACTCGGGTTTACTAAACAGCGTGCAGCAGCTTCAGGCCTTACTGGATCATATTCAGTTATTGGATTCGAGCGACAAATGGAGATGGGCTTCTGATTCCACAGGTACATTCTCGGTTAAAGATGTTAAGAAGCTTTTGCATTCAGACTCTTTGATGGTTATCGGTTATAAGATGGAATGGTGCAATTGGGTTCCGGCTAAGATTAACATTCATGTTTGGAGAATGGAACTTGATCGAATTGCTACGGGTGTTGCATTGAGAAAAAGAAACGTTACGGTGGGGGATTCCTTGTGCAGGATATGCGGCTCGTACGATGAAACAGTCGACCATTTGTTCATTGGGTGTTCCGTTGCTTCTAATGTCTGGAGTGTTATTAGCACATGGTGTAAGGTTCCAAACATTTTTGCTTTCTCGGTAAAGGATCTCTTGGATTTTCATACGATAATTAGTGGGTCGGATAAGAAGAAATCGGCGGTTCAAGGCATCATGAGGATTGCTTGTTGGTGTTTGTGGAAAGCTAGAAACAATTTAGTTTTTACTAATAGACTTGTTAGAATTGATAGTTTAGTTAGCGAGATCAAGGCTTTGGGGTATTTTTGGTTCTCGAATAGGTCCAAACATAAAGGGATTGAATGGGGTGATTGGGTTTCATTTGTAAATATGTAATTTTCTTTTGGTTGTAGCTGTTTTGGTCGGCCCGGTTTGGGTCAGCTGTTTGTGAATGAAGTTTACTTTTAAAAAAAATTATGAATGCAAATCACAAAATCAAAAAGGAACCGGCACATGTGGCTTACGAAATTAAAACCGTAAACTACGGTTGTTATTGGGTGCCAACAAAAAGAAACAGAAACATGCACATGCCGTTGACGGAATCACTTGTGACTTACGGCGTGTGTCAAGGGTAATGCACGTGAGTTTTTTTTGGAGTAGATTATAAGGGTTTTAAACCCTAGTGGAAAGGGGGACGGCTGGATACCATCGAATTTGGTAGCAAGCACGTAGACTTTTGGGGGAGGCACTCGATTTTCATCATCAACATCATCACTCATCAGCCACACAACATACCGACTCGATCATGTCTTCCTCCGTCTACCAAGCTTCGGAAGATTATTCGCACATCATGAGCGGCTAGTCATCCCGTGACCGTCTCCGGGACTAGGGTTTGTGTACGAAACATTGGTTGCTTATTGTTACGACTTTTTGGATTAGGATTCAGTTAAACATTCGGTTAGTAGTTCCTATTGTTTTTGTTTTGATTAAACAATATTTGATTATCGTAATCATTCTCGTTCATCAATTATTTGGTTTGTTCATCAACAACCGGGATTAAATTCTAGGACGTCATTGTTTTAAACCTTTAATCATTGAACTGGATTATGTTCATGAAATCTAAAATTGGTAATTAATTGGATTACTATTCATTTGCATCAATCTTTCGGTTTCGATCATGGATCATTGCAATCAAATATATTGTCCGTTAATTATTTATCAAAACAAGTTTTACAAATCATGTCTCTGTGATTTCCAACTGGTACTAAGTAACCTGACTTTTTACATAACCTGAAAACCCGAAGATTGGTCCTTTCTCTCATAATTGTTTACAAATACAATTTTACAATCGACTTTAATTTATATTTGTTTTCACCATCATTCTCAAAATTGCAAAAAGCAATTAGCTAGAAGTCGATGATAATTAAAACAACGAACTTTCATACTTTCCACTGATTCCCCGTGGATTCGACACCCTACTTGCCCTTTACTAGTAAAAGGTGAATAGGACACTTTAATTATATTTTTGACCGACCTTACGACATCGATCAAAATGGCGCCATTGCCGGGGAATCGGTGCGCTTAGTAAGGTGTTTTTCTTAAAAAAAAAATAAAAATTAGAAAAAAAAACCAAAAATCAAAAAATATTTCTTTTAGTTTTTATATGTTAGTTTTCTACTCGGGTATTTTTGTTTGTTTGTGCAGGAAGTGAAATATTTGGATCATGGATAGAGCTCATCAGTCATGCCCCTGTTGTGGGAAAACTCACATAAATGAAGATTGCCTAGTGTTTTGGACAGACCCAGTGTTTTGGAAAGAAAAAATGATGTCTGGGTACAAGGCACCTTCATATCAGGGACACTATCAGTCAAATGTCAACCACAAGTATGAGAAAAATTTGGATTATGATGATTACGAATCCGAGGTGGTGCCCTTCTCAAGATACCAAGAAGATTATAGTGGTCGTCACCATGATTACTTTGAGCCAACATACAATGATTTTAATATGCGAAATCAATGGTGTAGTCATGATAATTACCAAGGGAGTTCAGATCAACACTACGAAAGTTAAAATGCTAGTCAAGGTAAACACCAAAATTCTAAACTTGATGAAATCTTGGATATTATGATGGAGGTGGCACAAGATAGCAAGTTGAGAACTGAGGCTATGGTCCAACGATCGAATCGAATAGACGAAAAAATTACAACACTGAAGGTTATGAAGGATAATACCACATCCACTCCTGCATTTGTTGAATAAACGCAAGAAATACCTGTTTTAGTTGATGAAGATGAAGCAGAGGTTGAAAGTCTTCCTGAACTTGAAGTTATATGTTTAAACCTACATGAAGACTTAGCATCTATTGAAGAACTAGAGACTGATGTAGTCCAAGTTTATCCCGAACCGCATCATACTTTGATTACTCCAGCTAACAAAGTCGGGGATGATGGCTCCAGTGGGAATAAGATAAAGGTGAGTAGAGAAGACCTCGGACAAGGTATACTGAAGTGGCTATACAATGATCCAACAGAAGTATTCATGATAGAAAAGAAGGTGAAAACTCGACATGTCAACTATCGAAAACACCTTGGAAATTCGGTAGGCAAATGTGGATTTCACTTGTTCCGTATTGATTCGACAAATATCTTTGGCAGAAGAGAGCATATGGAAATTTGGAATGTTAATTACCGAGCATATGCAGGAAACTCGGTGGGTAAATGTTCACTTCGACCCCCATGAACGAACGTCAGGTACGGTCTGGCTGAAGACCCATAAACTTAGCGCTCTCGGGAGGCAACCCGAGTTGGTGTGTCAGTGTCCGTTTTGTTCTTCACCATGGCAGCAAGCAAGTGTGGGGAAGTTTCGCTTGATCAGGTACATGTACTCTTTCCTTTATCTTAGTTTGTTGCCTGGTGATCATGTTCTTTTAGGTGTGTTTTTGTTTTTGGTGGTGTTGAACAATCTGTGTCTAGGGAATGTGTTTTTGCTAATTGTGTTAGGAACGGTCGCTCATGAGGTTTGTTAGTTGGTATTCCCGGGTTTGTTTTAAAAGCACTGTACATTGGGGACAATGTCGCCCAAGTGTGGGGATATGGAAACACGGGAAGGGATAAAGAGTTTGAAAGTGATTGAGAACGATGAAAAGTGAAAAAAATTGAAAATTTTGAAAAATTTCATCGCCTTAAGTAAGCTAAACGGATATAAAAACCGAATGTTTCAATCACTAATGGATCCCTTGTCGGTAGTAAACTAACATAGTCACTTGTCATGGTCGTTCCTTTAAGTTTCATGAGAGTAGGTCCGACAGGTGTTTTTAGTTAAAAGAAGTGAAAAGAGATGTCTATTTAGGGGTAACATGCTTTAGATTGCATATGCTACGTGTCGGCAGCCTTTTTACCCTTTCTTGGTGAGAATTTTGAGCCTGTAGAATGATAAAATGATTTACATTATGACTTCATTTGATGAGAGCAGGCCGCATACTATTCTGTGTTAGAACTTGTGTGATTTGATGCATGCTGAGACTGTGGTTTGATATGTGCACATAAAATGATAAAGGCATTAGGATATACTTTACACCCGTTGTGTTTGTTTTATGTTTACTGAATCATCACCCTTAGTAGCCCTGTTGAGCCTATTTACCTTTCGTTTGTCCACGCAATGTGAATTATTTGATACCAACCGTGAACGACAAGATTTTGTATAACTGAAAAAATAGAAAAACAAAAAGAAAAAAAAAAGAAAAAAAAGGAAAAAGTTAGAAAAGAAAAGAACAAAAAGAAAGTTTTGTGAATATTGTTCATGTCTTGGGTAGAAACCAACCCAAAAGTGTGAGTTGTTTTGTGTTTTGCAAATAAAGTTATCACGGTTTGGTCGTTTGTTTGTTCGCCATATAAAAAATTAAATATAAGCAAAAATCTTCCTACCTTTAGTCTAAGCCAAAACTGAAAGTCCTTTTGATATGTGCCATGTTATACGATGCAGTGGAGGTATGATTGTTATACAAGCATATGATTACAGGATTTGATGTTTGGTTTTGAGTGTTAACTAGCACATTACACGCTAGTTCAGTTATTAAACCGAGAGGAGAGTTTATTGTGAGGGGCGTGTAGCATGTGAATAATCCTAAGCATGTCAGTTTTGAATAGACAAGTCTTAAGTTTTGTAAATTGCATTAATTGCTTGTCGGACTGTCAATCTCGATTGTGTCAGTCTATGGGACGGGTATGACTTGGGACTTAAACTGTTGCATCGGTATAGGGGTTCAGAGGTATTCTTACTATGGTGAGTAGTTCCATCTCGGTTTGCTTGAGGACAATCAAAGGTAAGTGTGGGGATGTGATGGAGAGGGTGAAACCCGAGCTTTAAAGTGTCTATTTTGTGTGTTTCGTTCGGTTTTATGTGATTTTACGCGTCGAATAAGATAACTACGAGAAATTGTGGTTTGTGCAGGTTAATTGCTTAATTCAAGAAAGTTAACACGGTTAGAGTTGAAGTGGAACGTGCGAGATGGATGAGTGCGGCACATGTGTGATGGTTAGACGATTTTCATTGGAGGGTATTTTAATATTCTCATCCATCATCTATCACGAAAGTTGGGAGCAGGCAAAAACAATTTTGGGGACTTCTTCTTTTGATCAATTATTAGCAGCCAAAAAATAAAAAAGATTATTTTGAGCTCTAAAAAAAAGGAGGATCCCAACTTCATTATCATCTAGAAAAATATGGCACCTCTCTTTGGACTTATATGCTGACAATGAATTTAAGAATCACACAACATAATCATTGTTCTTTTGACATCTTGGGACATGCAGAGATGGATTAATGTGGTTGTGAAGTATGACAAAGAGGCATGCACGTGCATCGTTTGGGGGGTGTGTATTTTATTGAGTTAATTATGAATGTAAATCACAAAATAAAAAAGGAACCGGCACATGTGGCTTACGAAGTTAAAACCGTAAACTACGGTTGTTATTGGGTGCCAACAAAAAGAAACAGAAACTTGCACATGCCGTTGACGGAATCACTTGTGACTTATGGCGTGTGTCAAGGGTAATGCACGTGAGTTTTTTTTTGGAGTAGATTATAAGGGTTTTAAACCCTAGTGGAGAGGGGGACGGCTGGATACCATCGAATTTGGTAGCAAGCACGTAGACTTTTGGGGGAGGCTCTCGATTTTCAGCATCAACATCATCACTCATCAGCCACACAACATACCGACTCGATCATGTCTTCATCCGTCTACCAAGCTTCGGAAGATTATTCGCACATCATGAGCGGCTATTCGTCCCGTGACCATCTCCGGGACTAGGGTTTGTGTACGAAACATTGGTTGCTTTTTGTTACGACTTTTTGGATTAGGATTCGGTTAAACATTCGGTTAGTCGTTCCTATTGTTTTTGTTTTGATTAAACAATATTTGATTATCGTAATCATTCTCGTTCATCAATTATTTGGTTTGTTCATCAACAACCGGGATTAAATTCTAGGACGTCATTGTTTTAAACCTTTAATCATTGAACTGGATTATGCTCATGAAATCTAAAATTGGTAATTAATTGGATTACTATTCATTTACATCAATCTTTCGATTTCGATTGTGGATCATTGCAATCAAATATATTGTCCGTTAATTATTTATCAAAACAAGTTTTACAAATTATGTCTATGTGATTTCCAACTGGTAGTAACTAAGTAACCTGACTTTTTACATAACCTGAAAACCCGGAGATTGGTCCTTTCTCTCATAATTGTTTACAAATACAATTTTACAATCGAATTTAATTTATATTTGTTTTCACCATCATTCTCAAAACTGCAAAAAGCAATTAGTTAGAAGTCGATGATAATTAAAACAACGAACTTTCATACTTTCCACTGATTCCCCATGGATTCGACACCCTACTTGCCCTTTACTAGTAAAAGGTGAATAGGACACTTTAATTATATTTTTGACCGACCTTACGACATCGATCACCGACTCATTTTGAAAATGTTTAAGAAAATTGATTTGAATGCACAAGGCACAAAATATCTTTTATAACTTGGAATAATTATTTAAAAATAAACTTGTTAAAGAATTACATGTTTATTATACGTTAATAGCCCGGGCTGAATACCGGGTTAAAGATTAATAGACACACCACATAATATATCCCACGGCGAGTTATTCTCGAACAGGTGGGTACATTATTTTACATACACACCGGCAGGTGTATGCCTACACCCCGTGCTTAAGTCGTGGCCATTTCAATGAATGAGCCAAGGATATCCAGGACATGGTCATTAACCCCCCAAAGGCTTAGAATAAACGAAACAGATTATACGGGTTATCTCAATAATTTAACCTTCATACGATTAAAAATTCAATACCCGACCAAGCGGTATTTTATATACCATACCCCAAGCCCGTATAAGGGAAAATAAGTAAAAGTATTTACCTGAGCAAATTATACAAATTTATCCCAGCCGTACAAATCAGCAAGTGCAAATATCTTTTACTGCTCTCCTAAATTTGGAACGAAGGTTTTAATTAACATATTAGATTCTTAACGGGTCTTACTTAAATTTAAACTTAGACCGGTTAGTTTTAAAGAAAGGTATACGGTTCAAAACGCATGATTAAGCGAAGACCGGATTAGAATGTGGTTTAGACCCGACAAGTATGAATACTTGTATAATATGGGAAAACTAATATGGATTTTGAAGTGAAAATGATAAGGTTTGACCCGTTTCGGTTAATTTATGCAAACTAGTTACATAAACCGTACCGAACGCGATAAATGCATAACGGGTAACCAAAAGAGTCACGAACAGGTTTCCTAAGTTAATATGCCTTAAATATGTTGTGATATCAGTATGATACCTTCCATTATGCCCAAAACGGATTTAAAATCAATTTAAGCCCCGTAGGGGTATTTTGGTCATTTTAAGGATTATAAAAGAGGTTAAATATTAATCTGAGGTTCTGGTCTAAAAGATCAGTAAAATATTTAATTTAATAAGTTATATCAGTAGGGTATTGCGTATATGTGAAATCTATGATTTATAACAAAATTATGCACCGTAGGGGCATTTTGGTAATTTCTCATAAGCTTTAAAAGTCAAATTTAGAAATCTGAGTTCAAAACTTTATCTTACTATTAAAATATAAAAATTTACTTAAAACATCAGTAGGTATTAAGTTTTATGTGCCAAAAATAGTTTTAACCCATACTATACGTTTAAAACGCGTAAAAGTCAGTTTTAAGCGATTTTCAGGTTATAATAGGAAATCTGAGTTTTTGATCAGTTTATAAGGTTCAAAATATTTTATTTATCATATAAAATCATTAGCAAAAAGTTTGGTATCAAAATGTTATGTAAAACTCATTTTATTAGCAAAAAAGGTATTACCGACAATTACCGAATCAAAGCAAGAACCCTATGCCATGATCAGTTTAAAAATAAATAAAAATCTTCAAAAATCCCAAAATATTATATTACATCAGTGGGTAAAAGGTTTGGTGTCAAAATTTGGGTTTAGATAGGCTTTATGCTAATAATGTCGTTTAATTAATAAAAAGCTTTCAAATTACGATATTGAGCATAACTCCTAATTTAGACCTCAAGCTGATGTCAAATTTTTAGGACATGTTTATAAATCAATATCAAAGGTTTTTGTCCTCTCACATTTTCAAAAATCTCGTTTTAAGGTCAAAAGGGCATAATGGTCAATATTTAAGCAATTAACGGAAACATGCAAATGAATCAGATTAATTAGGAACCAAGTTGTATAACCTCATAGGGTTATACTAACCTATAACCTGGTCCTAATGGAACTCTAAGACATATCTAAACTAAGCTAAATCGGGTCAGAACTGAAAGTCAAAGCAAAAGTCTACTTTTACGATTTTCGGTTCCGAATCGAGCCTATGCGCAAAATTGTCAGGTTGAACATGCTTAGACATGTTCTTACATTAATTACCAAGTTATATAAGTGTTAAAACAGGTTTCATGGCTTCTACATTGTTAATTATGAGTTTATTTGCCAAATAGCTTTCTGTTGACTTTTTAATATTAAGTTTGACCCGACAATTGACCTAGTTAGAGTGGGAAGCAGAGGGTGCCCTTTTAAGGGTTTATTACCCACATAATTACCAACTTATAGCCACTTTCAATTCGAGAAATAACTAGACCATTAGTGATTAATCACTAAGTCAAAGCTTAATTACGACGGCTTTGACTTTTGGTAATTAGACTAATAAAACATGAATTAGAGAAGCTAAGAATGCTTACAAAGGCTCTTAGCACGAATTAGAAGCTTAAGAAATCTTGCTTGAAGTCCAGAGAGCTCCAGAGAATAGGTTTAGAATGATTTTGTGAATGAGCAAGTTCATGGTTGCAACATAAGGTCCTTATATAGTGATTCAGATGCAACAAGATCAATCCAACAAGGTTTACACATGTTTCCTGATCATCCCAGGTGTCCCCTATGCATGAAATACCACTGGTGCAGCCCCTGAATTCGAAAACCATGCATCTAAGGCGGTGGAACAGGCTGAACAGGCAGCTGTCCATTTTTTTCTGCCCAGTTACAGGTCTTACGGACCGTAAGCTAAGGGCCTTACGGTCCGTATCCGCTTTTTAATCTTTATCGCCCAGATCAGCCACCTTAAGGTCCATAAGGTGGTCTCCTTGCGGTCCGTAAGACTTGGTCAGAAGACAAAATTTTGAGAATTTTTAACATTTGACCATGCAACCTATCATACCTCGAATCTTTGGTTATTATTAGTAGCAAGGGCCCTCATGATCAGGTCTGAAACATTCAGAATGCATTCCATGCATTAGTGTTGCCTTGGAGTCTTGTGAAAAGGCCATTAAATGTAGATTTGTCACATTATATACATGTGATCCCATTTCTTTGAATGTTGATTTATTTATTACAAGATTAACCGGATACTCATGAAATCCTTATCAGATTTTCATGAGAATGTAAAAATGTTAAAAGGTCACTCAGAGGTAGTAATTTAACATGTTGACACTTTTAATCACTTCAAGTATTTTTTACTTGATCCGGGTTCATCACAAGCTTTAAATTTCATGACACGTGTCTTTATTATATTGGGCATGATTTTATGAGGTGTTATATAACACTTTACAAGTCTCATGAACGGTCCATGGGTACAAGCCCCGCGCACAATCCAGACCTATGTTCACACATGAGCTTTATACAATCTTTATTCGCTTTACCTAAACAAAGTAATTATACACATGCAAGACATTGTAATTCAAACATTCCTTATATTGGAAACAGTTACTTGCACACCATATGCATTAACAAAAATCTAAATGCACAGTAGTGCATCAAAAAGCTACTTGTGCAGAAAGCACAAGAACAAAAGTATACGAGCACAGCAGTACATCAAACAATATTTACAAAAACATACAAAACAAACTAGATATCCGAGAACATGGCCAACACCTCCAAAGGGGTATGCAGTGCTTCACCATACCACTCGAGAGGGTGAGGGTCAACAATCCATGGGTTCTCACCCTCCCCATAAATCATAGCAGAAGTCATCATCTGGGCACCAGCCGGAATTACAGAAGGTCGCCCACTTTGACCTTCACAATTGGTACGTGCTTCTGTTTCATTGTGGACTCAACCTCCCACGTGTATTCAGGACCTCTACGGGCATCCCATTTAACCTTCACAACTGGTACGTGCTTCTTTCGAAGCTTCTTAAGCTGTCGATCCTCAATCGACAAAGGTTTTTCAACAAACTTTAAGCTCTCATCTATATGCACGTCCTTATGTGACATGGCTAGCGATTCATCGACTAGACATTTCTTCAGATTGCAGATGTGGAACACACTATGAATTCCACTGAGCTCTTCAGGCAGGTTTAACTTGTAAGCCACTGTTCCGACACATTCGATGATCTCGAATGGTCATATGTATCTGGGGCTTAACTTGCCTTTCTTGCCAAATCGCATTACCCCTTTCCAGGGTGATACCTTAAGTAACTCTTTGTCACCTACCTCGAATTTCAGAGGTTTACGCCTTTTATTTGCGTAGCTTTTCTGCCTATCCCTGGCAGCTTTGAGACGATCACGTATCTGCACAATCTTATCTGTCATCTCCAGGACTATATCAGGTCCTGTTAGTTGGACGTCTCCAACTTCTGCCCAACAAACGGGCATCCTGCACTTTCTTCCATACAAAGCTTCAAAAGGTGCAGCTTGAATACTGGAGTGATAGCTATTATTATACGAGAATTCAATTAATGGAAGATGATCATCCCAACTTCCACCTAAATCAATGACATAAGCCCTTAGCATATCTTCCAGTGTTTGAATTGTACGCTCACTCTGACCATCCGTCTGAGGATGATATGCAGTGCTGAAATTTAATCGAGTGCCCAAGGATTGCTGAAAGCTTTTCCAAAAGTGAGACGTATATCTCGCATCCCTATCAGAGATAATAGACACTGGCACTCTGTGGAGAGATACAATCTCATCCACGCACAGCTGAGCTAACTTATCTGAGCTGTGTGTTTCCTTAATAGGTAAGAAGTGGGGTGACTTGGTCAACCTGTCGACTATAACCCAGATAGTATCATTTCCTCGCTTTGTCTTTGGTAACTTTGAGATGAAATCCATAGTTACCATTTCCCACTTCCAGGTGGGAAGTTCAGGCTGTTGTAGCAAACCTGATGGCTTCTGGTGTTCTGCTTTAACTTGAGCACACGTCAGACATTTGGCCACATAGGTGGCTATAGATTTCTTCAAACCTATCCACCAGTAGTTTGCCTTTAGATCCTGGTACATCTTGTCACTTCCAGGATGAACAGAATATTTGGAGCTATGGGCATCTTGAAGAATAACATCCCTGAGTCAGAATTCCATCCTTGCCATAAGATAACTGCTCGATAGTTACTCCCAACTTTTCACTCTGATAGTTGGCTTCCAATACAGCTTCCTTCTGAACGACTAACAATCTTTCATTCAAACTGTTCTTCAATTCAATGCTTTTGGCATTGATTCTAATGGGCTTAACCTTTTCCTTTCTACTCAAAGCATCGGCGACCACATTCGCCTTACCTGGATGGTATCGGATTTCACAATCATAATCATTCAGTGTCTCCATCCATCGACGCTGTCTCATGTTCAGATCCTTCTGGTTGAACAAGTGTTGAAGGCTTTTATGATCAGAATAGATCACATACTTGGTACCATATAAATAATGCCTCCAAAGTTTTAGTGCAAACACAACTGCACCCAATTCCAAATCGTCGGTGGTGTAATTCTTTTCGTGCACTTTTAATTGTCGGGAAGCATAGGCAATAACTTTGCCCTTTTGCATGGGCACACACCCCATACCAGTGTGTGATTCGTCGTAGTAAACCACAAATTCTTCAATTCCTTCAGGCAATGTCAACACAGGAGCATTGCTCAACTTCTGCTTAAGAATCTCAAAGGATTCTTGTTGCTTAGGACCCCAATCAAACTTGATATTCTTCCTAGTCAACGAAGTTAGGGGTGCAGCAATCCTTGAGAAAATTTCAATAAAACGCCTGTAGTATCCTGCCAGACCCAAGAAGCTGCGAATCTCCATGGGCGTCTTCGGCTCTTGCCAATTCATGATAGCTTCAATCTTAGCGGGATCCACCTGGATACCACGCTCACTAACCACATGTCCAAGGAACTGGACTTCACGAAGCCAAAACTCGCATTTTGAAAACTTGGCGTAGAGCTTTTCCCGCTGAAGTAGTTTAAGAATACAACGAAGGTGTTTCTCATGATCAACCTAGTTCTTCGAATAAATAAGAATGTTATCAATGAAGATGATGACAAACTTGTCCAAGTAGGGTTTAGAAACGCGATTCATGAGATCCATGAATGTTGCTGGTGCATTAGTGAGCACAAAAGGCATCACTAAGAATTAGTAGTGACCATAACGAGTCCTGAATGCAGTCTTATGCACATCTTCATCTCTTACCTTCAACTGATGATAACCTGACCTTAAATCAATCTTGGAGAAGTAACTTTTTCCTTGAAGTTGATCGAACAGATCGTCGATCCTGGGCAATGGATATCTGTTCTTGATTATAACCTTGTTCAGCTCTCGATAATCAATGCATAAACGCATTGATCCATCCTTTTTCTTCACAAACAGAATCGATGCTCCCCAGGGAGATGAACTAGGTCGGATAAAACCTTTTGCCAACAAATCATCCAACTGAGTTCTCAACTCTTTCATCTCAGTTGGGGCCAACAGGTAATGTGCTCTTGCAACAGGTGCTGCTCCAGGTATAATGTCGATTCTAAACTCTACTTGCCTATCTGGGGGTAAACCAGGTAGTTTTTCAGGGAATACGTCAGGGTATTCAGAAATGATAGGGATGTCTTCAATCTTGGGCTTTGGTCCATCAATTGTCACTTGTGCCATATAGATGACACAACCTTTCTTCATGCACCTTGATGCCTTAAGCATAGACACTTGCTTAGGAAACCCATGCTGAGTGTCTCCTTGTATGGTAAGTGGCTCACCATACGGATTCTTGATAACCACTTGTTTTTTATCACAAACGATTTGAGCTTGGTTATGAGATAACCAATCCATGCCTATTACTATGTCGAATCCAGCTAGTTTCAAAGGAAGCAAAGACAATGGAAAATAGTGGTTCCTAATGGATATGAAACATCCATCTAACACGGTTGAAGCAGTTTCTATGGTGCCATCGGCCAATTCTACTTCATACTTTATGCTTAGGCTTTTAACGGGCATATTTAATAACTTACAAAACTTATTATCTACAAATGATTTATCTGCACCCGAATCAAACAATACCCTTGCATAAACATCATTGATAAGAAAGGTATCTGTTATCACGTTGTCATTTTGGATCGCTTCTTGGGCATTCATTTGGAAGACCCGGGCATTGGTCTTCTTGCCTTCTTCAGGTTTCTTCGCATACTTTGGGCAGTTGGACTTGATGTGCCCTTTCTCGTTACAATTGCAACAAGTTGCATCCTTAATCTTTGTATAATCCAACGTCTTGTGCTCAGAAGACTTACAGATCCCATAAGCTCTTGGCTGTGATTGGGACTTTGATTCATACCTGCACTTTCCCAAATGGTGCTTCTTGCAGGTCTTGCATCTGGGCTTCTCACCCGACTGTTGGTCCTCCTTCTTGAACCCTGAACTCTTCTTGTGATCAGAGTTCCCTTTGTGCTTCTTGTCTGAACGGTGTGAGTTATCATCCTCACGTTTTCTCTTTCCAGCATCAGAATTCCTAAGCGATCTCTGCCTGACCGCATCAAGGGTAAGAGATAATGACAAATCAGCTACTGACCTAAACATAGTAGGTTTGATGTTTTCACACTCGCTTTGATCTCCGGGGCTAAACCCCCAATGAAACGGGCTATACGCTTTGGTTCCAGTGTCACCAAGTATGGAACCAATCGAGACATGGTATTAAAACTCGTGAGATATGCCTGACAGTCTAAGTTCTTCATAACCAATGTCAGAAAGTCAGTCTCGATCTTCTCAACTTCATGCTGAGGACAGAAATTCTCCTTGATCAAAGCAACAAACAGAGCCCATGTTAAGTTGTATAAGGGAATCTTTCTAGTAGCTTGGATTAAGGACCTCCACCAAGCTAGGGCTTCTCCCTTGAACGACTGTGAAACATACTTCACAATATCTTTCTCGGCGCATCCACTAATATCAACCACCGTATCCAACTCATCTAGCCACATCATGCAATCAATGGCGCCTTTTTCCCCAGTAAAATCCCTGGGCTTACAAGAGACGAAATACTTATATGAACAGGTCTTTGCACGTGGCTCTTGATCAAATATAATCTTCTTAGACAGGATACTGTGCTGATTTGAGGAGTGTTGGGCATCATCCTTCTTCGACTCATGAGATTTAGAAGGTGGCTTACTGTGAGCTACAGAGTGAGTCTTTGAGCGTGTACCACTAGACTCTCTAAATTGCCTGTCCATGGCTTTAGAAACAACATTATCAATCAATGCTTGAAGTTCCGCACCAGTCACGTGGATTCTGGTAGTATCATGATTCTCTAAAGGGTGACTGTTGATTTCTTCATATTCTGCCATGTAGCTTGATTGCTACATAAAATAATGGTAATGATTCCTTCAGAATTCTATAACAGGATTGTCATCTTGTTAATTTTATTAACCATGGTATTAATAAACCATATTGGTTAATTTATTAAGTATATATTCATTCAGGATTTTTCATTATAATTATCCTCAGTCATAATTTATTAATATATTATGATGGCACAAAAGGCCAGGTCGCAGGGACAATTTAAACTACATGCCACGATCTTATATGATCGAGGCATTAAGGCATTGAATCATAGTTCATTACCTTTCTTGACAGGGAGTTATAGACTACAACTGTCTTTTGTCTTATATGACAATGATTATGGCCCGTAGGCATTACATCACTAATGGATGTTTAAAATAATAAGAAAGGAACTGGAAGGATCCATTATAAGGATGACTGATGTGATTTTATCAGATCACATTTGCCAGGAGTGTTAACATGTTTTCAGATGTTAACAGGATTTTGAATCTTACAAGGAACTACCATCATGGCCCGGTCTTAAAATGACACCTGGCTAGGTTTTGCCTTTAAGATTTTCTTTTATATATAATGGCAGAATTAATTTTTAAAAGGAATGATATTTTAATTTATTTCATATTTTATATTTATGCATATAATGACAAAAATGAAATTTTTAATTAAATATTCCACTAAAATTAAAAGAGTACATATTTGCCCTAAACGGGACTTTAACAGAAATAACTTGCCCACACAGGGGCTAAACTGAAAATACAAGTCCTCGCAGGGACTGAATACATAAATAGATGTCCACGCAGGGACTTGATTGAAATAAGGAAATTACAATACAAATAAATAAATAAGGAATCTTCCAAAATCCCTTTTCTTCTTTCTCTTGATTAGATTCGCCAGACCTTTGAGAAATCCTCGGTGGCTCCTACGCTCTTCTTGGACCTCCCGTTCCACCTGGCTCAACCTCTGAAGAATCTCCTGTTCTTGCGGTGGCGGTATCAGTGGCGGCTGCGGTGGCTGCTGATGCTCCGGAGGTTGAGGAGGTGGCGGGTATTGGTACCCATAAGCCGGGTACCCAGTCTGATATGGGACTCCATAGGGCCCCTCGGGATGAAGAGCATTGTAGTTCGCTGCTACAAGGTATGGGTCAACTTCGGCGTAGTTGTAGTTAGTATGGGCTGGCTGCTCAAAAGGGTTATACGCCGCTGCACCGGCGTATGAAGGAATTGGGTTATCATAACCCACTGGTGGCGGTGCGACTGGCGCAGAGTCCACCTCGGAAACGGGGTTTGAAGACCCACCCATTTGCGGGTCTTCATATAGTGGCGAGTAATGACTGCCACTTGAATGTTGAGGGGTGCTGAAATGGAATCCCCCTCGCACGGACATCCGTGCTCCTGATCTCCTACGCCTCGGTGGCTCCGGAGGCGGTTGCGGTGGTGGCGGTGGAGTGACCGCTACAAAACGTGAATCCTCAGAGGGATCCTGCTGTTGCTGCTGCTGCGATGGGTTGTAAGAGGGAGTAAACACCCAGTCGTATTAGGCAAACCTTGCCTCATAGCTTTCTGGACCACGATAAGGTGATCCATGAAAAGACGACCCATCCAAAATCTCGATGGGGTGAGTCGGTGTCCCAGATGGTGGTTCGGCGGGATCCGGGTCATCATCCATCTCCATGTCCTGAGCTTCAGGGAAATGGTCTTCGAGGCCCAATGGGTTATGACCCATTGGTTCTTCAATCTGATTTGCCGGGTTAAACCGGCTCTGGAAATATGGGGTCGGGTCTTGAAACGCGCGGTGTGATCCCCTATCGCTGTAGTGGTAGGTGGGAATGGCGTGAATGGTCGGACTCGTTGCCTTGATGGAGTCCAAAGGAATCATGGTAGGAAGGTGAGGAGCTAAGCGAGACAGAATGCCTCGCAGACTCTAAGTAGGTCCTCCAGTCTTCTTGAGGACTGGTGCTCATTGTAACAGACGGAGTTCACCGGTGGGAAGGTCCAGCCTCGTGATCATTGGGGGCGTTGAATGGCCCCTTTCCTCGTCCTCCTTTTCGGAACCTTGGTGGCATTTTGTTAAACCTATCAAAACAAACAAAAGAAACAGCAACGGAAAACAATAAAGGGCAAAATAAAATGAATTAGGATTAGTCCTAAGTTCTTTGCCTAGACTCGAAAGTCGAGGAATGTGCAAACTGTGTCATTGAGATTAAACACAAAAGGCTAGTGTTTAATTCACTCAATGTTGCCACTGATACCAACCTGTCAGACCCCGATATTTCCACATATTACCGGTGGGTTCGGTGGGGAGTATCGTGACATAGTTGATATCATCATAAACAATTTATCACAATTTAATACACAGCGGAAGTCGAAAGATAAAAACATTACAAACCGAATGAAAGTAATATCAATTATTACAAAAACGGTTGTAGGGGGGATCCACAGGCGGATCAAAGTTAAAAGAAACATTGTTCAACTGATTTATAAACATCTAAGCTTGCAAGACTCTTTATTGATGCTAGGAGTAGCCAGCCTATTCCGTCTAGTACCTGCACTTAACCTTTTGGAAAATATGTCAGTTTACACTGGTAAATACAATTAACCGACTCATTTTGAAAATGTTTAAGAAAAGTTATTTGAATGCACAAGGCACAAAATATCTTTTATAACTTGGGATAATTATTTAAAAATGAACTTGTTAAAGAATTACATGTTTATTATACGTTTAGTAGTCCGGGCTGAATACCGGGTTAAAGATTAATAGACACACCACATAATATATCCCACGGCGAATTATTCTCGAACAGGTGGGTACATTATGTTACATACACACCGGCAGGTGTATGCCTACACCCCGTGCTTAAGTCGTGGCCATTTCAATGAATGACCCAAAGATATCCAGGACATGGTCATTAACCCCCAAAGGCTTAGAATAAACGAAACAGATTAAATGGGTTATCTCAATAATTTAACCTTCATACGATTAAAAATTCAATACCCGACCAAGCGGTATTTTATATACCGTACCCCAAGCCCGTATAAGGGAAAATAAGTTAAAATTATTTCCCTGAGCAAATTATACAAATTTATCCCAGCCGTACAAATCAGCAAGTGCAAATATCTTTTACTGCTCTCCTAAATCTGGAACGAAGGTTTTAATTAACCTATTAGATTCCCAACGGGTCTTACTTAAATTTAAACTTAGACCGGTTAGTTTTAAAGAAAGGTATACGGTTCAAAACGCATGATTAAGCGAAGACCGGATTAGAATGTGGTTTAGACCCGACAAGTATGAATACTTGTATAATATGGGTAAACTAAACACATTCTGGATTTTGAAGCGAAAATGATAAGGTTTGACCCGTTTCGGTTAATTTATGCAAACTAGTTACATAAACCGTACCGAACGCGATAAATGCATAACGGGTAACCAAAAGAGTCACGAACAAGTTTCCTAAGTTAATATGCCTTAAATATGTTGTGATATCAGTAGGATACCTTCCATTATGCCCAAAACGGAATTAAAATCAATTTAAGCCCAGTAGGGGTATCTTGGTCATTTTAAGGATTATAAAAGAGGTTAAATATTAATCTGAGGTTCTTTTCTAAAAGATCAGTAAAATATTTAATTTAATAAGTTATATCAGTAGGGTATTGCGTATATGTAAAATCTATCATTTATAACCAAATTATGCACCGTAGGGGCACTTTGGTAATTTCTCATAAGCTTTAAAGGTCAAATTTAGAAATCTGAGTTCAAAACTTTATCTTATTGTTAAAATATAAAAATTTACTTAAAACATCAGTAGGTATTAAGTTTTATGTGCCAAAAATAGTTTTAACCCATACTATGCGTTTAAAACGCGTAAAAGTTGGTTTTAAGCGATTTTCAGGTTATAATAGGAAATCTGAGTTTTTGATCAGTTTATAAGGTTCAAAATATTTTATTTATCATATTAAATCAGTAGCAAAAAGTTTGGTATCAAAATGTTATGTAAAACTCATTTTATTAGCAAAAAGGGTATTACCGACAATTACCGAATCAAAGCAAGAACCCTATGCCATGATCAGTTTAAAAATAAATAAAAATCTTCAAAAATCACAAAATATTATATTACATCAGTGGGTATAAGGTTTGGTGTCAAAATTTGGGTTTAGATAGGCTTTATGCTAATAATGCCGTTTAATTAATAAAAACCTTTCAAATTACGATATTGAGCATAACTCCTAATTTAGACCTCAAGTTGATGTCAAATTTTTAGGACATGTTTATAAATTAGTAACAAAGGTTTTTATCCTCTCACATTTTCAAAAATCTCGTTTTAAGGTCAAAAGGGCATAATGGTCAATATTTAAGCAATTAACGGAAACATGCAAATGAATCGGATTAATTAGGAACCAAGTTGTATAACCTCAGAGGGTTATACTAACCTATAACCTGGTCCTAATGGAACTCTAAGACATATCTAAACTAAGCTAAATCGGGTCAGAACTGAAAGTCAAAGCAAAAGTCTACTTTTGCGACTTTCGGTTCCGAACCGAGCCTATGCTCAAAATTGTCGGGTTGAACATGCTTAGACATGTTCTTACATTAATTACCAAGTTATATAAGTGTTAAAACAGGTTTCATGGCTTCTACATTGTTAATTATGAGTTTATTTGCCAAATAGCTTTCTGTTGACTTTTTAATATTAAGTTTGACCCGACAATTGACCTCGTTAGAGTGGGAATCAGAGGGTGCCCTTTTAAGGGTTTATTACCCACATAATTACCAACTACTTTCAATTCGAGAAATGACTGGACCATTAGTGATTAATCACTAAGTCAAAGCTTAATTACGACGGCTTTGACCTTTGGTCATTAGACTAATAAAACATGAATTAGAGAAGCTAAGAATGCTTACAAAGGCTCTTAGCACGAATTAGAAGCTTAAGAAATCTTGCTTGAAGTCCAGAGAGCTCCAGAGAATAGGTTTAGAATGATTTTGTGAATGAGCAAGTTCATGGTTGCAACATAAGGTCCTTATATAGTGATTTAGATGCAACAAGATCAATCCAACAAGGTCTACACATGTTTCCTGATCATCCCAGGTGTCCCCTATGCATGAAATACCACTGGTGCAGCCCCTGAATTCAAAAACCATGCATCTAAGGCGGTGGAACAGGCTGAACAGGCAACTGTCCATTTTTTTCTGCCCAGTTACAGGTCTTAAGGACCATAAGCTAAGGGCCTTACGGTCCGTATCTGCTTTTTAATCTTTATCGCCCAGATCAGTCACCTTAAGGTCCGTAAGGTGGTCTCCTTGCGGCCCGTAAGACTTGGCCAGAAGACAAAATTTTGAGAATTTTTAACATTTGACCATGCAACCTATCATACCTCGAATCTTTGGTTATTATTAGTAGCAAGGGCACTCATGATCAGGTCTGAAACATTCAGAATGCATTCCATGCATTAGTGTTGCCTTGGAGTCTTGTGAAAAGGCCATTAAATGTAGATTTGTCACATTATATACATGTGATCCCATTTCTTTGAATGTTGATTTATTTATTACAAGATTAACCGGATACTCATGAAATCCTTATCAGATTTTCATGAGAATGTAAAAATGTTAAAAGGTCACTCAGAGGTAGTAATTTAACATGTTGACGCTTTTAATCACTTCATGTATCTTTTTACTTGATCCGGGTTCATAACACGCTTTAAATTTCATGACACGTGTCTTTATTATATTGGGCATGATTTTATGAGGTGTTACATAACACTTTACAAGTCTCATGAACGGTCCACGGGTACAAGCCCCGCGCACAATCCAGACCTATGTTCACACATGAGCTTTATACCATCTTTATTCGCTTTACCTAAACAAAGTAATTATACACATGCAAGACATTGTAATTCAAACATTCCTTATATTGGAAACAGTTACTTGCACACCATATGCAGTAACAAAAAATCTAAATGCAGAGTAGTGCATCAAAAAGCTACTTGTGCAGAAAGCACAAGAACAAAAGTATACGAGCACAGCAGTACATCAAACAATATTTACAAAAACATACAAAACAAACTAGATATCCGGGAACATGGCCAACACCTCCAAAGGGGTATGCAGTGCTTCACCATACCACTCGAGAGGGTGAGGGTCAACAATCCATGGGTTCTCACCCTCCCCATCAATCATAGCAGAAGTCATCATCTGGGCACTATCCGGAATTACAGAAGGTCGCCCACTTTGACGTCGTTTGTACACTATCGAGCATCGACCCCTCTGATTAGACGGAAAAGACTCCATTAAGACATTTGCTGACAATCGTGTAACACCTGCATCATCATCAACCCCAGTAGGAAATGGGAGATCTTCTTTCCCCTTACAGGGGCGAAACACGGTGCAGGAAAAACCTGCATTTCTGACAACTTTTTCCGGTGACGGACTCCAAGATGAAGCATAGCTTCAGCAGCATCAAGAGTCTTCAAAATCTCTGTAACCCTCCGTAAACGGTATTTTCGACTAGTTTTCATATTTACCAAATCTGGTAAAGAGAAAGGAATAGAATACATTTATATAAAGATAAAACGAGTTGACGTCAGCACAATTAAGAAGTGTAAGAAGTCGAAATGATTAACGTCAAATCGCCACTTTCTGAAACGGCGGCACCACAGTAATCATCGATTTTATTAAATAACTCCTGACAGTGTTACACGTCTGCACACGTTCCCATACGCTACAGTTCCAATAAGAAGGTGATCGGTCAAAACACCTATTCGTCTTCTGCCCTATGGCACACAAGGGTCACATCACATCAACCAGCTCATGCTAAAAAATGTTCATTCTAGTATAATGAACAGTTCAACTTGAAAAATATCCTCTTCAAGAAGATTTCCAAACATTTCGTGCCAAAACTCCACATAGCAAAAACCACCCATCACTTATAAGTCCAATACTCCACTTTTTTGCATAAGAGCAACACTGGACTGGGGAGACTTGAAGGGGTATGGTTCCAAAAACCTCGCGTAGGCACGTTGGACCATACCACAACTCCACCACAATAAACTCTCTTTTAGAAACCCTGCGCGGCTGCACACCGTTTCTAAAGGAGAACTTAGAAGAAAACAGTGTTCAACATCCGTGCGCCAAGATGGAACTAACACATCCTCGCGCAAGTCCATATGTCAGGATAGTTAAATAACATCTCCGCGCGGATATCACCTAGACTTAAACAGAAAAGTAACCTTTCTGTTACAACAGAATTTGCATGAAGCAGAGCCACATAGGATTACAGCTGTAAACCTTCTAGAAGGCTTCATCATACACCACTATTCGGTTATAACCGAATGGCCACGTGGCATCATCCTGAGCACCCCTCAAAGTCACAATGATGGCTCTAAATTGAATGAAGATCCACACTTGCCCACTTTTCACGTGGTATCTCCCCATCCATTGATCATGACCACGATCCGTGTGCACATACATCACGTTAGTGATTAACGGTGGAGAAAATAACCGCTCACGGAAATTACTTTCCGTTACTTCCTCCGTCAACAAACTTTCCCGCCCAAAATTCTTTTATAAATAAGGACAATTCAGGTACAATTTCTCAAGTTACACTCACTTCACTTTCACTATTACTTCTTCTTCTTCATTGAAACCTGTACCTATTCTCACGCCGGAGGGTGGTCACGAAGAGAACCTCCATTCTCCCCGTGGCGAGTCTAACGGCGGTTTGTTTTGCAGTTATCATTAGAAGAAGGAGACCATCCAACCCCGAATCAAATGAGAGGACTCACCCTTTTATGCAGATCCAAACCCCCTGGTTCAATTGATTCAGATCCGTTGAACCAGTGTTTCTTCATTGGCGCCCACCGATTTCCTCAATTTCCATTCTCATCTTCTCGTTGTGATTCATTTCTCTTCAATCTCTGTTTTCAGTGGCAGAGATTTCGTCAAACTGTCCATCAAGTCCTCGATCTGAAAACAGGGGTAGTTCAGCTCAGGTTATTCAGATCGACGGAATCATGGACAAAACAACTCACAGCAGCAATCGCCACTGGGGAAAAACTCTGTTACCCCAAAAATACAATCCGAAACTCGAATTCATCCAGATCAATCTTCAGAAGAAGTTCCAGAATATTGGTTTAACAAATTTCAGAACACCATAAATGTTGGGATTGAACCCTACCAGAGGAACAGATAATTAAAGCCAAAACTGGATCAGAGCAGTAGATCCAGAATAAGCAGATGTTACATACAAGTCTCTCCCCTTGAAAGTGGTTTCAACATCTGCTGACCTCCTATCTACTGATCGTACAAGCTACTGACCGTCAAACTGCTGCTCAAGTGAAGACCTGATGAAAGACTAAAGCTCTGCTGTTCAATCTACTGCCTTGAGTCAAGCACTGCTGATCCGGACAAGTACTGCTGGGTTCACAGCAGCGGAGGGATGCAGCAGTTGTTTATTCTGTCTTTATGTAATGTAATGTAATAAGCAGTAGTTAGTATAGCAGTGTTTGTATAGATCAGAGGTTAGAGTTTGTTAGGAGGTTAGATGTTACTTTCATGGCGACGTCAGCTTAGATGCTCAGTAGTTTGCTAGTGCCTATAAATAGAACAGTGCTTTGTACTGTTCTATTAGCTCTTTGCAACATCGTCTTCTCTGCACGAACAAACACTGAGCTCTGGCTGAGGGGGAGTTTGTATTCAATCATTGCAATTGTAATCGTAATTGAAAAAAATTCAATCTTTCGGTTCATTGTGAAAAATGTTTGATCAAAGCATTACTCTCGTTTGATTGTATGCAAAGTTTGTTTCTATCTTAATTCCGCTGCACAACTCATTCATTTCCATCTTAATTTCAAACGTAAAATACAATCAAAACCAAACTCAGATCCAACAATTGGTATCAGAGCTAGGACAGTCAAATTTGATTTAACAATCATTTTGACATAAATAGTTCAGCTCAAAATCGTTGATATCGATAGTTTGTTCGTTTTTGTTGAAAAACAGAGCAAGGTTTAATCACCATTAAAGTTGATTAATCAGTGTCTGTAAAACAACCATGACGACGTCACAATCACAAGATGATAAGAATAATGTTGGCTCGCTTTTTAAACCACCCATGCTTAAACGTAATGAATACAACATCTGGGAGAGAAGGATGGAACACATCCTTGCTCAACAGAACACTGGATGTTGGAGGTCTGTTGTTTTTGGTCCCCATGTTCCTATGGTGCCAAGTGCTGAGGATCCAAAGAAGTTCGTACCAAAACCTTATGAAAACTATACTGAAACTGATTTTCATAAGTTCAAACTCGATGCCAAAGCATTTAGCATCATAGCATCTGCATTACCAAATGAGATCTATGCTGGACTGTTACATTGTAACAGTGCCAAAGAGCTATGGGATGCATTGAAGGAACAGTTTGGGGGAACCGAAGAAGTTATTGAAAACAATAGGGAAATTCTGAATCAGCAGTATGAAACCTTCTGTCACATTAAGGGTGAAACATTGACCCAACAGTTTGAACGTTTTAGTTGTCTCATCAGTGAGCTAAGGCTTGTCAAGGTTGAATTTCCAAAATCAACACAAAATAGCAGGTTTCTTAGATCGCTACCTGTTAAATGGGACACAATTGCATTTGTGACTAGAAACTCTGTTAAGTTCAAAGATCTGTGTAGGTCCCTTTCTAGGAGGATGACGAACCTAAACCTTGTTATACTAACCCACTAGCAAGTGCGGAATCCAAGCTAGTGAGCAAACCGGGATGAAACAAGCACAAACACAAACACACAAAGATTCACCGATTAACACCACTTGTATTAATGCGAATGAAAGGTTTCGGTTACAAGCACAATGTTTACAAATCAGTTTTGCAAACCCTCTAGTGTGTGTGTGTTCCTGGACAGAATGCTCTCAAGTGAGTGTGTGTGTATCTGTCTTCCAAGTCTCTCAAGTCATACTTTGAACACACAATACATGGGTATATATATACCCAGCATTGGTTGTCTGTCCGAAGGATTCGATAGATGGTCGAAGGATCATCTATCGATGTCAAAGCCATCGAAGGATTCACAAGCACCTCGAAGGATGGTGTATCCTTCGAGGTCTATTAGTTTCCATCGAAGCATATCTTTCGTGGGCATCGAAGGATTTACACTATCCTTCGATGCCTTATCCTTCGACATAGACAACCATATTTCTAACAGATTGGCCAAGTCAAACCAGGAGGACGGTTGACTTGGTCAACTTACAGGACTGACAAGGACATCGTTTATATCGTGACCGAATACAGACAAAGTACAAACACAAGTCTTCGTCTTGATCTTCGTGTCTTCAAGTCGAAACCAAGTCGAAACGAGCCAAGTTGAACCGAGCCGAGTCGTGTCCACAAAATATGCATCAACAAACTCCCCCTTGGACGCTACTCGTGAGGTTCAACTTGCATCAACAACTCCCCCTTGGACGCTACTCGTGAGGTTCAACTTGCATCAACAACTCCCCCTTTCACACTCTTGTGAGGTTCAACGCTATTCGTAAGATTCAACTTCGATGTCTTTCACGTCGGAGGATCTTCAAAGTCTTCACGTCTTCAAAGCAGAAAGTGTATCAACAAACTCCCCGTTTCATGTAGAAAGTGTGTTGACAAACTCCCCCTTAGATTGAACTCTCCATTGAGTCATGCTCGTGAATCTTTTGACTTGTCAATTCTTCAGATCCTTGTGGTGTTGATGAAGGGACAGCGGCAACTCGATCATTTTATCCTTTGAGTGCCTCCACTTCGTGTCTTCATTCCAAAGCTTTTCATCGAACATGTTCTCCTCGCCTTTAGCATCTGCACATGCAAGAAAGCTAAACGCATAATGAGAACAACCGCTTGGAATATAGTTAACATTTAAACTAACGACACATATGAGATCAAATCTCAATCAAACACCAACCGACAATAGTTTGAAAGTTTAGAAAAAATATTCATTTTAATCCGTTAACTTTCAAAACTCGTTAACTTCGACTGTTTATTAAGATGCAATTGTTTTCCGGCTTACAATCAGGATTTTGGGTAGGATAGACTCGAGTTCCAACATCAGTCAATCAAAAATAAACTAGAAGCAAAATCTTTTTGGTTTTCATAAAGTTTATATTAAAACACACCTAAAATCTTTTTGGAATTTTCATTTTTCAAATGTTAAGACGGAAAACAATAAATAAATATATACAAATATGCAGAAACTAAAAGCAGTAAATAAATATTTACAGACATTCTTTTTGCGAGTTTCGAGGGTAAGAGAATCATATCAGTGTATGGTCATGTTAAAACGCTCTTGTTGTTCTTTTAGTTAACATTAGATAAGCATCCTATAACAATTATCGGTATTGTTGTCCACATAAGCTCAACTTATCAGATGTAATCATGGCGAGGGGATACGTTAAGGTATGATTTATACTTACCGACCGGTGTTCATCCACATCACGACACATTCCCGTATCAAGGTATGCACGAGGGTTCATCTTACTGGGGAGTATACCATTTATCATCCGTTTTTAACGTATATGATGTGAGATTCTCACTTATTTTGATTGAAAACAAGCCCTATGTGATAGAATCACTTATTGATGAGGAACTTGATTTTCATATGCATGAGGGCACAGGAGCAAGTCCGTGAACAGGTCAGTACTTTCGTACAGCAGAGAGACGAACTTAACTCCCGGATAAATGTGATATTTTATCACTTATTTGTTTTGGACATGTGATTGTTGATCACTTATTGAGGTCGTATGCAGTATGTACACGTATGTATAGTATCATGGAAGATCTAGACTTGCGTCCCCGTTATTTTTCGGTAAAAGATACAACCATGATACCCAGATGATAAGCAGCATAAAGACCGAATATCTCAGAACCTCGGCAATCTCTCAAACGAAATTTCGGTACCAAGACCATATGCCAATGAATGGTTCCCACCCAGTCTTCAGTCAGATTTAAGTTTATATCACCCTGCACACTTTAAAATGATTGTGAGCCTACCGATACATCTTATATAGAGCTGCTTATCGTTTTTCATTTTGGGTTTAAAGAGGGTTAGACAGACCACTGATGTACTATCATTTTCTCTTTTGCTCGCCAGGAAACTCATTTTTGCTTTTCTATTGTTTTTGTGTTTTTGAAATTTTTCGATGTTTTTGGATTTTCAAATTTGGATTTACTCCCCCTAAAATCAATAAACTAAGATAAATTTAAAACACAAAGGTATTTACAAAAATGATTTTCCGATGTTGGTTAACTCATGTTTTACCTCAATGCCGTTTACCAAAATTAAGTTTTAATCAGAAATGATTTAGCGAATTTTTGGAAAAATCAGTTGGCATGTCGGTAAGTGGTGTGGACCATGACAGCATTGTCTGGCCAAAGAGTGCTGCGAGAGGTTAACAATTTATAAAGTAGCTTAAATAACGACAAGTAAGGGAGAGATTAGAATTTCAAAACCGTATCCTGCAACTGCTTCGTGCATTGCAAGGAATCTGAGTGCTCTCCCAAACTGGATATCCACCCGGTGTGAATTTCAAAGTCGATTCTTTGTAGCTACTGAGAAGTCTCTTGACAGCAACAAGATCATAAACCTTTGGGTCCGGCTGGTCTTCAACATTTCACCAGCGAAGGTTTTTGTCTTTCTCTTGAGAAGTGGTGTGCGGTTGTTCAACCCAAGCCAAGGCATCCGCACACCAGGTTGGTTTGTTCAACAAACACATTTTCTTCAAACACACCGCGAAGAAATGTACACTGCACGTTCATCTTGTTGATTTTGAACTTCAAACGTGCTGCAGGTGCGTACATTTTGTTTGAATCTATCCTGGGGACCCGATCAAAGCTTGATTGTTAAAGGCTTTTGCATTTTTGTCGAAGTTTTTTCAAACTCTTTCAACAGACATTTCTGTTTCTCTTTTCCTTTTCTTCTCTTCTCTCCATCAAAGGCAACAATTTCTTCTGTCGCCTATTTTGTGCATGGACACTCCACTATCAACAATCTTACGACTATCGAAAGTTCCTCCTGGAATATCCTACACACTCATTCAAAGATTAGACGGAGAGGGGGACCCAAGCCTTAACAGACTTGGGTCGTCCGTCATCATCGACAAAGGTTATTTCAACCTCGCGATGACCTGGAACTGGTGAGACTCCCCCTGAAACTTTATCCGTTTTAGGTCTCCAAGCTTGTACAGGTTTTTCTTCTTTGACTTCCGATTTTAAGACCTTCTCAATTACCTTTTGATTCTTTTGTTTTAACTTCTTTTCCCTTTCTTTCAAGACACGTGGGTCTTGTTTCGGGGAAACAGGTCGTTTTTGGTAATTGGTTTCTTGGGGAGGACTCGTTTTGGCCTTCAACTTTTGCAGGTATGGGCAGTATCTTACAATATGCCCAATTGTGCCACACTCAAAACACATTCTCCGCTCTACAAACCTCGGAGAAACATGTTGATGACCAGACGAAGAGCCAGATAATGAACTTTGTGATCTAGACGAGCTTGGACCTAAATCACATCCGTTTGTTTGTTGGGTGTAATTATTCTGATCATTTCGTTTCAAAATTCTAACTTGTTTAACAAAATCAATGTTAGATTTATCCTGAAATGTTTCAGGTTTATCTGTACCCTTGGATCCAACAAAGTTCACTTTCTGTTCTCGTTTCTTAACAGGGGCTCTTTTGTTTTGCACCTTTTTCTGCTGAACTTTAGGTGCTTGAACATTCTTGTTCTGAGCCTTCTTTCCCTGTACCTTACCCTTACCCTTTCCTGAATTCACTTGTTGTTTTCGCTCAACTGGTAGTTTTTGGTTTCCGTATTGTTTTCTAATTTGTTCACGTGGAATTGGATCACATTGAGTGACGGTAACTTTGTCACTTTTGTTCCCCAAAAACTTATCAATACATCCTTCAAAAATTTGCTCAATTAAATCTTGATTTACATTTTTAATTGGAAAATCTTTGTTAGAGTAGATTTTGTCATCTCCTTTGAGCGTGTACAACAAGTTATTCCCTTCAAGGCTAGGTACACTTGACTTCATTGTTTTTGGCTCTTCAGTCTTACTCGGTTTCACTTGTGGATCACATAGGATGTGATTCTCGATTGGGATGTCTGGTGTAACCGAGTTAGACTGAGGTTTCACAATTTCTTCAGATTCATCGTCCGAAGAATCAGGATCCTCAATAATGGGAGGACTCTGTTCCTTATCACACGATGAGTCTTTCACTTTCTCAGACTCAGATTGCCCCGAGGATGATGTACCAGTTGTGAACCCGAGGCCTACTGCAAAGTCATCAAGACAGAGTGGCACTGTAGGTTCGAAACGGGGCATATCCTCGTCATCAGGCAACTTGGAGTAATTGTGATTCATTGGAGGAGGACATGATTTGAATCCATTACACTTCCTATCCCCCTTTTTCTTTTGAACATCAATAATGTGATCCAATACATAGCGGGAATTGGAATAACTTTCCAATTTCTGCTTAATTGTCTCACATTCACATCGAGCTGTTGCTAACTCTACCATTTGCTTTTCAATTGTGTCTATAAGATCATTGTTAGCATGTTGTTTTCGCAAAACAGCTTTTTGTAATTCAGAAACATCATGTCTTAATGACGCAATTGTTGTTTTAAATTCCTTTTCATTTCTGGTTAAAAATATGTTAGCTTCAGTTGCTTTAGCAAGATCTACAATCAATTGTTGATTGTGTTTGTGTGTGATTTCAAACTGACTTTCCTTTTCTGCATATTCTAAGCACTTTGCACATTCAACAGGATCAGAATTAGAGTCAGAATTAGTATCACATATCTGAGAAGTTTGACCTTCTACGTGAGCCATAACGGCTGTATGAAAAGAAAAAGATCCATCTGCTGTGAGAATCTTCTCCATTTCTTCTGATGTAGCATCAGCTTTCTTGATCAAGTCAGATTTCTCATTAGCATCACTTTCAGAATCCACTCCCTCCTTCACGTCCGATTCTGAACTGTATTCACTCACACCTGAGCTATCTTCATCAGTGTCACTACATCCTGAACTGTCATCTTTTCCTGAAGATTCACCATTGCTAACATTCTTGACAATTTTAGCATAAAACGCAGTTCCTCCTTGATTTCCACCTCCACATTGTACAGACCAGTCACACCCATCATCGGCTTTATTTGAGTTGGACGTGGATGTACTTGTTTGATTTATGAAGGGATTTTGGTTGCCTTGTTGAGGTTGGGCTTGAGGTGGTTTCCAAAAATAGGCAGTTGGATCAAATTCGGGTTGAGGTGTGGCAAGTGCTCGCAAGAATGCATTTTTGTCGAATTCTGGCTCAGGTTGTGAAGCTGCTGATTGTGCAGTCGAAATCAATTGATTCCACCACTCACCGTTTGTTCCCATTTTAAAAATTAATATATTAAATGAAAAATATATTTAAAATTTGAAAAACAAGTTTCCCTTTTAAAAATTAATTTTTCACAAACTATGATAAAATCTTGAAAGATAACAAACAGCCGAAGGATCTTGATCGAAGGACCTGAAAAACACAAACTGATTAACCTTAAACAGATTAGGATCGAAAGACACAAGATGTTCGAAAGATCAACAGTTTTCGAAAGAACACTGTTGAATTTCGAACGATGACCTCGAAAGACTCTCTAATCGAAGGATCCTTGTCTTTCGGATGAGACCTGTAGATCGACAGATATATCCTTCGAAAAGATTCCTTGGATCGAAAGATAAGTCACAGACTTCGAAGGATGTTCGAAGGATGCTTATCTATCGATCCTCCTTTGATCGAAAGATGATTTTTCGACTTCGAAGGATATCCTTCGATCTTCACTGACACAATTGACAAAAGTTGACAGGTTGGTGAAAAGGTGATTGGTTGGTGAAAAGTTTTCGGCAGAAAGGTATGTTCAGACCATACTTTCTGCCAACCCAGATTTGACTTGATAAAATATTGCCCAAAAACAGAAACCGGAGTAAAAACCTTATCCAGAAACCGGTGACCGGATAAGCCGGAATTTTGACCGGAAATACCAAAACCTTTTAACAACCAGTTTTTAAGTTACCCAACCCGTCCTTTAACACACCCGGAAGTTTAGAACACGTTTTTATGACAAGAAAATCAAGAAAAACACTGAAAACGAGTACTAAACCATGTGAGTTTTTGTCCAAACACTCCAAAGTCTTGTATAAACTCGGTTTTTAACAAGGAAAAGAGCCACGGCTCTGATACCACTTGTAGGTCCCTTTCTAGGAGGATGACGAACCTAAACCTTGTTATACTAACCCACTAGCAAGTGCGGAATCCAAGCTAGTGAGCAAACCGGGATGAAACAAGCACAAACACAAACACACAAAGATTCACCGATTAACACCACTTGTATTAATGCGAATGAAAGGTTTCGGTTACAAGCACAATGTTTACAAATCAGTTTTGCAAACCCTCTAGTGTGTGTGTGTTCCTGGACAGAATGCTCTCAAGTGAGTGTGTGTGTATCTGTCTTCCAAGTCTCTCAAGTCATACTTTGAACACACAATACATGGGTATATATATACCCAGCATTGGTTGTCTGTCCGAAGGATTCGATAGATGGTCGAAGGATCATCTATCGATGTCAAAGCCATCGAAGGATTCACAAGCACCTCGAAGGATGGTGTATCCTTCGAGGTCTATTAGTTTCCATCGAAGCATATCTTTCGTGGGCATCGAAGGATTTACACTATCCTTCGATGCCTTATCCTTCGACATAGACAACCATATTTCTAACAGATTGGCCAAGTCAAACCAGGAGGACGGTTGACTTGGTCAACTTACAGGACTGACAAGGACATCGTTTATATCGTGACCGAATACAGACAAAGTACAAACACAAGTCTTCGTCTTGATCTTCGTGTCTTCAAGTCGAAACCAAGTCGAAACGAGCCAAGTTGAACCGAGCCGAGTCGTGTCCACAAAATATGCATCAACAAACTCCCCCTTGGACGCTACTCGTGAGGTTCAACTTGCATCAACAATCTGACCCTGACCCAACTTCATGGTAGACTCCTGACCTATAAAAGAGAGTTGAACCAGAAAAAGAAGTTGCAAGAGTCTGGAAAAGCTACTGATGATTACTCATTCGGTAGTACAGCTCTTCTTGGTCAGGAAGAATCTGGTAGCAGTAGTAAGGAACAGGGTTATGATCATTTCATTGATATAACAGCTGGTGGAAACTTTACCAACCCTGATCCTCACTCTGCAAATTACGCTTTTATTGCAAACACTGAAAACCAGATGTCAGATAATTTGTGCTTTGAACTCAATGATTTGCAACATTTTGATCCCACTGACTTAGAAGAGATGGACATTTTGCATCAGTTGGCTTTGCTTAGTGTGAGAACAAGCAAATTCTACAAAAGAACAGGGAGAAAGTTCCCAGGGTTACATGGGAATCTAAGGGTTGGGTTGGATAAATCGAAAATCAAGTGTTACAAGTGCAATAGGCTAGGTCATTTCGCTAGGGAATGCAGGAGTCAAACTACTGGTCCTATAATCACTCATCCTAGCTCAAACCCTAGACCTCAAAATCAAAGCACTGTGCACTATACCCAATATACCCCTGCAGCTCATGTTAACACTGCTCATTATGCTGCTGCCCCTGTTCCTATGCATTATGTCCAAACCACTGTTCCACAGATTCAATATGTTCAAACCCCTGTCCCCCAGGCACAAGTGCAATCTGTTGCACCTCAAACAGCTGCTCCAGCAGTGGTACAACCAGATCAGCAAAGCTTTTTCACTCAAGGCTTTGTTGACTGGAGCAGCATGCCTGATGAGCTTAGTGATGAAAATTTTGCACTCTATGCTTCTAATGAACCTTCTAATGATGAATTTTGTTTGATGGAATTAGAGTCAATACCAGAGGGGATTGAAACTGAAGGTGAACAGCTAAGTGATGAAACAGTGGATGAGGTGACTGAAGCAGTTGTTAATGCAGTTGCTGGTGAATTGCTGCTGGGAGAAAATTCAGAAACCCCGATTGAACCACTGACAGACCCATGGTCCAAAGAGGACAAAGAAGAAGAGGAAGAAAAGAGAGCAGGTGAGAAGGAAGTAAGAGCTGATGATGAAGAAAATCATCAATGTGATTGTGCAATGATGGCTGCTGCCAAGGGAGCTTCTGGCTATTTAGATAGCCTTTGGTATGTTGATAGTGGAGGCTCCAGGCACATGACTGGATGTAAATCCCTACTCAAAGATTTCAAAATTCATGGAGGGGGTGATATATCCTTTGGGAATAACAGTAAAGGAAAAGTTCTGGGGTCTGGCACAGTACAGTCTGGAAATGTAAAATTTGAAAATGTCAATCTGATAGACAGTCTGAAATTCAACCTCCTGAGTGTTTCACAAATGAGTGACAAGGGGTATGGGTCATTCTTCACAAAGGAGTGTTGTAGAATTGTTGGACCAGAAATGGTAAAAAAGATTGAAGCAATAATAAAAACTGGTCAAACAAAACTTGTTGCTCAAAGAAGTGGCAATGTTTATGTTGTTGATATGTCAAAAGAGTGTCCCAGAGCTGATGCCTGTCTGTTCTCAGCTGCCTCTAACAAATAGACAAAACTTTGGCACAGAAGACTAGGGCACACAAATCTTAAGGCAATCACTGAAATTTCAAAAAATGGTTTGGTAAGATGCCTACCACAAAAATTGTTTTCATGTCCTGAACATTGCATTTCCTGTTTAAAAGGAAAACAACATAAAAGTTCTTATAAGTCCATTGAAGAGTCCAAAATAACCCAGTGTTTGCAAATGCTACACATGGATTTGTTTGGCCCAGTTCAAGTCATGAGTCTCAAAAAGAAAAGATATTGTTTGGTTATTGTTGATGACTTTTCTAGGTTTACATGGACTTTCTTTTTACACTCAAAAGATGAGACTGCAGGCATTTTGCAAGACTTTGTGACACAGGTTGAAAAGCAATTTGACCTTCCAGTGAAAAGCTTCAGGAGTGACAATGGCACAGAATTTAAAAATAAGGAGTTGGATGCCTTCTGTGTGAAGAAAGGGATTGTAAGGCAGTACAGCATCCCTAGAACACCAGAGCAAAATGGGGTAGTTGAAAGAAAGAACAGAACTTTGATTGAGGCTGCCAGAACCATGCTTGCTGATTCAGGTTTGCCATTAACTTTCTGGGCAGAGGCAGTAAACACTGCTTGCTATGTCCAGAACAGAGTTTTAATAAACCCCAGGCACAAAAAGACTGCTTATGAAATTCTGTATAAAATCAAACCACTGATCTCATACTTCAAGGTGTTTGGCTGCCCATGCTTTATTTTGAACTTAAAAGATTCCATTTCAAAATTTGCTGCCAAAATTGATTGTGGTTATCATCTGGGGTACTCAACCACTGCCAAGGCCTACAAAGTGTTTAATACAAGGACCAAGGCAGTGGAGGAGACTTTGAATGTAAAGTTCAATGAACTTTCATCAATGAAAATTCCAGCAAATCCTACAGATCTGTTTGATCTTGATAAATTCACTTTTGAAAATACTGCTGTCAAGACTAACAGTGCAGGTCCATCAGAGGATTCAACACCAGACTATGGGTATGAAATCATCATCCCTCAAAGGTCTGCCAAAATGGGAAGAGCATCAGATGTTCAAAACAGCTGTCAAAGCTCAACCACTGCTACCTCAACAGTTGTTGACCAAAGTAGCCCATCAACCACTGCTTCCACATCCTCAAACACTGCTAACAAAAGTCCCCAAACAGTGGATAAAAGTCAGCATGTGTCCACTTCATTACCTCCCATTCCACCACCTTTTGAAGCCACTGCTGGATCATCAAAGTCCCCAGCAGTGGTTAGCTCAGATGATACACATTTGCAGCCTTCACCAACAAATGCCATCATTCCATACCAAGGAGATTTAATCTACTTGAGATCTAACCCACCTGACCAAATCATTGGCAACATCAATGAAGGGGTGCTCACAAGAAGCCAAACCCAAAACATTTGTCTCTTTGCTGGTTTTCTATCACTCCATCAGCCAGTCAAGTACCAAGAGGCACTGAAAGACAACAGCTGGGTAGAAGCCATGCAAGAGGAGCTCCAACAGTTTAAAAGACAACAAGTAAGGGAGCTTGTACCACTGCCAGAAGAGGTTAGTCCCATTGGCACAAAGTGGGTCTTCAAGAACAAAACTGATGAAAGGGGTATTGTTGTCAAGAATAAAGCCAGGCTTGTGGTTCAAGGTTACAGACAGGAAGAGGGGATTGACTATGATGAAACTTTTGCCCCAGTAGCAAGATTGGAAGCTATAAGACTGTTCCTGGTCTTTGCTGTCAACCACAACATGAAGGTGTTCCAAATGGATATCAAAAGTGCTTTCCTCTATGGTACAATTCAAGAAGAGGTGTATGTGTGTCAACCTCCAGGTTTTGAGGATCCATTTTATCCAGATCATGTCTATAGGCTGAACAAAGCCTTGTATGGCCTGAAACAAGCACCAATGGCCTGGTATGAAACTCTTTCCACCTTTCTACTCTCAAATGGTTTCAAAAGAGGTACCATTGATAAAACACTGTTTCTAAAATGGAGAGGAAAGGATTTAATGATTGTCCAAATTTATGTGGATGACATTATTTTTGGAAGCACATGCAACAAAATGTGTGAAGAGTTTAGGGAACTCATGACAGCTGAGTTTGAAATGAGTGCAATGGGTGAGTTGCAATGCTTTCTTGGTCTCCAAGTTCAGCAAATGCAAAATGGTACTTTCATTCATCAAAGCAAATATGCAAAAGAACTTTTAAACAAATTTGATATGAATGATTGTAAACCATGCAGCACACCCATGGCAACAAATAAGCTTGTCATGTTTGATGAAATGGATGAGCTGATTGACCAAACTCTATATAGAAGCATGATTGGGTCTTTGTTGTACCTAACTGCATCTAGGCCAGACATCATGTTTGCAACATGTGTTTGTGCAAGAAGTCAATCAGCCCCTAGAAAATCCAACCTTATTGCTGTAAAAAGGATATTCAGATACATAAAAAGTGCTCCCACACTTGGTATCTGGTATCCAGCTAATGGGAATATCAAGCTTTCAGGATTTTCAGACAGTGACTTTGCTGGATGTAACACCACAAGGAAGTCCACATCAGGAGGGTGCCAGTTTCTAGGTGATTGCTTAGTTTCATGGCAAAGCAAAAAGCAAGCAGCTGTTTCAACATCCACTGCTGAAGCTGAATATATTGCTGCTGCAAGCTGTACAGCCCAACTCCTATGGCTTCAAAATTAGTTGCTGGATTTTGGTATCACTGCCTTAAAGACACCACTCATGTTGGATAGCCAGGCAGCAGAAAATATCATCAAAAATCCAGTTTCCCATTCAACCACCAAACACATCGACATCAGACATCACTTTGTGAGGGATTGCTATGAAAAAGGTTTGATTTCTCTGCATCATGTTCCAACTAAAGACCAGCTGGCAGATGTGCTCACAAAAGCATTGGATACTGCCACCTTTGAAAGCTTGGTCTCTAGAATTGGCATGTTAACATGGAATAACAAGCAAAATCTTGTTTTTCTGTGAATAAAAGCATTAAAATGTTTTCAGAAAATCAATAATCCATCCTTAAAAATAGCTAAAAATGAAATTTTCATTAAAATCCTTAAAAGTCTACCATAACCACTGATTGTTCAAAAGTCTGCTCTACTTCAAAGTATGTCCACTGCTGAAAGCCATCCTCTGTCCACTTATTTCCTTGATAAACTCTGTTGTTCAAAAGCAGTGTCTTATCCACTGATATGCTATCCACTGATAGTGAAAATCATCCACTGCTTTCATTATACCATTGTAACCACTGCCTTCATCAGTAACTTTCATAAAAGTACTGTCCTTCATTTCTTCAGAGTTTGGCATGTGGGCAGTACATAGTGGTCAGTACTTCTGTAACCGCTGCCACGTCAGCCTTCACTTTTTCCTCTATAAAACCCCCACTTCACACCAAAACAGGGTTTTACTGTCGAATTGAATTCTCAAAAATTCTTTTCTCAAAGCAGTTTTTTCTTCACATTCCTTCACAAATTTCTTCGATCATCATCTCCAAAATGACAAAATCGAAGCCATCTGCAAAACCCACTTCCAAATCAACGTCTAAACAAGCCTCTCAAAAGGCAACACCCACCGAAATTCCACACAAACCATCTCACAATCTTCTGGGTTTACTCACAAAACCAGGCACCACAGATATTTTCGATTCCATCCTTGCTACCATCTCCGCATCAAAGTACAAAACTTTGTTAACAGCGGATGCACCAATTTACTTGACAACCCAAAGAGAGTTTTGGAAGAATGTAACCCTTGAAAAACAAGGAGACACTGTAATAGCCATCAACTCTTCTCTAAAGGGAAAAGCTGTCAAGATTACCACATTCAATTTCAGAAGTCTTTCAACCCGATGATCAGGAAGGTACAATTTCTTTCCCCAAAAACGAGTTAAAAAATGATTTTCTGGAAAGAGGGTATAATGCAGAAGTAAAAAAGGATACCTTACAAAAAGGTTACTTCCCTTCTGCAACAAGGTTTTTATTTCATACCCTTCTCATGTGTGTTTCAAACAAAACCACTGCTTTTAACGAAATACCATTAAAAATTCAAAATCTGGGATATGCTATTCTTCAAGGAGAAAATTTTAATTATTCTCGGGAAATTTTTAATGATCTAGTTAAAAATGTTGAAACAAAGGCATTCTTACTATTTCCAAGATTTTTGAGTTATTATTTTGATAAGAAACTTGGTAAGAGTGATCCTGCTGCAATAAAACAAGGTGCATCTATTCAAATAAACTGTTTAACTGCTGAAACTTTTACAAGGATGTCCACACCTTGCAAACCACAAGCAGAGGTGCATGAGCATATTTTAGCAGCTACCACTGCTCCTCAGGTATCTGCTGCTGAGCCCACTGCTCAAGGTGATCAAAGTAGCACCACAACTGCTTTGAAACCCACACCTAAAATCACCAAAAAGCCACAGAAAAAGAAAATCAAAAACCCCCCAAACCAATCAAAAAGGCAACTCTGGAGGATGAGATACCAGAGCAAATGCCTGTGACAACACAAAAGTCACAAGAAACCACTGCTGCTTCTTCCTCACAGCAGTTGGTACAAATATCTCAACCCATAACCGAAACTCCTCCTGTTTCTTCTAAAAAAGAACAGGTTGTACAAATAGGGACTCCACATTATGATGCTCTGGAAACACTCGTTTCCATCATCCACAGCCCAATTCCCGGGGCAAATCCTCTTCCTACACCAAACATCACATCCACAATTCCCCCACCAACTAAACTTCTGTTGGATGCAATCGATTTGAACCAGGCACTAACCAGTCCTTCTCAATCACCTATTAATGAGAATATACCTCAAAAACTGACTGGGCCTGATGTATCAATCCTTGCTAACCCACCAACACAACCTGAGGAGGTTACACCCCTTGAGTTACAAGTAACTCTTGGTGGTATTCCAAGTGAAGCAGCCACTACACTTGTTGAACCCATTGGTTTACATTTGGACAGTGGTTACATCAATAAGACTTCCTTGGAGGCAATTCCTTACATAGCACCTCTGCCAACCACCAGTGGATTTATTTTTACCACTGGCAACATCAAAAGGTTGTCAAGTGTTGAAGGAAGAAGACCCCAGTACCAAGAAAAAAGGGCATCAGTGGTTAATGTTTGGAGTACACTCCCTACTTCAACCACTGATAAAACCACTGCTAGTGGGAAATCAGATGATCCCATTAAATTTGGTGATGGTTTAAAATATTTGGAATTGACGGAACGTGTTGATAAACTGGATACTTCAGTTGCAGATTTCAAAGAGATGCTGCAACAGTTGTTGACAGTACAAAAGATGCAATCCACTGTTGTTCCACCTCAAGCAACTGCTCCACCACAAGCATCTGCTACAAATGAGCTCTGGAACCTCTTTCAACCTTTTCTCTAACAACAAAAAGAAATGGCTGATCAGCAACATGAACTACATGTCAAAAAGCTGAGAAACATAATAGAGTCTAGGTACAAGAACACTCAAGCAGATATTAAGGCAATCAAGGCCCACTTATTGGAAACCACTGGCACTGCTCCTCCAACAGTACTTTTCATTGATCAATTCCCCCAGATAATGCCAAAAAGGGGGAGAAAATTCAGGAGTGGAAGAAGAAGGGAATAGATGATGGTCTTTACATTGAACCAGAAAGGGATGCTATGACCAGAAAAATTCCTTTGCCAGATGGTAGTAAAAAGGTTGATGCTACCCAAGAAGCACTTGATGAAGGAGTAGCAAGTGTAAAAAGGGATAGAGTGGCAAAGGATATTTCAAGGTGGAATGAGGAGAAAAGAGCTTTCATGGAGCTGTATGCGTAGGGTTGTTCTGAGTCTAAGGATACTAAAAATCCTAAGCCAAAAAGGAAACCTAAGTCCATCCCATCCAGAATTCCAAAGCATATTCCAAAACCACCATCCAAAAGCCATCAGTATCAAACCTCCACCCAAACAGCGGTTGTAACTCCTGCTGTATCAACTACTGCTGGTACTTCAGAGGTTTCAACATTTGTTATCACTTCAACACACACCACAACCACTGCCTTACCACCACCACAATCACCTCCAAAAACAACCTCACCAACATCACCTCCTGCCAAAAAGCAGAAGACAACAGATGTTACAACATCTGCTGTAATGACAACAGTGGTTGAAACACCAGTTGTTTCAACAGCTGTTAGTCAATCACAAACCACTGCCACCCAAATTACCACCACTGTTCCACCCAAAACATCATCAGTCCCTCCTCAAACAAAAAGGAGAAGGCTAATCCTCAAAGATGATGACTATTCACCACCACCAACATCTTCAAAATCCCTGTCACTTGTTACCATTCCAAAACCCATACCTCTCTCTTCAGCTCAAATTCTAAAGGCATTGCCTCCTGCTGGTGTCTCATTTCCTCTGGAACTCATTGCAGTTAGGGAAGAAATCAAATCCTTTTACTATGAGGATGACCCAGCTAAAAGGAGTTTGCCATCAGTTGAAGGATATCCCAGACCTAACAATATTGAAGAATACTTGAAACTCAAGGCCAAGCAAGCAGAGGATATCGCAATAAAAAATAAACAAGGGAAATCTGATAGGGAATTTCAGCAAAACTATCAGTTTCTACTCACTCAGGTCAGAGCTATGGAGCAATTTGCCAAAAATGTATGTCAGCAAATCTCAGAAAGGGCAGATGAGTCCTTGAGAAAGGACTACATTGAGAACATCATGACCTACAAGAAATACAAGGGGGAGAAACACATGTACAAAAACTGGACCATTCCTGAGCTCGAAAAAAAGGCAGCCAGGATTCAAGAAATGATCAAAAATAAGGTCAAGCAGACTCCTCCTGAAAAATTCAAACAATTTGAAGCTGATAAGATCTTAGAGTTGAAGAGAATGAAAGAGGAGCTGATAGCAGCTGATTATGGGTCAAAGAATTATGTGTCAAAGTGGGGAGAAGATAGGGTCAGGGCTACCTACAAAAAGTTGGAGGAACTTAGAAAGAAAGACCCAACAGTTCCTAAAAAGCCTGACTACTCCAAAGCAGAGGTCTCAAAAAGACCACCAAAGCTGCAAATCAAAAGAACCGCTACTCCAGCTGGTGCTGCCATCTACAAAAGAAGGAGCCAAAACCAGTCAGGGGCTGAAATAGTTGAAGATCTAAAAGCTAGAAATGCTGTTGTAAAAGAGGGCATTAGATTAATGATGAAAGAAGATCTTGAACTGGAACAATCTGCAAGTACTGCTCAGCCAGTCATGAATAGGCCAGCATCTCCAAACTCCTCATCAAATAAAAATCTCCCAAGAAACCCACCAGGCTCAAAAGTACTAAAGTGGGAAACTGACAAACAGACCCATGTACTGACTATGTTCAGGTCTGATGGAGAAGTGAAGAAAATATCAAGGGAACAAGCACTTGGCCTAAGTCTTGAAGATTTGCAGGATCTCTTTGATCTTCCACTTAGCAGGGATGATGATGACACAGATGCCTTAACCTTTGAGCTACAACTTAAAGGGCAAATAAGGGAACTGTTAATGAGGCAATAAAGTTCCACAATAATGAAGAGTTTTGGCATTATCTGTTCCAGGGGGAGATTGTTGGGATTGAACCCTACCATAGGAACAGATAATTAAAGCCAAAACTGGATCAGAGCAGTGGATCCAGAATAAGCAGATGTTACATACAAATCTCTCCCCTTGAAAGTGGTTTCAACATCTGCTGACCTCCTATCTACTGATCGTACAAGCTACTGATCGTTAAACTGCTGCTCAAGTGAAGACCTGATGAAAGACTAAAGCTCTGCTGTTCAATCTACTGCCTTGAGTCAAGCACTGCTGATCCGGACAAGTACTGCTGGGTTCACAGCAGTGGAGGGATGCAGCAGTTGTTTATTCTTTCTTTATGTAATGTAATGTAATAAGCAGTAGTTAGTATAGCAGTGTTTGTATAGATCAGAGGTTAGAGTTTGTTAGGAGGTTAGATGTCACTTTCATGGTGACGTCAGCTTAGATGCTCAGTAGTTTGCTAGTGCCTATGAATAGAACAGTGCTCTGTACTGTTCTATTAGCTCTTTGCAACATCGTCTTCTCTGCACGAACAAACACTGAGCTCTGGCTAAGGGGGAGTTTGTATTCAATCATTGCAATTGTAATCGTAATTGAAATAAATTCAATCTTTCGGTTCATTGTGAAAAATGTTTGATCAAAGCATTACTCTCGTTTGATTGTATGCAAAGTTTGTTTCCATCTTAATTCCGCTGCACAACTCATTCATTTCCATCTTAATTTCAAACATAAAATACAATCAAAACCAAACTCAGATCCAACAATAAACGAAATTTTTATACCAAATTCCATATCTGAGCCTTTCCATAACAGATCTAATGGTCAGGAGTCGCAAGAAGAGTATATGCTTAAGAAGAAATTTAGTGTTCTAGAGTTGGACCCACAATCAACAAATCAGTGGGATATCCAACTTAGTAACAATGGGTATCTAGGACCATTCTAAAAAATTAAAAAAAATTCTAAAAATAAAAAAAATCATAAAAAATAAAAAAAATCATAAAAATAAAAGAAATTCTAAAAAACAAAAAAATTTCTAAAAAATCAAAAAAACTCTAAGAAATCAAAAAAGTCATAAAAATTCTAAAAAATCAAAAAAAAATCTAAAAAATCAAAAAATTTCTAAAAAATAAAAAAAATCTAAAAAATCAAACAAACATGGATAAATGGATTTCTGCCGCTTTTTTAGAGTTTTTATTTTTTTACCATGTTAGATTCTCTGTTTTTAAAATAGATAAATGGATTTCTGTCGTTAATCTGCTTAGGGACGGAACCAAAAGAGGTAAGGAGTCCATGACCCCTCTGTTGAACCCTTTGATTATAAAAGAATAAAACTTTATAATCAATTTTTTAACAGTAAAACTAACTTCCATTAAAACCAAAGACAATACAAATCAAAGTCCAGCAAGATGCAGAATGAAAATAAAACTTTATAACTACCATGATTCACCATCTTACCACTTTTCCAAAGTGAGTGAGTTTAATAATTACATTATGTTACATGTTTCACCATCTTACCACTTCTCCAAACTTTATAACTACCATGTTTCACCATCTTACCACTTCACCATTTTAGATTTTTTCTGATTTTTTAGAATTTTTTTTTATTTTTTAGAATTTTTTTGATTCTTTGATTTTTTGATTTTTTTTTTATTTTTATGATTTTTTTTTATTTTTTTTTATTTTTTAGAATTTTTTTGGATATTTTTAGAATATTTTGGATTTTTTAGAATTTTTTTTTATTTTTAGATTTTTTTATTTTTATAATTTTTTTTATTTTTTTAGAATTTTTTGGATTTTTTAGAATTTTTGGATTTTTTAGAATTTTTTTGATTTTTTTATAATTGGATTAAAATGGCAATTGAAAAGATTTAAAATGAAAATCTCCAAAATACCCCTGGTTAAAAATGAGGTTTTTGGTTAAAGTGAAAATCCCCATTACCCAGTTCTGTCACATCCCTTCCTAGCCGAGCTATAAGCTCTCATAAGAAAAACATAACTTGGTTAATATTTGCCTCAATAATTTTTACCTCTTCGGTCCGCATTTACTTACGAATTCGGGCTCTTTCATTCCATCTTCCATTCCTTTCCATGTTTTGAATCCATCTCGTGGATTCAAACATATCATTCATACTTTCTCATTCCTTCTATGCTTCGAATCTGTCTCGCGGATTCAAACATATCATTCGTACGTACCATTACTTCATATGTTTGAATCCGTCTCACGGGTTCAAACATATCATCCGTACATACCATTACTTCTATGTTTAAATCCGTCTCACGGGTTCAAACATATCATTTACATCTTCCATTCACAGCTTTCATTCATTACATGTGTTGAATCCGTCTCACAGATTCAAACATATCATTCTCTGCATTTAATTCCTTAAATCCGTCTTACGGATTCAAACATTCCATTCATGCCTTTCATGCTTCGAATCCGCGAGCGGATTCTAACATATCATTTATACTTTAATTCCTGAAAGTCTTACATTTCTTTTTACCCTCACGTCCACCTACTACCTAATTCTAACGGACATACCTGTAACAATTATCCCGGTCTCACGAACGTCATACGTTTCTTGTGTACTGGCCAGGTACGCAATCCACATACTAGTTTCGTGTCTTCGTGTAATCGCCACCTTATGTCCGAAGAATTAAGTTTCGGCACGTGTAACATTTTCAAAATTTCATTGACACGTCATTATTATATTTCATTTAAAATTTTCCTTCACTTGCTTAATTATACCACTTCATATGCCCACACGTTAAATTTACGTACCTGGGGTCAATTTGTCTTATCACTTGCCTTAATGCCGGTTCTAGACCGCATTCACGGATCGTCCTCTCCAAGCAGTCATGCTTACCTTACACATAATATAACCGTTAGTTTCTTCATATGAATGCATACATACACGTTTTCATTCCATTTCTACCTTCAGATCTTGACCGAGTCGTGGATTGCACGGGTTCCTTATCACAAGAGCACACAGGTTTGAGTTCAAGTACCTATACTCTCGTACTTAATTCTCTCAAACCAGGGCTCTGATACCAACTTGTAAGACCCTAATACATATTTGACAAAAGTCGCAGCGGAAATTCGTGCCGTAAAATTTCTTTCATTACACACGTCTTGACTTACTTGAAAATTCATTTTAAAAATACTTGTTTTACAAAACAAAAGCATTACATCCGTTTGCTAATGTACAAACTCAATTAATTCCGTACAATCTCTCTCGTGACTCGGTCTTCGATCTCTATTCCTCATGATAATAGCCCGCGATTTGCATAGCCTGCACTCACCACATACAATCATAGCATTAGCATACCATACATAACAAAATTTATGCCTGTACACTCCCTATTTCGTTATCTTTCTAACTTTAAGCATTTCATCTGCGTATTCGTATCCTGGTGAGGCTTCAATAATGTACCTGCATTACTTTTCATCCTCAAGACACACCATTAATAACGTATTACTCAACGTATCTAAATTATACACACTTACATTCTCACCAGCATACATCCACATCTACATACGTACATACCTTCCTATACTCCTACATATTTGCATACCGTCATACGCACCTTCATGCATACATTCATACATACACATTTACATACGTGCCTACATTTCTACATCTCTACAATACATGCATATACTCCTACGTATCTTCATATATACATAAATACTCACCTACATACGTATATACACTCCTACGTACACCTTCCATGTCTTGCATACTCATACATTAATCACATGGGACTTGGATTTAGATTTATAATCCATATACATTAAAGGAACGTTAAAAATCATGTTTGGGAGACCCACCGTAGTCCACGGATAATATACCGAAGCCTACGATGCATAAATTACATAAATAACGAAATTTCAGCTTTTAGGACATGGGGAAGGCGTCGGCGACGGCCCTTGCATTTACACGTAGCCAAAAACCTCCGTAGGCAGCAAAATAACCCGTCAGCAAAAACTGACTTTCCAGGGGCGTAGGCGACGGCCCATTAGGGCGTAGGCTACGGCCTCTCGAAAATCAGTTTTCCTGCTGTGTTGTTTTCGTCGTTCGAACGCACTAAAACTCGCATAACTTTTAAACCGTTTACCCGTTTAACCTCCCGTTTCTTCCTACATGATTGTAAATTAACATTCTATCATGTGAACTTAAAATCCAACATCCGGGTTAAGGAAATTCTTGACTTATATTTCGGCTTATTATTCATTTACGAATTATTGACCCGTTCATGTACTTAGCAACATAACTTGTTGGTTTGACCTTAACTTCATATGAACTTAATAATTTTAAGGTCATCTATCATAAAAGATTTATTCCCAGATACCTTACACCTTTTTCCACCCATTTTCACTCCAAAATCTTATTTTGACCCGTTAAGGTGTTTGCGCATTAAATGGTCTATGAGTTACAAAACCATACTCCCCACTTTCATACTTGACCAAAACATTACACTAATCGAATAGCTTGTTTCTAAACTACCTTTAAGATCGTTTGCCCAATATACCCATCAAGGGCGTCTTAGTCAACTTTAATCCCATCATTTACGACGAAGGACTTCATCACATATTTGATCTCAAACATCATGTTTAATTAATTAAAACATTATATTACTTAAACAAACTAAGAAGTGATTACGGAAATCACTTACCTTATGCGTTCGTGCTCGTATCCGATCCTTGCTTCCTCTTGGCCCGTTAACACCTCGTGCTTGAGCCCGTCCTGACGTGATTCCTATACTTCCTTTTCATCGAAATCACACTCTTATTAGCATACTCATTTGTACATGTTAACGATCATATCAATCGCATATTTCACACTTAACTTTCATTAGTCATTCCTAACAAATGTAACTCATAATATCATATCCATATCCGTTTATACTCATGTAATTCATCACGTCATTACATTTAACACGTATTGCTATAACATGTACCATATGACTTCCTATAATCCTACCTTTACGACAACGAGTCAAATCATGTTTCTTATACTTAGTTGACTTTCAAGAGTCAACGATTTATCATATGAACTTCCGACTTGTCCACATATATCTGTAACATCATTTATGTTATATCAATGACACTCTATACATCTCTTACTCACGATGCAATTGTGCTTACAATCACATAATCACCTAGTGATATTAAACATAACGTACAAGTCCTTAATGCATAGTCTTGACCAAGATATACATTCAACCCGAATTCTTGTATGAGTTCTATCTAAAGCACATTCTCCAAGTTAGTATACTACTAATTTCATCATTTCCTTATCTCATTCATATATATAACAAGCCATTTCATACAATCTCACATCTTAACTTCACTTAGACATTTCATCATACACTTGGTGTGCGTACACCATTTAGTGCACATTGTACAACTAATTAAAGCACATTCTTCCTAGTTCATCCATAGATTAACATAATCTTTCACAAATCATTATCATAACCAAGCATCATATGTTTTATATGAAATTATATATCTAACTACTTTCTATAACACAATTCTAATATCAACATTACACATTTCATCATAAATCTTCACTAAACTTCATCTTCCTACGAATTCTAAGTGGGTTTTATCCCAACTCATCAAATTAACACAAACCATACATAACCTATGTTCTATATGATGATTCTAACCCTTATACATGATTAATTTCATATTAACTCATGGATTAGAACATAACCCACTTCACACATGATCACCAATCTTAGATTTAAGACATACCTTACGATCCCCTTGTGAAGGTGATCACACTTTCATGTTCGGTTGTGAATTTGGGACTCGATTCACCCTTCAATTTGGTGATTTAATTGAGTTAGGGTTTTGAGCTCTCAAGGAGCTCCTGGCTCCTTCTCGAACACGCACCAGATGTGTGTATTGTGTGTGTGTTTGGTTTGTTAATTAAAACATAACTTTCTCATTGTTCATCTTTGGTCCCTCTAGTTTGTTCCCTTGTGTGTTTTGCTAAACATTTGACTAGGTATAATAACCTAGTTATTACACTCCATTTTATTAAACATGGGGTCACACTAGTAAATTTAGTAATTCGAGTTTTGGGGCGTTACAAAATTTGTACAAACCTTAGGGACTAAAATGGCAATTAACTCTTTAAACTTACAAAAAGGTTTGAGGATCTTAGACAGAGCGTAGTCGTTAGATTATGGGGTGTTTTTAAGCCCAAAAACTCCCAAACACCCCCGGCCATGGCCCCCCGGGGCGGTTTTTTTGAATTTTGGCGTTGTATTTTCCACGCCCAAGATGAAAACCATTGACCAATCAGTGTTTTAGTTGAATGTTATTTGTTTTAATAATTAAAAAATAAACAATTGGGTAATTATGGGAGTGCCACGTGTCAAACAACGCCCAAGGGTGGGGCATTATTCACCATAATCACTACGCATGGTGTTAGGGACAAGCAAAACGTACTCTTAACCATAACCCACAAAACAGGAAAATAAAACTAAACCGGCCAAGAAAGGGTTGGCTTTGGAATTTAGATGAGGCACGATGGTGACCTTGGCATGGGTGGCTGCCACTTATCAAGATAATATTGGTTTCCTTAAAGTAGAAAAAAAAGAACTAAGAACGACTTGGTCGTTGAAACAAACCTAGGTCATGACTAAAACAATCTCAATTTTGCTCAACTCCTATGTCAGTTATCCAAATTTGATTGGTGCACTCTTTTTTTTATATATATTATTCTGTAACCACTAATTCCCCGATAATTTAGTTACTAACTTGTAATAATTTTTTTAAAGGGCCAGGATCATTTCAGAACCATAAATATTTACAGAACTCGCAGAACTCCTAATAAACAATCTTTTTATTTATATATTTTTATGTTTAGCATAATTTTATCATTTATTATGTGTATTTTTACAATTACATACATGTTAAGAATAATTTTATCATTTTTATATGTAATTTTATAATTACACATATGTAAACTAGTTTTTTTACATATATGTAATTAGTTATGACACATATATATAATTTTGGTAATTAAACATATGTAAACTACTTTTAACATGTATGTAATCAAAGAAATACATATAATAGATGATAAAAAGATCCTAAATACAAAAACTTATATATAAAATGATTGTTTATTAAGAGTTCTGAAAGTTCTGTAGTTATTTAGAGTTCTGAAATGAACTCAACCCTATTTTAAACGGCCAACGATTCCTTCAAATGAGCTACTAGCGAAATTAACCACATCGGAATACACTCGCCTCCGAACCGGGGAAAACCCACACCTAGGGCCGAAGCCCGTGAACACTTGCCCGAAGGCACGACAGTGCGGTGAGGTAAAACCCGTTTAGTTCAAGGATCGAACTAGCAATCTCCGCCTACTCGCCTAGTCTCCCATCATCACTAGGTGCCGCAGAAAATAATGGGGAGAGCAGGAATTGAACTTAGGTACCTTAGAACGACAAGCCTTTCCCATACCACTCCACATAATTAAACTCAAAAAAAAAAAAAAAAAAAAAACAAACTACCCATGATTTTTCTTAGTTTTTTTGAGTGAATATCTCGATATAAATCTTATTAAAAATAGAGTTCATGCATATATATATATATATAGTTTGAGGTTCATTGGGGAACACTAAAAAAGTGGGGAACAGTGGGGAACCGGCTCAAACGAACTCCGATTGGACTCATTCCAGCGGCGTTAGAACCGGCTCGTCGAACCCTAACTAAGATCTCTTAACCCTAAACCCTAAATCATAACCCCTAATCCCTAAATATATCAGAGTTTGGCTTTTAGGGTTTAGCTTTAGGGTTTAGCCTTAGGGTTTAGCCTTGGGGTTTAGCTTTGGGGTTTAGGGTTTAGCTTTAGGGTTTAGATTTAGGGTTTAGCTTTAGGTTTAGCCTTTAGGGTTTAGCTTTTAGGGTTTATAGTATAGATTTTATGGTTTAGCTTAGGTTTTAGCCTTATTTTTTTAGCTTTAGGGTTTAGAGTTTAGGAGTTAGGATTTAGGGTTTAGGGTTAAGAGATCTTAGTTAGGGTTCGACGAGCCGGTTCCAACGCCGCTGGAATGAGTCCAATCGGAGTTCGTTTGAGTCGGTTCCCCGCTGTTCCCCACTTTTTTAGTGTTCCCCAATGAACATTCCCCTATATATATATATATATGGTAAGGTTCATTTGAGAACCACCCTTATTGCGAGAACCAATGTGAACACAAAAAAATACCTAAAAAATCCAAAAAACCCACAATTTTTTTTTATTTTTTTAATATTTTTCTAATAAAAATCGCTATATTTTGTTATAAAAAAACGTTTTTTTTTAGTAACAGTTATGGATGCACATGTGCATATGTATCATTTCTTGGACAAATTTCATAATATATTACTAGTAGTAGAAAAATGCATTTTCATTTACACTACCATATGTAATAGACTACTTTTTACATTACCAATATTAGAAATGCACATGTGCATCTATATGTATCAACATGAAATAAGGTGTTTTGGTACAAAAAGTTTGTGATTTTAAATGATGAAGTAGGCCCATATACATGTGTTTTGGTTAGTTATATCTAGTGGTTGATGGTTTGATTATATTTGTCACTTTATGATGTAATATGTTGTTTGGATGGTATAAAGGGTATTGATGTACATATAATAAAGTGAAATATTGGTATTAATATTGTATTATGGATGGTAAAAAGCAATGGTATTGTATTACGGATGGTAGGAGGTAATGGTAGTGTAGTATGGATGAGGTATGATAGATGAAAGGGAATGTGTATTCAAAGTGGTGTACTAAAACACGTTATAACATGTTCATGTATATAGATGCACATGTGCATTTCTAGTATTGTTAATGTTATAACAAGTTCATACATATAGATGCACATGTACATTTCTATTATTGTTAATGTAAAAAGTAGTGCATTATGAATGGTAGTGTAAATGAAAGTGCAATTGTCTGATATTTGTAATGAATTACGGAATTTGTCAAAGAAATGATACAAATGCACATGTGCATTGATAACTGTTACTCGATTTTTTTTTTTGAATTTTTTTTTATTATTGACGAAATATAGCGATTTTTTCAAAAAAATAGTAAAAAAATAAAAAATAAAAAACCTTTTTTGGGTGTTTTTTAGATTTTTTTTAGGTAATTTTTGGTTGTGTTCACATTGGTTCTCGCGGTTCTCGCAATAAAGGGTGGTTCCTAACGGATCATTCTCCTATATTTTGTGCTAGATTAGGATCAAGAGAAAATTGCTACGCGTTGTGAGAAGTTAGAGAACTCCGCCTTCTTGTGCTAGTTTTGCCCCTATCTTTTGCACACACCTAGATTAAAATGTTACAAACATAGCTATAAATTTTGTTGTAAAGTGGCGTTTTCAGATTGTTACAGCTGCTGACATCAGCATATATCATCATTTACAGCTGCGGTAAACGTTTTTAACGGGTGGTGTAAATCAACAAAAACTATTATTTTCTTTTTTGGAAAAGTTGATTTTTAGGATCTTTGGTAAAAGAATGTTTTGAAAAAAACTTTCGTAAGGCCGGGTTCCTAAGTTATCACAACTCGTAGAAGTTTTTATTTTACCCTAACCATAATTTAGGACCACCATTTATAACGAGAACTGCGAAAATTAGTGTAAACACAACCAAAACTACTTAAAAAGGCTTAAAAACACATATATTTTTTTTATTTTCCACTAAAATCGCAACTTTTTGTTAATAGTTTTTTTTTTAATCCGAATAACAATTACTAATGAACATGTGCATATGTCATATTTCTTGACAACGCCTATACGATTTCCCTTCCATCTACACTACCATTTGTAATACATTACCAATATTATACAATATCCTTTCCGTCTACACTATCATCCATAATACATTACCAATATGTATAATATTTCAAACTATGCACATGTGCATCACCAACCTTGATACCATACCAAACAATATGTGACATCATAAACATACAAATATAACCAAACCATCAAGCGCCAGATAAAATTAACCAAAATATGCATTTGTGCATACAAATGACAACATCATTTAACAGGAAAATTATAAAGTGATGCCCATGTGCATCTCTTCCCAACTGCATCATTAAATAATAAACAACTTTTTTTAACTCTTTGATTAACCATAACGCCATCATCCTCCATAACATCTGACATTTTGTTTACCCTTTATTCATCGATTTCAGAACAAAAGTTACCTTTTTTACTTTTTTTCCATTTATTGATCTACAATAATAAATAACCCATAAGATAACTAAACATACAAATTGCATATGTGCATTAACATTAATTCTCTCGTTACCGTATAAACTGTCAAATAAACAGGTATTACGCTTGAATACACCCAAACCAAAGTTTTATTACCCTAGAAAAACAAACGAACAGGATGAACAAGAGCTGTACAACAATCTCTCAAAGTTCCTCTTGCCCACATATTATTAACACAATAATCTGCACACATAAACTACCTAAAAACACTCAGCAAATCAAAGAGATTCACTACTTGAATGAAAACCCTAAATTGCCTAAAAGAGGAATACAACTACCAGAGAGAACAAATGATACAGTTCACCAATTCTCATGATCCTAAGGTGCCTTTTTATATGAGATCCAGAAGTAAAACGAACTCCGGGTAACCCGGAGTAAAAAATGACCACACGCGAAAGTCTTTAGCCTCTTAAGCCCAGCCTTCAATCTTGAGTCTCTAAACCCAATCTTCTAAGCTGCCCAGTGACCTCTTTATAAGCCCATGTAATAGTAGCCCATTATCATATGAATGCAGCCCACGATCAGTTACAACTGCTACAAGCCCAAGCTTTTATTCAGCTTCTGATTCAGCCCACAACTCGTTCGTTATTAGACCAGACCTCGAAATATAACAAACAAAAATCTTAATAACAGTTGTAAAACAATACTAGAGATATTAAAACTGAAGTATAAAAGTATCACTTTTAACATCCCCCCTCGGTTTTAATATCAAGCAGATTAGTTATCTAAACACTTCCGCATGTATGAATGATCTTTAAGCAAATGGTTTTACAAAGTTAAACCAAGCCCACTTGACGGATGCATCGAGACGTGTCCTGGCCCAGGCGTGAACTAGGGATGAGCAAATGGTACCAGGTGCCGGTATCGAATTTACCGAACCGGGTACATTATCGGTACCGATTCGGTACCGACTTTTGACATTTTCGGTACCGGTTTGGTACCGGTTCGGTACCGGTATTTACCGGTTTTTACACTAAAATACCGGTACCGAACCGTACCGTAACGGGTATATTCGGTACCGGTACCCACTTTTAGGGATTTTCGGTACCGGTACCCACTTTTAAGGATTTTCGGTACAGGTACTTTCGGTACCGGTTCGGTACCGAACGGGTACCATGCTCATCCCTAACGTGAACCCAGTATCTGCACCTCAGTCCAGCAGATACAAATAAATGAAAGCACAAGTATTAACAACTATTTCTTGAGGAATTCAATTGAACAAACAAACTTTCATGCCCAACTCTATACCCCACTATTCAACATCCGAAAAACATCAACCATATTGAGACTATTATACAACTCAACATGTTGGTTTATCAAAAATATTTCCACCTGTCACATAACATATAACAAGATTCCGAACAGAATGAAATAAGATACAGAGAACACTTTCTCAATACACAATTCAATAACCATATCAAAATCATATCTGTCACAAACATATGCGATAAAACGAAGAGTAAAAGACTCTATAACAAGCTCAAACCATGTCAAAACAATTAGTCTCGAGTATTAGAAATATTTCTGAACAACCATATCAAAAAAACTATTAGATCCATTCAAAAATTACAAAGAACTTAAAAAGTTCATTTGCTTAGATAACTTTCACAAATCCATGAATCACATAATTCAAAACCAATATGATGAAACAAGAATTACACAATTCAACATCAGACAACAATTATACAACCAAAACCTTGGTTGAAATAAAACACACACTTTTTTCAACCAAAACAAAACTCATTAATAGAGAATCCACATAAGGTTGTCAAAAAACATTCAAGAACAATCTTGAACAAACAATTGGTTAGAAAACACTCGAACCACATGATTCATCAAACCATACAACAAGATTATAGGTATACAATACACAACTCAATACACAGTTGAAAAAAAACATCATGTTAACAGATTATATGATCCACAACAAACTCATGACACACTAATTGCATGCATAAAGAACTATTGAATCACATAATTCAAAGACAATCAAACAACCAATTATAATCTGAGCATACAAGTTCCTACAATCATGAACAAAAAAAGAAAATCCCACACAAGATTTGATAGATTTAATAATGTCTCATATTAAATTTCTATACACATTTTCATTTAATAAACTTGATAGTCAAAAGAAATCAACCTTTGTAATAACATAAAACTTGGCTTAGATTTTAAACGGTCAAATGTCATCTATGTATAGTGAAGAAAACAAGAACACCAAACTTTTATCAAACGAAAGATTGTATTGATGATGTCATTTCTCCCTTACACAAGCATAACTGAAGGCACCATGGCCCCACCCAAGATCTCCAAACTGTCGGTTATGAAACTAAGCGGTGCATCACGTCCGAATACAAAAATACTCATGCCATAAGCCATATCACACAAGGACACTTAATGATTAAACTAAAGAGTTTTTAGAAATATTGAGAATCAAGTCTGAAAAGATATGAATCATGTACTCATTGACTAAAAAATACACTCAAGAATTTCATAAGGCACGTCATAATTTCTGTAATCATCACAGAAAAGAACAATCATATAACATATCCAAAATAACACGACTCATATGATTGCATAACACAAAAAATAGATACACACATATCTGACAACATATAAAGTCACATGAATTTAAAGAATTCAGACCAACAAGAATAGCATGAACTTTACTAGACTTAACAAAGACAAATCTAAATCAGTGCAACTACATAACAAGTCTATATAAAAAACAGATCAGCAACACAAAGAACTGATAGAACCAACACTACGATCTAATGGGACTAGACACAAAAACACGAAGAATCTAATGGGACCAGTGTGGAGAAAAAAACAAGCATCACCTAGACCAGTAAACTAACATCACTATGATCGGCGATGAAGTCTCAAAGAGACAAATAAGAAACAAATAAGATCACCAACATAATGATCCTACACAAACCTCACTACGGTCGGACTCAAAACAAGAAGAATCCAAGACCAGTGAATAAAAAACAAAGAATTGCCATCCTCGCAAACAAACACTAATTATTACTAAGATAACAAAACTTCTAACCTAATGATTACCACAGATCAACATGAATCGATAACCTAGATTTAGAAAAGTGAATACGCTCGAGAACAACAGACAATAGAGAACATAACGCTCTAAAGAGAAACAATAACACCTCTAAGAACTAAGATTCCATACACACACTACAACCACCGATTATCAACACGACAATCCATGCTACAAATCCAGATTTCAAACAGATTCAACACGAATGTGATTCACAAGATCTAAGCACAACAGCTATGTAGATGTGTAGAACTCTCGAGAGAAAGCCGCTCAAAAGAAAGAAACTGTTCAATTGAACTTATTCATGAACTTCTTACAATTTCTTTAGATCATAAAGCAGACTTTCTACATTTAAAAAAAACACAACTTTTCTTTAGTGATCATCCACCAAAAAATAAAAACAACAAAACAAAACAAAACAGTTTATAAGATCAAATCAGACCAAAAAACTATTTAAAACACCCAACAAAATCAAACTTTATAATAAACATATGGACTTCAAATCCCTTTCCACAATCCTTGAATGTAAATAGGACAAGCTTGAAACATAAACATGTTCTTTGATTAACAAATACCACTAAAGTTAGCAAACCATGCCATATTTTTTAAACAAACACCTTAAGCACTAAATCAATATTGATATAAACGGAGGATTCCAAATTAAGAATCTACTGAATTGTGATTACAAAGTACAACAATGAAAATCAAACGTGCTAGATGCCAAGATCACATATCCAAAGAAGACAATAACAGACAACACTCTAACAAGTAGAAAATATTTTGAACCAATAAAAAATGACTATATTTGCTAACAAGATTAATATTTTTTGGATAAACATGGCCCTTTAGAAATAGTTTGACAAAACAGTAATAACAGTTCGTAAAAAAGTTTATAAAAAAACATTGTTATTACTAACTATTTGACACAAGATTAACACCTATAACTAACCAAAACTCATAACTGACAATTTAGTCATTTATACCAAACCTTTTAATACAAAAGATTCGGGCCATGTGTGAACTAAATAACAACTCAACAAAACAATTCAGGGATTACTACCAAGCAAAACAAAGTCGTTATTTAAACAACACATGGTCATACAGCCAACTACAAAACAACCAAAGAAGTTTCAACTAATAAACATGTTGATAATATTTCCATAACTGCAATTTCACACAATAAGTAGTCAATTAAAGTGCCACATGCAAAAAATATTGATTATACCAGTTTGATCATATCACTAGACTTACATGATAAACTGAACCACTTATATAAGTATAATATTATGGTGACTTATAATGGCATTATCTTTCTATCACAACCTGACAATGTATTTAGAAAACTATAGATCACAACAAATTATTAGTTTCTGAATATCACTTGATCGCATTCAACAACTTTGTAAGTATTAGACTAACGAAAGTATATCTAACATATAAAAAAACTAAATAATTGCAAAAGTTCGATATAAACCAAAACAACTATTCAAAGTTGCCTTTAGCAATTAGAAACCAAAAATAACAGTTCACCAAACTCAACTAAGTTACATGAAACTTTTATATTAGGTCTGCAAAAATAAACCTGGTTTGAAATTTGTAATCAAAACAAAACCACAAGAGACCCTAACAGGGCGAAACTTTGACAAGGACCAGATCAAAGGTTCATCACTCAAGGTGCCTCTGCAAGCCTTATCAACATAGGCCCAACTAGTTCGGCAACAGTAATGCTTAAATGCAAGATCAGAAAGTAAAAGTTCAAGAAAGGAATAAAACAACCCGAGGCGTATAACTCCAAGCAATCAGACCTTGTAGCCTTCACTTAGAGCTACAAGATTCTGACAGAAGAAACTGCACCAAAGATCTCGTGAGTTTACCCTGTAACCTTGGTGGATTGCAGGGACCAACTAGAATCCCCTTCCAAAACCTTCGACAACAATAACCCTAATATTGGGGTTTCAGTTCTTCACACACGAACAACCAAAATTAGAAATACTATATCTTCTGAACTTCTTAGATCTGAACAGATCTGACCCAAGAACAACCCTAACAGAAGGGATCTTCACGCTCTTTTTAGTTCCGGATCTGACAATAGAATGAATCTTCTAGACGCTTTCAAGATCTGATAACGACAGTAATTCAACTACCCAGAAATCAGACAAAAAACCCCAAATAACAACTCTGAATCAGATTGCAGCGGAAAAATTATGATCGGAATGAACCCTAGATCACAGAACACCCTAAGAGCAATTATAGCTCTGATACCACGTCAAATAAACAGGTATCACTCTTGAATACACCCAAACCAAAATTTTTATTACCCCAGAAAAACAAACGAACAGGATGAACAAGAACTGTACAACAATCTCTCAAAGTTCCTCTTGCCCGCAGATTATTAACACAATAATATGTACACATAAACGACCTAAAAACACTCAGCAAATCAAAGAGATTCACTACTTGAATGAAAACCCTGAATCACCTAAAAGAGGTTTAACGCTCTGTTTTTTCATACTTTCCATAATTAGAAAGTCTTGTTTGTATTTCTGTTTTTGGAAGTCTTGTGTTCTTGTAATCATTCTTTTGTTGTAATCATTGTAAAATCCGAGACTTGGATCATAAATAAAATTCGTATTTCTTTAAATTATACATACTTCATACTTGTTCATACGTTTGAATTCGTGAAACAATTGATACAATATTCGTAACTCTTGAAAACTATGTGTTAAACTTGCAAATACGTGAAACATGCAAATCATACGTTATTTGGATACATGTGATACCTATTACGACATTCATACGCTAAATTATACTTCATCATAATTGTTTTCATATTATTCATACTTAACACACCTTATAATATGAATAAATGTCATAAAATACCCTTGTTATACCTTAAAACCTTCAATAACAAACATAAGGGACCAAAACCGTCAACAATCAAAACTTGAGCCCAGCCTTACCCCGGGTCGCGGCCCGCGACCCAGCCCATTAAATGGCTCGCGGCCCACCAACAAGTCAGATCCGCAGTTTCCCCTTTTCAGCTTACGGGATTGGCCATTCTTGTTTGTTTTGTTGTGTGTTTCTTGCATTTATGGCCAACAACAACCTACCCAACTCTTCCCTATATAACCTAACACTTCTCCAAGTATTTTTCACTTTGCAAACACCCTAAATTCACTCTTAAACACACTAAAACGTAGCTGAGAACAGAAGTAAGACAGATTCATATCATCTCACAAAAGTGAGCATAACTTCCTCATTTCTTAATCTTTTTCAATGATTCTTCTTCCTAACTTGGAACAACCTTGGTATGTTTCCAACAAGTTTTCCATGAAAAAAAAAACAAGGCTGGAACATCACCATATAAGGCTCCAAACTTTCTGTTTTGATTAAACACTACTAAACTTGCTAGAACTTGAGTTATCTCATACACATTCATATGTCCTTATGCTCATAATCACTTCTATGGTTAGTTGGGCTTAAAAACAAGGTTGTGACATAAAAATCCAGAGGTTTAATCCTCATAAACATTATGTTTTAACAAGGTTTTAGCCTACAAGTGATGAACAAGCTTAAAGTTTGAAGTTGTGTGATTACTTGGATTAGCTTGGGCTATCCTACCTTTAATCCACACATCACTTGATGTTTTCTTAGTTAGATTTTATGTATTTCCATTTCCTTATTGTATGTATGTCTATGACCTTCCTTGTTGTCTTATGACAACTTGTGTATTGGTGACAACTTAAGAGGTTCCTAAATGGAAGATTTATCTTCCTACCACCTACATGACCTCTATGACATCATTGTGATAATATTGGACTAATAACCTATAATATGAACTATATAAGATATATAATACTTATAATAACCAAACTTTTGATGATAACCTAATGGTTACTTGTCAAAATAGTAGGTTACACCACCTAAGAACATCATACTCGTCACGATTCTAATGGGCATTTCGACCCATGAAAACATTTAAACTCTTTAGAGTTTCATAGTGTCAAGAATGAGTATTTTGTGATTAGATGGTTACTTTCTCATATGTTACTTTCCATATTCCTTGTTATTCCGAATCCATAATCTACCGTTATCCTCCAACGCTCATACACCTTCGTTTCTTTGTGTAGATGGACTTGGTGTTCCAACCTCCCACAACAACAACTCTCTCGCAGATTAACAAGTGGAAAGCTTGCAAAACCGTGAGTATACTCGAACCCCATTTACGTTTACCACCCTTTTGGGGTGTAACATGTTTACCTATGAAACTTACACTTCAACTTTATTCGTAAATGCACAAACATTCCTATTACATGCTTGCTGATGTGTGTAAAATGCAACATATAAATTACATCAAATGAGGCATAAAACTAACCATTTTTTAGTACTAATGTTGGAAAAAGTGTGCTTTTGTCTTCCTTTTGTATTTTCAGGACCAAATGAGCTTAAACGAACAAAAGGAATAAATATGCAGCAAAAACTAACATAAATACAAAGAAAAGGAATAAACGTGGCATGCCCGACCCCTCGACAGCATCTCCACAAGCAAAAACAAGAAAAAGAAGGCTGACCACGACCCGTGCTCACTGGACACGGCGGCATGGTCAGATGTCTGCAGAAATGGACAAAGCTATGGAAGCTTCTACGCCCACCACAAGGGCATGCCCAGCTCAGCATGGGGCATGGTCAACGCTAAGATTTGCAGAATCTTGCAAATCTTGATAGTACATATACGCTTCTGCACATGGGGCCGTGCCCAGTGAACACGGGCCGTGTCAAGCCCTATGCAAACAAATGTAATTAATGAAGGAAGAGAAAAGGGATGGCCACGGGGGCGTGTCCAGCGGACACGGGGCCGTGGCCGGGCTTCTGTTCAGACTATAAATAGGCGTGCTTGGCTCACTTCAAAGGCATCCCTTGGCAAACCACCTCTCTCCCACTTTGCCACTACTCCACCACCACTACAACACCCACATCCACCACCATCATCCATCATCCATCTTAGAGTGTGTGTAGTAGTCTCGGGATCCAAGATTGTTCGTAAGAGTTCTTGTCAATCAAAGGCCATGTTTGGCTCAGTCTCTTACATCACTTGGTGAAGACAAGTCTTTAATGTATTACTTTTGATTTTTAATCTTTTCGCACCTTTTATTTGGTTTTGTATTAATGAATTTAATAACTAGTTTCTTATATTGAAGGTGAAACTTCTTTATCATTTGTCTGTGGTGTCTTAGCATTACTTTACTGTCTATATAAAGTAAAATATTTTCACCATTCATATCTCTACGATCTATATATAGATATGTTGGCTACCTGGTCGGGGGTTAAGGGAATGGTTTAGTAAGGTTCTTGCCTTGTTCAGTGTATAGATCCTGCAAGGACCTGGGTCAAGCTTACTAGGACCTCTTCAATACCCATTGGTATTGGATGGCGGGGGTGCGAATGGCTTGATCCCCTCATATGTAAACTACTATTAATACATTAAACCGGCTACTTAGGATTGTATCCCTACTGACTCAAACCACTTAGCCGAGGGTAACGTCACCTTCAAAAGAGGGGCCTACCACTTTTCGCATTAATAACTTAATTAATTATCTTTCAATATTCCGACCCTTTGGGATTGTATCCCTCCTGACTCAAACCACTAGGTTGAGGGTAACGTCACCTTCAAAAGAGGGGCCTACTACTATAACTAAGATAATCTCTTAAAAATTGCAAAAGTGCGGAAATCATCAAAGGATACATTAAAGGCGAGTCGGATCCAAGTGATTCATCTTGTCTATCTGTTTTATTTTTATTTTTATTTTTATTTCGGCATTTTTTGCTTTATTTTTCATGTTTAAAATCTTTTCTCAAAAATTTTAGTTTGATTAGACGTTGAGGATAAACCGGTACTAAAAGCTCTTGTGTCCTTGGACGACCTCGGTATCTTACCAACGCTATACTATGCTCACGATGGGTGCACTTGCCCAAGTGTGTGTTTAGTGTTAGTAGAATATCATGTTTTATAAATTTAAAACTTGACTAATGTGTAAAATGGGCATAAAATATCAATAAAAACATATCACACTCAACACGCCTCACTTGCATACTTGATACATTGAACTTGGGGTTATACGTTTTGTGTTAGACTTATCATTAGCTTCGACCGAGCCTATCCTTGACATATATAGCGCTATAGGATTAACGCACCACCCGTATTCTTGAGATTATGTTAAGACCTTATTGCGTTTCATCATTGGTTTGATTAGTTAAACACATGTCGATTTTAATGTTTATCTTGTATCAATAGCTTGCCATGTGAAATTGTTTAAACTCTTTCTTTTATGCTATGTATGTATGAAAACTTGTATACTCGCCTTTGCATTTGCATTGAACTTTATTTTAAACATGTTACAGGTTGAGGATGACGATGCTATGAAATTGAAGTAGCGAGGATGCTTAGATACACATATAGACGCCTTAGTTTAATATGTTGTATCAATTTTGTTCTTGTTGTTATGTATTCTCATTGAACTTGTTATTTGAATTTCCATGTAATGTTTGACAATTTGAATTTCCATGTAATGTTACACCCAAACACCTCTGACTTGGGGGGCTGATGTAGTGGGTAGCTCAAAGCTTAAAGAACTAGCTTAAGTGTAATGTAGCTTAAAAGGTTAAAAGGTTAAAAGGGTTCGATTAGCAATCCAGCTGTGGTGAACAGGAAAAAGCACAAGATAGGGACACGTCCCATCACACTTTACGTATGACATCCTCGCCCAGCCGCAAAAGAAAAGCATGTGGGGCGAGACACTCTTTTATCCGCAGGTTAAAACCTTTAACCCTCCAAAACGGGCTACCCCCTATCTGCAGTACCGGATCACTCAGCCAAAGGTTTCTTGTTTAAGGAATACCTTTCTCTATAAATGACCACTCCTGGTCACCTAACAACACATTCCGAAATCTCTGACTTCTCCCTCTAGAACTTGTACATTGCATGTTCTATTCTTCACTTATACAAACACTATCACATTGCATACATCACTTCAGGATTGAATTCCTTTCAATCCTAAGATCAAAGCAATTGATAAGGGAGTGATCCCGCCCTACGTATTGCATATGTAGGGGGACTCGTAACCTGCGTTTGGCAAACCAAGCCTCTTGAATCCTTTTGCCTAACCAGCCTCCACACTATACTCGGTCTCATATTTGTTGTAGCACATCCCATACAAGTGGTCACCGACCAACCAATCAAGAATGTGCTTGAAAAACCTGAAACTTCCGGACGTTTAGCCAAATGGGCTGTGGAACTAGGTGAATACAACATCACCTACGTTCCAAGAAAAGCCGTGAAAGCCTAAATCTTGGCTGACTTCATTGTGAAAATACCCAAGTAAACGACAACGGAAGTCAATACAGCCTCCACTGAACCTTCTGACCCTCATACTTGGAAGCTCTTCATCGATGGAGCTTTCAGCGTTGAAGGGTCAGGAGCAGGGCTGGTCCTGATTGATCCTAATGAATTGGAATTCACGTATGCTCTTCGGCTTGAATTTCAGACTACAAACAACGAAGCCGAATACAAAGCATTGATTGTAGGACTCAATCTTGCAAGAAAAATGGGTGTCAAAAAGCTTCAAGTCTTCGCAGACTCTCTGCTTGTTTCAAACCAAGTAAACGACAACTACATAGCCAAACAACCAAACATGAAAAAGTATTGTGAAAAAGCAAAGGAGCTTATGAGTGCATTCGAATCATGCACCATCAAACAAGTCCCAAGATCACAAAACAAAAAAAGCTGATGCACTAAGCAAACTAGCTTCGTTGACCTTTGCTCATTTCACCAAAAAAGTATTGTTTGAAGTGTTGAAACGATCATCTATTCAAGAACTCGAGGTACAGGATGTCATCACCGAAGAAAGCCCGAATTGGATGACCCCTCTGATCAAATTTCTCACAAAGGGTGAGCTACCAAGTGATCAGGTAGAAGCTGAAAGGGTTCGAATCAAGTCAAGACAATATGTGTTTGATGCGAGTGAAGTGTGTATATAAGTTTAAGTATATTTTAAGCCCTTTTACACTTTTTAGCCAAGTTTTAAATTTATAAAACACGATATTTACTAACACTAAACACACATATGGGCAAGTGCACCCATCGTGAGCGTAGTATAGTGTTAGTAAGATACCGAGGTCGTCCAAGGACATAAGAGCTTTTAGTATCGGTTTATCCTCAACGTCTAATCAAATCAAAAGTTTAGAAAAAATATTTTAAACTAGAAAAATAAAAACTAACTAAAATGCTGAAAAATAAAAATAAAATTAAAACAGATAGACAAGATGAATCACTTGGCTCCGACTCGTGTTTAGTGTAACCTTTGATTATTTCCGCACTTTTGCATTTTTAAGAGATTATCTTAGTTATTGTAGTAGGCCCCTCTTTTGAAGGTGACGTTACCCTCAACCCAGTAGTTTGAGTCAGCAAGGATACAATCCTAAAGGGTCGGATTATTGAAAGATAATTAATTAAGTTATTGATGCGTATTGTGGTAGGCCCCTCTTTTGAAGGTGACGTTACCCTCGGCTAAGTATTCTGAGTCAGCAGGGATACAGTCCTAAGTAGTCGGGTTAAAGTATTAATAGTAGCTTACATATGAGGGGATCAAAGAGTTTGGACCCCCGCCATCCAATACCGTGGGTATTGAAGGAGGTGCTACTAAATTTGACCCAGGTCATTGCAGGATCTATACACTAAACAAGGCAAGACTCTTACCAAACCGTTCCTTTAACCCCCGACCAGGTAGCCAACATACCTCCATATAGACCGTGGTGATATGAATGGTGAAAATCTTTTATTTTATATAGACAGTAAAATAATGCCAAGACACCATGGACAAACGATAAGGAAGAATCACCTTCAACATAAGAAACTAGTTATTAAAGTCATTAATACATAACCAAGTAAAAAGTGCGAAAAGATTAAAAATAAAAAGTATTACACTAGACACTTGTCTTCACCAAGTGATGTATGAGACTTAGGCAAACATGGCATTTGATTGTCAAGAACTCTTACGATCAATCTTGGATCCCGAGACGACTCACACACTCTATGATGGACAATGGATGATGGTGGTGGATGATGGTGTTATGGTGGTGGTGGGTGGTGGGTGAAGTGTGAGAGAGGTGGTGTGTCAAGGGATGATTTGCAAGTGAGCCAAGCACCCCTATTTATAGCCTGAACAGTAGCTCGGGCACGGCCCCGTGTCCAGTGGGCACGGCCCCGTGTCCATCCTCTTCTCTGTCTTCATTAATTGCAGTTTGTCTGCATTAGTTGACCACGCCCCCGTGTCCGCTGGGCACGCCCCCGTGTGCAGAAGCGTATCTGTACTATCAAGATTTGCCTGGATTCTGCGAATCTTATAGTTGACCACGGCCCCATGTCCGCTAAGCACGGCCCCGTGGTGGGCGATAAAAGCTTCTATAGCTTTGTCTTTTATGCTGGCACTTGGGCACGCCCCCGTGTTCACTGAGCACGGGGCGTGTTCAGTCTTCTGTTTTCTTGTTTTGCTTGGGAATATGCTTTTGGGGAGGTCGGGCATGCCACGTTAGTTCCTTTTCTTGTATTTATATTAGATTTAGCTGCCTTTTTCCTTCTTTTGTTAATTTGAGCTCATTTAATCCTGAAAATACAAAAAGAAGACAAAAGCACACTTTTTCCAACATTAGTACTAAAAAAGGGTTAGTTTTATGCCACAATTGATTTAATTTATATGTTGCATTTTGCTCACATCAAATACCCCCACACTTGAATCTTTGCTTGTCCTCAAGCAAAACTCTTTATAATGTGGCTTTACACTCCCAAATGGAATGGGTAGAAGAGAAGGTTTTTGGGCTTGTCATAGAGTGTCGGGATTTCCAAGATTCTTTATTAAGTTTTTATTTTTATTTATTTACAATTCTATTCTTCATGATTTATTAAAAACATTACATAAGATAAATTACTTATTAAGGCATAACATGCCTTTTTAAAATTCCATTTATATACAAGTTCACATACCTCACGGGGGATCACTCAACACTCGGCCGAAGATGTATTTTAGTGAATCACTCGAGAGCGGCATGGAACTTACTCCTTCCATAGGCTTGCCAAGCAATCAATCATCCTCCTTTTTAACTATAAACCTTTGTAAATATCAAGAGGACTTTTCGGGTGAAGGGTTAGGCTTGGGTTAAAGGTAGGTGGTTGGGTTAGTGGTTAGTAGAAAAGGGTGAAAAAGCGTAAAAAGCGTCGTTTTTCGTAAGACCTTTTTATTTTTGCAATTTTTATTTGGATGAAGCCATTATTCAAACAAAGTTATTTTTGATGAACTTGCTTGTTTATTTCTTTTGCTTCATCATCAACACATTATTATTATTATTATTTTTTTTGAAAAGTCATACGAAAAACCGAGCTTGTTACTAAAACAAAGGGTTAAAAATAAAAAGGTTTTGGTGGGTGAAAGGGTGTTTGGTTTGGGTTAAGAAATGAAAAAGTTTAGGCTCAAAGGGGTTAACTAGGGGGATTTTGGGTAGGTGGTAAAAAAAAAGAAAAATAATGGTGTAGAAATAAAAAGGGTTAGTCCTAATGCCTCCATCATTTACTTACTTGGGTCTAAGTTGGTAAGGACCGGGAATGTATCATCGTGGCAAGTTCTAGAGTCGTAAGAACCAAGCGGCTATTCACACAAGAAACAAAAAATGAACATTTAGTTTAAAGATATGTATTTGTATGCTCAATAAAGACTCAAAACTCACTTTTGTGGGAATGAGTTTTTTATGTGATCAAGTATATGTAATCAAATTTTAACTAAACTTGTCATGCCTTTTCATAATTTTCTTATGTTGGTTCTTTTTATCACGACGCTATCGGTTGTAAATTTGCAAAAATATAACCTTTTTAGAATTTGAAATTCCCAAGTTAAACCTAGACAAGTAAAAAAAATGAAATTTTTTTAAAAAATTTGGGGTGATTAGCTGTTCCAATAGAGTTTTGTGTAAGGCTTGTAATTAGGACTTGCAAGATTCAAAGTTTTAGCATCCCCCCCCCCACACTTAAATTACACATTGTCCTCAGTGTGTCCCAAAAATAAGTTTTTAGGTTGATTGAATGTGTAAAAATGTGTTAAAAAGCAAAATTTTATGTTACCGGGCGTCTGGACACGGCCCCGTGTTCAGTTGCCAGTAACAAAAAGTTATAAAAAGAAACAGAAGCCTGGACACGGGGGCGTGTTGGGTGAACACGGCCCGTGTTCAGTTTACCTGAACTGGGCATTTCTGCAGACTGTGCAGCACGGGGCCGTGTTGGGCGGACACGGCCCGTGCTGAACCTGCTCTAATGAAGAAAATTTTGTCGGATGGCCCTGTTTTCGTGCATGGGGTGCTGGTCCAAGTTTCCCTTGTTATCCTTCACCATCCCGGGTGTGTTTTATTCATTACAACATCATCCAAACACCAAATTAGCTAATACCATCATTCATTAAGTCATAGAGAGAATTACATAATAATCCTAAAAAGTTAAAGTTCTAGATAATTAGGTCAAATAAACACAAGAAATCTAAACCAAAAAGTTCTAGCCTACTACTTATTCTATTAGCAAAATTTTTGAAAAGATAATTCCCTCGGTTAGATGCGGCTTGAAAAACTTCTTTCTCCGGGCATGGGTCCCTCACACGTCGGCGAGTCACTCTTCTATCTCCCTAGGGAAAAGAAAGGCGGGCTCATTGGCATTGGTTTGAGGGGGTGCAACCTCCACCGGGACTTCTTGTAGATCTTCAAGAGGAGGTTCCGCTGGAATGTCGTCCCAACCGGTAGGATTGTTGATACCAAGTGCTAGGTTCCAATCCTCTTGAGGGAGGATTGGTTCCATGGGAGGTGTTACAAGAATGTTTAACCTCTGGTGCAAGAGGTTAATTTCTTGAAAACTGTTTTCCAACCCCACCGTAAGATAATTTATACGGTCTATTAGGACCTCCTCTACTGAAGTCATCTCGTCAAGAGCTTCACGTAATGCCATTACGTAACGTACGAGAGTTGCTTCAATTGATGACCTTCTTTCCCTTCGACTGTTTCTGGAGTGCGCAGAAGTGGTTCCACTGTTTTGGCTAGACATTCTACGAAAACAAAAAAAACAGTTTATTTTAATGAAACAGTACACCGGACACGGCCCCGTGCTCAATGAGCACGGCCCCGTGTTCAACTTTCTGCAGATTTTTGGAACAAGGAATCTTGGAGTTTCTATTTTTTTTTCTAACTTATGAAACATTTTTGAGCAAAAATAACTTAAAACAATGTTGTACAACTTATTTTTAACAAGATTCCTTGAACAAAAAACTAATAACCATCACAATAAAGCTTGGAGTCATGGTGATCTCAAGCTTCAATGGAGGTGTTGATGCAAGAAAGATGAAGAAGAAGGCAAGGGATATAAGAGGAAAGGACAAGATGCTTGTTAGAACCTTCTTTTAGAAAATACCTAGGATGGTAGGTGAGAAGATCCTTTCAAATCTCTGTCCCTGAATGATCCAAATGTGCAGGATTCTTGGCTGCATTTATAGAAAACGACAGCATGCTGGACACGGCCCCGTGTCGGCTGGACACGGCCCCATGTGAAGGCAAGATCCTGACACTTTTTGTCCGTATTCTGACAAAAAGTCAGAAAGGAATCTTTTGGTGGACACGGGGGCGTGTTGACCTGGGCACGGCCCCGTGTCGAAAGGTTGTTTATGAAGTTTGTCTATTTTCAAGGAACTTTTCCGGATCGGGCGGTTCCTTACTGGATGGAACAACCCCAAAGTGCCTAAGATACCTTAATTGCTCTAGATTAAGACAAGAACGCAAGAGGTTGTCGGTGAGGGTAATTCCTATGCTATATGTAGGTGGACAAGTCCAACCCTTTCCCGGGCTCTCGTTAAAGAAGGTGTATGCCGAATCGCTCAGGTCTATGTATGCATCGAACGAAGTCGATGGGGAGTCCTTCACGGCACAATCGACACAGGGACGACTATCGCTCAAGTCCTCACTAGAGTTAGAGGTAACATCGGTAACAACGAAGTTGTTTTTATTTGAATGCGATCCCAACAATTCTTCTTGGTTATCGTCTTGAGATAAATTATTGAAATCTATCCTAATATCTTCTAACCAGTTAAGAATTAGATCTTCCATTTGAAATAGTTCATCAAGAAGCATTTCTCCTAGAAGATCCGGTTGAGAGCATTCGAGGGAGAGATAGGGATTATTTTTACTTTCGCCCCTCTTAAGGCTACAGGAAAACAATGGGTCTATATAGTGGGGCTTATAATTTAGAAAATAGCATTCTAATTCTTTATGGGAACCGCCACATATTTGACACCACGTAACATAAGAGTGCCGAAAGTAAAAAATATCAGTATCACTCATGTTTGTGTCAGAAATTACCAACCGTCGGGATCTTACGGTTCTGTTTTCAGTAACTGAAACTTGGGCACGGGGCGTGTTGAGTGGGCACGGCCCCGTGTTCAGCTTACTGTCTGACTTAAAACAGGATTGCCAGTTCCAATGATTGGGCACGAGGCGTGTTCAGCAGGAACGGCCCGTGCTGAGTTCTGCAGAAGCTGAAAAATTAAGAAAAATCCTAAAAAAAATTAGAAAAATAAGAAAAACGATTAGGCCGTTGATTCCTAACTTTCTTAAAATCCTTGTGTCCCCGGCAACGGCGCCAAAAACTTGATGCGTGTGAAGTGTGTATATAAGTTTAAGTATATTTTAAGCCATTTTACACTTTTTAGCCAAGTTTTAAATTTATAAAATACGATATTTACTAACACTAAACACACATATGGGCAAGTGCACCCATCGTGAGCGTAGTATAGTGTTGGTAAGATACCGAGGTCATCCAAGGACACAAGAGCTTTTAGTACCGGTTTATCCTCAACGTCTAATCAAATCAAAAGTTTAGAAAAAAGATTTTAAACTAGAAAAATAAAAACTAACTAAAATGCTGAAAAATAAAAATAAAATTAAAACAGATAGACAAGATGAATCACTTGGCTCCGACTCGTGTTTAGTGTAACCTTTGATTATTTCCGCACTTTTGCATTTTTTAAGAGATTATCTTAGTAATTGTAGTAGGCCCCTCTTTTGAAGGTGACGTTACCCTCAACCCAGTAGTTTGAGTCAGCAAGGATACAATCCTAAAGGGTCGGATTATTGAAAGATAATTAATTAAGTTATTAATGCGTATTGTGGTAGGCCCCTCTTTTGAAGGTGACGTTACCCTCGGCTAAGTAGTCTGAGTCAGCAGGGATACAGTCCTAAGTAGCCGGGTTAAAGTATTAATAGTAGCTTACATATGAGGGGATCAAAGAGTTTGGACCCCCGCCATCCAATACCGGTGGGTATTGAAGGAGGTCCTACTAAATTTGACCCAGGTCCTTGCAGGATCTATACACTGAACAAGGCAAGACTCTTACCAAACCGTTCCCTTAACCCCCGACCAGGTAGCCAACATACCTCCATATAGACCGTGGAGATATGAATGGTGAAAATCTTTTATTTTATATAGACAGTAAAATAATGCCAAGACACCACGGACAAACGATAAGGAAGAATCACCTTCAACATAAGAAACTAGTTATTAAAGTCATTAATACATAACCAAGTAAAAAGTGCGAAAAGATTAAAAATAAAAAGTATTACACTAGACACTTGTCTTCACCAAGTGATGTATGAGACTTAGGCAAACATGGCCTTTGATTGTCAAGAACTCTTACGATCAATCTTTGATCCCGAGACGACTCACACACTCTATGATGGACAATGGATGATGGTGGTGGATGATGGTGTTATGGTGGTGGTGGGTGAAGTGTGAGAGAGGTGGTGTGTCAAGGGATGATTTGCAAGTGAGCCAATCACCCCTATTTATAGCCTGAACAGTAGCTCGGGCACGGCCCCGTGTCCAGTGGGCACGGCCCCGTGTCCAGTGGGCACGGCCCCGTGTCCAGTGGGCACGGCCCCGTGTCCATCCTCTTCTCTGTCTTCATTAATTGCAGTTTGTCTGCATTAGTTGACCACGCCCCCGTGTCCGCTGGGCACGCCCCCGTGTGCAGAAGCGTATCTGTACTATCAAGATTTGCCTAGATTCTGCGAATCTTATAGTTGACCACGGCCCCGTGTCCGCTGAGCACGGCCCCGTGGTGGGCGATAGAAGCTTCTATAGCTTTGTCTTTTATGCTGGCACTTGGGCACGTCCCCGTGTTCACTGAGCACGGGGCGTGTTCAGTCTTCTGTTTTCTTGTTTTGCTTGGGAAGATGCTTTCGGGGAGGTCGGGCATGCCACGTTAGTTCCTTTTCTTGTATTTATGTTAGATTTAGCTGCCTTTTTGCTTCTTTTGTTAATTTGAGCTCATTTAATCCTGAAAATACAAAAGGAAGACAAAATCACACTTTTTCCAACATTAGTACTAAGAAAGGGTTAGTTTTATGCCACAATTGATGTCATTTATATGTTACATTTTGCACACATCAGTGTTGCAAGAAGATGTCCTCTACAAAAAGGGATACCTTGCACCATTGCTTCGTTGTGTTGGCCTGGAGCAAAGCCAGTACTTGATCAAGGAAGTTTATGAAGGAATTTGTGGGGCTCATTTCAGCCCAAGATCAGTGGTCTCGAAGTTGATGAACCTCGGGTATTTTTGGCCCACGATGCACCGAGATGCAAGTGAACAGCTGAAAAATTGTGAAGCCTGTCAAATACATGCCCCAGTGCCAAAAAGCCCAAAGCATGACTTGGTTCCCATCTCATCTGCTTGGCCATTCCAAAAGTGGGGAATGGACATTGTCGGCCCATTCCCTCCGGCCAAAGGGGGAGTCAAATTCCTTCTAGTGGCTGTAGACTACTTCACCAAATGGTCGGAAGTGAAACTATTGGCAAAGATAACAGGGAAGCAGATCATTGACTTTGTATGGGAAAACATCATTTGTCGGTTTGGGCTGCCAGGAGTGTTGGTCACTAATAACAGAAAACTATTTGCTGAGAATTCTTTCAGCTCCTGGTGCAAGGAGTTTCGAATAACATAAGTGTTCAGCTCAGTATCCTACCCACAATCCAACGGCCAGGTTGAAAGGACAAATCGAAGCATTGTGGAAGGCATCAAAGCCCGATTAGGAAAGCATGATCCTAACTGGCTCAAAGAACTCCCAGACGTGTTATGGGCAATCAGAACCAACAAAAAAACAAGCCACAAAAAACCCCATATAGCTTGGTGTTCGAATCTGAAGTTGTAATCCCGACAGAGATAGGAGTTACATCAAAAAGGACGTTCAACATTGATCTAGAAGCAAACAAGCAAGAGACAATGTTAAACTTGGAACTCTTAGAAGAAGCACGATACCAAGCAGCTATCCAAGTAGCAAGATACAAACAAAAGATGGAATCTTACTACAATGCCCGGGTAAAATATGAACGGTTCAAGCCTGGTGATCTCGTTCTTAGAAACAACGAGGCCAGCAAGAAGGAAAGCTAGGGAAAACTCGATCCCAAATGGGAAGGGCCATATACCATCCTCGAAGCTCACAGGGGAGGATCCTACAAATTGGCCTACTCACAAGGCAAAAAGCTTCCCCGGCATTGGAACGACAAAAACCTTAAAAGGTTTCACGTCTAGAAACATGTGTTAGAGAAAAAATAGCAAAGTATTGTTTTTGTTCCCTTTGTAACCTACACACTTTGATGAAAGAACGATTAAGTTCTTGTTAAAACTTGTCTTTCTATTCTATAATCAGGTGGAGAACCTAGCAAGAAACTCTATGACAAGGGTCATGTAAGGGGATGAGCTCCCAGGCCACATCGCTCAATAGGTTCAAGGGTTGAATGGACCTATATAAGGGGTGAGTTCCTATATCAATACAACTCCATGAGACTTAGAAAATTTTTAAATAAGTCTCATATACAGGTCCGAACAGCATTCACCAAATGTTCCTTAAGCCTTAGAATTTTTTTTTCAAAAAAAAGGTCTCATAGATAGGCTTACGAACCAAAATTAAACTGAATAAGAGTTATAAATAGGATAACTGTTAGTCCTTCTTGTTAAAAATACCAAGGCTAAGTGACTGCAGCACTGAACCCTTCAAGGTATAAGTAACATAAGGAAAACACACAACCAACAAAGACAATTAAACAAACAAAATCCCAAGGGAAAACAAAACAACAACACAATAGATAACGGAAGTTAAACATAACCTAAGATTAAAAAGCACAAAGGGCCACACAAGGCCATAAACATCAAACATTGTCCGGAAGCCTCGAAGGCTTTAAGCAACAAGGGACCTAAACGATTCCCTTGAACAAAAGATGTTCAAAACACACAGATTACATAATATTGTTTTACGTGCTAAGAAAGCTACGAATAAATTGTTCAAGCATCAGAAATAGACTTAGAGGCCCCAGCCTCAGCAGTCTTAGCCTTCTTTCCCTTCTTCTTCTTTCTGCTTCCATCATCACCAGCAACCTCTGAACCTTCAATACTTACTTCCATTGAACCCTCAGCAATATCCGAGAACGTATCCTCACTGTCTCCAGAGTGAGAACGCTTCTTAGATAAGGAACTTAGCACTTCAGCACAAACGGCCTCATTAAGGCCGGGGGGTTTCAAGTCCTGCAATACAGAAATGGGCTTACCAAAACAAGTAGAAACCTCACCAACATAAGGATAGGTTAAGCGCTCTATCTTGAGAACAGCTTCCTTAAAAATGGTTAAGGCTTGAGGCTGGTAGAAAGAAGATTGTTCTTGAGGCTGACCAGATTCATGAGCCTTGTAACCAGCAACAAAACCCAAGGGTTTGCCATGATTGAGGAGCTTTGTGTAAACATCACCGGCTGAAACCCATGCTCAATTAAACATTGGTTGTCACTCGTAGCCTGAAACAAGGAAGCCCTCAAGCCATCCTTCTCCTCTAGAAAGGCCTTTTGTTGAACATTAAAGGCTTCCTTAATAGCCTTCAACTGAAGCATGTCTGCTTCAAACCTCTTCTTCTTGTTACTTAACTCAAGCTCATGTCTTTTGGTCAATTCATGAACTGACCACCCAAGACTTTTCCTTCTCAGCAAAACTATCAATCTCCTTCTTCATGGCCGCCATGGAAGCCTTCATTCTCTCTTTTCTTTGAGAACTACTCAAACTCATGCATTTTTGGTGAAAACGAGAGACTCCCTCTAGAAGAATAGCAGCCAAGTTGCAAACACCCAACAGCATACGCGAAATCAATACATCATCTTGCATCGCCGAGTTGGAATTACGAACCGCAAGAGGAGAAAAGTGGTTCAACACATCTTCACAAACAGTGGAGAACTTGAAGTTATCCCCAACCTTGACCTGCCAGTTAGGAACATAGACATCCTCAGCATTCCCCTCAACTGGTTCTTCACCACTCTTCTCCGAAGCAACATACACCATAACTTTTTTACCACTTGACTTCCCTTTTTTTCCCAGCAACAACTGCCAAAACTCCTTCTTCCCTTCAACTCCAGTACCCTGATCCTCAGAAAACTCAATCTCATCACTGAGATCAACATGTTCAACAGACGATTGACCCGGACCCTTCAAGCGACGATACGAACGACGGGTCGAAGGCTTGGAAGAACTAGCCTTTATGAAACCTTTTACGTTGGGAACATTCACATACTTTCCCCCAGGAACCAATCTACCCTCAGCAGTCCTAGCAATGGCATCTTCACCCTTAATGGCTTCCGTATCCATGAGAACAACATCAGATGTATCGTCTGATTTAATGAAATCCAAAGCAGACATGACTGCACATAGCAAATAAAAATTCAGACAAAACAAACAAAAAGAAACAAGAAATATAAAAGCCAAAAAACATACTCTGATCACTCCTCATGAACGAAGGGTCTCGATTTGGCTTATCCCACAAGACGCTAACATCGGTAAAAACCAAGAGATGTTTAGGAAACGGACGAAGCCGAGAAGGATAAGCCCTTAAGGCTTTCAACATCCCCTCATTCAATTCAGACTCGGAAGGGTCAAGTTCGTTTAAAACAGCTCTGGATGCCTCCAGACCATCTTAAAAGGGATAACTGACTCAGAAACCCAAAAGAATCGATCTTTCCAAGATCCAAGGGTAGAAACAAGTGAGGAAATCAAACAAACATCAACCTGGGATGTTTCAAACATAAACCAGTCGCCACTTTTGTCCAAACGAAAAAACCGTCTAAGCATTAACAAGTTAGCATCATAACCTAGGGCAGAACACAAGACTTCGAAGTGAAGAACCCTAGAAACCCCATGAGGGTGCAATTGCCCAAGAGAAACACGGTAATATTCAAGCACATTCAAGACAAACACAGAGAAAGGGTACCGAAGATTTGAAAATTCGAAGTGGCGATAGTACAGAGCGATAGAACCAGGAGGACATTGATCAATAGTTGTATCGCAACCCGGAGCCACCGGGTTAACGGAAGGATCAATACCCCATTGATCACAAATGGAATCAACTTTCTCTTGTGTCATTTTCGAAAAGGTTTTACCCATGTCCTTCCTTGCACCCATGTTTCCAAGGGATGATCAAGAAAAATCAAGCAAAAAAGTGGAAAATAAAAACTAACCTGTGAACAGGAAAAGAGAGAACGAAGGATTCTCGTTGTGAAAAGTGTTAAAGAAATATGATGATGATTAAACTTAAATGAGAAGTTAAGGGGATAATAAATTTGAATAAGCAGTGGTTACAGTGCATAGGGAGACAACCGCCGCCTGAATAACTGGTGACATGTCAAATCAAGCTGTCCTATCAAAATTCAAAATAACACCGCCCAAAAGCCTTACAAAAAGCAAGCCTTAAAGCTTTCAAGCGTTTTAGCTAATAAAAAACATAGTACAAAAGTCGGAAGCCTTTGAGCTTACACCCAAACATATCTGACTTGGGGGGCTGATGACGTAGGTAGCTCAAAGCTTAAAGAACTAGCTTAAGTGTAATATAGGTTAAAAGGGTTTGATTAGCAATCCAGCTGTGGTGAACAGCAAAAAGCACAAGACAGGGACACGTCCCATCACACTTTACGTGTGACATCCTCGCCCAGCCGCAAAAGAAAAGCATGTGGGACGAGACACTCTTTTATCCGCAGGTTAAAGCCTTCAACCCTCCAAAATGGGCAACCCCCTATCTGCAGTACCGGATCACTCGGTCAAAGGTTTCTTGTTTAAGGAATACCTTTCTCTATAAATGACCATTCCTGGTCACCTAACAACACATTCCGAAATCTCCGACTTCTCCCTCTAGAACTTGTACATTGCATGTTCTATTCTTCACTTACACAAACACTATCACATTGCATGCATCACTTCAGGATTGAATTCCTTTCGATCCTAAGATCAAAGCAATTGATAAGGGAGTGATCCCGCCCTACGTATTGCATACGTAGGGGGACTCGTAACCCGCGTTTGGCAAAACAAGACTTTTGAAGTCTTTTGCCTAACCAGCCTCCACACTATACTCGGTCTCATATTTGTTGTAGCAACAATAACTGTTGAATGAAGTTTATCTATGCAGCTATTAATTAGCACACATATTATGTCATATTTCATATAATGCTACGAGGTTAACTAGACCATACAAGATATACAATGCTTATTAGATATTTATAACAATCAAGTATTGTTACACATGGATATTAAGTTGTCAAAAGGGTTGGGAATACACAAGCTGCATGTATGACGAGCACAAAGAAATGGTCAAGCTCTACCATAGAAAATTTCGATAACTTTACATAAAATCATACAAACACTAACAAGAGAAATAATGTTACAATCATATACATTAATGTTTCTATATATCAGCTACTGTTAGCCCATCAACAACCAAGAGTTAGATTGCAGTATAATACAATGCATTTTATGGCAAAACCCTATAGCAAATAATCATACCCAAACCAAAACTTTAGATTGACGAAACACCCTCCAAGGGTATTTTTGCCAGTTTAAAAATATGTTCCGGAAACTAAGACGGGGATGTAAAGATCACAAGTTGAGTTGAGAAAAAATTGAAGGGACAAGATCTACTACAGACCAAGCAAGACCCGCATATTGCAGCAACCTTATACCTGTATCCACATCAAATGAATCCTGATTACTGAAAAACAACATTTTCTGGAGATACCCATTTGACTGTTTGACTTCGTTTGACTTTTTGACGGTTGAAGAAGTGGTCAAAGCTGGTACGTAGCCCGAAGATCTTATAGAGATGCCTAATGCGTTAGATGTAATGGGTAGGATCCATTTTGCTAGAGCCTTGCTGCAGAATTTGACCACTAGTATGGTGGGGATGCCGACTAGGATCCTACCAGCAAATGCAGCGATGGGGAGCTCAGGGGTGAACACGTGGGCCACGTGTTCATGGTGGAAGTGATCATATGTTTGTTGTACCCCGGTCACCTGGATGATATATATATCAGTTTTCTTTACAGGATAATCATATCATGCCACGTAGGACTTGTGACAGTGACACTTAACAAATCTATTTATTTTTTCTGCATTTCCCTTATAAAACACCTTATTTTTTCCATTAAAATGATACTTTGACATCAAACGTTGTTTTGAGGAATTAATAGACTGTTAGTCACATGTTTCAGATGCGTATCAACAGTTATAAAGTTTCAAAAACTTCTGCCACTGAAAGATATCATTTATTTAAGGCTGAAAACTTTCCAAAGCTAGGAATATTGTAATATCCATTTTATCCAAAAATTGCCACTTTGGATATACAATACAAAACACATCATTTCGTCATTTTTATCTTTCGGCATTCCTCATGAAAAGTTTTCATCCATCCCATGAATATTGCAACATTGTATTGTCAATACAGATTTTTGGAAGATGCCTAAAATACCTTTTAAGTTTCAATAATGGCAAATTAAAATATTCTGTGAAACCTAAATAAAGATTGTTTTGTTTTTTCGTAATGACCACAATGAGCAAATATGTATACAAGTAAAAAAAAAAAGTTGCGAAATGGAAAAATTGCTATTGTCACGTGATGCTCTGTAACGGGATATAAAAACTTGCAGGTTTTATGGAACTAGCCGTATATAATAGAATTATAGTCTTACAATTCCCAACGCGACGCCTGTGAATGCCGTATGAAACTCAAAACTTGGAGTAGGAAGCTCTGGTGTCGGGTAGGCAAACAGCAAAAGGATGCTAAGTGCAACCCAAAAGGATGTAACTGCAAAAAACAAAAGAACTACACGTTACCACTATTAGTTACTAAAAGCAACTTCACCTGTTTAAAAATTATAAATTGCCATTTCGACCCATTAATTTGTAAATGGGTTGATTCAAGTTATGTTTTATATCTAATGGATCAAACAAGTAAAATCAGAATATTTAAATTATAAGAAAAAAGGGTGAGTTCAAAGCTGCCCAAAACAATTTTTTAGTGGATAATTATTGAAATGCAGAAATTTGAAGCATCAATTAAACTAGGTACAATAATTCATACCATTTTGGTCCGATATAACAAAACTGTCAACATGTTCATGAATGCATAGCCAAAATTCAAGAATTGCCAATCCGAGCACAAGACCACCAACGATATCAACCACACTGTGCATGCCAAGATATATACGTCCTGGAAAAAAATGGGAGAGTCAATTTGTTATGTGTTGATCAAATATGCGCTAAAGAGGTGAATAACTTAATAAAATGAATATTGAAACATACCAAACCCAATAAGGCCAACAAACAAGCAAACACATGCAAATGCCGCTAGTTGAAAGGATGCATCCGAGCTTTCATTGTATGACAAGACATAATGCAAGAGGTACCTGAATATCCGAGAAAACACAAACCAACAAAAATGATTTCTACAGTAGATGTAATCTAGAATCCCGTATTATGTTTTTTGATCAGTGAAAGTTCAACATTCATTACCTATGTGAAAGCTAATTGCTAAACATATTTTTATCTTTAAGCTCATTGAAAATGCATATCATTTAGCAAGAACGTACCCTGATAAGCAGACGGTATTAAGAGTATGTGAAGAAGGAAATCCGTATTCCATTGCATTTTCTTTCTCATCTTTAGTGACCGTCAGTGTTCTCACAAGTGGTGATTTGGGTCTAGGAGCTGACACCACATCCTAGAAACATAAGCAATGAATATATAAACATATATAACATTCACAAACAATGTAATTAAGAACAAACTTTACGTTATACCTTTATACAGTTTCCCGTATAATCACAAAACGCCATCAGGAATGTCATTTGCCTTGCCAATTTCCCATGTCCACTCTACAACATAAAACCACCACCCAATTAATCGAATTCATCACCGCAAAAAACGTCTTTATTAATACAAATGATGTTTCATGATGTGTGAATATAAGGGCTAGTTTGAACTTTAAAGAATCAATTTTTCATAAAGAAGAAAAACTAAATTACCCAGAACAGCAATGGAAGAAAGCCAGTATAAAAAGGAACAGAAACAACTGAAGATAACCCCACAAACAAAGCATCCAATACTGTATGCTGGTATTTCTGCACAAATTCAACAAACTCTTATGTTAATTGCTATCAATCAATAATCCAACACCAAGAAAAGAGAAAGCTAGCAAATTTGAACCCAAAATTATAATAAAACCACATAATAATGAGACTAGTCACACGGGTATTTGACAATTTGTAAGAAAAAAAGTCAAATCTCTTGTTGACATATCATCGAACACCTGGCGGGCATACCTGAATCTGAAGAATAACCGGTAGACCAGAGGCTACAGAACTCGAAACCCATGGTTGGGTCAAAGATCTAATCATTCGGGTCAGATTAAACATCGAAGACAATACAATCCATGTCAAGATTCCACACAAAAACGACACTTGGCATGTGGGTATCATGCTCTCCATTTTTTTTTTTTTTCAATTTGGGTTTTTGTTCTCCCTTGAAGTTATGAAATTTAGGGATCACCGAATGAAAATTGAGTTATTTATATGACTTGGTTGTGGATTTTGGTTGGGAAGAAAATTCAAAATTTCCAGTTGGTCGCCAGCAAGTCGAGGAACCTTCCAAAATGACGATTGTTGGTCTTCCATGAGGCTAAAGAAGTTGAATTTTGACCCAACATTTGGCACCATATGTGACTTAACCAACTAGTTGCCAGTTGGGTTTTTTTTTTTTCTTTTTTAACATCAAAGACCTATGGCTACCTAACACAAATGAACCGCTCTCGTAAATGGATCATCCTTTCGTCCGTAGAATAGAACATGATGACTTGACCCACCTGCTTAGGAGGAAACCTACAACTAGAAAAACTCATTGGCTCAACCCATAGTAAGTTTCTCTAGGCGAGACTCCCAAATGGCCTTTGGTCCAATTGAATTTCAAATGATAAATCTATATTAAATTAAATATGATTTAGGGGTTATTATTCCTCCCAACAGAATAACCAAACTAGTTACTACCACTCAGTCAAGTAAAATAATCGAAATGGTTTTTATGTCTTGAGTTTTTGAAATTTTGTTAATTAAACAATGGGGTTGTGGTCTATTGACAAAGACAAAGTCTTTAGGAGCACTCAAGTTTAGAGGTATAGGAGCTCCTAAAGACAAAGTCTTTAGGAGCTTGTCTTTAGGAGCACTCAATTCAAGGCACACAACTCACATAATTAAAGAAATTTGTTGCTTTAGCAAGAATGATTCTTGTGATGCTTCTTACTAATTAATTAGTGTATACATTTTTTAGTCTATCATTCATTTTAGTAAAATTATCCATGAGCTTCTTCAACATCTCCAACCGTCTTTAACCACAACGGGCCATTGCCAATAGTTTCCTAAACGATGATCCTATGTTATTGTATGCAACTTATCTCATACACTCAACAAGTCTATGTGCTCTATGTGGTTTAGCTAATCAGTTTCTCAAACTAACTACTCCACATTCCATTCTTCCTGTTCCAACTTTCAAACGTCTAAACCAATTTGAGGATGCGATTGAGGACTAGTGTTTTGACACGATCAACTGTTAAGACTACTAGTCAGCATAAAGGAACTAGGATAAAGAATAGTGATTAATGACTTTATAGTTAAAAAAAGGAGGGAGGAAAATGAGTATTTATGACTTTATAGTTAAAAAAAGCGGAGGGGGGTCGACAGATGATGAAGGGGTTTATTAAATACACATTAGAGTGACTTACCCTAGCCTGTTTTACAAGTTGTAAAGGTAAATATCTGTTTTACATGTTGCAAAGGTAAATATCTTGCTTAAACGACCATCCAACTAAATGATTGTTTGTGTTAGTAGTTTCAAAACCAGATACTATACATGTAACTTTAAAGGTACAAAATACGAAACCATAATAATTTTTCGTGTGCGATTGCTCTAATTTCACATCACCATCCACATCACATGTTTTTGAAACCTCACCAATAATTTTGTTAGTTACATTCGAAGTAACTAATTTATTTATTTACACGAATCATTTTGGATTTAGCCATGGAAACTGATAGAAAGGTAGTGTACACCTAATTTGCATTCTTCAAAAGTCAATGTGTCCTTATCGAAAGACTTAACATGTCTATTTATTTATATTAAAATCCTTGGCGTATACAATGTCACATACTATGAAATGAACTTCTCAATACAACTATTCATTGTTAACTAGTAATACACCCCGCGCTTCGCGGCGGATCTCACATATAAGCTTATCCAGTGGACTCGTTCGTATGCGATTTTATTTGCACCATTAAGTTAGCTCCAGGAAAAGTAGATAGTGAACATTTTGTACTTCAAACAATACCACTATGGAAGGTTAGGTCAGTCAAGAGTTGATCAAGTGTATGTCCAAGTCTGTGATGTTATAATTCATACATAATAGCAAACCATGAAAGCAAATGCATTACTGATATTACAACACAACTTTGAGCACTAATCAAACATGGAGTCAAATCGCTTAAAAAATGAATGTAGTCTTGAATATCAACACAATCAGTAAATGAGTTCTTAACTTTTTAAGAACACTAAATCAAGTAGTTTTAGACTTATTATAATAATACAATGGATTAAGAGATAAGATGATTTAATCCATTTCTGATGGTAAATCAATCTTGAACTTACATCGAGTTGAGTAGAACTTGATTCTTCCTCTAAACTTTGGCGTTACAGTTACTATTCTATGAGCCTTGGTTACTCCCAAAGGTGTTCGCTGCCCCTTTTCCAACATCGTCTTCACCGAATTCTCACTCTGCATACATCAGATATATAACCTTTCAATCTACTACTTTTTGCTATTATTAATAACTTCCAAATCCACCATTGTATTGAAGCCATTTGTAACTTCATTTTTTAATTGATTGTTGTTATTAAGAAATTCAACACTAAATCGTACAGATCCGTTTCTAAATATAATTTAGATGACAACATTGAATCTAAGACCGATTGTGAAACCACTTTTGATATGTTATTTGTTAGAATTAAGTAATATTAGAAATGTAAACAAATAGAAGCCGCACACCTATTCGAACCCTAGTCGGCGCTACAACTTGCACCTAGAAACCACGCCGACACTGCCGGAGATGGCAGCGAGGGTTTGTGTCGTTGTAAGCATGTCAATCATCGTCGACAGTTGTCGTTGTGTCCGCTATTGCCCACCACAAAGATTCAGTTCTATCGTCTGAGGTCGTGACTATATTGACTTATCAGAACCCAATAACACGACCATCACCATCCTGCATGTGCGACGGTAGCAAGGCGGCCAGCTGGAGACCATGGCCGACTCCATCTCGAACTCTCCAGTCTCCTTGTCTCTGTCGTCTAACCGCTATCTTCAAACCCTTCATTGTCGTTCGATAGCTTAGATTGAGAAGAACCACCCCAATTTTATCAGTTCGTCAGATGAAGTGATATGCTCCTTCTATTGACCTGTAGCACGGGCCAGATAAGTTACCGGAGCCTTGGCGGGTCCCTTCTCTTTCACGACTGCTCATTCTTTCCGGCTCTCTCTCTCTCTGATTAATCCGTGTGTACAGTGGCGGACCTAGGGTTTTTTTCTAATGGGGTCCATTTTTTTCGATATTCAGATTTTTCGCAAGCAAACGATAGAGTTTACGGGTCAGTTGTCGTTTGGGTCGGGTCAGGATGATTTATTGAAAAAAGCCCAAAAATGGCAGGCCTCTTTATATTCAATTTTGTTTAAAAAACTAGTTTTCAACTTGATGAAAAAAAAATCTCAAAAAAACAGGCCTCTGTATATTCAATTTTGTTTAAAAAAACTTGTTTACAACTGGATGAAAAAAAATCTCAAAAAACAGCTTTTAGCAAGATCGAACTTGTGACCTCACTGTTCGAAAACAAGTAATTAATCACCACACCAGCTTTAGCCTTGATACTATGGGGTCCAACTAAATATTTTTATGGGGTCCTTGAAAAGTTTAATATACCGGATCTACTAAATTTTTAAAAAAGATTGGGGTCCGGGGACCCCAACCCACTCTATGTGGGTCCGCCCCTGCGTGTGTATTTATCAAAGACCAAAACCATAGTGGCTAAATTATGAAACCAAAACACTATATTGGCGCAATCATACGATGATAATTTAAAAAACTTGCAAGTTTTATGCAGCAGGTATATGATGTGATTTATATTTAATCTTAGGCTAGTTTTTTTAATTTTGTATTTGAGGTCTTGCTAACAAAAAAGTAATAACCAGACTAATGAAGTTTGATTGGCGTCAAATTCGTGAACAATGAAACACCTATAGGTAACCTAACAATAACCAAAGTTTGGGATTCCCCTAAAAGTAAAACCAAGTTAGGTTTGTAATTTACTAAAACGTAAATCAAAGATGACCTGAATTTAATGTCGGTGAACAAAATTGAAGTTCATCAATAAAATAACCTAAAACTGAAACAACTAAAAAACATGTACATGAGAACATTGATGAACAGAACTCGGCAAAAATCCAATTAAAGCATTACCCTAACCTGGTTTGGAATCAGCAGCAGATGGAAGACGATCGGTAGTGACGGCGATGCCAATTAGTGTTGATCATCAGCAGATGGAGGACCGTCGGTGGTGATGGTGGTGTCCTGGTGGGTAACTTGCTCTGGAGGGTAGGGAGAGAATGAATGGTCGGGATAACAAAAGTATGGTTAATGGAATTGTAGAAGATTGAAATTACGAAATTACCCACGAATACTGTAGCAAACCTATGTTATCATTTGATATATATAATAACTAGGTTTTACCCCGCCGCGTTGCGGCTGCCTAACACACAAATTCATAACAAAACATCAATAACAACAAAACCAGATCTAATTAGCACACAACTGTTCGACGAAATGCCTCAAAGAACTAAACACACAATTTCACAAGAAAGATCTAGTTGAACAAAACTTGTGTAATGACCTCTGGCAAAGTTGTTAGCAGCATCTTCCTTTACGCTAATGAGCTGCTCAGGATGAAATAGCTGGTGGTAAGTACCAGTTCTCACCTCATCGACCACAGTAGGTTCCAGATCTACAAACACCGCACGCGGCACATGTTTTTCGGCACCGGTCTCACTGAAAAACGTGTTGAAAGCATCATCGCCGCCTCCAACAGTCTTGTCACCAGGCATTTGTCCATCAGGCTACAACAATTTCACAAAAATCTACATCAAACACTGTATGAAATGAAATCATGTTCATATTCAAATTCTGCTTCTTTACCAAATCATGAATCCACCAAAAGTAGAAGTTGCTTGTTACCATAATGTCTAAGTTTAAAACATTAAATCAGTGATTACCTGTACAGCAAATTAACCAAAATGATACCAGTCAAGCAAAAGACTAACTGTTTATATCCTAAAACCACTTTTATACTAACCATTAAACTCACCAAAAACACAGCAGCCTTGTATATATTCACCAGAAAACATCAGCCTAGATATAGCCTTGGTTGGCTGGGTCATCACCTTTTCCCTTCTTCCCGGTTCTTGAATTTTATCTGAAAATTCCAACATAAACTATCAAGTATTAAGCATTCTATCAATATAACTGATACAAACCCCAAAATAATCGAGAAAACAAATATTACCTTGTAGTTAGAGAGTTTAACGTACCAGTCTGGGGTGCGGGTGTTGAGAGATCGCCGACAATTAGAGAGAACAAAGAACCCTCTACAGTTTCCTGTATTAAAAACCTCATTATTGGGATCTTTTAAGCAACATTGTATCACTTGAACTTCAATCGCCATTCAAGAGTCGCAATTATAAAGTCTCAAAACTTCTTAATACTGATGATGACGATTAGTTGGAGCATGGGTGAAATCCCTAAATTTTAAAAGACGATGGTTGAAAGGGGGATGAAATTAGCCAAGAGGCACAAAAAGAGATTCAATATTATCAAATATACACAGCAATTGCATCAGTAAACAACCTCATATTTATATTCAATAACATCAATCAAATTCAAAGTAGTATAAATCAAAACAACGATGTATATAATTCGATTAGCAATCTTACATGCTATAATCATCAAACCTATCATACTCTCCATAAAACTTAACAATAACAATAAATTAAACACAACTTATATCTAACCAAAACTCCTTCTGAACAACACCCCTAAATAAAAAATAAAAGCTTAAAACGAACTTCTCACAATTCCATATCGACATATCTCAGCCTATCGGATCACCGCCGCACTCCACCACCCCTGCCCCTCCGTTGCCGCCACCGTCTCCGCCGCCATCCTCCACCTGCTACTCATTCTCACGACACCCTCCAACCGCCGCCCTCTCTGCCAATCGTCGCCTCCCTCCGTCGACCGGCCGCTCTCTTCAATAGCATTCCACCTCCCTTCTACATGTTTGCTCACATAAGGCGCCAATTCAAGATCTTAATACAAAATACAAACTTCAGTCTTCAATATATGTGTAGTCAGTCTGTAATATTTGTGTATTCATGTAAAAATAGAACATATAAGCAGGTTAAATAAGTAACCTAATCCCAACCGGACCAAAATCTAACCAAATTATGAACCCTAGACCAAAATAAGCAGGTTTGGAACTACAAATGGAAACAAATGATGAACCAAACACCAAAATATGATCAATATCGGACCAAAATCTGACCAGATTGAAACGATGAGAAACCTGGGTGTGCGTTCTTGCGTGACCAAAAGCTAGATTAAAACAATGATGGACCTGCAAAATTGCGTAATCAGGTTAGTCAAAACATACGTGTACGAAGAAGAAACAACATTATTCGAAGATGAAACGGAAAATAGACAGCGATAGGTATGCCGTGAAGCACCGTTGTGGATGTAGGGTTCCGATCTCCGACGTATTTGGCTTGCTATCAACCTCCGTAATCACCTTATAGGCACAAATGACGTATCTGTTTGAGTTAGGGTTTGGGGTATCTTCTAGATGAAGGTGTTCTGGTATCTTCCAGATTTAAATCTTATCTGTGTGTATGTGACTTTCTGTAAAAGGGAGATGAGATGTAGGGGAAATCAAAGGAAATTAACTATGGTGGCGAAAAGCTAAAAGTTTCAAAATTCCCTAGCGCAAACCCATGTTGTCTTTTGATATATATAATAATATGATACATTTTCTAATTTCTAATGTGAATTACTATTATTATTACTTTACTATATATTAATAAAGGAAATGAAATTAATAGTGATTTTAATATTATAACAATAGTTATTTTCTTTGCGTTTTACCTTTAATCTTTTTTTTTTCATATCAGTGGTTAGGATAAGCTTTGTCACACCCCGACCACGTAGAACATACAAAACGTGGCGGAAACGTCGGGGAGTGTTGTAACAGAATTAATTGTTTCAAATCCATGGCAATTAAAGTTTCGTTTTATTAATCAAACAAGAGAGTTACATTGTTTTAAACAAGAAGCAAAGAGTATATAACATAAAGTAACTAGTTCTTGTCTCGTTTTAAGTCACTAAGGCACAGGTCCGCCTAAGTATGTCTTGATAAGTCCAATGCATCATCTCCTGAAAACACATGTGAAAATAGGTACGTCAGCATAAAAATGCCTGTGAGATACATAGGTTTTGTGAAAACAGAATTCATGACTTATGTTTGAGAAAATGTTTAGTCATGAACCTTGTAATTTGCTTTGTCTTGTAAATCATTTGAAAAACGATAAGACCAGATGATATGTATAAATAAGAGAATAATGTATGGTTAAATGAATAACCATGTAAAAATGAGTTTGTATAAGATCAGTTGTTTGTAAATCAATGTCTTGTAAAAAGTATGTTATTTGTATAAAATATTATATGTCTCAAATTGAAATGATTGAAATAACGCTACAATATGTGATATCATACAAACACTTATATATAGGAAGTACCAGTGGCGTATCCACCATGCTTGTATCATATTACACACGCCTCGTTACTTAAATCACTTACTCCAACCAAACCACCAAGATGTAATGATTAACGATTGTAGAAATGTTTATGTATAGTCAAATGTCTATTGTCAAATGTAAATCATGTCAACAGATACAAATGGTTCACACGGTTCAACAGTTACAAATGGTTCATATAATCAAAGGGTTACGACGGTTCACATAGTCAAATAGTTACAACGGTTCAAAATGTAGTATAATGTGTTCATATGCTGGATGAGCATATGCAACAGAAATGCAATGTAAAACAATGTACTAAGTATGCACACAATGGACATACATAGCATGAAATGTAATGTAGAACGATGTACTAAGTACGCACACAATGGGCATACATAGCATGTAATGTAAAACGATGTACTAAGTACGCACACAATGGGCATACATAGCATGTAATGTAATGAAATCGTGTACTATAATGTACTAACGAACATAGCAGGTATATGATGTGAAAACAGGAAAGCACGAAAGTAACAAGTAGGCACATGTGTTCCACCCCAAAACAGTTTGAAAACAGTAAAAGAGGGGTCTATGTACTCACATGAGATTGCTCAGAAGTCCTAAGATAACCACCAAGCAATGCTAGAGATCACGGAATCAAACGACACCTAATATAGGGAACTATGTTAATAAACCGGACCTAGATCGGAGGATCGGATAGGATGAGGGTTCGTAAACCAAACGAGTATGGAGACTCGTGTAATATGGTTTAACAAAGCCTACATACTAAATGAAACCTAACATAAGTGCTTTCGACCCATTACGACCCGTTTAGGTAGCTTATGCTACTTTAACGCGTCGTTCGCGTGAAACGCGTTCGGACCGCCTAACTAGTCCTATGACAAGTAGAATATGCCTTAACATGCCTAATATTGTTTCCAAATCAGTTTAGATGTCAAAAGTTATGTCACATATGTTTATAATGAATTTTGGCATCAAAGGGGTATTTTGGTAATTTACCTAAGGCATATAAACTACCTATCATACAACTATTCAAACGATGTGACCATAGGGTATAACCTCGGAAGGTTATTCCCTATATACTATGGTCACCTAATGTATTTGGTCGGATCCTAATGATCGACCAAAATGGGTCGGGTTCGAAGGTATAAGCGATTTATCAGATCGCTTACCCTTACGACCCTAGACAACGTGGTAATCAGTAGGCATAGTCACAAAGGACTATAACCATCGTGATTACAATCACGTTGCGAAGTTCAAACGAACTTCGCATTGACCAAAACTGGTCAACGCAGAAAGTCAAACAAAGTTTGACTTTCGGACTCGAAAAGCAATAAAAGAACGAAAGAATACTTACGAAGGGTCCCCGAATGCTAATCTAGATCAAAATAGCTCAGGTATGAAACAAAGGTTTCAACTTAGAGCACATTAGATCAGATTCTAGTGGGTTTAGAAGTTAAGTGGGTTGGGTATTTATAGGATTTCCCGAACCGTTAGGATCGTTTCTTGGAAAACGTGATCGAATCTCGTGCGTACACTTGTTGGAAAGTTGTGGTAACTAAAAATGGCCCCTAATGAGCTGAAAGGTCAAGTGTGGGTTTGTGGTTGTGAATTAAACAGCTGTAATCTGCTGACAAATCGATCTTATCTGATCTGAGACCCTGACGCGGGCCGCGTAAAGATGCACACAAACCTTACGCGGGCCGCATGGCCATGTCTGATCAGAACCAAGTTTGTTAAATGACAGTTTCAGTCCCTGTTAGGTGTTTATGCCATTTCCGACACTTCTAAGGCCCGTAGAGCCAACTTTAAGGCCCTAAAATGATGCCTAAACATTGTGGACATGAAACATGCTCAAAAATATGCCGGATGTTGGTTCGTTTGGTCGTACGATCGCGATGTTCGCTTAATTACGACGGAATGCGCATAAGCGCGAAAAACGATCCAAATGACGCGACGAATGGATTTTTCTTATCCCAAACACTAAAATAAAATGTTTTAGTGCTTACATAAATTTTTGGATGTCCGGGTGTATTCAGAACGTAAGTTATGCGCGAAAGTGCAAACTTGTGCACTTTTTGACGCTTTTAGTCCCTGAATGACCCAAAAGTTTATTTTAGCATACCGAACACCTCAAAGCCTATTTCTAAGATATGTAAAGGATATTTATGGTATGTTTAACTTATGGTCATGTTCCAGAATGTTCGTTACAGTTCAAATTGGCATACTTTCGCAGTTTGTCAAGTTTAGTCCCTGTAAGCGAATTAACTTGTTTTTGCCATACCAAACCTTCCAAAACTTATTTCTAAGTTATGTAGAGGTTATTTAAGGTATGTTAAGCCTATTTCACTATTCCGGAGTGTTCATTGCATTAAACTGGTTATATCTACGCATCAGAGCGCGTATAACCCTCCAGAAAGCGATTTAAAGCTTGAAATCGAACAAGAGTTGATATGTGCAAATGATTCACATATTTTTACAAATCCCAAGTATGAAATACAATATTTCATTGGTTTGGAATTTGTTTGATGGTTGAAGTGACACAGGTGTCACAGTCTCCCCTACTTTAGGAAATTTCGTCCCGAAATTTATTTGTAGGAGTCTATTCGTGACTTTGTGTCAAATAACCATTAAAGATAAGTAAGGCATAATCCTGTTATTTCTCTTTAATGGACATTTTTCAGAAATAAAAAATGAACGGAGTTATTTTCAACAGGCATTCTTCATAAACGAAAAAGAACGGAATGAGTCATTTTCCACAATTTCTTCAGAAACGAAAATGAACGGAATTAGTCATTTTCCACAACCTCTTCAGAAATGAAAATGAACGGAATGAGTCATTTTCCACAATCTCTTCAGAAACGAAAATGAACGGAATGAGTCATTTTCCACAACCTCTTCAGAAACAAAAATGAACGGAATGAGTCATTTTTCACAATTCCTTCAGAAACGAAAATGAACGGAATGAGTCATTTTCCACAACCTCTTCAGAAACAAAAATGAACGGAACGAGTCATTTTTCACAATTTCTTCAGAAACGAAAATGAACGGAATGAGTCATTTTCCACAATTTCTTCAGAAACAAAAATGAACGGAACGAGTCATTTTTCACAATTTCTTTAGAAACGAAAATGAACGGAACGATTCATTTTCCTTAATTTCTTCAGAAACGAAAATGAACGGAACGATTCATTTTCCTTAATTTCTTCAGAAACGAAAATGAACAGAATGAGTCATTTTCTACAATTTCTTCAGGAATGAAAATGAACAGAATGAGTCATTTTCCACAATTCCTTCAGAAACGAAAATGAACGGGATGAGTCATTTTCCTTAATTTCTTCAGAAACGAAAATGAACGGAATGAGTCATTTTCTACAATTTCTTCAGGAATGAAAATGAACGGAATGAGTCATTTTCCACCATTTCTTCAGAAACGAAAATGAACAGAATGAGTCATTTTCCACCATTTCTTCAGAAACGAAAATGAACAGAATGAGTCATTTCTAGACACACGACCAAACTTGTTGTGGTTTTTGTGCACTGAATTTCATAATTATGTATGCATCCATAATTACGCAATTCCTTGCACAGTCCGCACAATTTGTTTGTAATGTGAAGGGGAGGAAAAATCAAACCTGTGATGAGTGTGACTAGACTACCATAAGGTCCCTTTTAATTAGATCGACAATGATCCTTTTAATTAGGCCACCAAGGAGTCCTTTCAGCTATCTCATCACATGATATTCCTAACCAGATTTTTGGATCAATCTGTTTAACTAGACCACTCAAGGGGTCTAATTATGGAATAGTACAATATAATCCAAGCGTCTTTACTATTACGTAAAAGCCCATTGAGGATTTAATATAGTACCTTTGGATATCCTACTATGAATTCCTTATGCAAAGATATGGAAGATTCTACGAGGATTTGGATAACAAAACTTGGATTACACAAAAACATAAAAGGGAACACATAAGCACATAATCACATAGTTGTTTAATTTGATTATTAATTTGTTATTAACTTGTTATCGATTGAAAATGGATATGGAAACCAGTTGATAGACTTCGATGTCCTCTGGGATCTATCTGAAAAGATAGGAAGATCTCCCAAAAATTCGATTTTGTTTTCAAAGAAACGTAATATTTGGATGTCCGGGTGTATTCAGAACGTAATAAGCGCGAAAAACGATCCAAATGACGCGATGAATGGATTTTTCTTATCCCAAACACTAAAATAAAATGTTTTAGTGCTTACATAAATTTTTGGATGTCCGGGTGTATTCAGAACGTAAGTTATGCGCGAAAGTGCAAACTTGTGCACTTTTTGACGCTTTTAGTCCCTGAATGACCCAAAAGTTTATTTTAGCATACCGAACACCTCAAAGCCTATTTCTAAGATATGTAAAGGATATTTATGGTATGTTTAACTTATGGTCATGTTCCAGAATGTTCGTTACAGTTCAAATTGGCATACTTTCGCAGTTTGTCAAGTTTAGTCCCTGTAAGCGAATTAACTTGTTTTTGCCATACCAAACCTTCCAAAACTTATTTCTAAGTTATGTAGAGGTTATTTAAGGTATGTTAAGCCTATTTCACTATTCCAGAGTGTTCATTGCATTAAACTGGTTATATCTACGCATCAGAGCGCGTATAACCCTCCAGAAAGCAATTTAAAGCTTGAAATCGAACAAGAGTTGATATGTGCAAATGATTCACATATTTTTACAAATCCCAAGTATGAAATACAATATTTCATTGGTTTGGCATTTGTTTGATGGTTGAAGTGACACAGGTGTCACATCCTTTTTGCGTCTCCGCCCCTTCGGGTTGTGTTTCCGGAACAACATCGGGTTCGTGTAGTGGGGAGCCGAAAGCTTGAGCCGACCCGAACGCTTGAGACGACCCCATTCCGTCGGTGTTTTGATTCGGGTTCCACCCGTAGAGATTCGGGTCCCAACAAAGCGGTTGGTTCAAAAGATTCATGAACCCGACATTTTGTTGACTGTAATCGACAAAACCGGCACCTAAAGGGGTGGGTCGAGTGGGAACCGGTGACACGGGGCGGGTAGGATTACCACTTTGGTTTGGGTCCGCACTCGATCGGGGAGGAATAAAACCACGGTTGTAGGGATTCATTGTATAAAATCTGTGGATTTAAAAAAAAAAAAACTAGAGAGAAATGTGAGTTGAGAGTGTGTAGGTTTTATAAAAATATGGGAGAAGGGGGTATTTAAAGGGAATTTTGAAAATTAAATGAATAATTTTTTTTTTTACATTTGACCGTTTTCAAACGGTTGTAAATTCAAAATAAACAACACATCACGCCGCTATGTCTATCGCGCCGTTCAAATTTTCCGGGCTATAGCGCCCCGCGTGGCGGTGTGCATGGCGCCGTCCGGCGCTATGTGAGGGTTTTGGGCGGTATATGGAGCCCCATTACACACAGTCTTAAGAGCATCTATAACTAGAAGTATTTTTTCTTATAAGGGTGTCTAGTTGTCACCTGCTCAACCAATCCACTTCTTTCTCTCTCTTGTCCTACTCACATAACACAAAACACATATTATCACTCCTCTCTCCTACATCACATTCGCACAACCTTCTTCCCTCAATTTTTTCTCATTTTTCTGCACATACATCATCACACTCTCTCTCTCATCCACCTCACACCCTCTCTCCTCCACATCACTTTCTCTCTCTTTAAAAATATCAAAAAACCTTTCTATTGTAGATGCTCTAACTGCTGATGTGGGGCTGCCCATTAGTAAAGGTACATGTTTCTTAGAGATAAAAAAAAAAAATTAAACCATTAACTTGGTTTCAATGGTTTCTTTGGTCAAACTCAGTTATTGACGGGTAAAAGATTGGGCTAAGTGTGATGAATGACGTGACAAAAAAAATATAAAAAAAGGATATGTGGGAACCCATTTCTAGTGGCATTGATTTGAGAGGTAAAGAATATAAGCCGAAATTCTCAGCCCATTGGCTTCACTTCAAAGTTAAAAGATAAGATTCCAACTAGTGGTCCAACTAGTGGTTGTGGACCAAACAAATCGGCATTACGTACCCACAAATGTTTTTAATTTGGGGTTTCCCCACAATTCTATCCCCAAATGATTAAAAAATATTTTTTTATTCATTTCCTCATATCTCAATAGATCAAAACCCGTCATCAATATTTAAAAATGCATGATTATTGAAGTATTTATGCTTTTTGTCATAAATTTTCACTTTTAATATTCGCTTCTTCTATAATTACAATTATAGTTAGCTTGACCCATCAAATAGCCTAACCTTTTATTTTTCAAAATTGTCATCATTTTGATGGCTAATTTCAAAAGTCTAATTTGAGCCGATAAATTGAGCCGATTTAGGTGGTAGTTGGGATAACCACCTACCATTAATCGAATTCTCCTACAACAATAGCTACCATACCAGCATCAAGGCTGCGCCTTTCGAGGCCTTATACGGTAGAAAGTGTATGACGCTCGTTTGTTGGGCGGAAGTTGGAGATGTCCAATTATCAGGACCAGAGATAGTCTTTGAGACGACGGACAAGATTGTCCAGATTCGTGACCGTCTCAAAGCTGCCCGAGATAGGCAGAAGAGTTACGCAGATCCAAAGCGTAAATCCTTTCACTTCGAAGTAGGTGACAAGGTACTGCTTAAAGTATCACCCTGGAAGGGGGTGATGCGATTTGGTAAGAAATGCAAGCTAAGCCCGAGATACATAGGACATTTCGAGGTTATCGAACGTGTCGGGTCAGTTTCCTGTAAGTTAAACTTACCTGAAGAGCTCAGTGGAATTCACAATGTGTTCCACATCTGCAATCTGAAGAAGTGCTTCGCTGATGAATCACTGGTTATACCACATACAGATGTGCATATAGATGAGAGCTTAAAATTTGTGGAAAAACCATTGTCGATTGAAGATCGACAGGTTAAGAAGCTTCGAAGGAAGCATGTGCCTATTGTAAAGGTCAAATGGGATGCCCGTAGAGGACCCGAATACACGTGGGAGGTTGAGTCCACAATGAAAGAAAAGTACCCTTATTTGTTTCAGTAAATCTCGAGGTCGAGATTTCTTTTAAGGGGTGAGGATGTAACACCTCGAAAATTCACGTCCTATAATGTGTTGACACGTGTCATATGTTTGAACATGTGAAAGAATGTTATAAAAGGATTAAAGTTGACAATCATGGAAAGTATGTGAATATACGGGTTCTAAATGTCAACAGTGAATAAAAATATTGTACATTAACCCTACATGATGCTCATACATTCAAACGAATAAATCATGGATCATACGAAGCTAAATATGAAAGAAAATGAGAGATTACAAACTACAGGGGTTAAATGTGTCAACATGTTTAAGTTATACCTCTGAGTGACCTTTTAGCAAACCCGAAGCTTTGTAACGGATAATTATGCTCACTAGAATGCACGATATAAATTTCATAAAGTTTCGTTATCGTATGAGAAAGTTATGATCAAATTCGTATGCGAGGGGTTAAAAGTGTCAACGAGGAAGTTTAGGACTTTTCGGGTGACAATAAAGTTAACCGAGGACTAAACAAAATGGGTATATGTCTTAAAGCCCCTATAAATCAATTTGGAGGGTTCAAGATGCAAGAAAATGAAGTCTAAACAAAGTTTGAAGAGCCAAGGATCAAAACGCAATAAATCAAAAAATCTGATTTGATCAGACAAGGCCTCGCGCCACGCGAAGCCCCAGGGGGGGGTCTACGAGTGCCGCGAGGGACTACCAGTTCCGCAAAAGTTGGGTTTTTGCCTGCTAAGTGCTTTCTACTCGACTTTTATCCGATTTTCCACATAATGGGCGACCCCTAAGTGACTCCTAGACATTTAGGGACACTTGTTAGTGATCAAACATCGGTTGTAGCATTGTGTGTCAATGATCCATGTGTTCTTGATCACTATATAAAGGCCCTTGTTGCAACCAAGTTCTTCACACCTTCCTTCAGCCTTCTGATCATTTCTGGAGCTCAAGACTTCTCTCAAGTGATCACTAATCAAGCTTAGGACTTCAGTAAGTATGCTTAACCTTTCTTAGTTAAGTTTTTGCTTAGTTTTAGCTTAAAAGTCAAACCGTCGTAATTAACGGTTGACTTAACGATTAATCACTAATGGTTCAGTGATTAGTCGAATTGAAAGTAGTTATAAGTTGGTAATTATGTGGGTAATAAACTCTTAAAAGGGTTCCCCCTGATTCCCACTCTAACTAGGTCAAATGTCGGGTCAAACTTGTTAATAAAAAGTCAACAGGATACTTAGTTTCTAATTTATGCATGATTAGCAATGTAGAACACATACAACCTGTTTGATCATTAATATAACTTGGTAATTAGTGTAAGAACATGTCTAAACATGTTCAACCCAACAATTTCCTGTTTAGACCCGGTTCGGAACCGAAAGTCGCAAAGCTTTGACTTTTGCTTTGACTTCAGTTCTGACCCGTTATGGTATGTTTTAGAAATACCTTAGGGCTTCATTTGGACCAGGTTACATGCTAGTATAACCCTCTGTGATTATACACCATGGTTCATTAGTTAACCAATTAATACGCATGATTCCGTTAATTGCTCATATGTTGACCATTATGCCCTTTTCACCTTAAAATGTGATTTTTGAAAATGTAAAAGAGTAGAAACCTTAATTACTGATATATAAACTTGTACCCAAAGTTTGACATCAGTTTGAGGTGTAGTTTGAGAGTTATGCTCATTAGCGTAAATTGAAAGCTTTATGTTAATTAAACGACATAATTAGCGTATAGCCTATTTAAACATACTTTTTGGTATCAAACTTATTACCCACTGATGTAATATATTATTTTGGGATTTTTGAAGATTTTTAATTAATTTTAGGCTGAGCATAACTTATAGTCGTAGGCTTAATCCGGTAATTGTCGGTTTTGCCCTTACGGGCTATAAAATGAGTTTTACATATCTAATCGACTCCAAACCTTTTGCTACTGATTACATATGATAAATAAATTATTTTAAGCCTTATGGAATAATAAAAATATCAGCTTTATGTATAGAACCCGGAAATGGCTTCTAATCGCCTTTTTAAGCGTTTTAACGCATAGTATGTACTAGAATTATTTTAAACATACAAGAGTTGATACCTACTGATATTTGAGGAAAATCATAATATTTTAATAGTAAGCAAAAGTTGTTTAACTCAGATTTCAGTTTTGAGCCTTACGGCTTATGTGAAATACCAAAATGCCCCTACGATGCATAGTTTGGTTAAAATTGATAAATTTCACATATAAACTTTACCATACTGTTATAACTTGGTAAACTAAGTATTTTTGATGATTATATCAGACCTGTAACTCAGGTTAATACTTAAACTCTTTTATAACCTTGAAAATGACCAAACTACCCCTACGGGGCATAGTTTGTGTTTAAATTCGTTTCGGGCATAATAAAAGACATCTTACTGATGTCACAACATATTTGAAGCATATTAACTTAGGAAACCTGTATATGGCTCTAATAATTACCCGTTACGCTTATTACGCGTTCGGTTCGGTTTATGTAACTAGTTTACATAAATTAGCCGAAACGGGTCAAACCTTATCGGTTTTATCTCAAAATCCAGAATGTGTATGAAATACCCATATTAAGCAAGTCTCTGAACTTGTCGGGTCTAAATCACATTCTATCCGGTCTTCGCTTAATAGTGCGTACGAACCATATCATTGAAACTAACCGGTCTAAGCTTAAGCTTAACTAAAGACCCGTTAGGATTCTAATAGGTTATTATAAACCTTCGTTCCAGATTAGGAGGACCAGTAAAAGCTACTTGAAATTTGCTTATTGTGATTAATACTTTGCTCAGGTAAATACTTTTAACTTATTTTCCCTATACGGGCTTGGGTTACGGTATATAAAATACCGCTTGGCCGGGCATCAAATCTTCCATCGTTTGGTGGTTAATTGAATAATTTGATCGGCCCGTTTAAATCGTCTTGTTTACTTAAAGCCTTTGGGGGGTTAATGACCATGTCCCGGATATCCCTGGCATCATTTTACGAAATGGCCACGACTTAAGCGCGGGGTGTAGGCGTACACCCGTCAGTGCACAAAAGAATAATGTGGTGTGTCTATTGATCTTTAACCCGGACACGATCCGGGCTACTAAACGCACAAGGAACATGTAATTCATTCACAAGATTATATATTTAAATAATTCTCCCAAGTTATAAAAATGTTTATGCCACGTGCATCCAAATCAATTTTAATCATTTTCCAAAATGAGTCAGTTGATTGTATTTACCAGTGTAAACTGACGTATTTTCCCAAAAATATTAAATGCAGGTACTAAGCGTAATTGGCTGGGATTTCTCCTTAGCATCAATAGAAGTCTCGCAAGCTTAAGATGCCTAAAGTCTGTTGAACTACTGTTTCTTATTTTCGATCCATCTGTGGATAAACTATCAACTGTTTGTGATACACGATATTACAATATTTTATTCGGTTGAAATGTATCTTTAAATTGCTTCCGCTGTGCATATTAAATATTGTGTTGTTTGACTATTATGTTGCCAACCACGTCACGATACTCCCCACCTGGCCCACCGGTGACACGTGGAAATCCGGGGTGTTACAGGTTGGTATCAGAGCCAACATTGAGTGAATTAAACACTAGTCTTTTGTGTTTAATCTCAATAACACAATTGCACATATCTAAACTTTCGAGTCTAGACAAATAACATAGGACAAATTCCACCTTGTTTGGTTTTTGTTTTGTCCTTTATTTTATATATATTCTTGTCGTTATCTCATGTTGTATTGACAGGATTAAAAATGCCGCCAAGATTCTTCCGAAGAAGAAGACGAGGAAAGGGGCCAATCACCGCCCCCAATGACAACGAGGCAGGACCTTCGCATGTGCGAGCTCCTTCTTCCACCGAGAGTAACGATCCTCGACAGAACCGGAGGAACCTCTTCGAGCCGGCTAGATGGTCGGTTTCGCACAGTTCAACACCTCCTGTTCATAACCCTTATGGGCCACAGCCGGAGTATGAGCCCAACAACCCTCAACCTTCCTACATACCTTTACAGCGATCCTTATTGCACAATTCTTTTGGTGACCCTACACCTGCTTTTAGGGGCCGGTTCAACCCGGCGAACTATATACAAGAACCAGTGGGTTTTAACCCATTGGGACCGGAGGACCACTTCTCGGGAGACAACGCTATGGATATGGACGAGGACACGGATCCCGTCGAACCTGCCAGTGGTACACCGAACCATCCCATTGAGATCTCATATGGTTCATCTTTTCACGGATCACCCTACCATGGTCCGGACAGTTACATGGCGCGATTTAACCAGCACGAGTGGTACTTTACACCCTCGCACCATTCGTCGCCTCATCATCAGCAGCAGCAGGATCCCTCTGTGGATTCTCGATTCGTGGCAGTCACGCCACCACCTCCACCGCCACCAGTTCAGCCGGCAGCTCTGCAACCGCCGAGGCGTAGGAGAACCGGAGCGCGGATGTCCGCGCGAGGAGGAGATTTCCATTTCTGCTCTCCTCGACAATCAAGTGGCAGTCATTATCCGCCACTTCAAGAAGATCCACAAATGGGTGGACCTTCACACCCAGTTGCACCGCAACCACCACCAATGGGTTTTGACAACCCGATTCCAGCATACACGGGTTCTATGGCGTACAACCCGTTTGAACAACCAGCTCACACCAACTACGGTTACGCTGAAGCCGACCCTATAATCCGGACACAATCGCAGCCGCCACGATTTTCTCCCCCAGAACGGGAGGAAATTCTTCAGAGACTGGATCAGGTTGAGCGAGACTTTCACCGCGACCGTAGGGAGAGACAAAGCTTCTTCCAAGGATTGACAAGCTTGATCAAAGGGAAGAGCAAGAAGGACCACTGAATCCTTCCAATTGTTGTTAAGCCCCTGCGTGGGCCAGTCTTGCTGTATAAACCCCTGCGTGGGTATGCTTGTTTGTTTTGACCCCTGTGTGGGTCTATCTTTCTGTTGACCCCTACGAGGGTATGTTATTGTTTAAGTCCCAGCGTGGACTATTATGTTATTTGTGTAAATCCTTGCGTGGACTATTATGATGTTTATTGTTAAGCCCCTGCGAGGGTAAGTCCTTGTTTAAACCCCTATAAGGGTAAGTTTGTTTATTTAAAAAGTCCCGTTTAGGGCGACGTGTAACCTTTTAATAAATTAATGGAATGTAAGTTTATAAATTTCATGTTTGCCATTATGTGCATAAATAAATTATATATGAAATAAATAAATCAAAATCATTTCTTTTAATAAAGGATCTGCCTATTTAAATATTGAATAAGAATCTTAAGAGTGAAACCTAGCCTGAGTGTCATTATGAAGACCTGGCCATGATGGTAAGACCTGTTTAAAAGATTCAAATCCCTGTTAACATCTGTAAACATGTTAACGCTCCTGGCAGACGTGATTCATTAAAATCACACACGTCATTCTTATTATTGGATTCTTCAAAAGATTCCTAACCCAATTTAATGATCTCTGAATCATGGGTTTAGATCATCAATTGAGATGATCATATTTTGACCATACGTGGTAATATAGCGCCTACGGGCCCTGCTCCTTTCCATATGAGCCAAAAGACAGTGGTAGCGATGACTCCCTGTCAGATAAAGGTAATGAACTAAGGTTCAAACCTTCATGCTTTGATTCTCTGAAATCATGGCTTATAATTTATAAATGTCCTTGTGACTAGGCCTGTTGTGCCAGTATACCTTTATGTTTTGATTCTCTGAAATCATAGCTTATAATTTAAAATATCCTTGTGACTAGGCCTTTTGTGCCACAAATAAAACTGTTATTGTTTTATAATTAGGATAAGTTATAATAGAAATCCTAAATAAATATGATTAATAAATTAACCAAATATGGTCTCTGTTTACCATGGTTAATGAATTACCCTAAGGGGCAATTCCATAATAAACTCCCAAATAAACTATTGTCCTTGTTTTCTGTAACAGTTCAATTAAAATGGCTAATTCGGACGAAATTAATAGCCATCCAGTGGAGAATATTGATAACGCCCGAGTTCATTTAACGGGTGCTGAGTTGAAAGCGTTGGTAGACGACGCAGTTACAAAAGCCTTGGAGTGGCAGTACGAAGAGTATAGTGGGACTCGGAGTAGGACCCTATCTACTCCGCATTCGAAGCCACCTTCCAAAAAGGAAGAGCCCAAGAAAGATGATGATAGACTTTCCTCAAATCACCACAGTGCTCCATCTCAGCAGGTTGTACTAAATCAAGAACCCCGTAGTAAGGGTTGCTCCTATAAATACTCCGTTTCGTGCAAGCCCAGAGATTTTACTGGGGAAAAGGGAGCAATTGACTGCATGACGTGGTTAGACGAGATGGACACAGTTGTGGATATCAGCGAGTGCGCTGAGAGGGATATAGTCAAGTTTGTGTCGCAATCTTTTAAGGGTGAAGCTTTAGCATGGTGGAGATCACTGATTCAAGCCACCGGGAAAATCCCATTGTACAACATGTCATGGGATCAATTTGTTGCCCTCATCAGGGAAAATTACTGCCCCCAGCATGAGGTTGAGAAGATAGAGTCTGATTTTCTATCATTGGTTATGACAAACCTTGACTGTCAAGCTTACCTCACGAGCTTCAACACAATGTCCCGGTTGGTTCCGTATCTGGTAACCCCGGAACCAAAAAGAATAGCTCGTTTTATCGGTGGTTTAGCCCTGGAAATTAAGGCAAGCGTAAAGGCTTCTCGGCCAGCTACTTTTAGATCTGTAGCTGACATATCTTTGTCCCTCACTCTGGATGCGGTCAGGCAAAGATCGCTGAGGAACAAAGATGCTGAGAAGAGAAAACGTGAAGATGATAATTCACGGAGGTCGAACAAGAAGCACCGTGGAAACGGTGACAACAAGAAGGGATCTGAGTCAAGGAAGGATGGGCACCAGTCTGGTGATAAGCCCAAATGCAAGATTTGCAAGAAACAACACTTTGGAAAGTGCAGACTCGAATCAAACTCGCAAAGAACTTTTGCTTGCGGGATATGCTAGTCCAAGGATCACAAGACCTTGGATTGCAAAAAGCTGAAAGATGCAACTTGCTACAGCTGTAATGAGAAAGGGCACATTAAAACCAACCGCCCTAAATACGCCAAGAAGCCTGAAGAGGCCAAGAAGACCAATGCTAGGGTCTTTAGGATGGATGCGAAGGAAGCGGTTCTAGACGACAATGTGATTACAGGTACTTTCCTTGTAAATGATGTTTATGCAAGAGTACTTTTTGATTCAGGCGCTGATAAGTCTTTTGTAGATCATAAGTTTTGCAAATTGCTGAATTTACCTATCAAAACCTTGAGTATAAATTATGAGGTAGAGTTAGCAGATGGTACCATAGAAACCGTCTCAACTGTGTTAGATGGATGTGTTATATCCATTAAGAACCACTCTTTTCCTCTGTCTCTACTTCCCTTTAAGTTGGCCGGTTTTGACATAGTTTTGGGTATGGACTGGTTATCTTATAACCAGGCCCAAATCGTCTGCAACAGAAAGCAAGTGGTGATTAAGACTCCGTCTGGTGAATCACTTACCATTCGGGGAGATACCCAGTATGGACTGCCTGAGCAAGTGACTATGCTCAAGGCTTCAAAGTGTTTAAAGAAGGGTTATGTCATCTACATGGCACAAGTGATTATTGATGAGCCTAAACCGAAGATAGAAGACATCCCCGTCATTTCTGAATACCCTGAAGTTTTTCCTGAAGAACTACCTGGTTTACCACCAGATAGGCAAGTGGAATTCAGAATTGATATCATCCCTGGAGCAGCACCAGTTGCTAGAGCACCTTACAGGTTAGCACCAACCGAAATGAAGGAGTTGAGGACGCAACTGGATGAATTGCTAGCTAAAGGTTTCATTAAACCTAGTTCATCTCCTTGGGGAGCACCAGTCTTGTTTGTCAAAGAAGAAGGATGGATCGATGCATCTGTGCATCGATTACCGTGAGCTTAATAAGGTCACGATAAAGAATAGGTATCCTTTGCCCAGGATCGACGATTTGTTCGATCAATTGCAAGGGGCAAGTTATTTCTCGAAGATTGACTTAAGGTCAAGCTACCACCAACTGAAGGTTAGAGATGAAGACGTTCACAAAACTGCATTTAGAACTCGTTATGGTCATTACGAGTTCCTAGTGATGCCTTTTGGGCTCACTAATGCACCAGCCGCGTTCATGGACCTCATGAATCGCGTTTGCAAGCCTTACTTAGATAAATTCATCATCGTTTTCATCGACGACATTCTTATTTACTCGAAGAACCAAGCTGACCATGAGAAACACCTTCGCTGTATTCTCAAACTTCTACATCATGAGAAACTCTACGCCAAATTTTCCAAGTGTGAGTTTTGGCTTCGAGAAGTCCAATTCCTTGGACATGTGGTGAGTGAGCGTGGTATCCAAGTGGATCCCGCTAAGGTAGAAGCAGTTATGAACTGGAAGGAGCCTGAAGGGGTAAGGTCCCAAAAACCTCATAAAAAGGATTTGAGACCATACCACAAACTGGCTTTTTCAACCTTTTTAACCTTGCGCGGCCGCGCGTGGGTCTTAGTAAAGGAAGAAAGCAATCAGTAACTTATAGTCGCGCGCCCAAAGGATAACATGAATCCTTGCGCCTTCTCCAATTTAACAAAGGATTAAAACCTTTTGTTCAAATACCTCCGCCTAAATATCCACACTTGGATATTATTTTACCCAGACTTGGGATTTACTCATCTGTGTCCACACGGTAAGGTATCACACCAGATTATAACAATAATCTTCTAGAAAGAAATACAATCGTGCACCACCCAGACGGTTATAACCGTCTGGACACGTGTCGTCATCACAAGCAACCCTGGAATCACAACGAAGGCATGCAATTGGAGAGTAATCTCCAATTAATCACTTTCCACGTGGCAATTCCCCAGCCGTAGATCAAACCCCGATCCGTGTGCATTCACATCGGATCAAGGCAACTTAACGAAGGATCAAAGAACTTAACGGAAGAAAACATAACCGCTACGACGTTAGCATCTTCCGTCATCTTTTCAATAACAGGTTTTCCCTCCCAAACTCCCGGTTATAAATATGAGAACTGTTCAGGTATAAACTCAGATCACACTCACTTCTCAAATACTTTCTTCTCCATTACCAATACTTATTCTGACACCGGAGTCGGGTCAAGGAGAGAACCCTCTTCTCCCCTTGGCGAGGCTAACGGTGTTCTTTTTTGCAGAATCACCGGAGAAGAAGTTCAGCTGCAACTGAATCAACCGAGAGAGAGCTAACCCTTTTATGCGGATTCAAACCCCCTAACTATCTCGGTTCCGACCATTTAGTTAGTGTTTCTTCAGAGCCAAAGACGCCTACAGAGATTCGTAGCTTCCTGGGATTGGCAGGATATTACAGGCGTTTCATTGAAATTTTTTCAAGGATTGCTGCACCCCTAACCTCCTTAACTAAGAAGAAGGTTAAGTTTGTTTGGGGCCCTAAACAGCAAGAATCTTTTGATATCCTTAAACAGAAGTTGAGCAATGCTCCTGTATTGACGTTACCTGATGGAATCGAAGAATTTGTAGTTTATTGTGATGCATCTCACACTGGCATGGGGTGTGTGCTTATGCAGAAAGGCAAAGTTATTGCCTATGCATCACAACAGTTAAAGGTGCATGAAAAGAATTACACCACCCACGACTTGGAGTTGGGTGCCGTTGTATTCGCACTAAAACTGTGGAGGCATTATCTTTATGGAATCAAGTGTGTGATCTATTCTGATCACAAGAGCCTCCAGCACCTGTTTAATCAGAAGGATTTAAACATGAGGCAACGCCGTTGGATGGAGACTTTAAATGATTATGATTGTGAAATCAGATATCATCCCGACAAGGCGAATGTAGTCCCTGATGCCTTGAGTCGAAAGGAAAGGGTGAAACCCATCCGAATCAATGCCAAGCGCATGGAGATAAAGAACAGTTTGACTGAAAGGTTGTTAGCTGCACAGAAGGAAGCTGTGTTGGAAGCTAACTATCCTAATGAAAAGCTAGGAGTAACTGAGGAGCAGTTATCTCTTGGCAAAGACGGAACTCTGAGATTGAATGGACGAATATGGGTTCCAATTTATGGAGGACTTCAAGATGTTATTCTTCAGGAAGCCCATAGTTCCAAATATTCCGTTCATCCTGGAGCTGATAAAATGTACCAGGATCTAAGGGCAAATTATTGGTGGATAGGCTTGAAAAAGTCTGTAGCTGCCTATGTAGCTAAGTGCTTGACTTGTGCGCAAGTCAAAGCAGAACATCAAAAGCCGCCAGGCTTGCTACAACAGCCTGAACTTCCTACGTGGAAGTGGGAAATGGTAACTATGGATTTTATCACCAAGTTACCCAAGACAAGGAAAGGAAATGATACGATATGGGTTATAGTTGATAGACTGACTAAGTCAGCACATTTCCTGCCCATTAAGGAGACTTATAGCTCCGACATGTTAGCCCAGTTATACGTGGATAAGATTGTAGCCTTACATGGAATACCTGTGTCTATTATCTCTGACCGAGATACTAGATACACGTCACATTTTTGGAAGAGCTTCCAACAATCTTTGGGCACGCGTTTGAATTTTAGTACGGCTTACCATCCTCAGACGGACGGTCAGAGTGAGCGTACTATTCAAACTTTGGAAGACATGCTACGTGCATGTGTAATTGATTTAGGTGGTAGTTGGGATAACCACCTACCATTAATCGAATTCTCCTACAACAATAGCTACCATACCAGCATCAAGGCTGCGCCTTTCGAGGCCTTATACGGTAGAAAGTGTATGACGCTCGTTTGTTGGGCGGAAGTTGGAGATGTCCAATTATCAGGACCAGAGATAGTCTTTGAGACGACGGACAAGATTGTCCAGATTCGTGACCGTCTCAAAGCTGCCCGAGATAGGCAGAAGAGTTACGCAGATCCAAAGCGTAAATCCTTTCACTTCGAAGTAGGTGACAAGGTACTGCTTAAAGTATCACCCTGGAAGGGGGTGATGCGATTTGGTAAGAAATGCAAGCTAAGCCCGAGATACATAGGACCTTTCGAGGTTATCGAACGTGTCGGGTCAGTTTCCTGTAAGTTAAACTTACCTGAAGAGCTCAGTGGAATTCACAATGTGTTCCACATCTGCAATCTGAAGAAGTGCTTCGCTGATGAATCACTGGTTATACCACATACAGATGTGCATATAGATGAGAGCTTAAAATTTGTGGAAAAACCATTGTCGATTGAAGATCGACAGGTTAAGAAGCTTCGAAGGAAGCATGTGCCTATTGTAAAGGTCAAATGGGATGCCCGTAGAGGACCCGAATACACGTGGGAGGTTGAGTCCACAATGAAAGAAAAGTACCCTTATTTGTTTCAGTAAATCTCGAGGTCGAGATTTCTTTTAAGGGGGTGAGGATGTAACACCTCGAAAATTCACGTCCTACAATGTGTTGACACGTGTCATATGTTTGAACGTGTGAAAGAATGTTATAAAAGGATTAAAGTTGACAATCATGGAAAGTATGTGAATATACGGGTTCTAAATGTCAACAGTGAATAAAAATATTGTACATTAACCCTACATGATGCTCATACCTTCAAACGAATAAATCATGGATCATACGAAGCTAAATATGAAAGAAAGTGAGAGATTACAAACTACAGGGGTTAAATGTGTCAACATGTTTAAGTTATACCTCTGAGTGACCTTTTAGCAAACCCGAAGCTTTGTAACGGATAATTATGCTCACTAGAATGCACGATATAAATTTCATAAAGTTTCGTTATCGTATGAGAAAGTTATGATCAAATTCGTATGCGAGGGGTTAAAAGCGTCAACGATGAAGTTTAGGACTTTTCTGGTGACAATAAAGTTAACCGAGGACTAAACAAAATGGGTATATGTCTTAAAGCCCCTATAAATCAATTTGGAGGGTTCAAGATGCAAGAAAATGAAGTCTAAACAAAGTTTGAAGAGCCAAGGATCAAAACGCAATAAATCAAAAAATCTGATTTGATCAGACAAGGCCTCGCGCCACGCGAAGCCCCACGGGGGGTCTACGCGTGCCGCGAGGGACTACCAGTTACGCAAAAGTTGGGTTTTTGCCTGCAAAGTGCTTTCTACTCGACTTTTATCCGATTTTCCACATAATGGGCGACCCCTAAGTGACTCCTAGACATTTAGGGACACTTGTTAGTGATCAAACATCAGTTGTAGCATTGTGTGTCAATGGTCCATGTGTTCTTGATCACTATATAAAGGCCCTTGTTGCAACCAAGTTCTTCACACCTTCCTTCAGCCTTCTGATCATTTCTGGAGCTCAAGACTTCTCGCAAGTGATCACTAATCAAGCTTAGGACTTCAGTAAGTATGCTTAACCTTTCTTAGTTAAGTTTTTGCTTAGTTTTAGCTTAAAAGTCAAACCGTCGTAATTAACGGTTGACTTAACGATTAATCACTAATGGTTCAGTGATTAGTCGAATTGAAAGTAGTTATAAGTTGGTAATTATGTGGGTAATAAACCCTTAAAAGGGTTCCCCCTGATTCCCACTCTAACTAGGTCAAATGTCGGGTCAAACTTGTTAATAAAAAGTCAACAGGATACTTAGTTTCTAATTTATGCATGATTAGCAATGTAGAACACATACAACCTGTTTGATCATTAATATAACTTGGTAATTAGTGTAAGAACATGTCTAAACATGTTCAACCCAACAATTTCCTGTTTAGACCCGGTCGGAACCGAAAGTCGCAAAGCTTTGACTTTTGCTTTGACTTCAGTTCTGACCCGTTATGGTATGTTTTAGAAATACCTTAGGGCTTCATTTGGACCAGGTTACATGCTAGTATAACCCTCTGTGATTATACACCATGGTTCATTAGTTAACCAATTAATACGCATGATTCCGTTAATTGCTCATATGTTGACCATTATGCCCTTTTCACCTTAAAATGTGATTTTTGAAAATGTAAAAGAGTAGAAACCTTAATTACTGATATATAAACTTGTACCCAACGTTTGACATCAGTTTGAGGTTTAGTTTGAGAGTTATGCTCATTAGCGTAAATTGAAAGCTTTATGTTAATTAAACGACATAATTAGCGTATAGCCTATTTAAACATACTTTTTGGTATCAAAATTATTACCCACTGATGTAATATACTATTTTGGGATTTTTGAAGATTTTTAATTAATTTTAGGTTGAGCATAACTTATAGTCGTAGGCTTAATCCGGTAATTGTCGGTTTTGCCCTTACGGGCTATAAAATGAGTTTTACATTTCTAATCGACTCCAAACCTTTTGCTACTGATTACATATGATAAATAAATTATTTTAAGCCTTCTGGAATAATAAAAATATCAGCTTTATGTATAGAACCCGGAAATGGCTTCTAATCGCCTTTTTAAGCGTTTTTAACGCATAGTATGTACTAGAATTATTTTAAACATACAAGGGTTGATACCTACTGATATTTGAGGCAAATCATAATATTTTAACAGTAAGCAAAAGTTGTTTAACTCAGACTTCAGTTTTGAGCCTTACGGCTTATGTGAAATTACCAAAATGCCCCTACGGTGCATAGTTTGGTTAAAATTGATAAATTTCACATATAAACTTTACCATACTGTTATAAATTGGTAAACTAAGTATTTTTGATGATTATATCAGACCTGTAACTCAGGTTAATACTTAAACTCTTTTATAACCTTGAAAATGACCAAACTACCCCTACGGGGCATAGTTTGTGTTTAAATTCGTTTCGGGCATAATAAAAGACATCTTACTGATGTCACAACATATTTGAAGCATATTAACTTAGGAAACCTGTATATGGCTCTAATAATTACCCGTTACGTTTATTACGCGTTCGGTTCGGTTTATGTAACTAGTTTACATAAATTAGCCGAAACGGGTCAAACCTTATCGGTTTTATCTCAAAATCCAGAATGTGTATGAAATACCCATATTAAGCAAGTCTCTGAACTTGTCGGGTCTAAATCACATTCTATCCGGTCTTCGCTTAATAGTGCGTACGAACCATATCATTGAAACTAACCGGTCTAAGCTTAAGCTTAACTAATGACCCGTTAGGATTCTAATAGGTTATTATAAACCTTCGTTCCAGATTAGGAGGACCAGTAAAAGCTACTTGCAATTTGCTTATTGTGATTAATACTTTGCTCAGGTAAATACTTTTAACTTATTTTCCCTATACGGGCTTGGGTTACGGTATATAAAATACCGCTTGGTCGGGCATCAAATCTTCCATAGTTTGGTGGTTAATTGAATAATTTGATCGGCCCGTTTAAATCGTCTTGTTTACTTAAAGCCTTTGGGGGGTTAATGACCATGTCCCGGATATCCCTGGCATCATTTTACGAAATGGCCACGACTTAAGCGCGGGGTGTAGGCGTACACCCGTCAGTGCACAAAAGAATAATGTGGTGTGTCTATTGATCTTTAACCCGGACACGATCCGGGCTACTAAACGCACAAGGAACATGTAATTCATTCACAAGATTATATATTTAAATAATTCTCCCAAGTTATAAAAATGTTTATGCCACGTGCATCCAAATCAATTTTAAACATTTTCCAAAACGAGTCAGTTGATTGTATTTACCAGTGTAAACTGACGTATTTTCCCAAAAAGATTAAATGCAGGTACTAAGCGTAATTGGCTGGGATTTCTCCTTAGCATCAATAGAAGTCTCGCAAGCTTAAGATGCCTAAAGTCTGTTGAACTACTGTTTCTTATTTTCGATCCATCTGTGGATAAACTATCAACTGTTTGTGATACACGATATTACAATATTTTATTCGGTTGAAATGTATCTTTAAATTGCTTCCGCTGTGCATATTAAATATTGTGTTGTTTGACTATTATGTTGCCAACCACGTCACGATACTCCCCACCGGGCCCACCGGCGACACGTGGAAATCCGGGGTGTGACATTAAAATTTGGATTTTCAAAACAAACACATATGCCTTTAGACAGTTTGTATTAGTTACATATCTTTATAAAATATATCATTTAAATTTGTCTTTAGTTACATATCTTTATAAAATAGACAGATTATAAAATAGACCGATTATAATATATCATTTAAATTTTTGTCTTTAGTTACATATCTTTATTAAATAATGTTAAAGACAGTTTGTGTTAGTATTATAATAACTATAATGATAAAAGTTTTTGTCTATGTTTATATGTAAAATATTATGTGAACAAATATTTGATGAATTCACATTCGCATTTTAGTTAAGTATACATTAAACTTGTCGACTGATTAAGTATAGACACAAGAAAAGCATAACAAATATTTGATGAATTCACATTCGTATTTTAGTTAAGTATTCAATTTTTGGTTTTTTGAGCCCGTGAGCTTATGAATTCATAACAGTTTGAATCCCTCCGTTAGTGTTCCGTCTGTTTGACTGTTGTAACATGTATGAAATATCCTTTATACCCTTAACCCTTAATATCTACTCATAATATCACATATGAATGATCAGATCCATCACACTTCTCAAAAAGATCTCGAAAACTCTTCTCCCAACTCCTAACACCGATCATCATCATCATCTTCATCTTCATCATCTTCATTCATCTTCATCTTCAAAACAGAGGTTTGGATCATCATCTTATCTGTATATGTTTTTGATATTTGTGAAGTTTTTGTGAAAATATTGTTTGAATCATCATCATATCTGTATCTCTTCATCTTCATCTTCATCATCTTCATGTTTTTCTGAAAATATTTATGATATTTGGATCATCATCTTCAAGAATCGTTTGTGATGTTTTTGTGAAAATATTTTCAAGAATCGTGATTGAATGTAATCTGCATATAGATATTAGATGCCAATCAACCCAACCATCAAACGATTTCTTCATCTTCTTCTTGGTACACTTTTCTTCTTCTTCTTCTCTGTGATAGAATAGAACACAATTTTGATAATCAGTTGTTTGTTCTGCATATGTATAGCTCACCAATTTGTTTGTTGGAGTACTGACAGTACAATAATATGATGATGATTAGAGTTGTTTGATAATCAGTTCTTTGTTTTGCTTTGGCTTCAGTTTTTTATAACCAAATCTTTATCAATGAATAAACTTATTAATTGGTTAACATTCAAGAAAAAATGTCAATAAATGGGTTGATTTGGGGTTTTTTTTTTTGGTAGCTAAATGGGTCACTCTGGTCAAAATGGGTTGCTGAAACTACTTTGTTTAATGTTTGCTTGTTTTATTTTTGTTCTATGCTATCGTAGTAGTATCAAAACAGAAGGTTTGTTTGTGAAAATATTGTTTGTTCTTGGAAGGTTTCTATTACCTACTTTGTTTAATGTTTGCTTGTTTTGTTTTTGTTCTATGCTATCGTAGTAGTATCAAAACAGAAGGTTTGTTTGTGATGTTTTTGTGAAAATATTGTTTGATTCTTGTGGGTTTTTGTCTCGGGTATCAAAACAGAGGTTTGTTTGATTCTTGTGGGTTTTGTTGAAATCCGGGTTTCTTACTATGGATGTTTTTATTGTACAGAATGGCTGTGGATGTAAAGATACGCAAAACACCAACTACGAAGGCGAGAACACTTGACAACCTCCTAGAAGATGGTGCGGTGCACATAAGGAAGTAATTGATCAGAACGATCAATTGCATATGAATGAATATAACCCCAGTGGCAGATATGTAATTAGCGAGCTCTGGAATTTCAAGGAAAATCGAAGATCTACACTAAAGGGGGTTATCAGCTACATTCCGAAGTGCACCAGTCAGTAAACATCCACAATTTCTTTCTTTGGTATGACGTTTTGTCTCTGTATTGTGTGTTACGGTCTTTTGGTATGACTAATGGTGGATTGGTAGTTGAATTAGGCAGTTAAAGATTGATCACTTGCATGCAAAAGTACACGGACCTAAACAAAGTTCAAAGGTTGATGTGCGTCCCACATACAAGAAACGGATCGAATATCATGTGACAAAGACAAACTACCTGGTATTTACATAACAATTTTGCTTTTTATAACTTATTTTCGTTATAATTTTGTCTTTAACTTTTACTTAAACAAACAGTTATGAAAAACGAATAATTAAATATTTGATTTACTTTTACAGACGATACCAAAGAAGTTTGTTAGAGACAACCAGCTAAATAGGTACGGTTGTGCAGTCTTGTCGTTTGGTCATGTGAAGTTTCTTGTACCCCTACGTGTCAGGACAGATGATAGACAAGCTGCTAATGACACCCATCTAGTAATGGTTACGGACTGGCAGCATATACTGGATAAAACGGGGATGTCTGCGGACAAAGTATTGAGGTTTGAGCTTGTGGAGGAAAAAGTGTGATAGGTGACAAAGTACATTTTGAAGTTTGTTAATATGTTTTATGAACATGTTTTTAGGATTTAATACTTTATCTTTTGGTGGTTATCCTAGGTGGACAAATTTGGTTTTCTTAAGTAGAACTTTAACAGTCACGTACCGTTACGATGGTATCGTAATTTTGTTTTTGGGATGTGTAACAGATATAAGTAAATTCGGTATATCGATTTTCTTGGCCCGTGTTATATATAACTATATATTATGTATAGTGTATCCATGGAGAACATAATATAAATATTCATGAAAATAAGGAAAAAATCCAAAAGTACAAGAAACATTAAGGAAACATTTTCGTTTGTCTTGACACTCGAAAATAAAACAGATTATAATAAGGAGACATTGTACAGGAAACATTAAGGAAACTGTTTTGAAAACGCCATTGGGTTAAAACAGTGGTTTCAAACACTGTTTTAAACCAACAATGCTTTCAAACATTGTTATCCCAAAAGTGGTTTCAAAAAACATCATACACAACACTATTTCGATGGTTAATAAAACAGATTATAATAATTTGGCAAATGGCAAGTAAACAAAAATATTATGATATTGAAAAATAAGATGGTGGTACCTTTTCTTCTAACTTGAATATATGAATATTGAAATGCTGATGCAATTGTTCTTTTGCATAATTAATGTAAAACTGCTATATTAGCCATAACATAAGAGCAAATACACCCCAAATAGAACAAAAACAACAAACAAACTACACAGAAGCCTATACAAAATCCAAGTTTTACAAAATTGTTCCAGCTATCTAAGGTGAGATCCGCAATTTTGCTCTTTTTAACCATCCACCAGTATGATTTCATTCTGCCTTAATACTTTCCAGGAGCATGGTTGTTTATTAAATCTGGTCCAAGCCCAAGACCTGTTTATTAAAACTGTCCCAAAAGCCCAAGCCCATATGTTGAAAACTAAATATTTAATCAGTCGCAGAGCCGTCCCCGAGATCACTCAAAAAATTTTGGGCCCCGGGCGACAAAAGGAATTGGGCCCAAAATTATTGTTAAGGGAAAGTGAATTAAAAAATTAAAATCTTAGTGGTTGAGCCAAGACTTGAACTTGAAACCTCTACATTACTTGAGATGGTTTTTTTTCACTCCATCACCAACAATCTTTTGCATGATAAATGGATGCATATACTAAATATATAATTTTTTTACATAAAAGCTTATAAAAACTTTTTGGGCCTCGGGCGACGGCACGGTTTGGCCGGCCCAAGAGCCGGCCCTGATCAGTCGCATTGGGTTTTGTAAATCATCGACGATTGAAGGTCATCGAAACCCTTACACCAGTTCTATCGATTCAGAGGGAAGAATCCTTGTTTCCAGATAATGAACGGAGATTGATCAATACCGCACAATCACCACCGAAACCACGACAATATTATCTTCATCTTCAATTTCATCTTTTACTAATTCAGTATATTTGGTTTCTTTGATATTGCCTATTACTAATCAATAACTCCTAATAGCATTGCTAATCAATACAAGACATGAAAAAATAAATAAAATAACAGTACCTCGGTAGCAACATCACGTGGAGTTGGTCTAATTGACCAACACCATTGTCAGAATGCCAGGCTCAGATTGTGCATCAAGATGACAACACCATGGCTGCAAGAGAGGTTGCATGAACAACTGTCATCCTACAACCTTACCATTCCATGATGCTATCTTCATTCAATTTTTACTCAGATCTACATAATCATCATAGCCTCATCTTGAAAGGAAAAGAAAAATGCACTTTGCATTCATACAACTTGACATACAACTGGAAAATTATCATGCAGCTGCAAGTGTTTTTTTTTCTGTCCAAAAGCCCCCTCCAACCATAATCACCACCTAACGAAGGAATATATAAATAAGCACAACTATTCATACAACTTGACACACAACTGGAAAATTATCATTCAGTTACAGTTAAAATAACTTAAGGAAACTGCAGAAATGTAATAATAAAACGAAAATAAATCTTCAAAACTGGTAATAAATTTAGCAAAGATACATGTAAATTACTAACAAAACAACTATCAATTACTGTCATTACCTCATGGCATCAAAATTTATTATTTATAATTTCCAAATTATAAGTAATCTACAAATTGCAAACTTATATAAGTATTCTACAACAGTAAATGATTCATCTACATAATTCCTAATGTAATCAGTGTGCAAATTCAAACATTAAACAACCATAAACTATGGTTTAGTAAACTAATACTTATCATCAATTTGCAGTTCTCAAATACACATATATACAACTTTCAAAAAAAAATACACATATATACAATCACATTCTAATTTATTCACAGACCAATCAATCCTTAAAACAATTATCGGACCAAGAATGAAACATACCTTAAAACTTCTCCTTTTATGAAATTCGATCACCACAAAATGAGTTGATGTACTCGAGTCTAAAATTCTATACTTGAGTAGTTTGCTGAAACCTGAGATAAAAAGAATAATTACATAAATAACTCCTAATAGCATTACTAATCAAATACAAGACATGAAAAAATAAATAAAATAACAGTACCTCGGTAGCAACATCACATGCAGTTGGTCTAATTGACCAACACCATTGTCAAAATTTTGGCTTAGATTGTGCATAAAGATGACAACACCATGGCTGCAGGAGAGGTTGCATGAACAACTGCCATCCTACAACCTTGCCATGCCATGATGCTATCTTCATTCAACATGTTTTTACTCAGATCTACAAAATCATCATAGCCTCATCTTGAAAGAAAAAGAGAATTGCACTTTGCATTCATTTTTATTCACCATCACAGTCAACCCTAAATGTGTTATTACTCATGTTCAAGATAACCTCGCTCGTGTTCATGTGAGCAAGAAGAGAGGAAGACACAAAGGATGTTATCTTGAACATGAGTAATAACACACCTGTCTTCAATCTTTATCTCTGAAATCAAGAAGCATAAAAAAACATCAAGAACCAAGAACTCAAGGAGCCAATGATAATAAGCGATTGAAGAAATCCAGAATTTTCATCATGCTCATAAGTTTTAGACAAGCGATTGAACAATTCTGCTACTACAAAATTTATAGGTATCGAAATTGTAGATGATCTAAAGGTAGAAACCTAGAAATATGCAGGAGAAATTGAATAAAAATTAGTTACCAGACCTCTACATTTAGTGTTTTGAATGTGATGGTTCATACCTTTAAGATGAAATCGAAGTTGGTGAAAACCCGAACAAATGCATGTTCTAACAGTCATTGAAGCCAAGGGTCGACAAAATGGAGACACGACACCCACATTGAACCTCTCCTATAAACAAATAATGTACAGATGAGTAATTGTTTTAGAAAAAAAAAATGACAGTTAATGTATAAATCATCAATCTAATTATTATTTAATAATTATTATTTTATATATTATAATTAAATTATTTTTCATAATAATTTTTTAAATAGTAGATATTAAAAAATGATGGCAATTCTTTAAAAAAGGGTGATGCCAATTCTTTAAAAAATGATGTTATTTTAAAAAGGGTGATGTCAATTCTTTAAAAAATGATGTTATTTTAAAAAGGGTGATGTCAATTCTTTAAAAAATGATGTCATCTTTTTTTCTAAAACACATACATGACCACATACTTGCACACATACATACATAAGTTAACCAATAAAAGGATCTTATATTTAAAATTAAAATTGTAATCTTTTTAATTGAACTTTTTTAAACAATAACCAAGACTAATTAATATTTCTGTAACAATATTCATTGGACCAAATCTTTCCCCCAATCAGACCTGGTTCTTTTTGCACGCTCTCTTTCCCCCAATTGCCATTTTTGGTTTGTTTGTTCCTATCAATAATCTGTTTCCTAACTCTTCTTTATCCATCGATTTGAAGATATTTCCCCAAACCCTAATTCTTATTAATCAGCTTCAACCTTTCTTTATCCATCGATAGGAAGATGCTCCCTTCCTCCATCGATTTCAAATGCAGGTAAGATGGTTATGTTAGTTTACTGAGTTTATGGAACCAAATTTGCATTTCATTGTGGTTTTCAGTGATATCTGTTTGGATTCTTTTGTATTTGGAAGTTGTTTTGTTATTATTGAAACTGGTAAAAGTGAAATTGCAAAATTCTGATTTTGAAGCTTTGAATTTTCTTCATTTGATATTAAATAGTATTACAAATTTCTGATTTTGAAAAATATTAAAAATTAAAAATTATACATTACAATTAACACTTAATAGGATATCTCGTTCTCTCGCCTTCTTACATGCAATTTCATTATTTGTTTTAATTTGCAGATCAACAAGCATATCACAGGTCTTCTGATCCTGTTTCAACAGATGTGTGATAAACTATTCTGCTTTTTCTTTAAACTCTGATGGAGTAGAAGAGACAACTTCATCCAGCAGTGCAATGCTACTCCAGGTTTGCTTATAATATTTATCACTCACCATAGCAACTTTTTTGTTGAGTTCTTCATCTTTTCTCTGTTCTTCGAGTGACCATCTTGAAAATTCAATTTTAAGATCGCTAGTATCCGACCAGTGGTAGAAGGTTTTGCTTGCCATTTAGAAAGAGTGTGAGTGTTTTTGGACAATTTGTTTAAGGATGAACGGTTTTTTAAAAATGAAGTGTTGATGTTTTCAAGTAAACTAATCATGATCCTTTATAGTGTGTAAAATGTTTGAATGGGTAAATGAACAGACGTCTACTAATTATAATAACCATTTTTGAAGGTTTAAATTTTGTTTTTTGGTTTTCTATATATTTAATTTTACTTGCTTTCCCATGATAGGGTAAATGAAGATACATCTCCTATATACACGTTTTCCCTATTAAATCATTAAATGTACATGGTTTTTAAATATAAATTTTTATTTAATGGTTGCATTTAAATCTGACATTTGGGCTGTTACATATTCTATATAATACCATTGCCAATTGAAATGTTTTTTCATCATACCCAGATTCATTCACTGAGATAGAAGAGCAACTGTTATTGTTTTGCCTTAGTTCTTATAAATACATTAAAATAGAGTCATATACTTCTGCACAATCTGACGATTTCAAGCAACGCTTTATTAAACAAATAGAAGAGCAAGTTTTGGCTGATAGGTCTACTCTTCAAGAGTTGAAAAGGTGTTTTAACGAACTGCAACTTGGTCTGGTGACAAGAGACCAGGTTTCGAGAGACCTGAGGGCGATGCCGACTACTTCCGTTCGTGACCTGTGTGTTGCGAGTAATATAGAGTGTGGAGATAGAGACCTGGAGTTCATGAGAAAGATCAATGACATACATCGAGAGATTCAGTGCTCCATGGAGTTGAAGTTAAAGTTTCTTGATTCTTGCTATTAGAGTTTAAGTGTTTGATTAGTTTTTTTTTTTATATGTAATTGTTACTTTTTTAATACTTTATATGGATGATCGTATTAATTTTTCTTATCACAGTTTATTTAACATTGTAGTTTATGTTTTAGAGTTATTCATGTTATTGTGTTTAAGTATTACTATTTAAAAACATTGAAATGTTAGTTTGATTTATTCATGTTATTGTGTTTAAGTATTACCAATAGAGTAAATAAATATTATACGGTTTAAATTTGTATTGTATGCCATTAATGTATGGAGCCATATCTTTTGCGCTAAATGCTCAACAATTTAAAAAAATGATATATTTGTATACCTTGTAAACTGTTGGCATGCTTTTTCATTCTTGATTTTTTTTCCATCGGACGGCCAACATAATCAATCCCGAGCACTCTCAATTTGGATTATGTTAAGATTGTTTGGTAGTTGTATATATTCTAGGGCTAAAGTCGAAATCTCCATTAGTGGCAGCAGCACTCAATAAGGTAGTCTTATAGACTCAAGTTTATATCTTTTAATATATGTTCGTTTATTTAATAACATATTTTCATAACGAACGAAGGTGAACACGAAAGTAATTTTATAACCCTGAGATTGGAATGACGTATAACAGGCAAGAAAGTAATTTTATGAAACCATGTTGAGGTAAAATGAGAAAACTAACCGTGTAGTCATTTAAGAGTGTTTTTCCAGCATTTTCTGTGATCTCAATGATCTTATGGTAGCGTCCACCATTTAGTTCCCTTAATTCCGTATAACATGGAATAATGATGGAATCAAGATTTTCACGTGCATCATGGTCTAGTTGTAATGAATCTGCAATTGTGTTTTTTTTTAAACAAATGAAGTAAAAAAACCACAAATTTAAATGTATTTATTCATGGCAAAATTAAATACTCATGGTCAATTGAGCCCCTAGATAGTTCGATTTCCAGGCCATTTGTCACGGCCAATAACACTTGCTTATTTCTATCCAACAAAAACAAATTTGGTCATTTCTTAGATAAAGGTTCATCCATCACCCACCAATCCGTTCAGAAACATGTCTGAGTACCCAAAGCCGAGAGACGCCTTGTTTAGATACCCACACTTGCAAAGTCTCCATGACAGCTACAAGTATCAATACACAAGTCTATATAAATAATGAAACCATACATTAAGTGAAAAACATTGTTCCGTAATATGACAATAACCTGTATATATGACACGGAGATAGAATCTAAAAAGAGAATAAACAAATGACAGTGGTGGTTAAGATCCATACCAGAAGTCTTTACGATAGAACAACCATTAGTTGTTGGAAACATGAAACTTTAACCTATCAAAAAGTTTGATGGTTGTTTTGGTATCCCCAATGGCCTAACTACACTTTCAAGCCATTCAATAGCTTTAAATATGTTATTAAAGGTTTTCAAATGCAAAATCTGACCAACATCAGGCAGTCCATCTAAAAGGTTTTCAAATGTACGCTTCTTTTCATGATCCAGGATGGCAATACATCAACTCATACATAACTTATTAAACTTAACACGCATATCATTGATCATACCCTATTCCTCTTTAAAAATAGTTAATTCCATAACGCCCCTGCACAAACACCCTTTTATACAAAGTTTCATATCCAAATATTAGAAAACTAAAAAAAGGATCAGTGGGGTTTGTGTAATACCAGTTGTTGTTGCTTGAGCTAAGTGTTCTTGACAACTGCCTTAACTGAAGTTCTTTAATGGCACTTGAAAAATCCTACATTGCACAATGGTATTAAAACAGTTATAATAGCCAAAGTCACTAAAACAAAGAAGCAAATACTAAGGCCTGGATTTTGAACAGATACTGCATCGGATCATACCTAATCGGAGTTTTTTTGGTTCCGAATGGCATGGAAGCCCTGGATTTTGATTCAAACAGACCCGACCACCCTTTCCACCGCCGCCATTAAGTTTAGGGTTGATAGGAAGAATATATTGCGTAGCAGATGTAAGATCCTTCTGAGTAGCTGCCGTTTCACCAAGGTTGAAGGGTTGGACTAATTCCAGATGTAAGGCTTCAAATTAGGGTTTTGTACGGACGAGTACGTGAGCTTGAGTGCTTTGAGCTTCGAATCGAGATCATCTACGGCTTTGATCGGAACTATTTTGTGATCTTTCGATGCATCTTTGTAACATTGTAGAGATTTGAATTTTCTGGATTTAAGCAGAGGTTTGAATTAGGTGTTCAAATATGGATGAATGTGCAGAGGTTTGAAGTTTGAATTTGGAAAGGGGAAGAGAATAAAAGGTCTGGTGAAAGACATATTTGAGGGGATATTTAAAACCCTTGTCTTTATTTTGAATTTTGAAATTCAAATAAAGAGGGTTAAACTATGTATTTTAAATAAATAAAGTAAAATTTTTAATAAACAATTTATGACATCAACAGATATTATGTGGCATATCTAGTTATTTGACAAGTACCCAAATTTACATCAGCATTACTTCTCCTTTTATAGATATAAGTAGATAGATATATTAACTATATGTAAATAATTTAAATAAAAACGAGTTTTGCAAGTGAAATTGAATTATATAATTAAGTTCATAAAGTTCTAAGACGCCACGAAGTCGCTAGAACCATCGTCCGCTAGCGATACACAAATACAATATACGTTCATTATCAATAATGACTTTGATAATATCAATAATACCCATTTTGAATATAGTATAATAGGTTCTAAAAATCAATAGAACTAGAATTAAGCACCCCGCGTTGTGGCAGGGGTGTAAAACCATGTCAAAAGCACAAATGCCACATAACCGTCAACGAGAACCAATGCTAAAGTTGTTGCGTTTTAAAGCGAAGAAATAGATCGAAATGTAGAACATATAAAAAATAACTAAGTCGATCTAAGACCCACGCGTTGTGGGGAACCTGTCAAATGAGAAAAAATAGAAGTAAAAACTTTGAACCACACATAGACGTTGCGCTGTGTTAAGTCACAAAATTATGAACGAAACGTAAAAACGTTGAACAACACACGCACTGTGTGTCGTGTTAACTTGCAAATTTAGTACGAAACGTAAAACGAAAATTGGCAAAAGATGAGAAATGTAGGGGATCAAAGTTGAAAGTAAAAAAAGTTGTGTGGTTGAATTGCAAAAGATGAAAAGTTTTGGGTTAAAATTAAAAATTCAATTGTGTGAGGTTAAAATTGCAAGAAACCAAAACATAGAACATATAAAAAATAACTAAGTCAACCAATTGGGGTAGCCTAGTTGGCCACCGACACCCACCTCTTCCCAGAGGTACCGGGTTCGAGTCTTGGGAATGGCATATGTCGCCCAGGGTAAGAATTTGGCAAGGGGAATTCACCGCGGAGCTAGCTTGGTCGGGTAGCGGCTCCCGGAGTGGGATCACCCCGGCGGTTGGGAGGACCGTGCACTATCCCCCCCCCCCTAAAAAAATAACTAAGTCGATCAATGACCCACGCGTTGTAACGAACCTGTAAGATGAAAAACAATAGACGTAAAAACCTTGAACTAAACATGGACGTGGTGTCATATTAACTCGCAAAATTATGAACGAAACGTAAAAACGTTGAACCACACAAGCACGTTGCTCCGTGATAACTCGTAGAATTTAATACGAAACGTAAATCGAGTATTTGTGAAAGATGAAAAGCAGAAAAGTTGTAAGTTTAAATTGTAAAAGAAGAAAATTTTTGGTTTTAAAGTGAACAAAATCAATTTTGTAAGTTAAATTTGCAAAAAATAGAAAGATTTGGGTTAAAAAGTAAAATTCTAATTCTTTTTTTTTTTTTTTGAAAACTACCCAAAGCATATGGTATAACACCATATGCATACAAAAGTTACTAAATACTAGGATAATACCCCGTGGGCGTTGCGCGGCGGACAACACGTGCGGGCATCATGTTAAAGCGTGCGCGGACGTCACACTAAATCGAGCCGAGTCGTTGCGTCTCTCAGCTTTTATTTAGCGCGGATATAACAAATCCGTTGTGTACACATATTAGTAAGAATAACTATTCGTGACATAATATTCTACATATCATCTAGAAGCCGAAAAATGTGGTGCCAGTGACAGCTAACATGCCAAACGACAACTATTTTGTCAAACCTGGTGCCAATGTGGTGCCGATTATAACAAATCCATTGTGTACATACGTTATTTTGTCAAACCTTTAAAATAACCTTCAAATCAATTGTCAAATGACCATAAATCTCATCAATTTAACCAAAACCCTTTGAATCTTTCAACTTTAATAATCATACACAAACTCATTAAATTGAATTTAAAAATAAACAAAAAAAATTAGCATACTTTTTGTATAATTATCATTATAACCCCTCGCTCGAGCCACGATTGTCATACCGCAACCTAACCGTCTCCATTTTGCGAGTATTCGGCCCTTCACTACTTAACCCAGATGGGTGCAATATGTATTCACTCTTGGGCCGGCTGTACTCACTGTTTGCCTAGTCTTGTGTTCCCAAAGCCATTTTTCTGAATTTGATCATGTCTTCGTTGTACTGGGTCGTGTCATAGTGTGAGCTCCCATTGTTGAACGACCATTGTCCTGTCTTGATCCCATTATCAAGATCAGACAATGATGCGAAGGCGAGCAGAGTGGCGAACACACACAGCTCACAACTGCACATGACAATGTCCTGCTCCTCTCATCTTGTATTTCTTCCGTGACACCGGGCGTTGTGCCCAAGGTGGACTACTCGACTGCTGCCAGCCCCTTGGCTCTCCCAGATGCGCGGAAACCCGACCTCCACCCGCCCGAAGGCACGACAGTGGAATAATCGGTAAAATCTCGTCTCTCATCCAAGTCGAACCGGCGCCACCCGTATTTGCTCTTCACTTGGATGCCGCAGAAAATAATGAGGAGAGTGGGAATCGAACCTGAGTCACAAAGAACACCAATTCTTTCTCCAACCACTCCACTTATTGGCAATATTTATTGGGTAATCACAATTAAGTAGACATATTTTATTTAATTATAATTACATAAAAATTTTCTAAAACATAAAGTTATATGTTGAATTTTATAATTCTTTGTTTTACATTTTATTTATTATTAATTACATAGGATCTAACAAATATTAGAGAAATAATAGATTATATATATTTTAGTTTATTAATAATGCACTTCTTTTTCTAATTTATAAACATTTAAAATCACATAATTCAATTTTTTTTTTAAAATCACCCAAAGCTAAGAGTACAATCAACTAAGCTAAAACTTGTTGTTTATTTATAATGTTTAAATAGTATATAAATATTCCATACACATATTTTTTGTGGTTTATATTCTGAATGTTTGAAATTTGTTCAAAGCAAGTTTATTGTTGAGACAAACCAAGAGACTTATAAATATTTTTGAATCTAAATATCAGTTCAGATTTAATTATGTCTACTATACATGGACAAAAACACATATGTGATTTCATCCCGCCATATGTGTGAATTCGTTTTTAATAAAGTATTGCTAGAAGAAAACGCGACTCTATTTGCATCCATATTTTATTTACTCATTTGGATTTCCTTACGTGTTTTATTTATTTATTTATTTTTATTATTATTATTTTTTGAATGGCTAACGTTACTCTCCCAAACTAATATATTTACAAATAACTCACCCTTGCTTGGGATTGAACCCAAGACCTCTTACTAAGAGGCAAAAGCCTTTACCAAGTGAGCTAGCCTCACTTGGCCCTTACGTGTTTTATAAATAAAGAAAAATGAAGTTCACTGAAACATCGATAAAGGATTTCATGAAATCTATGTAACAAAATTAGGGAATACGGTTCGTTCACTTTACCACGACTGTGAATCTATACCGATACAAATTGTAAGATGTTAACTGTTTTATAGTGCAAAGGAATTAGAATTTTATCCAAGAATAGAAAGTCAGTGATGTGCATTGTAAACCAAAAGTATGTGATACATCTTTCAAAGATTCTATGTATCACTTCAATCACATCTTTTGTATATAAACCCCCAAGCCTCCACTCTCTGACTGCTATATAAAGTGAGGAGTTGCAGATTGTTGTATGTAAGAATTATTCAAATAAGATACAAACATAAGATATTTAGATAAGAGTAAAAAAGATCAAGATTCAAGAGATATTAAAGCATGCAGGTAGCACATAAAGTATGTTAGTTATATGGTGTTGGTTATTATAGGTAAATGACATGAAACTTATTGCAAAAGAATTGTGTTTGCTTCTTTTTGGGTACTTGTTGAAGATGTAATTTCGTCTAAAAAAACAGATATTCATCAAAAATGCCCTTTACACAAGAAAGACACATGTTTTTGCAAGGTGGGGGTGGTAATTCAGGACTTGTTCTATCAAGTGATGCAAAGCCTAGACTCAAATGGACACCGGACCTCCATGAACGGTTCATAGAGGCGGTCAACCAACTTGGTGGAGCAGATAGTAAGTGCTCTTTCTGTTCATTTTCTTCTAATTAGGGTACATGTTTTCAGAATAGAACTTGCGTATTTGTTATTGTTTACTCCTTGTATTATCCGATTGAACTTCTGATATGTACCATCGAAAGATTTCAATCTGAAAGTGTCTAACACGATTGAGAGAGATATCCAGGCCTGTTGTACGAATTTCTAAAAGACCTAATAAATAAGCGAAAAAAGTATGTATAGTTTGTTTAGTATGCAGTCGTGGTGTTCTTTAGTTCATTAACTTGTTAACTTGTTTGTTGAAGAGGCTACTCCAAAATCAGTCTTGAAACTAATGGGAATCCGAGGGCTTACGTTATTCCACTTAAAGAGTCATCTCCAGGTTCGTTACATATGAACCAAAGTTTTCTTCATAGTTTATCCACACATCCTCTTTCTAAGAGAAATTAAACACGTTTTTTCAAGAAAAAACGTGTTAGGACAATGAACTTTTTCTTAAGGCTATATTTTGAAATAGCGGTTTAACTATTTTAGCAATGCAAACTATGTCAGCTTGTAAGTTATTATGTATTTTTAATCAACTACATATAAGAATACAATGGGAATAGTTACAAAGGGAACCTAATCAACATACAATTAGGATAATTACAAAGAAAACCTAATTAAATCATATCTCCTAATCATGGTAGAGTTAATTATAATAAACCTTAACTGATATATTCTATTTGATACTTTTAAAGTTATAACAACTAAACTGAACCTTTTGTCGTTTTGGTTTGACAGAAATACAGGCTTGGTAAAAATCTATGTGCGCAACCTAATGGTGGTGGAGCAAATAAAACCCGTTAGACATCTGATCATCTATTTCGATCTAATGTTTCACAAAGTTTATTAGGAGAGAATAATTCATGATAATATAAATACATGGGTTTTAGGTGTGTCCCTACAAGCAAGAGGCAGGATGGAAGAAAGAGATCCAAACTATATAAACACTTCAAGTGTAGGGCCTCATGCTAACAAGTACGATCTGTTAATTATCGGTGTGGTTCTTCGTTTAATTTTACATATAAGTTCTTCGAAAACACTTGGTCTAACGAACAACTGTCAAACAGAAACGTAAAAATAAACGAAGCACTAGAGATGCAAATTGAAGTTCAGAGAAGGTTGCATGAGCAACTTGAGGTATGATCATTTGGTAACATTCTATGTTAATCTTATCACTCTAAGTTGAGGTGGAAATTTCGATCCATATAATTATAAAGGGAAAAAATTGGGTTATGTTTTTCTTTAATTGGTTAAACATGTGAGGTCAAATAATAAGCTTATAGGGAAATGAGAGGTCAACTAATAAGCTTAAAGGGAAATGACTACTAGAAAACTGTCGAATTTGTGACAAATAAATTTGTAGTAAGTCTGTCGGAAATTGGTCTTACCCACAGATTTGCTAAAAAAAACCGTGTGAGAAAAATTTGCCAGTAGCTGGATTAGCTACAAAAATACGACAAAATCTGCTACAACATTCCGACAATAATTTACAGAAAACAAATAAAATTATTTACAATTGTCGCATATTTGTTACTAGTTGCTACAAATTTCCAACAAATTTAGAAATTTTATTTTTAAAGTTATTTATTTTGCTATAGTAATAAATCATATGAAATTTTAATTTATTTTGTCGGAATTTTGTCGCAAAGGTAAAAAATATTGCGACGAAATTCCTACAAATGTTTTTGTGGGGCAATTTTGTCGGAAAGTTGGGGAAAAGTTTTGGGTTTTTTTTGTTGGAAAACTTTAGGAATGTTGTAGCAAAAACTGAATCGTGTTAAATTTGTGAAAAACTTTTATAGAAAAAAATGAAGTTTTCTAGCTAGTGAATGGGTTGAAATGCCCCAAGAGTGTCTTTCATGCTTAAAACCTACAAAATCTTTTTGTTCAAAATATGAAATTGTTATCGGAATAATATGATATTTTAAATCATATCCTACACACTAACTATTAATTAGTTGTTTCATGCAAACCCACCCTGCATGTTAATTAGTTTTACATGCACGATGTTTTGTAACACGGCTAAGAAATGCATTGCATGTAACTCTAGCTCATAACTCTAATTACATAATGCTAGACAATCACAATTCACCTCATTGCCTTTCTACTCATCATGTTGTATTTGCTTTATTGTGTGTTTGACCCTGCATAAAACATTTGTGTCTTACATCTGGTCCAAGCCAATGTAAGGTTAGTCTACTTGGTAGAAGTACATTGCTTTTTAGATGGGAGGTCCGAGGCTCAAACATGGGCAAAGGAGGTAATTTAGAATAATTTGTGTAAAGTAGAGTAGGGGTAACATTTGTCGTTAAAAAATATACTTATTGTTCCAAATATAATAGATGTTTTAAGGGGATACCGGTCATGAGTATATTTGAAAGAACAAATATATAATTCAATCAAGAAAATAAGAAGAAAGGTCTCCATATTGTAACTAATTATAAATGGTATGGAATATATACAGGTACAGAGACATTTACAGCTCAAAATAGAAGCACAAGGCAAGTACTTGCAAGCAGTTCTTGAAAAAGCACAAGAGACTGTTGGAAGGCAACACTTAGGTGAAGTGAGACTAGAAGACCCCAAGTTTCAACTATCGGAACTGGTCTCTAGAGTAACAGATTTTTCAGGAATTAAATATTTATCAGACCAACCAACAAACAGTTGTTTGACCAGGCAATCAAATGGATCAAGAGATGATGGGTTTGAACTACTTAGGCGGTGCTAGCAATGCGCCTTTGGAGCCGAAGAAGAATAAATGTGAGCCAGAAAACGCATGCGATTTGAATAAGGAAATATCACAAAAGTTTCAGTTGTCAAATCTTGAACAAAAGCTAGAACTAAATGCCCATGATGAGTAATTGAGTATGATCCTGCTTCTAGAAAGAAATTTGATTTGAATGGGATTATCTGGTGATTTTATTTTGTATTCTTTAACAATGTATTCCACTTGAAAATATAAAAAGCCAGTTATTCTAACTAATGTGTCAAAACTCCTCCTTCGCTGGCATCCAAAACTTATACCGGGAACATTGCGGTTTTGACAAAATTATATGTTTTCTAAGGTTTTGACAAAAAAAAAATACGTTTATGATGATCATAATGAAATTATGCGAATGAAATTATTATGGAAGTCTGAAGTTCATAAAGTAAATACAACCAACCAACGCACTATTGATATAAATAAAAAGAAAAGATAAGTGTATGAAGAAATTACGTTTTTGTAGTTTGAAATATAAATAGAAAGTCTGTTCCTCTAACACTTATGTTTGCTGGAGCTTCGTAACTAATAACCTCACATTCGTTTTGACCAATTGAAAAACAATTATCAACTAACGAAATATGTTCGAGTTGAATCATATCATGCCATTCAACAACACTAAACCTATTGTAAACAATTTAATATGATTAATCAATTGGCAGACCTTGTTTGACCATCAATATTCTCTCTACGGAGATTCTTAACCCAAGTATTTCCGTCAACAACTTTGATCGTCATTTCAGAAAACTCATCTAAACCACCTAAGTCAGTAGTTAATTTTGGAAGGATCTACATTTGATGACAACATAATAATTTTGTAAATATTCGTAGCGAATGCCAGCGAGGGTGGAGTTTTGATGTAATAATATAGTGTGGTAGATAGCTAAGATATAAGAGGAACAACATACCAATGGGGTGGTGGTGCATTGGCAAAGGCAAAGACTTTAAACACATTGGAAGAGGGATGTCTTTGGTTCAAGCCCATTAACGATATGGAATAAAAGAAATTTGTCGTTAAAAAAAAAGGAACAACAATGATGCCTTAAATACATTGAATGATGAGGGCGGTATTTATAGTGGAAAAAAATATATGAAAAATTAGTTTTTTTACTAGCTTTGGATACATATAATATGTAGATTTATCATAAATTTTCGTTCTAGCTCAACCGCTCATGTTCTATTTCACTGACACTTGGGTTCAGCTCGTGTTAGATATGGAAGTTTCTAAGAATAATGACGTTGTTACGAACGAAGGGCCATTCAAACAGATCAGTATGGATAATTGATCATATATTATACTCTATATTTCGAATGAGCTTCACTAGTAAATTAAAATTCCCCAAAACACTTCAAATCTATAACGATTCGATTTATTTGTTAAATAAAAAATGATGCCCGCCCACCTTATCCATAGCAACTCAGATATATACGAACATGAATTTTCTAGAAGCTGAATAAAAAATTTAAAACAAACTAAGGATATAGGGAAGTTTCATGCAAGGGAGTGTGAAATACCAACTTTGCCCTTGAGTTGATTTAACCTAACTGAAATAATTAACTTAGTTTGCTTAAAAAGACATAAACTGTTACATAACATGTGACTTTTAGACATAAACTGAAATTAAATCTTTTAAAAGACACGTTTCATAATTCCTGGTATACTTAAAGGACACAAAGTGTAATATACTCTTAAATAGGTTTGGATTTGGGTTACTTAATTATTCCTCAAGTTTGTTTAGTTATAATTAAGGAACATGTAATTGGTTTTTGGTGTGTGATGTAATTACCAAGTGGGAAATTGAATTTTAATAATTCAAAGTTTGACCTATTGGCTGTGATTAATCCTAACTCATGAAATGTTTATAGACAGTTCCAACTTTGAACATATTTTCCTTAAGCAATTTCATACTAACTAAAAGTTAGTTCGGTTAGTTTTTACTGGCATGGATTGCTTATGTGGTAAAGAAGTCAAAGTTTTGATGATGTGGATTGTTTATGTGGCAATGTTTTGTTGACGTGGACCGTTCATGTGACAATTCATGTTAGCGAAAACCAGTTGCGGACCCATAAATTTTTTATGTGAGGGGAGGAGGGGGGGGGGGGGGGGGATTTATAAGGGTCGTTTGTCTATAATTTTATTCCTATAGAATTATTGATGATCCAATTCTAGGGGTGTAAACAAGCACAGAGGCTCGAGAGCTACTCGTGATCGGCTCGGTTAAAAGCTCGAACGAGCCGAGCCTTAACGAGCCTGAAATAGAGCTCGTTTAGTTATCGAGCCCGAGCTCGAGCCTGAAATCCAAAGCTCGTTTAGGCTCGCGAGCCCAAACGGCCTAAAAAAATTTTAGTTTTTTTTATAAATATAATATAATAATGATGATTATAACATTGGTGAGCCGAGCTTTGGCTCGCTTAATTGCTGTTGAAACGAGCTCGAGCCGAGCTTTTAACTCATTTGAGATTGTTCTCGAAATAGCTCGAGCTCGAGCTCGAGCTTTGAGTTTTACACGCGAGCCGAGCTCAAGCTCAGAGAAGTAGGCTCGAACCGAGCCGAACTCGAGCTCGAGCTTCATAAAAACATAACGAGCCTAGCTCGAGCCTAGTCGGGCTCGGGTCCGGCTCGGCTCGTTTACACCCCTATCCAATTCATACAAACGGACATAAAAATTCCCGGTTCGGCTCATTGGGTCAGTCAGGAAATACCAATAATATAAAAAATTTCGGTTTGTCTTGGTTTAGTTAGGATCGTCTTATTATAACTTTATGCGTGTTGTTTCAAAAACATTACAACATTATGATCAGAAACAAATTTGTTTATTATGTACACATAGTTTTTTTTTTTTTTTTTTTTTGAAGGGTTATTATGTACACATAGTTAACTTTTTTGTTTGAAAGAGATTTTATTTTATAGCAACAAAAGTTAAAAGAGTACAATTACTATATTTCTACTATCAATAAATTAGACATACTTCGAATTACCAATTTAAAAAAAAAAGTTAGGATGAAATTAATGGAACTTACTTTGTAACAAATTTCATATATTATTAACAAGGTTTTTTCCCCACGCTATGCGGCGGGATTTTGGTCGTTTTCTCGGTGTTACATGGCGTGACTTTGATTGTTATCGGTTTGATTCATCGGAAACTATAAAAGCGAATATCGATATCGTTTTCGATAATACCAATACCCTAAATCCTAACCAGAAAACGAATATCGATACAGGTTCCGATAATACCAATACCCTGAACCCTAATAAAAAAGCTAAACCCATTTAACTTTTTTGACAAAAAAAATAAAAGTCTATTTTCAAAAATGAAAAATCCTAAAGTTTAGTATGCTAATAAAAAGCTCAACCATAAAAGAACAAAAAAAATTACTACTCTTAATTGTTTGTTTTATCGGTACTTTGGTATAGTATCATACCGTATAGAACACTTTTGCTATCGGTAATAATTTCAACCGACATCAGTATTAACATTGGTTGGTTAGCATAGCAATACTATCGATCTTGTAATGGCAAAACATTTCTAGAATTAAAATAATATCGTTAATTATATATAAATAGATTTAGTTTAAACTAAAAGAAAAACCTCTAAGAAAATATATGGACCAAAAGAATGACAATAGAAGTTAACCATGTTAAATAAAATAAAATTCGTCTTTATAACCTATTAGTCTGGCTAATGGTTTGTTGTTGTAGTGATTGAACCCGTGTTTGATTCTCATTATCATCAACAACTTCCTTTGGCCAACAAAAAAAGAGAAACAAATTCTCATTATCATCAACAACTTCCTTTTGTCAACTAAAAAAAAGAAACAAAACCAGTAGAGTCAAGTTTAGAACCCAAGTCTCCAAGGTTGTAATCAAGAGCTTTAACCACCAAAACACACAACTTAGTTATTACATTTTCTAGCTTTAAACCTATTAATATTGAAAAATGAAACCACCAAAGGAAAAAAAACACTATTCATCATCCATCACCACAAATATATATATATATATATATATATATATATATATATATATATATATATATATATATATATATATATATATATATATATAGTGGAGAGTTCAAATGAGAAGAATTTTTTTATAAGAAGAAAAAAGAAGAAGTTTCAACCAATAAGAATGCTTCATTTTACTTCATTTAATATTTGCATTTAATTTTAATATAAGGGTATATTGGTAAACTTACATAAATCATTAATTTGTATTCTTCCCATTTAATAACTAACTAAATTAAATTTGTAACTCCTTTTCAAAATATATACTTTTTCCAAATTACAAAAACAACTTAATTTAAAGTGTAGAATAAATTACTAGTTGTGTAGGATAAATTACGAGTTGTGTACGATATATTTCGAGGTGTGTAGGATAAATTTCGACTATGTAGAATAAAATTCTATAATGTGTAGGGTATATGTAGGGAAAATTTGATATGTGTAGGTTTTGTAAATTATATGTAGGATAATTAATGATTAGTTGACTAATTAATTAAGGAGAGCAAAATTAATAATATGAGTTATAAATGAAATAGTATTTTACTAATATGTCATTTCTTCTTTTTCTTCTCACATTAAATTTCTTCTCAAATGAACATTCCCCTATATATATATATATAGGTAAAGAGTAAAATACAAATGCGCTTATCGTACGATACGTACGCGATCATCCCAGCGTTCGATCAGGTGCAGATCTGGTGCGAATTCAATACATATCGCATATGAAAAAATGGTCAGCATGGGGTAGTGTGAAAAATGGCATGGGGTGTGTAGATGGACAAAATCGCATGTGTAAGATTTGAATATCGCATGTGAAAAAATGGCATGGGGTAATGTGAAAAATGGCATGGGGTGTGTAGAATCGCATGTGGAAGATTGAATATCGCATGTGAAAAAATGGCTAGCATGGGGTAATGTGAAAAATAGCATGGGGTGTGTAGAATCGCATGTGGAAAATTGAATATCGCATGTGGAAAAATGGCATTGGGTAATGTGAAAAATGGCATGGGATGTGTAGAATCGCATGTAGAAAATTTAATATCGCATGTGAAAAAATGGCATGGGGTGTGTAGAATCGCATGTGGAAAATTGAATATCGCATGTGAAAAAATGGCTAACATGGGGTAATGTGAAAAATGGCATGGGGTGTGTAAAATCGCATGTGAAAAATTGAATATCGCATGTGAAAAATCTGTGTGTGTGTTACTGTTCATCTTCTTCCATTGTTGGTCGATCATTGTCAGTCTTCTTCCGTTTGACCCTTACAACTCCCAAATTAGTAGTTCTTATTATCGATATCGCACTAAAAGGAACGAAGGGAGGTTGGGGAAGAAGATTTTCAGGTTTTTGAATTTGATTTAGGGTTTGATTTTGAACTATCATCGGTCAATTACAGAGATTTATGACCTCGCAATGACGTTTTTAACCTTCCTGGTATGATTTAGATATATTAAAATGATTAATTTAATCATTTAAATTAGTTTCGCCCGCGTTTGATCGATTGAAGATCGTACGGCTGAGGGCATCGCGTACATAATGTATGATAAGAGGTATTGTACGTTAACCGGCCTCTATATATATATATATATATATATATATATATATAATAGTTTGATTAAATGATACCCACTTTATTATTATATAATCACCTTTTTGAAGTTTGGAGTGATTAGGGATGTCAATCAAACCTGAACCCAATTCTGATGGGTAAACCTAAAACTCGACATATTTGGAACGTGTTTGGGGTCGGGTAATCGGTTTTGGGATTAGTTTTTTATTTTTTTAAGCGGGCTTGGGACGGATTTGGGATTTGGTGTTCTTCCTGTTTACCCGACGCGATTACCCGTTAAGCGTACCCGTTTTACCTTTACCTGGTTATATACACGATTTAATTTATTCTATTTTTTATATGTATATATATTTTTCTTTTTTCTATTATGGTAACTGAAAAGTCACTGAATGGCTTATACTTTCTTTTTGCAATATTTTGGTGTAAATATAATGAAACATCTAGATTCTCAATTTGTTATCTTGTGCTAACAATCATCAAAAATTAACATTTGAGTATTTTTTATATACATTTAGGTATGTTATTTTATATACATAGCAGTAATTTGTTGTATTTTTATAGTGATAATGCTAAATGTAACTGATTAGAAGTTACCGATAGATATAACTGATTAGAAGTTACCGATAGATACCCAACGGGTAACTTTTTTTAGATTAACGGGTTTACCCGAAACCCATGGGCATACCCAATACCCGATGAGTTTTAGGTCGGGTTTGAGACAAGCTTATCTAACCGGATTTGGGGTTGAGATTATCTAAATCCGACCCATTGTCATCCTTAGGAGTGATATTAGGCTACAAGAAAAATCAAGAAATAAATAGATTCTAATAAAGAGTTAATTGTCTTTTCACATCAAGACATTTGTACGGTCATAAAGTTATAAAAATATACAGTGAAAAAGGTGTAAAATACAAAATATTCGTATGAAAGAAGGTGAAGAATTGGTAAACTAGGGGTGTCAGAATGTGAGGTTATGAAGATAAGGAAGGTGATGAAGTGTTGTGGATAAGCTTCTTATTGAAATTATAATATAACTAGTATTAAAGGCAGCGCGCATTGCGTCGCGGGTGCAGCATGCTGAACCGGAGCGTTCTATAAGCCTTGTTAGGTATAAAATAACAAAGATGATTAAAAAGTCGCAAAAATTGAGTATTTGTTATTTAGTTTCACCTAAATAAACCCAATGATACTCGATGGTATTTCGAGGCTTCCTTTCAATATGTACACTATACACGTCACTGAGACCAAGTGAACATCAAGTACTCTTTACAAACCAAGCTACATCTATAATTGAAAGTCAGTGAACCATTTAGCAGCCTCGCCTTCCTCGTCCAGTGCCAAGACAGAACACTTGTAGACCAACACTCCATCAAACCACAAACCTGGTTTTGCCAACTGAATAGTAGCAACAATAGAGCATATAGTTAGTGTATTCTATTCTTCATAATAGTGATAATTTGGATATATGCAGAAAATTAAAGTTTAGTAAGCACCTTAAAAGTGAGTAATCCTAAGTTATGTAATAAGCATTTAAGTACATGAGATTGTAGTTGGCATATACGTAAATAATATATCGACCAAATTTTAAATGCAATAGTTAAAAATATCATTAGAACTTACATGGATGGAAGAATGTGTGCGCTCTCACCTCTTATATATGGCCTAAGTTGCTCTTCTTATCTCCATGTACACATTCTAACAAACTTTGAGAGATTATCATCTTAACAGTTATGCTTTCATCTCAACAGTTACGCTTAAAAGGGTCCAGAAGAAGGGGTATTGCAGCGTAAATCGACTTAAGAAAAGGATAAGAGAAAAAACTGGTTAAAGTTCAGGGGTGTTAAATACAACATTCTACGAGTTTCCCTTATTATGTTATTTTATGTAATATGATTATTAGCTTGGGGTAAACTAAAATGAAGATAAATGACTAACCAAAAACCAAATCTTACCCAAACAGTTAATGTTCCGCCCCTTCCATGTCATCTGGCGATCACTGTTCACAAACAACACACAATGATCTGATCAGTCGATGTTATAAAAGTGATAAGGCAAGGCCATTTTTATATATCCTAAAGTAGGGATGAGCATTTGGCGCCGGGTACCGGTACCCGGGGTTCCCGCTTTTTGAGACCGGTAACGATTCGGCACAGTACCGATAAGTCTGATACCATGCTCATCCCTAATCCAAAAGATGATCCCATTTATCACAAATCACTTTCATACCCAAAATTGATTAACATTAAAAAAGACACCAATTAGGCTATAAAAAGAAAATTTACAACATATGTAAAGTCATCAAAATCAACAACTGCAAAAAGTTTAAGCAATCAACAATATGCCAAGAGTAGAACTTCAAAAAAGATTTTTTTTGCATATAATTCAAATAAACAGTATGTATTCTTGATCTTAACCTAACTATGAAACTCATAATACTTTTTTAATATATTATATAGTAAATAGATTAAATGGAGTCTCTTTTCTAGTATTTAGCATAAGACCATTATTTTTCACCAAAAAAAAAAAAAAAAATTCCACTACAGACTTAATAAACCACGAACTCCAACCCAAGAATCAGATCTAAGAGGCAAAGTTTGTAAGATCTGAAAGTTATACAAGCTAAAATGAAAACTTAAAAACAAACATCTTATTATGAATAAGAACCAATGTATTTAAGTGTCTAAATAATATTACACCTAAAGCTAGTTAAGATGACACATTGTTGACTTCTATAACAAACACAAATATATTGGATAAACAATAAAATCAAAAGTTTTTACCTTTAATATGGTAATCACGACAAGGCATATTTCTCGATGCAGTCTTCTCGCAGCCTCGTGTAGCTAAAACGGCAAGCACCTCGTCATCATCTTTGAGCATCATGCGTTTCGGTCCTCTAAGGTGAAATTACTTGATCCCCTCATCTCCCAAAGCAAGTCCTCTCAATTCAGTACACTTTAAGTTATTTAGCAATTCAATCTTAAAGTAACACACCTGGCTCAAATTTAAAACGATTCAAGCGAGAAACGAAACCTGTTGCAGATTCTGAAACCAAACAATGTTGATAATATATCGAATAGAAAAGGATCAAATTGATGCCTGCAACATCGATGTAGGGTTCAACAGCTTAGGGCACTGATGAGACTGATGTGTGCAAAATGCAACATATAAATTACATCAATTGTGGCATAAAACTAACCCTTTTTAGTACTAATGTTGGAAAAAGTGTGCTTTCGTCTTCCTTTTGTATTTTCAGGATTAAATGAGCTCAAATTAACAAAAGAAGCAAAAAGACATCAAAATCTGACATAAATACAAGAAAAGGAACAAGACGTGACATGCCCGACCCCACGACAACATCCGCCCAAGCAAAACAAGACAACAGAAGACTGAACACGCCCCGTGCTCAGCCAGCACGGGGGCGTGCCCAAGTGTCAGCAGAAAAGACAAAGTGGTAGAAGCTTCTATTGCCCACCACGGGGCCGTGCTCAGCGGACACGGGGCCGTGGTCAACTATAAGATTCGCACAATCCAGGCAAATCTTCATAGTACAAAGATTCTTCTGCACACGGGGTCGTGCTCAGCGGACACAAGGGCGTGGTCAACTAATAAGACAAAGCTGCATTAAATGAAGAAAGAGAGAATGTGGACACGGGGCCGTGCCCACTGGGCACGGGGCCGTGCCCGAGCTTCTGTTCAGCCTATAAATATGAGTGCTTGGCTCAAGCTCAAACCATCCCTTGGCACACCACCTCTCTTACACTTCACCCACCACCCACCACCACCATAACACCATCATCCACCACCATCATCCATTGTCCATCGTAGAGTGTGTGAGTCGTCTCGGGATCCAAGATTGATCGTAAGAGTTCTTGACAATCAAGGCCATGTTTGCCTAAGTCTCTTACATCACTTGGTGAAGACAAAGTGTCTAGTGTAATACTTTTTATTTCTAATCTTTTCGCATTTTTTAGTTGGTTTTGTATTAATGACTTTAATAACTAGTTGCTTATGTTGAAGGTGATCTTTCCTTATCGTTTGTCCGTGGTGTCTTGGCATTATTTTACTGTCTATATAAAATAAAAGATTTTCACCATTCATATCTCCACGGTCTATATGGAGGTATGTTGGCTACCTGGTCGGGGGTTAAGGGAACGGTTTGGTAAAGGTCTTGCCATTGTTCAGCATTTAGAGGTCCTGCAATGGACCTGGGTCAAATTTAGTAGGACCTCCTTCAATACTTAACGGTATTGGATGGCGGGGGTCCAAACTCTTTGATCCCCTCATAAGTTAACTACTATTAATACTATAACCCGGCTATTTAGGACTGTATCCCTGCTGACTCAGACTACTTAGTCGAGGGTAACGTCACCTCCAAAAGAGGGGCCTACCATAATTTGCATTAATAACTTAATTAATTATCTTCCAATAATCCACCCTTTTAGGATTGTATCCTTGCTGACTCAAACTACTGGGGTGAGGGTAACGTCACCTTCAAAAGAGGGGCCTACTACAATAACTAAGATAATCTCTTAAAATAGTGCAAAAGTGCGGAAATAATCAAAGGTTACACTAGATACGAGTCGGAACCAAGTGATTCATCTTGTCTATCTGTTTTTTCTTTTTTATTTTATTTTCAGCATTTTAGTTAGTTTTTATTTTTCTTAGTTTAAAACATTTTTCTAAACTTTTTATTTTAATTAGACGTTGAGGTTAAACCGGTACTAAAAGCTCTTGTGTCCTTGGACGACCTCGGTATCTTGCCAACACTATACTACGCTCACGATGGGTGCACTTGCCCATATGTGTGTTTAGTGTTAGTAAAATATCGTGTTTTATAAATTTAAAACTTGGCTAAAAATAAGTGTTAAAGGGGCTTAAAATATACACCTAATATATATAACACTTCACACGCATTAAGTTTTTGGCGCCGCTGCCGGGGACACAAGGATTTTAAGAAAGTTAGGAATCAACGGCCTAATCGTTTTTTTTATTTTTTTAGGATTTTTTTCTTAAATTTTCAGCTTCTGCAGAACTCAGCACGGGCCGTGCCCGCTGAACACGCCCCGTGCCCAATCATTGGAACTGGCAATCCTGTTTTAAGTCAGACAGTAAGCTGAACACGGGGCCGTGCCCACTCAACACGCCCCCGTGCCCAAGTTTCAGTTACTGAAAACAGAACCGTAAGATCCCGACGGTTGGTAATTTCTGACACAAACATGAGTGATACTGATAATTTTTACTTTCGGCACTCTTATGGTACAATGTGGTGTCAATTATGTGGTGGTAACCATAAAGAATTAGAATGTTATTTTCTAAATTATAAACCCCACTATATAGACCCATCGTTTCCTAGTATCCTTAAGAGGGGTGAAAGTAAAAATAATCCTTATCTCTCTCTCGAATGCTCCCAACCGGATATTCTAGGAGAAATGCTTCTTGATGAATTATTTCAACTAGAAGATCTAATTATTGCTTGGTTAAAAGAACTTAGGAAAGATTTCAATAATCTTTTCCAAGACGGTAACCAAGAAGAAGAGTTGGAAACGCATTCAAACAACTTCGCTGTTTCCAAAGATACTCCTAACTCTAGTGAGGACTTGAGCGATAGTCGTCCCTGTGTCGATTGTGCCGTGAAGGACTCCCCATCAACTTCGTTTGATGCATACATAGACCTGAGCGATTCGACATACACCTTCTTTAACGAGAGCCCGGAAAAGGGTTGGACTTGTCCACCTACATATAGCATAGGAATCACCCTCACCGACAACCTCTTGCGTTCTCGTCTTAATCTAGATCAATTAAGGTATCTTAGGCACTTTGGGGTTGTTCCATCCAGTAAGGAACCACCTGATCCGGAAAACTTCCTTAAAAATTGGACGCACTTCATAAAACAGCCTTCCGACACGGGGCCGTGCCCAGGTCAACACGCCCCCGTGTCCGCCAAAAGATTCCCTTCTGACTTTTGTCAGAATACGGACAAAACGTGTCAGGATCTTGCCAGCACACGGGGCCGTGTCCAGCCGACACGGGGCCGTGTCCAGCACGCTGTCGTTTTCTATAAATGCAGCCAAGAAACTTGCACATTTGGACCATCCAGGGACAGAGATTTGAAAGGATTTTCTGACTTACCATCCTAGGTATGTTCTAAAAGAAGGTTCTTACAAGCATCTTGTCCTTTCCTCTTTTATCTATTGCCTTCTTCTTCATCTTTCTTGCACCAACAACTCCATTGAAGCTTGATTTCAAGCTTCATTGTGATGTTTATTGAATTTTTGTTCAAGGAATCTTGTTAAAAATAAGTTATACAACATTGTTTTAAATTATTTCTGCTCAGAAAAGCTTCATAAGTTAAGAAAATAATTTGAAACCCCATGATTCCTTGTTCTTAAAATCTGCAGAAAGTGAACACGGGGCCGTGCTCATTGAGCACGGGGCCGTGTCCGTGGTACTATTTCATTAAAACAAACTATTTTTGGTATGTTTTCGTAGAATGTCTAGCCAAAACAGTGGAACCTCTTCTGCGCACTCAAGGAACAGTCGACGGGAAAGGAGGCCATCGATTGAAGCAACTCTCGTAAGATACGTAATGGCGCTTCGTGAAGCCCTTGACGAGATGACTTCAGTGGAGGAGGTCCTCATTGACCGTATAAATTATCTCTCGGTGGGGTTGGAAAACAGTTTTCAAGAAATAAACCTCTTGCACCAGAGGTTAAACATTCTTGTAACACCGCCCATGGAACCAGTCCTCCCTCAAGAGGATTGGAACCTAGCACTTGCAATCCAAAATCCAACCGGCTGGGATGACATTCCGGCGGAACCTCCTCTTGAAGAACTCCAAGAAATCCCGGTGGAAGTTACACCTCCTCAAACCAATGCTCATGAGCCCGCTTTTCTTCTCCCTAGGGAGATCGAAGAGTGGCTCGCCGATGTATGAGGAGCCCATACCTGGAGGAAGAAGTTGTCAAGCCACTTTTAACCGAGAAATCTATCTTTTTGGAAATTTTGCTAATAGAATAAATAGTGGGCTAGAACTTGATGGTTTGGATTTCTTGTGTTTCTTTGACCTAACTAGCTAGTATTTTAATTTTTAGGACTATTATGTAATTCTCTCTATGATTAATGAATGATGGTTTTAGTTAATTTGGTGTTTGGATGGTGTTGAATTGAATAAAACACACTTGAGATGACAAAGGATACAAGGGAAACTTGAACCAGCACCCCATGCAGGAAAACAGGACCATCCGACAATTTCTTCATTTACAGTAAGTTCGGCACGGGCCGTGTCCACCCAACACGGCCCCGTGCTGCACTGTCTGCAGAAAAAGACCCAGTTCAGGTAACTGGACACGGGCCGTGTCCACCCAACACGCCCCCGTGTCCAGGCTTCTGTTTCTCTTGATTTAATTTTGTTACTGGCACTTGAACACGGGGCCGTGCCCGGACAACACGGGGCCGTGTTCAGCGTCCAGTAACACAAAATTTTTGCTTTTTACACCTTTTTACACATTCAATCAACCTAAAAACTTATTTTTGGGACACATTGAGGACAATGTGTAATTTAAGTGTGGGGGGGGATGCTAAAACCTTGAATCTTGCAAGTCCTAAATACAAGCCTTACACAAAACTCTATTGGAACCGCTAATCACCCCAAATTTTTTTCAAAAATTTTCATTTTTTTTCTACTTGTCTAGGTTTAACTCGGGAAATTCAAGTTCTCAAAAAGGTTATATTTTTACGAATTTACAACCGATAGCGTCGTGATAAAAAGAACCAACATAAGAAAATTATGAAAAGGCATGACAAGCTTAGTTAAAATTTAATTATATATACTTGATCACATAAAAAACCCATTCCCACAAAAGTGAGTTTTGAGCCTTTATTGAGCATACAATTACATATCATTAGACTAAATGCTCATTTTTCGTTTCTTGTGTGAATAGCCGCTTGGTTCTTACGACTCTAGAACTTGCCATGACGATACATTCCCGGTCCTTACCAACTTAAACCCGAGTAAGTAAATGACGGAGGCATTAGGACTAACCCTTTTTATTTCTACACCATTATTTTTCTTTTTTTTACCGCCTACCCAAAATCCCCCTAGTTAGCCCCTTTGAACCTAAACCTTTTCATTTCATAACCCAAACCAAACACCCTTTTACCCACCAAAACCTTTTTATTTTTAACCCTTTGTTTTAGTAACAAGTTCGGCTTTTCGTATGACTTTTCAAAAAAAAAATTAAAAAAAATAAAAAATTAAAAAAAATTTGTGTTGATGATGAAGCAAAAGAAAATAAACAAACAAGTTCATCAAAAATAACTTTGTTTGAATAAAAGCTTCATCAAAATAAAAGTTACAAAAATAGAAAGTCTTACGAAAACCGACACTTGTTACGCTTTTCGCCCTTTTTCTACTAACCACTAACCACCAACCCAACCACCTACCTTTAACCCAAGCCTAACCCTTCACCCACAAAGTCCTCTTGATATTTACAAAGGTTTATAAGTTAAAAAGGAGGAGGATTGATTGCTTGGCAAGCCTATGGTAGGAGTAAGTTCCATGCCGCTCTCGAGTGATCCACAAATACATTTTCGGCCGAGTGTTGAGTGATCCCCGTGAGGTATGTGAACTTGTATATAAATAAAATTTTAAAAGAGGCATGTTATGCCCTAATAAGTAATTTATCTTATGAAAAGTTTTTAATAAATCATGACGAATAGGATTGTAAATAAATAAAAATAAAACTAAATAAAGAATCTTGGAAATCCCGACACTCTATGACAAGCCCAAAAACCTTCTTTTCTACCCATTCCATTTGGGAGTGTAATAGCCACATATTAAAGAGTTTTGCTTGAGGACAAGCAAAGATTCAAGTGTGGGGGTATTTGATGTGTGCAAAATGCAACATATAAATTACATCAATTGTGGCATAAAACTAACCCTTTTTTAGTACTAATGTTGGAAAAAGTGTGCTTTTGTCTTCCTTTTGTATTTTCAGGATTAAATGAGCTCAAATTAACAAAAGAAGCAAAAAGACATCAAAATCTGACATAAATACAAGAAAAGGAACAAGACGTGACATGCCCGACCCCACGACAGCATCCGCCCAAGCAAAACAAGACAACAGAAGACTGAACACGCCCCGTGCTCAGCCAGCACGGGGGCGTGCCCAAGTATCAGCAGAAAATACAAAGTGGTAGAAGCTTCTATTGCCCACCACGGGGCCGTGCTCAAGCTCAAACCATCCCTTGGCACACCACCTCTCTCACACTTCACCCACCACCCACCACCCACCACCACCATAACACCATCATCCATTGTCCATCGTAGAGTGTGTGAGTCGTCTCGGGATCCAAGATTGATCGTAAGAGTTCTTGACAATCAAGGCCATGTTTGCCTAAGTCTCTTACATCACTTGGTGAAGACAAAGTGTCTAGTGTAATACTTTTTATTTCTAATCTTTTCGCACTTTTTACTTGGTTTTGTATTAATGACTTTAATAACTAGTTGCTTATGTTGAAGGTGATCTTTCCTTATCGTTTGTCCGTGGTGTCTTGACATTATTTTACTGTCTATATAAAATAAAAGATTTTCACCATTCATATCTCCACGGTCTATACGGAGGTATGTTGGCTACCTGGTCGGGGGTTAAGGGAACGGTTTGGTAAAGGTCTTGCCATTGTTCAGCGTTTAGATGTCCTGCAATGGACCTGGGTCAAATTTAGTAGGACCTCCTTCAATACTTAACGGTATTGGATGGCGGGGGTCCAAACTCTTTGATCCCCTCATAAGTTAACTACTATTAATACTATAACCCGGCTATTTAGGACTGTATCCCTGCTGACTCAGACTACTTAGTCGAGGGTAACGTCACCTCCAAAAGAGGGGCCTACCATAATTTGCATTAATAACTTAATTAATTATCTTCCAATAATCCACCCTTTTAGGATTGTATCCTTGCTGACTCAAACTACTGGGGTGAGGGTAACGTCACCTTCAAAAGAGGGGCCTACTACAATAACTAAGATAATCTCTTAAAATAGTGCAAAAGTGCGGAAATAATCAAAGGTTACACTAGATACGAGTCGGAACCAAGTGATTCATCTTGTCTATCTGTTTTTTCTTTTTTATTTTATTTTCAGCATTTTAGTTAGTTTTTATTTTTCTTAGTTTAAAACATTTTTCTAAACTTTTTATTTTGATTAGACAGAGGATAAACATGTACTAAAAGCTCTTGTGTCCTTGGACGACCTCGGTATCTTGCCAACACTATACTACGCTCACGATGGGTGCACTTGCCCATATGTGTGTTTAGTGTTAGTAAAATATCGTGTTTTATAAATTTAAAACTTGGCTAAAAATAAGTGTTAAAGAGGCTTAAAATATACACCTAATATATATAACACTTCACACGCATCAAGACACTTAAATGAAGATTACTGCAATTCAACATCAAAAGAAGCAGTACAGATCCAAATAAATTCATATTGTTCATAATCTCATACACATCTCAATTCCCACATTCAAGCTAATATATTTATAATGAAACCTGAATCACTTGTTGCAAAAACTCTTCCTGATGCTTGAGAATATAAGGGCCGACCAGCTACCCGTTCTACTACCGGCGATTGGACCAGTGCCGCCATGATTTTAGGTCCACCACCACCACTGCATTTGTATGTTATTATGTTATATAAGAAGTTATAAGTTACTAAGTTTATTTTGTGAAAGAAAAAGCCAAAAGAGATGTACCCAGTTGCGATTAAGAAGCATATTGTTGTGTTGGAACGTTAGATCTTGATGAACTTTCTCAGAAGAAGTGATTATTTCCAGATTTCTGTAGTGGATACCGACACTTACCCCGATCTCCGCAACCACCTCCCAATCTTGCACCATCATCGGCTTCATAACCATTGTAGAAGATAGCACCGATTTCTCTCTGCCACCTCTCTATAAAATTGTGGGTGAAGAAGAAACAAATTTAAAAACCTAAACCCATGGTAAAGCAAAACAGGTGAAACAGAGGACACGTATAAGGACACACGTCAAAACCTAAGCCTTACTTTCCATATACAAAACATTATGCAGTAGGTACAACCAGTAATGCACTACAATGTTTTAAATTAATAATATATAAATGTTCAGTTTTATATTTTATAAAGAGTAAACTGCAATTTTACCCCCTGTGGTTTGGGGTGATTGGCACCCTTACCCCCCTAACGAAATAATTGCAATTTTACCCCCCAACGTTTGCTGTTATGTCGCAACCTTACCCCCCAGCCTCAAATTTGTTGACTAATCTGTTGACTATAACTTGAAATGACTATAATGCCATTTCATATTGCCCCCTGTGTTTTGTGCACTCTGTGATATTACCCCCTGCCACCACTGCCACCGCCATTCACCACCACAACCACCACTGCCACCTCCAGCCACCACCCTCAACCACCTCCAGCCCACTCTTTCTCTCTCTTCCAGATTTATCTCTCTCTCTCTCACACAACCTGCTATACCCGCTTATCCTAAATGGGTCGGGTTTCGAATTTACCCATTAGATTCGGATTCGATTGTAAAACAATCCTCTTTTTTTTGTTCAAAGTTGTCTTGCAAAAGAAGACATAAGAATCCTTGACTACCCCCAGCCAGGTACATTTTGAAACTGAAACTACAAATCCTCCAGTCATCAATGGCGAGATACGACAGAGCTATAACCGTCTTCTCTCCGGACGGCCACCTCTTCCAGGTCGAATACGCCCTTGAAGCCGTACGCAAAGGTAACGCCGCCGTCGGTGTTCGCGGCACCGACACCATCGTTCTCGGAGTTGAGAAGAAATCTACCGTCAAACTTCAAGACTCTAGGTATACCATTCACACACCATCTTATTCCTTCCTTGCAATTCAACTGTTTCTTATTACACCTAAAACCTAATTCTACGGATCATGTATGTTTATTGTTCTTATCTGCCATTTTTTTCCTAGAATTATGTTGATTTACTTTCAATTGTTACCATCGATCACTGGTTTTAGCTTCAATTTATCCTTCGTTTCTTTTCGTATTTGCTTAAATTGGTACAAAATTAGCCACTTGATGCAAATGTCAAACATTAATTGAATCAAAATATATGAAAATTGGATCACGTGTGAAGACGTTGGATACGAATATTGCATATTTTGTTAGAATCAAATGGAGTTTATGGCATGGGAGGATCTTAGAGAGATAAATCTGGAAGAGAGAGAAAGAGTGGGCTGGAGGTGGTTGAGGGTGGTGGCTGGAGGTGGTAGTGGTGGTTGTGGTGGTGAATGGTGGTGACAGTGGTGGCAGGGGGTAATATCACAGAGTGCACAAAACACAGGGGTAATATAAAAGGGCATTATAGTCATTTCAAGTTATAGTCAACAGATTAGTCAACAAATTTAGGCCGGGGGTAAGGTTGCGACATAACAGCAAACGTTGGGGGGTAAAATTGCAATTATTTCATTAGGGGGGTAAGGGTGTCAATCACCCCAAACCACATGGGGTAAAATTGCAGTTTACTCTTTTATAAATTATGTTTTAATCTTAGTATTGTATATTTTTATGTGAGCAAACTGGGCTGACATAAAAGTTGCTCATGGGTTGTTCGTGTATGGGCTTGGTGGAGACTTGTGTGATATGGGCTTGTACATGGATCCCAAGGAGCTGATGTTGGGAGACTGTCTCTTTGTTTATGACATATATCATTGATCAATAATTGAGTAATTCTCTCTCACTAAAAATATCTAGGGTTTGGTATTTGATCTCACACGTTATTCGTGAGATCTTGTAGTTGAGTAATAATCATCGCTTTGATGATTATTCAGGAGAGTTAGATCTAGTTCCTGCTATCTAGATTTGTTACTTTTTTGTGTATTAGGGTATGTGGTGTGGGGGTCATGAATTGGAACATTATTTCCACATAGGATCATTAATTAAATGGTATACCATCCCCTCCTTGATTGATGGTGGTTCACATGGATTAAACCACGATTACCACGACCATCCCATTTGATAATTTTAAGACAAAAACAAATTAACAAAAATATAGGGGATAGTGGTTTGGGTCATGATCACACCCTTAGGGTAATGGTTTTGAATAATGGATTAAAGATGGATGATGTGGTGCCTATGTGGAGGGTCATGAGGGTCATGACCACACCCTATAGCCTTATGTCAAGATTTGTGTATTTGAAAGATATTGGAGAAGTTTGATCTTGTTAAAGGTGATATTCTGTATAAATATCAATTTGTGACATGGTATCAGAGCTTTGGCTCTGATTCATGTTCGCTTTCGCATATTTCTATGATCAGAGAAATTAGGGTTTTCAAGAAAATTAGACTGTTATATGGTTTCGTTCAAAAATTAGACCGTTATCATAATAATTTGATTTTGTAATCATATAGAACACACTATTTACTAGAAAAAAAAAATTTACATCACAAACTTACCTATTTTAACATGTTGGCCAACCTACCCATTTTGTAACCACTATTGTAAGTTCATTAACAAGTAACATATAGAATGCAAAGAGGTAGATGGGATGCATGCCCTACTAATTATATATATATATATGGATCCCATTAAGTCTAACCAACTCCTGAATCAACCTCTACCGTTGGATTTGGCTGAGATTAAATCTCAGCCACTTAAACTCCCAAGGCAGTTCATTGCAGTTTCCAGCAGCTCCCCGTTTTTCTGCCCACGTCTGGTAACCTCCAAATACCCTTCCTGTCTCCCCTTTTTCCTCCTCACGTCGCAGGTAGCCTTCATATACCCTTCCTCTTGTAGACATCTGATATATACACAGACAAATAGCTTTCATCAATCGTTATCTCAAACCTTCATTCAATCACAACCTGGTAAGCATCTAGATTTTAGTTAGGGTTTCTTATGATTATAGATTTGTGTTTGTGTTACTATCCCACTGGATTTGTCCCTAAATTCCTAACCCCTTTCAAGTTGCAGATGTTATACACCCCTACTTTCGTGCTCTTTCTCTAAGTTAATCGTCAATCGCTTGCGGAAATCCATATCGGCTTCGTCAATCTTCTTGATAATGTGTATATTTTATCTAATAAATTCCACATCTGCAATGTAACACTGCAAAACTGATGATTGAAGGGCTGTGATTTAATCCTCTGTTCTAGACTCATCAAGTGCGTTTATGAAGGAGGTTGAAATCTTTTATAAAGAGAGGTGTTTGGAGTTTAAGCCTCCAAAGTTTTATGGAGAGCCACTCAATGCCTTAAGTAAGATTGTGTGTTTCCCTTTTTATTTTTATTTTTTCGTATATCGGTTCTAAGATAATGTTATCATCATTTGTTAGGTTATGGAGATCGTTGATCAGGCTCGGTGGCTATGAACAGGTTTTTTCAATCTCACAATTCTTTTGTATACTGTATTTCCTGTTTTTTTTTTTTTTTGAATTAAACCTGTTTATCACATTAGAAAACTGTAAAAGTTGTTTTTTGGGTGAATATTTGTACTTGTAGGTGACCTCTTAAAAGATGTGGCGACAAATTGGAGAAACATTTAAACCCCTAAGTAATATCACATCTCTTGACTGGAATGTTTACTTGTAATGTCTAATTATTTCCATAATTTTTATCTGATGACCAGTCTGACACATGCGCTTTATTTTTGCAGGACTTGTACTACTATCTCATGGACATTCCGAGTTTTTTACAAGAAGGTACTTAATTACTCGTGTCTTTCTAATATACATACACAATTTTAGTAGGCGTGTGAATTAATAATGACAAAACAAGAAAACACGGCACGAATCTAACACGGAATTCATTGGTTTGTTTTTAGTCTAAATGGGCCCGATTTTGTTTATGGTGGAACCCGCGAACACGTTTAGCTAAACAGGATGGTCCGGGCCAACTGGTGGGTGGTTGACCCATTTATTGTATATATATTTTGTGCCATAATTTAAACTGGTTGGGTATTTTGTTCCAAAATTTAAAAGGTTAAAAAGAGAAACGAGTATCACGTTTTATAATTTAAACGTAATTGTTTTTGTACATATTTGTATTTTTGGTTGCAAGTTAGTTGCAATTTTAGTGTATAATATGCAAAAAACGTGTAATACATCCGTGATTTAAAGGGCCGTGTTTGTAACAACCCATGAATACGCGTGTCATGAGTCATGTTTGAGTTCATGTATTGTAACAACCCATGGATACGCGTGTCATGACTCATGTTTGAGTTCATGTATTTGAGTAAATCTTTGGGTTTGTGTCGGGGTTAACCCGTCAACCCATGAGCACAAACGGGTTAGCACCCATACATCTTGGTGAAAGTCTACTGATTCTCGCTTTATATTTGACTTGAATATCAAAGTTTGCTGAAGTTATCTTTTTGGTTCACGTTCATTATCAAATCGCTGGCACAAAAGTTTGCAAGCGCTGCTTGAATACGAGAAATATAAGAGTAGCATCGGGGAGCTTCCGTTCACTGATGTCTCTTCTGCAGAACCTGTTTCGATGGGGATAAAGTCGACCTCATAACTACTCCTAGCAGTCTGGAGCTGGAAGACGATGACATTGGTGCTTAATACGAGTTCATGTACAAACAATGAATTTGTAATTGTTTATTGGTGTTTATAGTTCCATGCGCCGCAGCTCCGCCTACCCTCCTCCATGTTTCGATGGTGCTCTTCTTCTGGTACGGCGATTCTGCTCTACTCAAAACATATATGAAAAATGCTTTTGTGGTGAGTTTTGTCATAAATCTTTCATGGTTCATGTGTATCAGCGAGATTTAGTTTTATATATCTCTGATTAGACACACATTATTGCAATAGTTATGAATTTTAATATTTTCAAGCATTATTCACTTATATGGTTTTTTTTTTTTTTACCTTTTTAAATCAAATGTATGAAGGCTTTAGCACAAGATCAACTAATTACATCAGACAATGAAAAATTTAATTGTTATTGGTTCTACTACTATTAGCTTGAACTAGCCAGCACAAATGATTGTGCAACTTCTATTTTGAATGTTTTACCCTACATAATATGTGAATTAGGTTAAATTTTCCCATTGGGTCGAGGAAGATAAGAGCAAGGAACGTATTTTTTAAAAGAATTTCAGTTAGAACTGATTAACAATCTATGGCTGTAGCCCACTGGTCCCTCAGTAAAATAGCAACCCGTCACTATTTGTCTCTCCTGGCAACGAAGGTAACCAGTGTACCCCTTTTGATAATTTTTTTTCACGATCATGTATATATGGTTTTCATTTTGTTTCTGAAACAAGTAATGAATGGATGAAATAAAACAAGGCCCACTACAAACTATCTGGTGATGCTTCATGGATTGCTCAGCATCATGGTGCTGTTAGCAGTACATCTCAATAAAAAGTGCTAATGATTATGCAAAAAGGCTCACAATAGGTCACAAGGAGGCTGGAAAGATGGTTGCAGAATCATTAGCTTGCATGGTTTCACCAAAACCAGGATTTGTACGTTCAATAACCAATATTCAGCTGGTACATATGCAACATATATGTGTATGCACATGTATACGTTATAAAAGTATATTTATTTATATCTAATAATTTTTCTTTTCGATCTCTTTATTAATTTCCAGTGTCCACTTTTGAACATAGGCAATTGCCCTCCAACTGAAGCTGATGTCTGTAATATTAATTTATTTTTTCATCATCAACAGGTTCGCGCTGCTATTTAACAAGGCCAAGGACAAAACGACGCAAGTCAGTGAGCATTATGTTAGAAAAGGTTTGGTTGTTTGCTTGCTGGGAAGTGGGCTGGAAAAGCCCTGTGCAGTCGTCGGTTGAAAGGGGTGAGTTGGAACTGTTGCTGGCTATGTTGGGGCAGCATGTGTTTAGAAGGTATATGAGTCAAAGTGAGTGTTTTACTTGAAATTTTGAAGGACAGAGGTGATGACCCGACATGCCCAACATTCCAAGGGAAACCCATCGCCTTAGTATGGTTAGCTTTGTTTGTCACGTTGTTCATATAATTTTGTGTAATTTGACTTTATTTTATGTCTTTGTGTTCATAAGTTCATTCATGTTGTAACAATATAATACATCAACGTAACCCGTCCACCGGACGGGTATTAAACTAGTTAATAATGGGTTCGGATAAACTATGCAAGAATATGCAGACAGGGTTATGAGATTATCAATATTAGGTGGAACCAAAGATAAATAAAACTAACATGAACATATATCATTTGCATGAAAGTTTTTCTAGAAAAGTTATCTTGGTCGCAAAAGAGTAATAGATATGACTCCCAAAGATGCAAACTTAACAAAACAAAAGAGATGCCTTGTTAGTTCATTGGAGGTTGTCTTAGAGGAACATGAAAAGAGTGGGCTTGCATTAGATTAGAGGATCGATATTTAAACTATACACCCCCTTTCGGTATCGCATATAATGTATATATGTGTGGACGTTAGGGGGCAAAAGTGAGAGTGCACTAATTTTAACATTATTTTACTAATTTCGTGAAAATAATGTTAAAAGAGGGGGATAGTTAATCATGCATCATGTGGTAGCGTTGATAGCCGAAAGACAAAGGAATACATGCACTAATTGGCCTTTATCTTAATTGCCGAGTGTTAGGTGTCTTATGTCCAAGGTTTGATGCAAAATTACCATCGAGCCGGGGGTGTCACTGGAAGCAACCTCTCTATTCTTACGGGGCAGATGTAAGACGCGGTTTGGTTTATAAAAAGGATCGATTCTTATATGTTATTTTCAAGGCAACGCGTTGGGATCCTTCTAGCACTCTTTGAAGCTTGGCTCGGCTCAATCAACTTTAGTTGCAACTGAGTTGGGCTTCGGATGCCACTGACGGCTTGCTTGTGAGTTGTGACCGAGCCAGGCTACCACTACATACATGTTTCCTTAGTTTGACTCATAAATCCATATTAATTAAATTAATTGTGATTAATACTTCATATTGGTGTGATTGTAAACTGAACATCTAGCTTCATTTTTAGATATAGAAAATCAATATCACTCATAAGAAACTTAAGAAAAGTAGCAACACTCTTTTGTGAAACAAAATGGTTTATTTAACGTTTATTCTTATTATTTGTAATTCGTTTTGTATTCCATATTTTCACACACTCATACACACAATTCGTGCGCATATTAATTAAGCTTTTAATTCGTATTAACTAGCCAGAAAGTCAAAATAAATATTTTAAAATGGCTTAAGTATTATATTTTTTGTTAAACATATAGATATACATGCATAGCTAGTAGCAATGGCGGATCTAAAAAAAACTTTAAGGGGCAACGTTTCAAAAATTTCTTTTCTATAGGGGTAGCGAAATAGAAAAAAAAACGTCATTTTTTTTTCCAAAATTTACACTACAGCCAGAGTGTCAAGGAACAGTTATATCCGCCCCGGGTTAGTAGATGAGAGTTGAGATTTTATAATAAGCATAGATCTTTTTTATTTTTTATTATTTTGCTAAAGCATAGCATTAGAATGACATACATATTAAGTAAGCATAGCTTCACAACATCAAATATCAAGAAGAAATTTAGATTTTTTTTTTTAAATGTGTCACATAAATCAACATAAATGTGTGAATATTCATACCAAAGAATCAGCATATATAGCCAACTGATGTGCTTTCATCAAGTGCCAAACTTAATAAAGGGGACAAAAGAGAATGTATACCTTATTCCCTATTTTATTTTCTTGCATGTATCTAATTCCAGGTTTCTGATTCTAGACTTAGCATATCATAATCTTCTTCCACTCTCACCGAATTTATCCACTTTGAATTTCCTTACGTTTATTCGATAACCTAAATCAAGTAAAACGAAAGATACGTACCAATATAATGAAGTAATGAAAAAGAATAAAGAGAAAAATGAATAAATGTTGTTCATATGGAGGAAGGAATTAAGATGTCTTTCAAGGTTCGGCGATAGTGGATTCTCTAAAGTTCGGGTCAGAAAATCCTCGAATGAGATTCATTTACTTAGTTTACAATAGCTGTTAATACTTTTAAGTACATTTATCATAAGATGTTAGTTTTCTATAGTCCAAAGGAATAAAGAAAGTTGTTGATGGGAAACAATCTGATATATCTCAAAGATTCTATCCTATCAGCTCATTTTCCTATATAAGAAGATGCATAACAGACCATTGGTATGCAAGAGTTGGTCATATAGGACATAAGTGGGCAACCATATGAGCAATTCAAGCGTTAGACCTCAAACAAACAAGTATGAGGCTTTTACTATTTATGTTCAGTTGTGCATATGAGTTCAGTGAATAGTGTTCCCCTTGAATATTGGATATAACTGATAGTTGTGTATATATACAGAAACTTGCAAACAAAAGAAGCACTACAGATGAAAAGTGAAGTTCGGAGAAGGTTACATGAGCAACTTGAGGTATGATCAATGATCATTTGCAACATTTTCAACTAATATAATTCCTAAACTAGAGGTTGAAATTTCAACGCATTCGGATTTTGTTTTCAACCCGAACCCGTTTCAACCCGACAAAATTGCCCCTTGATGTACAATCTCTCTTTTTTTTCTCTAAAAAAATGAACATTGTTATCATGGGTCAACTACACTATTTGTTTGAATGGACTCGAAACAGGTACAAAGACACTTACAGCTTCGTATAGAGGCGCAAGGGAAGTACTTGGAAGCAATTCTTGAAATGGCAGAAGAAACGGTTGGAAGACAAAACTTGAGTGAAGTGGGGCGATCAGAACCAACCTCTAAATTATCATCCGGTCATCGACGCACCGCCTAAATTCTGTGTTTAGAGGAATCAAAGATTAGTCAAACCAGCTAACAGATTGTTCAATGGACAGTTCTTTGACCAACAGTAAAAGTCAACAAATGGATCATGAGTGTTAAATAATATATTTAATCTAGACTTCTGATATATAATTATAACCTAAGTATTATAATCAATCTGGTAGTTAAAGTAGTTATTGGGTCAAAACAATTAAACATCCAACCGATTTTTGAAAGATTGTGCAATGGTTGGATGTCTATTCAATATGTATATATATGTGTCTACTGTAATCTGTAATCAGAATATGTGTACTTTGATATTCAATATACAGTAGCCATTTTATGTTAATCCTGTTATCTTTTCTTAAATATAATTCCCTGCAACATTGTTCAATCTATTGCGTTAATGAATATTCGGTCCCAAACATCTTCTGCAACATTCTCATACAAACTGAAGACATAGATCTAAAGTCTAGATGTACATTTCTCCAACAATGAGATGATCGGTTTGAATTTTTTATTTGGTTGAAAATAACATGAATATTCTATCATCGAGCGACTGATTAGTCCTTGAGTCTTGAACTCTAGAATAGCAAATGGGATGTCAAGTAAGAGGATCTAAAGATGTCACAAAAAGTTTTAGTTGCCATATGTTGAACATAAGATGACCCAAATGCCCATTGTGAGAATTATGCTTCTTCGAGTAGAAAACAATTTTGATTTAAATGAACTCGGCAAAGAATCATCCTTTTATAATCATGTTAAGAACTTCTGTAATAAAATGTAAGAATCTTAAACTAGCAGACTTGAGATACCCGCGTTAAAAGCTTGAATCTAGCCGAGCCAAGCTCAAAGCCTAAACTGGAACTCACTTTATAAAAGAGCTTGGGCCCGAGCTCATATACGGAGTTTTCCTAAAGAAAAAGCATCACAAATTTTGACAAAATTGTGACGCATTTATGACGACAAAAAACCCCTAATTTTGAAACAAAATTGCTACACAATAGCACAAAAACAAAAAAAAAACACCATAATTTTGTCACAGTTTCGTCGTAAATTTGTCGGATTTTTTTTTTTTTTTTTGAAAATTGTTGACTAATTAGTTAATTTACCACCATTAAATACATATTACTATTTTGCAGGCATTTCCTATAAAAACCTATTAACTTATTTTATTTTAAAGTATTAAAACCCATATTATTGAACATTCTGTCGGAAATGTGTTGCAATTTGGTGACAAGCACTTATTATTATGTATTAGAAATACAACCTTATAATTAACAAAACTATGAATTATTTTGTTAGAAATGCTTTACAATCTGTGACAAATTCATGACAAGCACTTATCGATTGAATCCTTTTCGATTGACACTAGAAATCAATTGGATCCCTATTTCGTTTGAAAACCAAGATTTGAACATTGACGAATATGATAAGGTATACAATGAGTTTAAGCTTTGTTTTCCCGATTTAAATTTTGATCTTATATAGACCTGAACATTTTTACCTAATTAAATCATCTACTCATCAAAACATTGATTCAAATAGGAGGTGAAACGAATCTGATTTTGATTTTCAATCGATTGGATCAACAATTACTGAGTTTATTTCGTATTGATTGTTGTACTCGTCATATAGAATTGTTGTGTTGTTTGTTTATACTATCAGAAACAATGATGAAGATCTTGGTGAATATGCCGAATACGATGATATTGTTATGGAAAACATGCACCAAGATCCAAATGAAACAGCCAAAGCATATTATACCATGTCAAATTAAGCCAATGAGCCTTTGTGGCCTAGTACTAAAAACGTTGCCACACTCTGTACCACCACCAGGTTATTGAATTGGAAATCAGATTATAGTGTCCCCGACTCGATATGTGATAAACTACTTCTGATTATTAAAGATATTATGCTCGATGGTGCAAAGCTACCTAGAAGCTTTTACGAGACCAAGAAGATGTTGAAGCCATTTGAGTTGTTACAACAGATTCATGCATGCGAAAATCATTGCATGCTATTTAATGGAAATCATTCTAACCCAAATCGTTGTATTGTATGTAATGAAAATAGAAACAAGGAAAAAAGGGAACAAGGTGCCTAAGTTGGTGATGACCTACATGCATATTGGACCAAGACTTTAAATATTGTTCAATTCAAAGAAAATGGCCCGGCAGTTGACATGGCACACATATCATCATAGACAACCCGAAAAGATGAGTCATCCTAGTGAGGGTAAGGCGTGGAACCATTTTGACTAGTATTCCTTAATTTTGCACAATAGAAACACAATATTCGTCTTGGGTGGTGTACTACGGGTTTAGTCTAAATAATACAATCGGGAAAGATTATTCATGTTGACTGGTGTTTCTTACGCTTTACAACCTACCTCCTTGGTTGGCCTTGAAAGAGCCAATATATACAACTTCCGGTGATCATTCCTTGTCCGAAGAATCCCATACACAATCTAGAGTTTTCCTACAGCCTTTGGTAGACGAGCTGAAATTGTTGTTCATCAATGGCATTGAAACTTATGATGCCCATCAAAAGGACAATTTCCAAATGAAGGACGTACTGGTATGGATGATCAATGACTTCCTTGCTTATGTAATGTTATCAGAATGGGGCACACATGATAAGTTAGCTTACCAATATTGCTCGAATAACTAAGGATCTTTTCATATGTCATTTGGAGGGAAAGAGTGTTGGTTTGACTGTCATATACAACATCTCCCCCTAAACATTGTTTCTGGAAAGATAATGTGTAACACTCGTTTAAATTTCTAAATTTTAAGTCTAATAAAAGATACTAAATATTAGATAATTAGTACATTGGTTTAACATAAGTACAAAATAAAAGTTTTAAAGTAACACCTACAAGTCAACTACCGACTAGTTTAAACATTCATAACATGATTAGCTGTAACACCTCGAAAATTTATGTCCAGTAAAGTATCAACATGTGTCATAAGCATTAAACGTGTAAAAGATCACCTATGAAGGACTAAAGTTGACAAACAAAGAAACTATGTGAATAGAAAGGTTCAAAATGTCAACAACGGATAAATAGATCTTTCAATAACCCTACATGATGTTTATACCCTTAAACGAATAAATCATGGATCATACGAAGCTAATTGTGAAAGAAAATGAGGAATTACAAACTACAGGGGTTAAATGTGTCAACATGTTTAAAGTATACCTCTGAGTGACCTTTTAGCAAACCCGAAGCTTTGTAATGATTAATTATACTCACAAGAATAAGTGATAAAAATTCCACAAGGTTTCGTTAAAGTATGAGAAAGTTATGACAATATTCGTATACGAGGGGTTAAAAGCGTCAACGTTGAAATTTAAGGTTTTACGGGTGATCACAAAGTTAACCGAGGACTTAACAATGTTTGTTTATACCTTGGAGCCCTTAAAAGTCAAGTTAGAGGGCCAAAAGTGCAAGAAATGAAGTGAAAACCACGTTTGGAGGGACCAAGGACCTAAATTGCAATTATTGAAAGTTTGATAACCTGGACCCAGGCCTCACACGGGCCGCGTAAGCCCAGGCAGGACCTTACACGGGCCGCTTGGCACCCCCAGCATCAGAAAACACAGGCAGGTGCCTGTTTCAGCAGGTTACACCGACTTAACTTACCATTTTTCGATTCTATGGGTTGTTTGATGGTTTATTAAGGCCTAGGGACACTTGGGATGATCAGGAATCATCCCATAGGCTTATTTGTCATGATCTTGTGCAATCAAAGTCCCTATATAAGAAGTTCCTTGTTGCACCATTTGAGCACTTCACTTGCAAACCTTCACAACTCAACTTCTGGAGGTTTCTGGAGCTCAAGGACAATTCCTAGTGATCTCTAGTCGTGCATAGGACCTTTGTAAGTATTATTAACCTTCCTTAATTCAGTTTTGTTTAGTTAATTAGCGTAAAGTCAAACCATCGTAATTAAGATTTGACTTCGTCATTAATCTTAATTTGTCCAGTCAAATTTCAAATTGAAAGTACCTATGAGTTGGTAATTATGTGGGCAATAAACCCTTAAAAGGGCACCCTCTGATTCCCACTCTAACTAGGTCAATTGTCGAGTCAAACTTGATCTTAAAAAGTCAACAGAAAGCTTATTTTCAAATTAATGCATAATTAGCAATGTAGAAGCTATGCAACTTGTTTTATCATTAATATAACTTGGTAATTAATGTAAGAACATGTCTAAACATGTTCAACTCGATAATTTTCAATTTAAGCTCGGATTGGAACCGAAAGTCGCATACTTTGAATTCTGTTGTGACTTTCAGTTCTGACCCATTAGAGCATAGTTTAGAAATGCCTTAGAGCTTATTTAGGACCAGGTTTCATATAAGTATAACCCTCTGTGATTATACGACTTGGTTCATTAGTTATCCGATTCATATGCATATTTCCGTTAAATGCCTAAATGTTGACTATTATTATGCACATATGACCTTAAAACATGAATTTTGAAAATGTAATAGAGTAGAAACCTTAGTTACGGATTTATAAACTTGTACCTAAAATTTGACATCAGTTTGAGGTCTAGATTAAGAGTTATGCTCAATAGCGTAATTAGAAAGTTTTTAGTAATTAAATGGCGTAATTAGCATATAGCCTATCTAAACCCAAATTTTGATACCAAACTTTTTACCTACTGATATAAAATAATATTTTGGGATTTTTGGAGATTTTTATTTATTTTTAGGCTAAGCATAACATAGAGTTCTAAGCTTGATCCGGTAATTGTCGGTTTTGCCCTTTTAGGCTATAAAATGAGTTTTACCGATCCTTTTGATACCAAACTTTTTTATACTGATCCAATATGATAAATAGAATATTTTAAGCCTTCTGGAATAATAAAAACATCAGCTTTTCTTATAGAACCCGAAAATCGCTTAAAATCGTCTTTTTACGCGTTTTAAGCGCATAGTATGTATTAAAACCATCTTAGATATATAAGACTTGATACCTACTGATGTTTTAAGTAAATTTTTATACTTTACCAGTAAGCAAAAGTTTTAAACTCAGATTCCCAGATTTGACCTTTAAACCTTAGGTGAAATTACCAAAATGCCCCTTCGGTGCATAGTATGGTTAGAAATGATAAATTTCACACATAGGTAATACCCTACTGATATAACTTAGTAAATTAAGTATTTTTACTGATTACATCAGACCCGAAACTCAGAATTAGATTTAAACTCTTTTATAACCTTTTAAATGACCAAAATGCCCTTACGGGGCATAATTTGAGTTTAAATCCATTTTGGGCATAATAGAAAATATCTTACTGATGTCACAACATATTTAAGGCATATTCACTTAGGAAACCTGCATATGACTCATATGGTTACTCGTTACGCACTTTTCGCGTTCAGATCGGCTTATGTAACTAGTTTGCATATATTAGCCGAAATGGGTCAAACCATATCATTTCTTGTCTCAAAATCCAGAATGTGTTTAAGTTACCCATATTAAACAAGCATACAAGCTTGTCGGGTCAAAACCACATTCTAAACCGGTCTTCGCTTTATCATGCGTTTGAACCGTGTCTTCCTTTTTAAAACTAATCGGTCTAAGTCTAAGCTTAATTAAAGACCCGTTAGGATTCTAATAGGTTATTAAAAACCTTCGTTCCAGATTAGGAGCCCAGTAAAAGCTACGTGCACTTGCTGTATTTGATTTATACTTTGCTCAGGTAAATACTCTTAGCTTATTTTCCCTATACGGGCTTGGGATACGGTACTATAAAAGTACCGCTTGGTCGTGTGTGTGTAGTCATTTAAATAAGATTGTGATTAATGTATTTGCATGACCCGTTTAATATGTATTATTTGGTGTATGGCCTTTGGGGGTTAAATGACCATGTCCCGGATATCCTTGGCATCATTCAAAGAAATGGCCACGACCTAAGCACGGGGTGTAGGCATACACCTGACAGCTGCATATGTAAAAACTGGTAGCCCACTTAAAGGATTTAACCTTGTGGGTATTATACCTGTGGCGTGTCAGTTAATCTAGATCGGCCCTACAAACCCCCCCTGATAGACGACAAATAAGTAAAACTGTATACAAGCTTATTTTTAAAATATTGTCCCAAGTTATAAAAGATATTTTTGCCTAAGGGCATTCAAACTAATTTTCAAACTCTTTTCAAAATGAGTCAATTAAGTTGTATTTACCAGTGTAAACTGACGTATTTTCCAAAAAGGCTAAGTGCAGGTACTATACGTAATAGGCTGGCTACTCCAGGCATCAATAATCAAGTCTCGCAAGCTCTAGATGTCAAAGTCTGTTGAACAGTTTTCCTTTTTATTTGATCCGCCTGTGGATCTGTTTCAACTGTTTTGTGATACTTAATATTACAATTTATTCAGTTGAAATAAATCTATCTTTTGCTTCCGCTGTGCATTTAAATTTGTGTTGTTTGACTATGATGATATCAACTACGTCACGATACTCCCCACCGGGCCCACCGGTAATACGTGGAAATATCGGGGTGTGACATTAGCAAATCATTTACATCAAAAACATTGTTTAGACGAAGTTATCCAAAAAGCATTGTTTAATCATAAACTAAGTTAACGCGGAAGCTTGCAAAGTTGTGTTCGGTTCTTCAAAAACTTGCTCGATCGCCATCCGGATAGTTCCCTTTATTACCTAAGGTCAAAACCACTTAAAATGTTAGTTTTGACATTTATATGAAGTGTATAACCAAGTCCCAAGCTTGAAACATGCAAAAAAATAAAAAAAAATATATAAAATCAAACCCTGTCGCGTGGCCCGACAGGCCCTCGCGTGGCACGGGGGAGCTGGTTTTCCAGCAGGTCCAGTTTTGTAACCTGCACTTGCTGCCAGTTCCGGAAATTCGGATTTTCAGCTTAAAAAACCATATCTTTTCGCTCGGTTGTCCGTTTTATGTGATTCTTTTTCCTATACGTCTGTAAATTCTTTACCGACATGCCTTTTACAATTATCATACCAAAAATTTGATTTACGGGCCGAACGACTAAAAGTCACTTATGCATTATTCGACCCATTCAGTTACACTCATTTTACTACCTTTTTTATAGTAAACATAGGGCGCTTTTTACCCAACTTCCGGGGCTTATTATCACCGGCATTTTATTACCAATCTTATGGTTTCATGCTCGTATGATTGTAACCGCCTTTGCTAACTATTATTAAATCTAACGCTACTATTACACCAATATTCTACCCGTTTGGCTCATCTACAGAATCCTCCATTATGATGACTACCAAACGACTCCTAACCGATTCTTAACCTATTATTTCAATTAACGAACATTGTCGATAAATCAACACAACCTTTATTCTACAACACAACTAAACATACTCTTGTTATCAAAATTACTTAATGTAACGAATCAAGTTACATACCTTCAAAGCACACCCTTTAGTCGTGCATCAACAACGACTTGTCCGCTCGAAGCTCCGGCTTCCTTTCCTATAGAGTTCAATCACATTGTATTTAGAACCCTTTGTTTCACATGTAACGCATAGTTTACCATTTAGTACAATTTATGCGTTTTTGTTTATATCTCAACAATTTGCCTTCTATTTGGCATTTTCACAAACACTTTAAGGGCATATTTTTATATCATTTATATTCAAGTTCATGGCTTGTTATTTAACTAAAATTTACATCAATTTAGCTTTCATATATAAAATTTAACATCCATATTTCAGAAATCTCTTTCTATGAACCCTATTACACTAGAATAATGCTCAAAACCCTAGTGTTTATCAATTTCTCACAAAACCCATGAATCACCTTCAATGTGTTCATGAAATTTTCAGAAATTAGTCATGATTTCACATATCTTTGTCTAGGGTTTACTCCTAGACACTATATCATTCCTATTTTATCCATAAAACAAACATGCATCATCAGATTTCGAATTTTCTAAATTCATGAGAATTTCAAGTAGAGAATTCTTGTCAAATTTTACATACCTTATGATCTCCTTGCAATGGGGATCACTAATCTATGTTTGATTTTTGTTTTGGACTTGATTTGAACCTTCAATCTCTGAGATTTGTGGAGTTTTGGGTTTGAAGAACCCTAGTCGCCCCTCCCCTTGCCTGGTTCGATCTCCACACACGCCCACAATGTGTTTTGGGTTTTAATTTTTTTGTTTTAATAATATTAGTTTCAATCTAAACACTTTTATCCCCTCAACTATCATTTGGTTCTAATTTTTAGTGTTTTAACCCATTGTAAGTCACTACAAGGCTTTTACCTAACTAGGTTATTTTAATCCTAGTTAGTTCACTAGTTTATTTATCAACATTATATTTAAAATAAATGATTTGCATTTTCGGGGTGTTACAAGTCCACCCCCCTTAAAAGGGGTTTCGTCCCCGAAACCATAGTGCGTACCGAATAAGGTAGGGTAGAGACGTTGCATCTCCTCTTCGGATTCCCATGTAGTGTCCGAACCTTCCCTGTGCTCCCACTTGATCTTGACTTGATTAATTTGTTTATTTCGCAAGTGCTTAACCTTTCGATCCAAAATCTCTAATGGCCTTACCGCATAATTCAGGCTATTATCCACCTCAATATCGTCGTAATGGACATAAGTTGTTTCCTCCGCTAGACATTTTCGTAATTGTGATACATGAAACGTGCCATGTATTCCATTCAACTCTTCCGGTAGTTCAAGGAGATAAGCTACCTTGCCAACCCGTTCGATGACTTTAAATGGCCTAATAAACCTCGGGCTTAGTTTCCCTCTCTTTCTGAACCTGATAACACCCTTCCATGGGGAAACCTTTAACATAACCCTGTCGCCAATCTGAAATTCAATCGGTCTTCGTCTTTTATCGGCATACGACTTTTGCCTATCTTGGGCTGCCTTCAAATGGGCTCGTACCACCTCAATTTTCTCATTAGTGGCTTGGACAACATCTTTATGGGCAAGTTCACGTGGTCCCAATTCACCCCAACACACCGGGGTTCTGCACTTTCTACCATATAGCATCTCGTAAGGTGCCATGCCGATGCTCGAATGGTAACTATTGTTATACGAAAATTCAGCCAGAGGTAGATAAACATCCCAACTTCCGCCGAAGTCGATGATACATGCCCGTAACATATCCTCTAGCGTCTGTATTGTTCTTTCACTCTGCCCATCCGTCTGAGGATGGTAGGCGGTGCTAATGAAGAGCTTTGTTCCCATTTTTTCTTGGAAATCTAGCCAAAAATTTGAAGTAAACCGGGTATCTCTATCCGACACAATGGATACCGGTACTCCGTGACGTGCCACTATTTCGTTTGTATATACCTCGGACATCTTTTCCGAAGTATATGTTTCGTGTATAGGAATAAAATGTGCACTCTTCGTCAATCTATCCACAATCACCCATATAGTATCAAATCCCCGAATCGTTTTAGGTAGTTTGGTCAATAGGTCCATAGTGATATGTTCCCATTTCCAAACTGGGATCTCCAAAGGTTGCAGTTTTCCATATGGTTTCTGTAACACCCTTCTAATTACTACTCGACTTAAATCAAAATACATATGATTTTATATAGATAGAGTGCGTCTAGATTAAAACATAAGTCCAAAGAGACCAAACATTAGTCAACTACCGACTAACTAAAATAAAATTTAAAATTTCAAAACTTGGATGACAATTCATTTACAGCTTAACCATAGTCTAGACAAAGTTAAGTTTAACACGGAAGCTTCAAAAATTCGTGTTCGGTTCTTAAAAAGATGCTTGATCATCGTCCACATACTTGTAATACCTGAAACTGGAGATTTAAAACAAATCTTAGCATTAGAATTCTTAGAAATATTTCTTAATCGAAACTACGCTTAAAACGGATTCGATTAGCTAGGATATAAAAGAACTTTGACAAAAATGTTTAGGATCTACCGTAACTTACGGTGGTACCGTAAGTTACGGTGGTTGCTGGAAAATCCAGATCTGCCGTAAGGCAGTAAAGGACTGCCGTAAGCCTTTTTATGTCTACCGTAAGTTACGGTACCACCGTAACTTACGGTATTCCCTGTAAGTTCATGATTTGGTTGTTTTGTTTGTTCGGCCAAACCAAATTCTCGGATCTCTCGTTCTATCAAACCAACATGTTAATTTCTCGCATTCTATTATGTCCTTTATCAACTATAACAAAGGCTAATTAGCTATATTACGAAACATTTGTCACGCATAAATTGATTATTCGACCCGTTCTAACTTTACTCATTTCTCTATCATTTGACTAGGAAGCTTATGGCACTTTATACCCAACATCCGGGGCTTATTATCACCCGCATTTCTTTACCAATCTCATGGCTTAATGCTCTTGTGATTGTTATCGCCTTTTTAACTCTCTAAAACACTAGTACAATAATTTACACAACAAATCAACCCGTTTGGCTCATCTTGTGGAATCCTCCAATATGATGACTACCAAACGGTTTCTTGTCACTCTAAGCCTATTAAATCAAGTAACGATCATGGTCGCTACAATCAACACCATAACTACCCTACAACGAAACTTCGCATAATTTTACAACAATTCGTTTAATGTAACGGGTCAAGTTACATACCTTTAGTGCACGTCCTTCAACCGCAAATCACCACCGGCTTGTCCATTCGACGTTCCGGTATCCTTTCCTATAGAGTTCAATTATATCACGTTTAGAACTCTTTTTTTTTTCTTTTTAATCACATTTCGTATAATAGCCAAAACATCACAATTAGGTGTTTTAACTTCAAAATTCCAGTTTCGAGCCTTCTTTGAGGCATTTCAACAAACACTTTAAGGGCAGAATTTTACATGATTATTTAGCAATTCCCTAGCTTATCATCTAGCCCGAATTTCACATTAATCAACCCATTTTACACAATTATTAGCTTCTAAAATTCTGAAGTCACTTCACAATTGTCAAATTACACTAAAACAACACCCAATTTCCTAGTGTTTATCAAGTTCTACGTAACCCACTAATCACCTACAATGGTGTTCATGGATTTTACTAAAATTTCACATGATTTCAACTTGTATTTGTCTAGGGTTTGTCCCTGGACACTATATTGTTCCTAATTCATCATAAAACAAACATGCAACCATGAATTTCAGATTTTCCCAATTTCATGAGAATTTCGAGTTGAGAGTTTTCAACAAATTTTACATACCTTGTAATCCTCTTGTGATGAGGATTAATAATCTATGCTCGATTTTCGATTTCAGCTTGATTTGAGCCCTCAATTTTGTGAATTATGTGATGAACTAGGGCTTGGTGAGGAGCTCTGGTCGCCCCCTGCGTCCCATGTATGACCAGACACACTTTTGTGTGTTTGGTCCTTGTTATTTTTTTTTATCTAATTAAGTTTCAAATTTTACAAGATAAGCCCCTCTACTTTTGTTTATCATAAAGTTTGGTTGTTTTTAACAAGTTACTTCTAGAAATTAGCTAACTAGGTTAAAATTCCTAGTTAGTAAATTCTTGTTTATTTATACTTTATAATTCTAATATAAAGTTTTATATTTTCGGGGTGTTACAGTTTCTGATGTTCCGCCTTGACTTGTAAACAAGTCAAGCACTTCTCCACGTATTTTACTACATCCCTTTTCATTCCGGGTCACCAATAATTTTGTTTCAGATCGTAGTACATCTTGGTCGCACCCGGATGAATAGAATATCGGGATTTATGAGCTTCATCGAGTAGAAGCGTCTTAACCCCACAAGAATTTGGAACCCATACTCTCCCAGATCGGGTCTTCAACCCGTTCTTTTCGTCCGTCAAATCTTTCAACTGGCCGATTATTCTTTCCTTCTTCCAGTTCTCTTCTTTTACTGCTTCTACTTGCGCTTCTCGGATACGTTCAATTATACCTGAGGTCACCACAAGCTGCATCGACCTTACTCGTATTGGGACATAGTCCGTTTTTCTGCTTAGAGCATCTGCCACTACATTTGCCTTTCCGGGGTGGTAGTGTATTTCGCAGTCGAAATCCTTCACCGTTTCTAACCATCGTCTCTGGCGCATATTTAACTCCTTCTGATCGAAGAAATATTTTAAGCTCTTGTGATCGGTGAATATGGTGCACTTTACCCCATATAAATAGTGCCTCCATATTTTTAACGCAAATACCACTGCAACCAATTTGAGATCGTGCGTGGGATATTTCTTCTCGTGTATCTTCAATTGCCTCGAGGCGTAAGCTATAACTTTGCCTTTTTTGCATCAAAACACATCCAAGCCCCAAAAGTGAGGCATCCGAATAAACCACCAAGTCTTCGACTCCGTCCGGCAATGTTAATACCGGAGCGTGAGTTAGTTTCTCTTTTAGAGATTGGAACGCTCTTTCTTGTTCAACACCCCAAATGAACTTCTCCTCTTTCTGAGTTAACTTATTTAACGGCGACGCAATCTTGGAGAAGTCTTGAATGAATCTCCTGTAATATCCCGCAAGCCCTAAGAAGCTTCTGATTTCCGAAGGGTTCTTCAGAGGATTCCATTTTGACACGGCCTCGATCTTTGACTGATCTACCAATATTCCATCGGCACTTATGATGTGGCCGAGGAATTGCACCTCTCGTAGCCAAAAGGCGCACTTAGAGAATTTTGCATACAACCTTTCTCGTCTAAGTGTCTCTAACACCTCTTGTAAGTGGTGCGCATGTTCAGCTTCACTTTTTGAATACACCAGGATATCATCGATAAACACGATGATCGATTTATCCAGCATTGGCTTGCAAACCCGGTTCATGAGGTCCATGAAATCCGCGGGTGCATTTATCAGCCCAAATGACATCACGAGGAACTCGTAATGTCCGTATCGCGTGCGGAAAGCCGTCTTCGGCACATCTTCCTCCTTGACCTTGAGTTGGTGATACCCCGATCTAAGGTCAATTTTTGAAAACCAGTTCGCACCTTGTAATTGGTCGAATAGGTCGTCTATTCTCGGAAGCGGGTATCGATTCTTTACCGTGAGTTTGTTTAACTCCCGGTGATCAATACACATGAACATGCTTCCGTCTTTCTTTTTCACGAATAATACCGGTGCGCCCCAAGGAGACACACTCGGCCTTATGAATCCTTTGTCAAGCAGGTCTTGAATTTGTGACATCAACTCTTGTAATTCCGACGGCGCGAGTCGGTACGGTGCTTTAGCTACGGGTTTTGCGCCCGTAATCAATTCAATTCCGAACTCTACTTCTCGTTCGGGCGGTATTCCCGGTAAATCTTCCGGAAACACATCTTCGTAGTCCCATACTACCTGTACATCTTCAATCTTCAGTGATTCTTTCTCGGGCTCATTTGCATATATCATAAATGCCTTACATCCTTGCCTCATAAGCTTGTGAGCTTTCAGCATCGAGCATATTATGGGGTTACCTCCTTTTTCGCCATAGATAGTGACGTGTTTTCCCCTCGGAAATGTTAGCTTTATCTCCTTAAGAAAACACACAACCTTTGCATGGTGCTGAGATAGCCAATTCATCCCAACGACTACTTGAAACTCCCCCATTGACATCGGGATTAGGTCTATCAAATATTCTTCATCATCGATGCTTAATTTGCATCCTCGACAAATATCGCAAACTATAAAACTTTTGTTGTCCCCTATTTCAACTTCTAAGGGCACATATAATTTCGTCAATACAAATGAAGGATGTCGAATAAATCCATGTGAAATGAAGGATTTATTCGCACCCGTATCAAACAATACACGTGCAGGGATTGAGTTAATTGTGAATATACCTGAGACCACATCGGGTTCTGTCTTCGCTTCAGCCGCGGTAAGTTGGAAGGACCTAGCCTTCGCCTTAGGAGCTTCTGCCGGAGATTCTTTAACGTCTCTCCTTCCAACTAAGTCTGGGCATTCGGACTTTTTGTGGCCGGGCTGATAACATTTGTAGCAAACCGAGACTTTACCCGGGCATAGAGATGTCGTGTGCCCCGTTTTACTACATATGGGGCACGGTTTGTCTTTGAACCGACACTCTCCCTTGTGCCCTTTCCTACACACTTTACAACTTGGCGACCCACCTTTAGCATCCACCTTCTTTCCCGATTCTACAGTTCGAGCTTTCTTTGTAGGGCTTGGATTCACATCTTGTGCCCTTCTCTCACCCATTTCTACTTGTTTCTTCAACTCGATTTCCCGTTCCCGAGCAACGTTTATGATCTCGGTAAGGGTCTCGTATTTTGAAGGAGTCATAAACTCCCTATACTCGGCGCTCAACATGTTATAGTAGTAGTATATCTTCTGTTCTTCATTCGTCACCAATTCATTGCAAAACTTCATCTTATCCATAAACGTCGCCGTAATCTTGTCTATGGTCTCGCCCTTGTGCCTAAGTTGCATGAACTCTTCCTTGATTCTATTAATGACCGCCTTGGGACTATGATGTTTAAGAAACGGCATCTTAAACTCCTCCCATGTCATGGCCCTCGCCGCTTCGGTTCCTATTTCCTTCTTTTTATTATCCCACCAATCCTTGGCTTGACCCCTCAACTGACCCGTTCCATAAGCAACAAAATCACTTTCGTCACAGTGAGTCCTTTCAAACACCCCTTCAACATCGCTTAACCATCTCTGGCATATTATCGGGTCAACCTCCCCGTTGTAGATTGGCGGTTTACACACCATAAACTCTTTGTACGAACATCCCTTACGTTCTCCCGATCTCTCTTTCATAAGGTTGACACTATCTTCCAACCTTTTGACTCGTTCTTCGACAAGTGACAACACCGTGTTTTGAATTTTGTCTATAAACCCGGATAGACTACCTTCAATTTCCTTCCCCACTTCTTCGGCAATTATCTCTTTCATTTGTTCGGTTCTTGTCGGCACCGGATCATTATAGTTTCTTTCCGACATCTTGAAACTGAAATATTTACATTAATCATTAAACATTTCATTTATAACATAACTTTATTTGCTTTGGTTTAGCCAAGTCCGTAACTTGCTTTAACCACTTACATTTGGTGCACTTTCTGGGTTTGAGTGTGTTAACACGCTCTTCCCATGCACATTGATTCACATTTCCTTTCTTACATAAGATAAAATCTACTAAAGTAATTAATTAATTCTTACCGGACGATCGATCAAGCTTGAACCGAACACTTTGTTGACAACCTTAAGCTCTGATTACCAACTTGTAACACTCGTTTAAATTTCTAAATTTTAGGTCTAATAAAAGATACTAAATATTAGATAATTAGTACCTTGGTTTAACATAAGTACAAAATAAAAGTTTTAAAGTAACACCTACTAGTCAACTACCGACTAGTTTAAACATTCATAACATGATTAGCAAATCATTTACATCAAAAACATTGTTTAGACGAAGTCATCCCAAAAGCATTGTTTAATCATAAACTAAGTTAACGCGGAAGCTTGCAAAGTTGTGTTTGGTTCTTCAAAAACTTGCTCGATCGCCATCCGGATAGTTCCCTTTATTACCTAAGGTCAAAACCACTTAAAATGTTAGTTTTGACATTTATATGAAGTGTATAACCAAGTCCCAAGCTTGAAACATGCAAAAAAATTAAAAATATAAAATCAGACCCTGTCGCGTGGCGCGACAGGCCCTCTGTAACACCTCGAAAATTCACGTCCTATAATGTATTGACACGTGTCATAAGCTTGAACGTGTGAAAGAATACTCTAGAGGGACTAAAGTTGACAAACATGAAAAGTATGTGATTATACGAGTTCTAAATGTCAACAGTGAATAAATATATGGTACATTAACCCTACACGATGCTCATACCTTCAAACGAATAAATCATGGATCATACGAAGCTAAAAGTGAGAGATTTCAAACTACAAGGGTTAAATGTGTCAACATGTTTAAGTTATACCTCTGAGTGACCTTTTGACAAACCCGAAGATTTGTAACGGTTAATTATGCTCGCTAGAATGCACGATATAAATTTCATAAAGTTTCGTTATCGTATGAGCAAGTTGTGATCAAATTCGTTTACAAGGGGTTAAAGCGTCTACGTTGAAAGTTTGGACCTTTCGGGTGACAATAAAGTTAACCGGGGACTAAACAAAGTGGGTATATATCTTGAAGCCCTTATGTATCAAATTAGAGGGTTCAAAGTGCAAAATATAAGTTAGTTGACCTTTCAGAAGGGCCAAGAGACAAGTTGCAAAAGCCTAAAACCTTTTAACCTGGAAATGATGTCTAAGCGGGCCGCGTAAGAGTTCTTATAATCTTACGCGGGCCGCGTCAGTCACCCAGTTACAGAATTAACAGGCAGCAGCCTGTTTGAGCTTTTAAACTGAATTAGATCAGATATTTTCATCCATGGGTGACCCCTAAACATTTCTAGGCACTTAGGGACATGTGTTGATGATTCATGGTCCATGATAGACTTAGATGTCAACAAGTTATGGTGATTTAAACACTATAAATAGGACCATTAGTTGCAACATTTGATCATCCATTCCATCTGCATTCTTGAGGACTTCTGGAGCTCCAAAGCAGACCCAAGTCATCTCTAATAGTGCATAGGACCTTGGTAAGTATGCCTAACCTTTCTTAATTAAGTTTTAGCTTAGTTATAGCTTAAAAGTCAAACCATCGTAATTAACGGTTGACTTTAAGATTAATCACTAATGGTCCAGTGATTAGTCGAATCAAAAGTAGTTATAAGTTGGTAATTATGTGGGTAATAAACCCTCAAAAGGGTTCCCCCTGATTCCCACTCTAACTAGGTCAAATGTCGTGTCAAACTTGTTAAGAAAAAGTCAACAGGATCCTTAAATTCTAATTTATGCACAATTAGCAATGTAGAACATATACAACATGTTTGATCATTAATATAACTTGGTAATAAGTGTAAGAACATGTCTAAACATGTTCAACCCGACAATTTCCTGTAAAGACCCGGTTCGGAACCGAAAGTCGCAAAGCTTTGACTTTGGCTTTGACTTCAGTTCTGACCCGTTATGGTATGTTTTAGAAATACCTTAGAGCATCATTTGGACCAGGTTACATGCTAGTATAACCCTCTGTGATTATACACCATGGTTCATTAGTTAACCGATTAATATGCATGATTCCGTTAATTGCTCATATGTTGACCATTATGCCCTTTTCAACTTAAAACGTGATTTATGAAAATGTAAAAGTGTAGAAACCTTAGCTACTGATATATAAACTTGTATGCAAAGTTTGACATCAGTTTGAGGTGTAGATTGAGAGTTATGCTCATTAGCGTAATTAAGAAGCTTTATGTTAATAAAACGGCGTAATTAGCGTATAGCCTAGTTAAGCCTACTTTTTGATATCAAATCTTTTAACCACTGATGTAATATATTATTTTGGGATTTTTAAAGATTTTTAATTAATTTTAGGCTGAGCGTAACTTATAGTCGTAGGCTTAATCCGGTAATTGTCGGTTTTGCCCTTACGGGCTATAAAATGAGTTTTTCATGTCTAATTGACTCCAAACCTTTTGCTACTGATTACATATGGTAAATAAATTATTTTAAGCCTTCTGGAATGATAAAAAAATATCAGCTTTGTATATAGAACCCGTAAACGGCTTTTAATCGCCTTTTTAAGCATTTTTAACGGAAAGTATGTACTAGAACTATTGTAAACATACAAGGGTTGATACCTACTGATATTTGAGACAAATTATAATATTTTAACAGTAAGTAAAGGTTGATAAACTCAGACTTCAGTTTTGAGCTTTTCGGCTTATGTGAAATTACCAAAATGCCCCTACGGTGCATAGTTTGGTTATAATTGATAAATTTCACATATATACTTTACCCTACTGTTATAACTTATTAAATTGAGTATGTTTGCTGTTTACATCAGACCTGTAACTCGAGCAAACACTTAAACTCTTTTATAACCTTTTAAATGACCAAACTACCCCTACGGGGCATAGTTTGTGTTTAAATTCGTTTCGGGCATAATAAAAGACATCTTACTGATGTCACAACATATATGAAGCATATTAACTTAGGAAACCTGTAAATGGCTCATATGAATACCCGTCACGCTTATTACGCGTACGGTTCGGTTTATGTAGCAAGTTTACATAAATTAGCCGAAACGGGTCAAACCTTATCGGTTTTATCTCAAAATTCAGAGTGTGTATGAAATACCCATATTATACAAGTCTTCAAACTTGTCGGGTCTAAAACACATTCTATTCCGGTTTTCGCTTAATCATGCGTTTGAACCGTATATTCCCTTAAGACTAACCGGTCTAAGCTTAGGCTAAATTAAAGACCCGTTAGCATCCTAATTGGTTATTAACACCATCATTCCAGACTAGAGCATTCCGGTAAATGGTACCTACGCTTACTTAAGTGAATACGGCTGAGTTATTAGATTCTTGTTATTTAAGACAGGAGCTAGCTCAGGTAAACACTCTTAACTTATTTTCCCTATACGGGCTTGGAATACGGTATTATAATACCGCTTGGTCGGGTATTGAATATTTAATCTTATTATGGTTAAATTATTGAGGTAACCCGGTTTAATCTGTATTGTTTGAAATAAAGACCTTTAGGGGTTAATGACCATGTCCCGGATATCCTTGACATCATTGTATTATAAAATGGCCACGTCTTAAGCACGGGGTGTAGGCATACACCTGACAGTTGCTTAAGTAATAACGGTATCTCACTCTCTTGTGGGCCTATACTTGTGGTGTGTCTGTTAATCTGACTCGGTTTCTACATCGGGCCCTGAACGTACAACGAACATGTAAATCTGTATACAAGGTTATAAATGTAATTGTTCCAAGTATAAAAGATTAATTTTGCCTCTGAGCATTTTAATCAAATTATAAAAGATATTTTGTGCCACGTGCATTCAAATCAATTTTCTTAAACTCTTTTCAAATGAGTCGGTTGAGTGTATTTATCAGTGAAAACTGACGTATTTTCCAAAAAGGTTAAGTGACAGGTACTGAACGTAATTGGCTGGAAGCTCAGGGCGCTACTAAGGAATCTTGCAAGTTCTAGGCGTCTAAAGTCTGTTGAACAAATGATATGTTTAAGATCCGCCTGTGGATCCTTTACTTTCCGTTGTAATACTGGATATTACTTTAAATTCGGATTGTAATATATATTTATCTTTTGCTTCCGCTGTGCATTTATATATTGTGTTGTTTGACTATAATGATATCAACTACGTCACGATACTCCCCACCGGGCCCACCGGTGACACGTGTAAATATCGGGGTGTGACAGGTTGGTATCAGAGCCAACACTGAGTGAATTAAACGCTAGCCTTTTGCGTTTAATCTCAGTTACACAGTTGCACATTCTTGAGTCTAGACAAGAACATAGGACAAATTCCAATTCGTTTCATTGTCTTTTAATTACTTCCTTGATTATTTTTCTGATTAGCCTTGCATGGGCAAGTCATTTTTATTAGAAGTCCCGTTTAGGGCAACTATATACTTGCTTAAGTTTTAAAGGAACGATTATGTTTAAAAGATCATTCCTATATTATAAGATTTACCATTATAATAAAATGGCAAAATCTAAAAAGGGACAAGACCTAGCCAGGTGTCATTATTAAGACGCGGCCAAGATGGCGGTTCCTCAATTTAGGTTCAGATCCTTATTAACATTTCAATTTAGGATTGCTCTGCGTTAAATATTAAAAGAATCTTAAGAGTGAAACCTAGCCTGAGTGTCATTATAAAGACCTGGCCAAGATGGTAAGACCTGTTTAAAAGATTCGAATCCCTGTTAACATCTGAAAACGTGTTAACGCTCCTGGCGGACGTGATTCATTAAAAATCACACACATCATTTTTATATAGGATTCTTCAAAAGATTCCTAACCCAATTTAATGATCTCCAAATCAGGGGTTTAAATCCTCGATTAGGATGATCATATTTTGACCATACGTGGTAATATAATGCCTACGGGCCTTGCTCATTTCTACATGAGCCAAAATACAGTGGTAGCTATGACTCCCTGTCAGAAAAAGGTAATGAACTAGGTTCAAACCTCAAATGCTTTGATTCTCTGAAATCATAGCATATAATTTATATATGTCCTTGTGACTAAGCCTGTTGTGCTAATTTACTTAAAGGCCTTGATTCTCTGAAATCATGGCTTATAATTTAAAATTGTCCTTGTGACTAGGCCTTTTGTGCTATTAAATAAAAAACGGTTATTGTTGCTTTGATTCTCTGAAATCATAAGCTTAAAATTTATAAATGTCCATGTGACCATGCCTTGGGTGCCACTAATAAAACTGTTAATGTTTTATAATTAGGATAAATTATAATAGAAATCCTAAATATATATGATTAATAAATTAACCAAATATGGTCTCTGTTTACCATGGTTAATGAATTTCCCTAAGGGGCAATTCCGTAATAAACATCCCTTAGAAGGGAAGTGCCTACGGGCTATAGTTAATGTCCTCTGAGACTAAAGACAGTGGTAGCCTACAGCTCCCTGTTAGGAAAAGGTAATGAACTTTGATTCAAACCTTAATGCCGCGATTCTTTGAAATCATGGCTTATAAATTAAACTTGTCTACGCGACTAGGCCAATTGTGCTATTATTAAAACCTTAATGCCTCGATTCTCTGAAATCATGGCTTGTAAACTTAAAACTATCCATGTGACTAGGCCCTTGCGCCACCTTAATATCCTTAATGTTTTATAACTAGGATAAATTATAATGAAAATGCTAATTAAATATAACTAACAAATTAACCAATGTGGTTTATATTACCATGGTTAATAAATCGTTTAAAACGATAAAACTGTAAAAGCTTCCGTATAAACCTTGCCCTTGTTTGATTTTTATGTAGCATTTAAAGCTACATGGCTAGGTCAAAAGAAGAGAACAGTCACCCTCTGGAAAACCGCGATGATGAAAGGATTAATATAACCAGAGGAGAGCTTCGTACATTGATTGATTCAGCTGTATCTAAAGCTGTAGAGGAGCAATTTAGGGAGTATAGTGAGACTAATAGTAAAGCCTCATATGTACCCCACTCTAAGTCTGACCCTAAGACTCATTCGGAGGCTCACAGCAAGCCACCGCCCTCTAAGAAAGAAGAACCAAAGAAGGATGATGACCGACATTCATCTGGTCAACACAGTGTTCCATCCAAAAGGATAGTGTTCGGTAATGAACCGCATACCAAGTCCTGTACCTATAAATACTTTGTTTCCTGCAAACCTCGGGACTTCACTGGGGAGAAAGGAGCAGTAGATTGTATGACCTGGTTGGATGAAATGGACACGGTGGTTGACATCAGCGGTTGTGCTGAAAGGGATGTAGTAAAGTATGTATCCCAATCGTTTAAGGGAGAGGCACTAGCTTGGTGGAAGGCTCTCATTCAAGCTGCTGGGAAGGTCCCCCTTTACAACATGTCATGGGAACAGTTTGTTGCTCTCATTATGGAGAACTACTGCCCTCAACACGAGGTCGAAAGAATTGAATCAGATTTCTTATCATTGGTGATGACAAACTTAGATTGTCAAGCTTACCTCACCAGTTTCAATACCCTGTCCAGACTGGTTCCTTACCTAGTAACACCAGAACCCAAGAGAATTGCTCGCTTCATTGGGGGTTTAGCCCCAGAAATCAAAGCCAGTGTTAAGGCTTCAAGACCTACTACATTCAGGTCAGCGGCAGATCTGTCGCTATCTCTCACACTCGATGTGGTTAGAAACAAGGCTGCCAAAGCCTCTGAAGATGGAAAGCGTAAAAGGGAGGATGAGAATTCTCATCGCTCCGATAGGAAGAGGAATTCTGAAGATAAGAAGAGTTCCGGGTTTAAGAGAGACAGCCAGCAGTCGGGAGAAAAGACCAGGTGCGAAACCTGTAGGAAATACCATCTTGGGAAATGCAGATTTGAGTCTCAGCCTCTACCGTGTGGAATTTGCAAGTCTAAGGAACATAAAACCCTGGATTGCAAGAAGTTGAAAGATGCAACCTGTTATGGTTGCAACGAGAAGGGGCATATCAAGACCAACTGCCCTAGGAATCAGATGAACGCCTAAGAGATGGTGCAGAATGATAACTATATAACAGGTACCTTTCCATATCAAGCAGTTTATGCAGAAATTTAATTGATACTGGCACATATGATTCTATAATGAATGATAAATATTGAGAACTGTTGTCTCCGCCTGATTAAGACTCTGGTCATTTAATGTGAGGTAGAAAGCGACCGATAATACGTTAGAAAATGCTCTAACAAATCCTATATTGATATTTTATATCTATTAGGAATCGCTCTTTTCTGATACCCTTATGGCAAACTTTCAAGCTATCTAAATTCATCAGTATAATAAAGACATATGTGACTTTTTGATCCCCTGTCAAAAAGGTGACGGACTAGGTCCAACCCTTAAATGCCATTGATGGTCTTTTGTGACCTAGGCTAAGTGATATTGATATATTTTTAAAATAACGTTCATTAAGAATGTTAGTGCCTTAATGGCCGGTATAGTTTGATGAAACCATGGTTAGTATATGTTAAGGCCATCAGGGTGATGAATAGCAGATGTTGGATTGCAACTAAGTAAATGATTCATCTGGTAATAGGAACTAAATCACGAGTATGATAAACTCGGATAAGACAACAGTCAATCGCGCCATTGATGATGCGACGCATGCTATTGATACTACAATAGTAAACCGTAGAAAATCCTAATGTACTCCCCCTCCAGATAAAGTACATCATCATATGAAATTGATATCTCTTTGATCTCTACTGATTTCGAATACCAAATAGTATGACAAAAGCGTCATATGAGGATTGGTATATCTTAATATGTTCCATGGATTGCTTCCATGCCTGATCAGTATGGAGGTTTAATGCATGGGACCACAAAGATATTTCGATGGCCATATGATACTAAAGTCAACTAATGGTATTCAAAGGAGATATCCAGCATGGAATTGTCCAAGTAAATTTTCCAATTAAGGAATGCGTGGACTAGTAACATAAATGTGTCACTTATTTGACACAAGCAATGATGGGTGAACTGGAGCCTGAGATATGGAAATCTCTGTAATCCCCTTGTATCTTGATTATTTTTCTCCTAAGATTACCCTGTTTACCCCTGGAAGGCGGGTAGAATTAAGATTTACATCCCATTAAGGCTGTATTACTATGAAATCTCCAAGACGATTAGTATCATCATTGGAAGAATCGAAACCCTGATTAACTAAGTTTAAAATAGAGGGTTCATATAGCCTAACTCAATATCCGCAGAATTCGGTATAGTTAATTATGAAAGACGGTTCATTTTGCTTATGCATTATTACCGCAACCCTAATTAGGCAATGATTAAGAATTTCCATCAGTTACTCAGGATCGTCGAATTATTCAACTAGCCGTAAGGATTTGCTATTCCTTAATAATAGTTTTAAGCAACGGTTGGGATAACCATCTCACCTTAAGATAAACTTTCTATAATAGATAATATATAGGCATCAAGGCTGCTCCTTTGAAGACCTTATATAGATGGAATGTTAAACGTCTGTTGATAGGACAATAGATTGGTAAGTCCAATCATCAGGATCTGAAAGTTGCATTAGAAACGACCAATAAGATCACGCAAATTCATAATCATTTGTAAGACACCAGTATTCGGCAGAAAATCAAGGATTAATGAAAATAGCAAACCTCCTAAATTTTTGTTAAGAAATAAGGTTCAACAATAGATATCACCCTGGAAGGGTGTGCTAAATTGTTAAATTATCGGGCTAGTTAAGCTCCGAGTATATAGAATCATTCGAAGGAAATCGAATGTATCAAGATCAAATAGCTTACGAACTAAGACCTAATTAAGGGGCTTGGTGGAGCGCGCAATGTGACCCACACTAATGATTTAGCGACGTGTCACCAATAAGTCGAAAAGCACTATCACATAATAATATGCAGAACTATGATAGTATGAGCAACCTGTGTCGATTAAGGATCGACAGGATTAGAAGCTCCAAAAAGATACATGTACCTATTATAAAGGTCAATTGGAGTGCCTTAGAGGCTCAAAGGTACTGGGGAAGACAAAGCCCAATATAAGGCAGAAAATACTTCCTTTACTTTAACAAATCTCGAGGTCGAGATTTCTTTTAAGGGGGTGAGGATGTAACACCTCGAAAATTCACGTCCTATAATGTATTGACACGTGTCATAAGCTTGAACGTGTGAAAGAATACTCTAGAGGGACTAAAGTTGACAAACATGAAAAGTATGTGATTATACGAGTTCTAAATGTCAACAGTGAATAAATATATGGTACATTAACCCTACACGATGCTCATACCTTCAAACGAATAAATCATGGATCATACGAAGCTAAAAGTGAGAGATTTCAAACTACAGGGGTTAAATGTGTCAACATGTTTAAGTTATACCTCTGAGTGACCTTTTGACAAACCTGAAGCTTTGTAACGGTTAATTATGCTCACTAGAATGCACGATATAAATTTCATAAAGTTTCGTTATCGTATGAGCAAGTTGTGATCAAATTCGTTTACAAGGGGTTAAAGCGTCTACGTTGAAAGTTTGGACCTTTCGGGTGACAATAAAGTTAACCGGGGACTAAACAAAGTGGGTATATATCTTGAAGCCCTTATGTATCAAATTAGAGGGTTCAAAGTGCAAAATATAAGTTAGTTGACCTTTCGGAAGGGCCAAGAGACAAGTTGCAAAAGCCTAAAACCTTTTAATCTGGAAATGATGTCTAGGCGGGCCGCGTAAGAGTTCTTATAATCTTACGCGGGCCGCGTCAGTCACCCAGTTACAGAATTAACAGGCAGCAGCCTGTTTGAGCTTTTAAACCGACTTAGATCAGATATTTTCATCCATGGGCGACCCCTAAACATTTCTAGGCACTTAGGGACATGTGTTGATGATTCATGGTCCATGATAGACTTAGATGTCAACAAGTTATGGTGATTTAAACACTATAAATAGGACCATTAGTTGCAACATTTGATCATCCATTCCATCTGCATTCTTGAGGACTTCTAGAGCTCCAAAGCAGACCCAAGTCATCTCTAATAGTGCATAGGACCTTGGTAAGTATGCCTAACCTTTCTTAATTAAGTTTTAGCTTAGTTATAGCTTAAAAGTCAAACCGTCGTAATTAACGGTTGACTTTAAGATTAATCACTAATGGTCCAGTGATTAGTCGAATCAAAAGTAGTTATAAGTTGGTTATTATGTGGGTAATAAACCCTCAAAAGGGTTCCCCCTGATTCCCACTCTAACTAGGTCAAATGTCGGGTCAAACTTGTTAAGAAAAAGTCAACAGGATCCTTAAATTCTAATTTATGCACAATTAGCAATGTAAAACATATACAACCTGTTTGATCATTAATATAACTTGGTAATAAGTGTAAGAACATGTCTAAACATGTTCAACCCGACAATTTCCTGTAAAGACCCGGTTCGGAACCGAAAGTCGCAAAGCTTTGACTTTGGCTTTGACTTCAGTTCTGACCCGTTATGGTATGTTTTAGAAATACCTTAGAGCTTCATTTGGACCAGGTTACATGCTAGTATAACCCTCTGTGATTATACACCATGGTTCATTAGTTAACCGATTAATATGCATGATTCCGTTAATTGCTCATATGTTGACCATTATGTCCTTTTCACCTTAAAACGTGATTTATGAAAATGTAAAAGTGTAGAAACCTTAGCTACTGATATATAAATTTGTATTCAAAGTTTGACATCAGTTTGAGGTGTAGATTGAGAGTTATGCTCATTAGCGTAATTAAGAAGCTTTATGTTAATAAAACGGCGTAATTAGCGTATAGCCTAGTTAAGCCTACTTTTTGATATCAAATCTTTTAACCACTGATGTAATATATTATTTTGGGATTTTTAAAGATTTTTAATTAATTTTAGGCTAAGCACAACTTATAGTCGTAGGCTTAATCCGGTAATTGTCGGTTTTGCCCTTACGGGCTATAAAATGAGTTTTTCATGTCTAATTGACTCCAAACCTTTTGCTACTGATTACATATGGTAAATAAATTATTTTAAGCCTTCTGGAATGATAAAAAATATCAGCTTTGTATATAGAACCCGTAAACGGCTTTTAATCGCCTTTTTAAGCATTTTTAACGCAAAGTATGTACTAGAACTATTTTAAACATACAAGGGTTGATACCTACTGATATTTGAGACAAATTATAATATTTTAACAGTAAGTAAAGGTTGATAAACTCAGACTTCAGTTTTGAGCTTTTCGGCTTATGTGAAATTACCAAAATGCCCCTACGGTGCATAGTTTGGTTATAATTGATAAATTTCACATATATACTTTACCCTACTGTTATAACTTATTAAATTGAGTATGTTTGCTGTTTACATCAGACCTGTAACTCGAGCAAACACTTAAACTCTTTTATAACCTTTTAAATGACCAAACTACCCCTACGGGGCATAGTTTGTGTTTAAATTCGTTTCGGGCATAATAAAAGACATCTTACTGATGTCACAACATATATGAAGCATATTAACTTAGGAAACCTGTAAATGGCTCATATGAATACCCGTCATGCTTATTACGCGTACGGTTCGGTTTATGTAGCAAGTTTACATAAATTAGCCGAAACGGGTCAAACCTTATCGGTTTTATCTCAAAATTCAGAGTGTGTATGAAATACCCATATTATACAAGTCTTCAAACTTGTCGGGTCTAAAACACATTCTATTCCGGTTTTCGCTTAATCATGCGTTTGAACCGTATATTCCCTTAAGACTAACCGGTCTAAGCTTAGGCTAAATTAAAGACCCGTTAGCATCCTAATTGGTTATTTACACCATCATTCCAGACTAGAGCATTCCAGTAAATGGTACCTATGCTTACTTAAGTGAATACGGCTGAGTTATTAGATTCTTGCTATTTAAGACAGGAGCTAGCTCAGTTAAATACTCTTAACTTATTTTCCCTATACGGGCTTGGAATACGGTATTATAATACCGCTTGGTCGGGTATTGAATATTTAATCTTATTATGGTTAAATTATTGAGGTAACCCGGTTTAATCTGTATTGTTTGAAATAAAGACCTTTAGGGGTTAATGACCATGTCCCGGATATCCTTGACATCATTGTATTATAAAATGGCCACGTCTTAAGCACGGGGTGTAGGCATACACCTGACAGTTGCTTAAGTAATAACGGTATCTCACTCTCTTGTGGGCCTATACTTGTGGTGTGTCTGTTAATCTGACTCGGTTTCTACATCGGGCCCTGAACGTACAACGAACATGTAAATATGTATACAAGGTTATAAATATAATTGTTCCAAGTATAAAAGATTAATTTTGCCTCTGAGCATTTTAATCAAATTATAAAAGATATTTTGTGCCACGTGCATTCAAATCAATTTTCTTAAACTATTTTCAAATGAGTCGGTTGAGTGTATTTACCAGTGAAAACTGGCGTATTTTCCAAAAAGGTTAAGTGACAGGTACTGAACGTAATTGGCTGGAAGCTCAGGGCGCTACTAAGGAATCTTGCAAGTTCTAGGCGTCTAAAGTCTGTTGAACAAATGATATGTTTAAGATCCGCCTGTGGATCCTTTACCTTCCGTTGTAATACTGGATATTACTTTAAATTCGGATTGTAATATATATTTATCTTTTGCTTCCGCTGTGCATTTATATATTGTGTTGTTTGACTATAATGATATCAACTACGTCACGATACTCCCCACCGGGCCCACCGGTGACACGTGTAAATATCGGGGTGTGACACCCTCGCGTGGCGCGGGGGAGCTGGTTTTCCAGCAGGTCCAGTTTTGTGACCTGCACTTGCTGCCAGTTCCGGAAATTCAGATTTTCAGCTTAAAAAGACCACATCTTTTCGCTCGGTTGTCCGTTTTAAGTGATTCTTTTTCCTATACGTCTGTAAATTCATTACCGACGTGCCTTTTACAATTATCATACCAAAAATTTGATTTACGGGCCGAACGACTAAAAGTCACTTATGCATTATTCGACCCATTCAGTTACACTCATTTTACTACTTTTTTTATAGTAAACATAGGGCGCTTTTTACCCAACTTCCGGGGCTTATTATCATCGTCATTTTATTACCAATCTTATGGTTTCATGCTCGTATGATTGTAACCGCCTTTGCTAACTATTATTAAATCTAACGCTACTATTACACCAATATTCTACCCGTTTGGCTCATCTACAGAATCCTCCATTATGATGACTACCAAACGACTCCTAACCGATTCTTAACCTATTATTTCAATTAACGAACATTGTCGATAAATCAACACAACCTTTATTCTACAACACAACTAAACATACTCTTGTTATCAAAATTACTTAATGTAACGAATCAAGTTACATACCTTCAAAGCACACCCTTTAGTCGTGCATCAACAACGACTTGTCCGCTCGAAGCTCCGGCTTCCTTTCCTATAGAGTTCAATCACATTGTATTTAGAACCCTTTGTTTCACATGTAATGCATAGTTTACCATTTAGTATAATTTATGCGTTTTTGTTTATATCTCAACAATTTGCCTTCTATTTGGCATTTTCACAAACACTTTAAGGGCAGATTTTTATATCATTTATATTCAAGTTCATGGCTTGTTATTTAACTAAAATTTACATCAATTTAGCTTTCATATATAAAATTTAACATCCATATTTCAGAAATCTCTTTCTATGAACCCTATTACAGTAGAATAATGCTCAAAACCCTAGTGTTTATCAATTTCTCACAAAACCCATGAATCACCTTCAATGTGTTCATGAAATTTTCAGAAATTAGTCATGATTTCACATATCTTTGTCTAGGGTTTACTCCTAGACACTATATCATTCCTATTCTATCCATAAAACAAACATGCATCATCAGATTTTGAATTTTCTAAATTCATGAGAATTTCAAGTAGAGAATTCTTGTCAAATTTTACATACCTTATGATCTCCTTGCAATGGGGATCACTAATCTATGTTCGATTTTCATTTTGGACTTGATTTGAACCTTCAATCTCTGAGATTTGTGGAGTTTTGGGTTTGAAGAACCCTGGTCGCCCCTCCCCTTGCCTGGTTCGATCTCCACACACGCCCACAATGTGTTTTGGGTTTTATTTTTTTTTGTTTTAATAATATTAGTTTCAATCTAAACACTTTTAGCCCCTCAACTATCATTTGGTTCTAATTTTTAGTGTTTTAACCCATTGTAAGTCACTACAAGGCTTTTACCTAACTAGGTTATTTTAATCCTAGTTAGTTCACTAGTTTATTTATCAACATTATATTTAAAATAAATGATTTGCATTTTCGGGGTGTTACATAACGTTAACTTTCGAAAAGACATAATGGTTTCCAGAGCCAACTGCATATCAAAGATTTCCTCACTGTTTATAAAGACACCCCCTAACGTAAAGAAACTAGTAAACGAGATGGTTTTGAGAAAACACGTAATTGGGTAAAAAGAAGCATATTTTGGGATCTTCCATATTGGCGTAAATTGTTGATCCGGCACAACCTCAACGTTATGCATATCGAGAAGAATGTATTCAAAAGTCTATTTCACACTATTATTGGAACTGACAAATCCAAAGACAATATCAAGGCAAGGCAAGGCAAGACATTGAGCTTCTTTGTGCCGACCACTTTTAAACCCCCATCTGTGATAACAATAAGCAGATGACCACAGTTCAGGGAGATAACACTTTGCAAAAAAACGTTAAAAGGTTTGTGTGTGGTTGAAAAGGCTGAAATTTTCGGACGGGTATGCGTCAAACATAGGGAATTGTGTAAACATCGAATAGTGTCATTTTTAACCATTCAAAAGCCATGATTGTCACACGTTTTTTTAACTTCTGTTTAGCATTCTTAACACATTCCCAAAAATTTCTAAACATAGGAAGCTTGGATTGATGAATAGAAGAGTTAGAAACAAATCAAAGGTTGAGGGTTCAATCATGAGAGAACCAGGGGCAGACGTAGAGCTTGATGAGGGGGCGGTCGCCCCCCTTAAATATTTTTTTAGTGTGAAAAGTATGCGAAAATCCGACCACCCTCGTAAAATTTTGCAATCTCCCCACTTAAGCATTTGAAAATATCCTACACAACCAGTTAAATAATTGGAAGGCGATCATAAGGGCCGCGCATGATTTTTTTTTTTTATATAAACTCAATATGACCTGTAACTGATCAATTTTGAGATGAAAGAGAGAAAAAGATAAAGTGTTTACGGCTGGAATGAGGTTTTACATTTTAGGGTTTTACAGGGTCATTTGTAAGTGTATGGGGTTAGGATCTGAGTTAGGTTAAAAGACCAAATTGTTTTAGATGATTGAAATGGGCCAAGGGATTAGTTAGGTTTCATGGCCTATTGAAATGGTAAGGTTTAGTGCTTGTCCATAAGTCCATCTAAAGATTTATGTTTGAATTTTTTAATTATTATAAAGGGAAAAAAACCCGGTTTGGGAATTTTATAATTATGTAACAACGTTTTCTCCTAATTTTGTTGTATGTTTTAATCTCACTCTTATATATAAATTAAAATTTATATTCAGACGTATTTGTCATTTTTCATCTACAATAAATGTTGAGTGCGAGATCTCTATACATATATAGACATGCGACTTGTATGTGGATGAAACACAGGGCGAGATGGAAGCACTTAACAATAGATAGATAGCTAAAATTTGATGTAAACTTGTTTTAATGGTTTTGGTGTAATCTGGTGCATGTTCCCTCCTTTCTAGTATCTTGCTAGTCTGGGGTTTTATTTTGGTGTTTTATAAAGCTTGCTCCCTTGTCTGTTCAAAAAAAATATAGACATGCGACTTATAGAACAACTTAGTTGTATTAGTTATACTGAAAAATACTTGTTTAGGAGTATCTCGCTAAATTATGTTATGGCTATATTTCAAAAAATGAAACATGTAGAGAACATCTTTAGACACATTTGATTTTCAATTTTCATTATGCATTTATAGTGATGTTTGATATACTTTTGTTGATTATATAAAATATAGTTTGATTATCTTTTTGTTTTATATGACTCAACCCGATCCGACCCGACAAATATTGTTATATAGTGATAGACAAACAACCCTTATAAATTTGCGCCTCTCATGAAAAAAGTTTATGGGTTCACCATTGGAAGAAATACATAGTTAATGAATTCACTACCAACTGTTCTCTATACTTTGACCCAACTGTTGAAACACGCCATAACCGAGAGCCACAAAAAATTGCACCTGAACAACCTAGTTCTTCAACTAAGCGTCTTTATCATTCCATTCAGAAGATTATATCAAAAGGGTGTAGTGCAAAGACTCATGAGTATTGAAGAACTTAAAAAGGTGCACACCTATGTTCTTCTAAATTGTGCAAAAGTTACCCCATACATCATCAAGCTTATGAAGTGGCGCCACAATTGTATATATTGCGTAGTAAGTGCGTAGTAATTTGCATCCGCCAGGTTTGTTTTTCCAACATTAAGGTTTTATTGTATATGCATAGCAAATCTGAATTTGTGACATATTTGTGATGGAAAAACGCGTTGGGAAAAGCCAAATTTCTAGTAGTGATATTGAGCTCACAAATCTAAACGAACATATACTTGCATAACAATAATAGGTTTTATATACACAATCTTAATCTAATCTAAATTCTAATGAATGATTCCAACTAATGTCATATGACATTCCCTCCTTCAACCTCAAAATTTTACTTGTATTTTATTTTTTATGATTTTAATAATTAATATATGGATATCACTAATCCTTATGCTTGTCTTTAATAATATATGTTAAAAGAAAGAAGTTTTAGCGATAACTAAGATTTATTAATCCACGTGTTGGGTTTTTATTGATGTAACTTTTTTAAATTTCTAGTGGACTTTATTATTTCTGTTGTATCTTTTTTACTATTTTCCTTTTTATTTTGACTTTATTTGCTTTCTTTTAGTGTTTTTTCTTTCATCTATTTTGCTTATTTTTTTTTATTTTTTTAACGGTGTTTAATAATCTTCCCATTCATATAAAGCTTGGAAGTCTCATAGTACATGTGTACTTTGCCTCTCTATATAAAAATCTTCTTATACGAAGATCTTTTTTTAACACGTGTTAACATGTGGTGTCTTCTCATCGTTATTTTTTCTGTCTTTCTCTCATATTAAATAGCAATATCAAATCATATAGTGTTCTTTTTTCTCTCTTATTAAATAACAATATCAAATCATTTTTTTTTCATTTCTCTCTTATTCATTTAATACTTCTTTTTTAAGCATTTTTCTTTATTATTTCTGCTTATTGATAACTATTTAATTTAATATTTTATTGATTCAACCCCGTATAATACATGTGTTTTAACCTAACAATAAATAAACAAAACAAAGTAAAATGTTATAATAAGTAAATGGTACATCAGAATTAATTTTTAAATACATGTTTGACTGTATGTGTTAACAGTTTAAATTATATTTCATTCAACCTGTTTAATAACAATTTTATTCAACCCGTGAAACACACAGGTTTCTTAAAGAGAAAAAATATTACTTAATATATAAAATTACATTTATTCAACACACACACACACACATATATATATAGGGTCAGGATTTAGGGAAAACAATGAAAAGTGTGAGAACAGTGAGAACACTTATGATTCTCGTGTTCCTCTTCTAGATTGGTTTGAGCATCTATTTCATCTGCAGCTTCTAGTATATTTTTCTCCAAATCTGAAATGCGAGGGGACTGAATTTGGTTTGTGCGGTAATTATAGGTGTTGCTCCAGGCATGGAAATATCGCTAGGAATTTCCTCCATTCCCAGATTTATCACTGGGTATTGGTGTTCATCCTTAGGTTCCTTTATTGCATTTGTTCGTTGTTCTAGCCAAGATTCCGTGATTGTTGCAATACTCTTTTTCAGGGCTACTAAAAAAATCAAGATTCATAACAATTGCTACCAAGTGGACAGCGATTGGGTCGAGATGAACAAAACCTTCCTTCTGATTATTTCGGGTCTGTTTCATCTTTGATTTCTCGACAATGGAAGCAATGATACGAACAGGAAATCGAAAGCTTAAAATTGAAATTAACAGCCTTATTGGAAATGGTTTACACGAAAGTACTAGTTTCATGATTTTCTAGTTTCTTCCTTCTTGATCCCTGACTCCAATCTATTGTAAAAAAAGGTTATTCGTACAGTTTACTTGTTTCTAATCCACAAGCATGATAATTAATTCAATAAATGAATATCCAAAATTCCATTTCGGGTTACAAACTTGACCACGAAACGCAAAACGTACCGAAACAAGATGATAAACATAGTCATTAGGGTTTCATGCTGAGACCTTTTTTTTTATTTTTTTTATTTTAAGCATCACCATTAAGTACTGAACCAGTAAGAGGTCTAGAGGTCTGAACCATTAAGAGCCTGTATAATGATTAACCGTTTAGAGGCAAATGTCTGACCAATTCAGATTAGAGGTCTTAGTCATTAAGACTCTGTATAATGCTTAAAGAGGCAAATGTCTAAACCATTCAGACATCTGCTCGTGAAACAAACAGTCTGAACCATTAATTGCTGAACCAGTAAGAGGTCTGAACCATTAAGAGCCTCATTAAGAGGTAAACAAACAGCCTCTTAATGGTTCAGTCCTTTTACGGATTCAACACTTAACCATTCAAAAGTTGCAAAACAGGCCCTCAATCAAAAGAATAAACACATATTACGATTCGTGAAAGAGTTTAAACCAAACCCGTAAATTACCAAAAGAAAAGGACCAAAACCGTAAAACATAACATTTTCATAGTATCATTTCACAAAATGCGCATACCCCCCTTTCATCTTCACTAACAAATCACAAAACTCACACACGATCGAAACCCTAGAATCACAAAAACAATAACCTGAAATCAATAAACCTAATTTCACCAAAGCTATCATCTCCTTAACCTTTTGGATGATCAATTTCCACAACTCAAACAATCCTACAAATTCAACAACCAATGGGAGCCAGTAGAAAGCTTCAAGGTGAGATCGATCGAGTTTTGAAGAAAGTTCAAGAAGGTGTTGATGTTTTCGACAGCATATGGAACAAGGTTCGCTTAATTGTATTCACTTTCGTTAATTCATTGACGTTATAGGTTTGTTGTGTAATCTGTACGGTGAAATGTTATGTAAATCTCGTGTTTTAGGTTTACGATACTGATAATGCGAATCAGAAGGAGAAATTTGAAGCAGATTTGAAGAAAGAGATCAAGAAACTTCAGAGGTATAGAGACCAGATTAAGACATGGATACAGTCCAGTGAGATCAAGGATAAAAAGGTCTTTTCATTTTCTGCTTTTGTGTTTATTATAGCTTCATAATATTATTAGATGTAATGTTACAGGTTATATGGATTATTAGATTGAACTGTGTTTGCATTGATAATAACTACTATGATTATTATTGTTATATTGTGTGTTGGGGCTTCTATTTTCTTTTTGTTAGTGTAGGCAGTGTCTCAAAATTGTTCTGGTTTGGATTTTTTTTTTATGCTAAAAGTTGGATGCTTACATTTGTTTGACATCAGGTTCTTGTTTCTGATACGTGTTGACGTAGGTTAGTGCCTCTTATGAGCAGGCTTTAATGGATGCACGCAAGCTTATTGAGCGTGAAATGGAACGGTTTAAGATTTGTGAGAAGGAGACGAAGACGAAAGCTTTCTCCAAGGAAGGTCTGGGACAGCAGCCTAAAACGGTATGTATTGCCGATTGCGTTATTGTTTTCCACTATGGTACTGAATTTTGGCATGCATGAAAGTCACCTTTTGTCATTGTAAACTTGATATGTTTGTAACTTTTATTTGCTCAGTACCTTCAGCTGATAAGTTGTATAATATTATTAGGTTTAAATTCAGTATAGTGAAGTATCTTTGTTGATGATCTTTTGTAGGATCCAAAGGAGAAAGCCAAGTCTGAGACCAGGGACTGGTTGAACAATACGGTATGGCGCTATTTATCTGATCCAAAGGCCTGCTGTTTATATGGCTTGATTTTCGCTTTGGTTCTTTACTTCTTTTATTGCTAAGTAAATAAATCTTATGACATCAAGTCATGTTAGTATATAAGTTTGTATTTGTGTCGATGTACATCTATGAAACTTTGTTTTGACATTACATATTAAAAGTTCTTGTAATTTCTTAGGTGTCTGAGCTGGAATCTCAAATTGATAGTTTTGAAGCCGAGATGGAGGGGCTGTCTGTTAAGAAAGGAAAGGCAAAACCTCCTAGATTGGTAAGCTGTTGAATCACGGATTCAGTTTATTCAAATATCACATTGTAACAGACTCTATTTGTTTAAGTTTACCTTACAGTTCATAATTTTTTGAACATTTTCGCTTCATAGACACATTTAGAATCATCAATTACTCGTCACAAGGCTCATATAATGAAGTTAGAGTTGATATTGAGGCTGTTAGATAATGACGAATTGAGTCCTGAGCAAGTTAATGATGTTAAGGAATTCATTGATGATTATGTGGAACGAAATCAGGTTTTTCTACCTATCTTTTCTGTGCTGTTTTGAAAGGAGTTCTGTTGTTTTCACAAAGCATTGAAAACTATGGTATTGCTTTTTTGGGTGTTAATTGAAGCAATTATTTTTCTGCAGGAGGATTTTGATGAATTTGAGGATGTAGATATGCTATACAACACCTTATCATTGGACATGGTAGATGCATTAGAAGATCTGGTTTCCATTGTGCCACCTGGCCTTGTTAAGGTATATGATTTCTGATGTCGAAAACCTCACTAAACGTTTTAAGATTTTATTTATAATATAAGAAGTTATGCTGTAGCATATTAATTAAGGCAGGTGGTTTATATCTATAAAACCGACACCATAGAATCTTTAGTGCATGTATTTGCTTTCACACTTTAATCTGTGCATATAGTTTTACGTCAGGTGTCGTAGGCCGTTGTCAATCAATGATAAGTCGGCTTTATTGTCCTATATAGAAAAAACGCAGGAATTCATATCAATAATTTACTTCTATGAATTTAGCGGTCATTATTAGTTTGATTTGTTTTTCGGCAGGGTGTTGGTGCTACCAGTGCTGCTCTAAGTATGAAAAATGTTGTGTCTTCACCTTCTGTTCAATCACCGGTATGCTGACAAACTAGTTTGCCAACAATATTATCCTTGTTTCTTGCTATAAACTTTTAAGGCATAAATATTTAAGAACCTATGCAAATATAAACCAAAATAGAGCACATTGGGTAATAGCATGTTTGAGATAAGTACAGATTGGAATGGTTTTTACATAGTTATTTTTAACAGGTAGCTACAGTCCCGGATCAAGTCGAGGAAACGCTGTCTCACGACAATAGTTCAGATCACGGGCCGAAGACCCCAGCTCCAAAAGCCAGTACAATCTTGTCTTCTTCTCCATTGCCAGCTGGCAGTCATGCAGCCACCCCTGTTGCTGCTGCTGCTTCTTCAATCCTTACAGGCCAAAGTCCTGTCAGGGGTATTTTAGACAATACAGTCTCCACTGTTCCTTCTTCACCCGTTAGCAAGGAAGAAGACGTTGGAGGATTTCCCGGTCGTAAATCATCTCCAGCTTTTAATCTGGCTAGAGGCAGTTTGACTTTGACCAATCCATCTTCAATTACTACCAGTAGTAATATTTCTACCAACAGTGTTGCTGTTGCTCCTTCGGTTTCTGAGAGAGTTAGTGGCATGGTACACCAATCACCGGTTTCATCTTTGAGTAACAGAATGATGTTGTCGCAAGGTGGGGCAAAAACCAGTGACGGTGGTGATAATGGCAACGGTGGTGACGCTAGTGGTATGACCCCTAGAGTGTTCTCACCTTCTGGATTACAGTGGAGGCCTGGAAGTCCCTTTCAAAATCAGCATGAAGGGGTAAGGATAATGAATTGTTTTGGCATTTTTTGGTTTATCTAGTTAATGATGGTTATTCTTTGTTTGCGTTACGGGTACAGGCACGTGGGAGACCTGAAATTGCGCCAGATCAGAGGGAGAAGTTTCTACAGCGTTTCCAGCAAGTGCAGCAACAAACTCAGAGTAATACTCTCCTTAACATGCCTCCGATTTCTGGAGGAAACCATAAACAATTCTCAGCACAGCAGAGTTCTCTTTTGCAACAGGTGGGTATTTATGCCTTTAGATCATTGCAAACTTTGTTTAAATATAACCAGTGGTTACACTCGCGCCAAGTGGCGGACAGATTTTAAAAAAAAACCTTAAATGAAAACCTAGACGCAATGGTAAAAATAACGTTAATGACGGGGATTTGGTTGGTATCAATTTTGTTTATTATGGTATTCATACATTACTGACACTTGGTATAGCAACCAAAAGAAAACCCAAAAAATAAAGTCGCCCGAAAGGATTTGGAGTCTTGGACACATGTTTTAAGTCGAATGAAGACGATACAAACGAATTCAGTAACGCTTTGTGCCAGGTGTGTAGATCCGGTGGAAAGCACGTAAGGGTTTTTGATAACTTGTACAATATGCAAGTCGTACGATTAAGTAAACACGTCTAAAAGCATCAGTTGGAATTAGTTAAATAAAAAAGAATTAAACGTCTAAAAAATTCAAAAGAAAAAGTATTGGTTAAAAAAAGAGAAAAATTATGTTATTGAACTTCAAGGGCCGTATGTTAACTCTATTAAAGTTCAGGAATATATAAATAAATTGGTTAAAGGAATATAATTATTAAAGTTCAGGGGCTGTATGATATCTCTATTAAAGTTCATGGGTCGTATGATATCTCTATTAAAGTTCAGGGGTAGAAACGTAAATAGATAAAAGGAAAAAAACTTGATTAAAGTGTACAGGGTGCAAGTGTAAATAATTAAAGCGTAGGTGTGCAAATGTATAAGTTAAATTTAAAAAAGGTTACTATAGCGCCGATTTGAAGAATGCTACAGTAACCACATGTTGTTTAATAATATTTATAGTTCTTTTATGAAAATATGTTGATTAGTAAAATAAAGTTTGATTAAGATACATTTGAATATTATTTGCAGTTCAATCCTCAAAGTTCAACAGTGTTGCCACAAGGTGGGTTGGGTGGAGCATTGTCCGCAGGTCCTAACAATGTCACATCTTCACAACAACCGAGTTTGATTCATTTGCAGTCTGGTCAACAGACATTTATGCCCGCTGGATCTAAAGATACCGGTGTGTAGTCGTAACTAATGCATATTTCTGTATAAAATGGATGGAAATGATATTTTGGTCAACACAACCCAATCAACCCGACTCGTTTTTAATATTTGTCTTTGACGTACAATCTGCATATCCTTTTTAATAACAATATACGTTTGAAGCAGAAATTGGCAATGCAAAGGCTGATGAGATGGAGCAACAGCAAAACCTGCCCGAAGATTCAGCTGCTGATCCGGCCCAAATTGCTGGAATTAACAAGAATGCTGCGAATGAGGAAGATTCAAAGGTGTCATATGCATCAGATATGCAGGTATATTTGTTTTCAACTTTATGCTTTTGTTGTACTTTATCCTTTTGGTCATCGATCAAAGTTGCCTTCTTGTAGACATTTTTTCTGCTGCTACAAATTTCACGCAAATAGCATTAATATCTTGTTAATGCTTGTTAGTTATGATCTTATTTCTCTTTCCATGTTTTGTCCATACAGTTACAACTTTCTAAACAAAGAATAATATTATATCAGTCATATAATATTAACTAAACTAAACAAAGAATCGTAATAAAAATTTGTAGGTCCGAATATAATAAAAGATAAAAAAATGTGTGTGTGTAATATTTGAGATAATATGCATGAGTTTTATATTTATCATATTTCTTTTTGAAATTAGTTATATAAAAATTAATAAAAAAATTAAACATTGTCCCTACTTCAGTGTTTTCCCTCATAATAGACGTATGGAAATTGTATCTATATTAATTTTAGGAATATAATTATTAAATACTTTTATATGTAGCATATTTTATAATATTTTTATTTTACATATATGACGAGTTTTATATTTTTTTGAGTTAATTACACAGATAGTCCTTGTGGTTTATAGAAAGTAACAACTTTGAGTACTAACAGAAAATTATGTAAGGGTACTTCAGTCATTTTACACTAATTTTACATAAAAATTAACGGCAGTTAGCCTTAATACTCAAAGGTGTTACAAAATCGAAACCATAGAACCTGAACCTGTTACAAAAAAAAGTTAAAGGTGTTACTCTTACTAAACCACAAGGACTATCTGTGTAATTAACTCTATTGTATATATCGCATACCAAATGTGATTAAAAGAATTATTTTGATAATCCTATGATATTTTGAATGAGCTGATTTAGGAGTTATATTGCTGAAAAATACACTTTTGGGAACTTTTGACTCGTTTGATCCATTTGACGCCGTTTCATTTTTTGTTATTTTTTTTTTCTGTTTTACCCGCTTTCCTGGTGGATATAGAAAATAACTTGAATAAGTGGGTTGATTATTGTAACTACTAGCGTATGAGCTGAACAGCAGTTAAGAGTCCTAATTAATGTAATTTATTTTCTAAATTTTTGTAATTTCAGGGCGGAGCATCTGGGTCCATGACCGAGCCTGCACAAAGTACACGCGATGTTGATCTGTCACCTGGACAGCCTTTACAATCGAATCAGTCTGGTAGCCTTGGTGTTATCGGTAGAAGAAGCCTTTCGGACCTCGGTGCAATCGGAGACAACCTCGGTGGGTTACCGGTGAACTTAGGTGGCACTCACGATCAGCAATACAACCTACAGATGCTCGAGGCTGCCTTCTACAAACTTCCGCAACCTAGAGACTCTGAACGGGCCAAGAGTTACACTGCAGTATGAAAATCTCTCATTATCATATTCCTTTCTATATAACCATACGCATTTGTTTTTAAAAAGTTGTTTCAGTTAAATGTGGCAAGATGAGCAGGTTGGGTAATGGTCAAAGTTGTTTTAGGCTAAAACAAGTCATTTTATTAGTACATGTTGAAATGGGCTGGGCCGGGTTGTGTTGATCTGCACACTTCTTTGTCCATTGTTTTATATATAAATTTAAAGAGTAAAATGCCATTTTCTTTCCTGAGGTTTGGCCAGTTTTACGATTTTCGTCTAAAGGTTTATATTTCTGCATCTGGATCCACAAGGTTAGAAATCTTGCCGATTTCATTCGGCTCGTTAACTCCATCCATTTTTCTTCATTAAATCAGGGGTATTTCGTCTTTTATGTTAACGTCAAGGGCGATTCGGTCTTTTGAATACTTGTACATTATGCTAAATGGCTGTACATAAAGTGAAAAAGACCGAATTGCCCTTTAAGTTAACAAAAAAGACGGAAGTACCCCTGACTTAACGGAGAAAATGGGTGGAGTTAATGAGCCGGATGAAAATGGCAAGGCTTCAAACCTTTTGGATCCAGATGCGGAAAAACAAACCTTTGGATGAAAGTCGCAAAACTGACCAAACCTCAGGGACGAAAATGGCATTTTGCTCTTATAAATAAAAACAATGGACAAAAAAGGGTGCAGATCAACACAACCCAGGTCCAGCCTATTTCAAAACTGACAAAAAAGTTCTTTCACATAATTTTTATAACATGTGTATATGTGTGTGTGTATTTCAATTTTTCTTCCCTTGATTTTTCAGAGACACCCTGCTGTGACACCTCAAAGCTATCCTCAAGTACAGGCTCCAATTGTGAATAACCCGGCTTTTTGGGATCGTCTTGGGTCTGATAACATCGGCACCGATACATTATTTTTTGCATTCTACTATCAGCAGGTAATTTGTAACTAATAACTTCCTCTGCGTTTTCTTGTGTTGTTGCAATGCAAGCATCATTAGATTGTAGACTTGTTCTGAAGTGTGTTGTTTCATGCAGAATACTTATCAACAGTATCTGGCTGCCAAAGAGTTAAAGAAGCAATCATGGAGGTACCATAAAAAGTACAACACGTGGTTTCAACGACACGAGGAACCAAAATTTGCCACTGATGATTTTGAGCAGGGAACATACGTGTACTTCGACTTTCATATTGGCAACGATGAGATGCAAAATGGATGGTAAAATGCTTTCTTTTTATCTAATGGTTTCATGCTGATTTGATCAATGTAATATAGGGGTGGTAATTTCGACCCATTTAGTTATTAATGGATTGATTTGGGTTATTTTTCATCTCTTAACCCGTAAAAAAGTAAAATTAAATTTAGAATTTTATTAAAATGATATAAATTTTATTAAGTATAAATTATTTTGACAAAAAGGTGTTTTAAGCCAAACTGACCTGTCACTTAACCTGCTCGGGTTGATCAATATGTACCATTTTTAATCTTTTTATACGTTGTTTGATTATTAAGAAAAATATAGGAGCAAAATAAAAAGAAAAGGTTAAGAAACCTATTGCTTAACGTTCTGTTGCCAATATGTATCAGGTGCCAAAGAATCAAGACGGACTTCAAATTCGAGTACAACTTTCTTGAAGATGAACTAATCGTGTAAATACAGAAGAATTTGATGACATGGCTGCTAAAGCGAACCCTTTGCCGTTTAGATTTAGATGGTGTCGTCTTGTTCAGCAATTAAATGTTGTTAGCTTTCGATTTGAATGTGTGTATCATACCGCTAATGATAACACCTTAAAGGCTTAAATTATGCTCCATTGTCTTCATAGGTATACTCTGAGTTTATACAGTTGTTTCTTACTGTGTCATGTTTGAAGATTTTAATCTAAATAGGTGACATAAATCATTTGATATGATTTGCAAGTGTTTTTGACTTTTTGTTGGGTTGATTGGTCTGGTCCGTTGCCTGGTAAGGAAATAGACCAAGTATGACATCGCTGCATACTCCGATGTGAAGTCCATAATGCGAGGAGCCGAGGAACCATCGAATCTAGCTCGAGTTATGGACTCCACGTTATGAGACATTTTGTTTTAAGGTTTATAAAGTGGCATACATGAGCTTAAAGGGTCAGTCTTGTAATTTTCATTTTTAAAAATGGTAATAAACTTGCTGACTTAGAATGTATGAGGTGTTTTTGTTTATAAAATAAGAGTAAATTACAAAGTTCGTCCTTTATGTATGTCATTTATTACAAAGTATGTCCTTTATCTTTAATAAGCTCAGAAAACATACTCGATGTTTGCAAACCCTTACACATTATGTCCTTTAGCCCTAACTCTATTATTTTTCATGGTTAAATCAGACCAAGGGTATCCCACATAAGGGTATTTTGGTAATTTTATTAATTTATTAAAAATATATAAAAACACCAACACCATCCACCAACACCCACTTGCCATCACACCACACCTGCAACCACCAACACCACCACCCACCTGCCACCACACCTGCACTATCACCACCGCACCTCCACCACCATCAACCACCGTACTTCCATCATCACCACCGAACCTCCACCACCGCACCTCCACTTCTGCAAAACCCCCCACCAACGGACAGAAAATCAAGCAGCCGACGACTGATTGGCCGGAGATTCATACATTCAAATGAAAACAGAGTGCAGATTGCAAACAAAACAACATAATTAATAATCATCATCAAATGAAAAATGCAATCGAAACTGTAAAAGGCGCATAATTACCCCTTAGATTCATACATTCAAAACACATATGCAGACCATACAGCTTCGATCTCCTCTCTGTCTCGATTACAGCCAGCCGACGACTGACTGGCCGGAGCCGACAACTCCCTCATCTAAACCCCTTCTCGGCTACCTGGTCTGACTGTCTCGATTACTTCCATCATCACCACCGGTGCTGATTTCTCTGGCTACACACCCTCATCTAAACCCCTCCTCCTCCGACAACTCCCACCTGCAAACACCCCCCTTCTCGGCTACCTGGTCCGACCGGACTCCGGTGACATCGGAGACATCGATCCAAAAGAATCTGAGATGAACAAGAACAGGGGCCTTTGTTTACCGTCGCACCACCGCCGCCGTGCTCACCGCTGCCGTCGTCTCCCTCTCTCTCTCACCTGCCACCACAGCCACACACCACCTGCCCCTTTATTTGGTCTGCGAAGACGGCGGCTAGGGTTCCGATCCGAGAGAGAGAAAGAGAGAGAGGAGGGGTGAGTGTGGGAGTTCTTGGTCACCGGAGTTGGGCGGTGGTGTTTCACCGGAGAAGAAGACCAGTAGGTGGGTGGTGGGTGGTGGTTGTGGTAGGGTAGTCAGAGAGAGAAGAAGGTGTTTATATATATATGTGTTTTGTCTGTGTATATATATAATATATAATTTTAAAATTGTTTTATTTATTGTTTTTTATAATGATTTATTTTAAATTTTGGATAAACTGACCAAAATACCCTTATGTGGGGTTGAATTAGTCAAATTTAACCTTAAAAACTAGCTGTGTTAGGACTAAAGGACGTAACATGTAAGGGTTTGCAAACATTAAGTATGTTTTCTGAGCTTATTAAAGATAAAGGACATACTTTGTAATATATGACATACATAAAGGACGAACTTTGTAATTTACTCATAAAATAATAAATTCATTATTTTTTATTCTCATTTTCTACCGAAGTCCTTATGCTTTATGTCTATAACTAGTTTTTGCCCCGCCCGCGTTGCGGGGCAATAGGCCGAATATTTCTCTCTCATAACATGTATGTTTTCACAGAGAGTAAAATCGTAATTATATTTTGAACTCGAGGCGAAATCATAAATTTAAACTGAGAGCAAAATCATAATTTTGAGCTAGGGGAAAACATAATTTTATTTTGAACTGTGGGAAAAAAAGTAATTTTGAGCTGATGGCAGAATCGTAATTTTGAGCTAGAGGATAAAACAACATTTTATTTTGAACTGGGGGCAAAAACGTAATTTTAAACGGAGGGCGAAACAGTAATTTTAAACTGAGAACAAAATTAAAAATGAGTTTTTGAACCGAGGACAAAAGCGTAATTTTGAGCAAGAGGCAAAATTATAATTTTATTTTGAGCTAGAGGCAAAAACGTAATTTTAAACGAAGGACGAAAACATAATTTTAAACTGGGAATAAAAGTAAAATAAAAATGGGTTGATCTAATAGGTAAGTGTCAGACAAACGTAATTTTGAGCTAGAGGAAAAAACAACATTTTATTTTGAACTGGGGGCAAAAACGTAATTTTAAACGGAGGGCGAAACCGTAATTTTAAACTGGGAACAAAACTAAAAGTGAGTTTTTGAACCGGGAGCAAAAACGTATTTTTGAGCTAGGGGCAAAATTATAAATTTGTTTTTAGCTGGGGGCAAAAATATAATTTTAAATGAAGGACGAAAGCGTAATTTTAAACTGGAAATAAAATTAAATAAAAGATAGGTTGGTCCAATAAGGAAATGCCAGGCAAGCCGCCTGGCACTATTCCCTAACATTATAATTGTCTGGCACTATTCCCCGACCTTATAATTGTATATGTAGGTAATAACATTATTAAAATTTTATTCAACAGAAAATTAAAATAATAAAAATAAGAGTTAACTGTTATTTTTGTTCCTGTAATTTGTCCAATTATAACAGTTCAGACCGAATTTCAGATTTGTACCATTTACGTCCCTGACATTTTTGAAACATGTCAGTTCCGTCCAAAAAAGCATGAGTTAACTGTCATTTTCATCCCTGTGGTTTGTCCAATTATTCGATTCAACCTTAGTTTTTTAGATGGAACTGACACGTTTTAAGAATGTCAGGGACGAAAATGGTATAAATTTGAAATTTGGTCTGAACCGGCATAATTGGATAAACCACGGGGACGGAAATTACAATTAACTCTAAAAATAATGCAAGTTTAAGTAGATTGACATTGTGATATAAAATAAACATCTAAAGATGGTCGTATTGTGATATAAAATAAAAGACCAAACTCATATATTAAGGGACTGGGGGTGGTCCGTGATGCCCCCCCCCCCCCCCCAATCACGAGTGATGAACCTTAGAACATCGCCGCCACCTATTAGTTCCACGCGTGAAATTTAAAACGTGTGGAAATCTTCACGCGTTGTAATGTTGCAAAATTTGAACGTTGGGGCTGCTTTTTTGATAGAATAGTGTGAGTGATGGAATTCCATCACTAGATGACCACCGCCACTAAAAAAAGGCTTGTGAGTGATAGAATAGTGGTTGATGACATGGCGGAACTTGATTGGATGTTTGTGACTGATAGAAATTTTGCAAGTGATACCACCCCACAGTGGCGGATATACCTTAGGCCGGGGGGCAACGCCCGCTACGGCTTGGTGCGGAAAAATTTGGAAAAATTAGTGTAAATTTTGGAAAAATTTGAGGTTTTTTCGATTTCGTTACGGCTTATTTATAAAACGTTACGGCTTGGCGGATTTTCTAGATCCGCCGCTGCCACCCCACTCCCTTTATGTGAGGATTTATTCCATCTATATATGTATTTATTAGCTTAACATGAACGAGAGTGTCAAATTCAGTTTAAGCGTGGATGACTCGAGTATGAAAAAGGTAATATTCTTGTTTGAGATGCCTTAATATTTAACTGACACGTTAAATTTATATAATAATAAAACAATAATATGCATAAAATTATTTTTAAAAATATAAAAATACCTTCATCATCAATTAAAAAACTATTTGTTCGTTCTATTCAATTTTTTGAAAAGATTCTTAAACTTCGATAGCAGATCGTATTCAAAGAGTTGGAACTAAATCAACTAGAATGACTTGTAAAAAAAGGGTTTCAAACTTTAGCATGTAATCTTGATGTGGTCTTGGTTGAGTTTACAGTTATTTTAGACTTTTAGCAAGTTGAATCAATACATTGTTTATGCTGCTATTACCATTAGGGTGGAGGGTATAAGGAGCGGTGAGTGGTGCGGTGAGTTGGAGTCACCGATCGGTGATCACCCCCACCTGTTTGAGTTATGCGGTGAGTTGGAGAGAGAGAACAAAAATCGGTGATTGTTCACCGATGTGATTGAGAGGAGAGGAGAGAGGATCACTCAACCAATCAAGTTTTTTTTTTTTTTCAATTGAGGGGTGTTTGACCATACCTAGTGATTGAGTGTAAAATGGGGAGTTGACATGGCATAATATTATTGGGTAGGATTTCACTCAAACACCCTAGGGTGATTGACCATACCTAGGGTGATTGACCATACCCTCCACCTTTATGTGTAATACAGAATACTATTACCATGGATGGACAAAAATAGTCCCACCTATAGTAACAGAATTCGCTAGAAAAGTGGCGAATTTCGTATTGGTACGTTTTGTACCATACGGAATTCGTTTTCCTACAATACGGATCGAATTCGCGAATTCGCTCAATGAATTCAGCGTTTCAGTCCATTCAATTCTGCGAATTCCCTCCATACAATTCTGCGAATTTTAGGGTCAATACGTATTAGAGTTTGATAACTGATACGGCACCAATAATTTGTATGTTGGCGGACTTGTGAAAGAGCGGGAAAGTTAGAGATACCATATCGACATTACCATAATCTCTAACCAATTAACAAAATTCCAGAAATCCCCAATCATGTATATATGAAATTAGTAATTTTTGTTTTAGTTTCTGTTTACTGAACCGGTCGGAATGGTACACTGTACCGAATCGTACCGGATTGTACCGAACCGAATTCGTCCCAACTAGCTGCGAACCCGAACCGGAGCAAACTGCGAATTAGGTGACTATGGTCCCACCATAAAAATAGTAGATACATTGTATGAAATATTATATAAAAATGGAGCCTAACTAAAAATTAAATGTATAGTAGTGGTTTGTCCATAAACTATTATTAATCATCATCTCAGATGACAAAACTTATAATCATATACAAACATAAGGGAGAGAGCAAGTGAACTAACTTCAACTCAGATGGCAAAACTCCACTTACAGCAAAATAAAATACCATTCAAATTTAAAAACTTGTATGTTCTTGATATTTATTATATGTTGATGCACCTTCACTGGCCAACTGATAAACATAATCTAGCCTCTGGTACATAACTCAAATTACAATATAATCATAACAAGAGCTCATCAAAATCACCAATGGTCTTTGCAGGAACAAACGCCCCCTCCAAAATGATGAAACCGATACGAGTCTCTAACTATAATATCTCTATTACAAATCTTTGACACAAACTTTATCCAATTATGGCAATCATTGCACACGCGAAGATTCTTCATCACACGCAATGGAATATTATTCGACAAACTTAAAAGTCCAAACGTAATAGCTAGTTTCTCACTGTGTATGCAAGTAGACGGGTCCTTCTGTTCTTGCTCGAGATCGTTTAAAAGACTGTAACGATCTTGCACATACCCAATTTCAGCAACCCGTTTGTTAATAACGTCTAAATAATCATAAATTTCATCCGCTAACGGATGAAGACGATCACCGACAAAAAACGCATGAACGGTGTTCTTAATTTCAATCCAGCTACGACCTGGAACTTTCTTCACACCTCTATCTTTCATCAACTTTCTTGTTCGGTTTCTATCGTCCCATTTTCTGTTAATCGCGTACATATTTGATAATAAAACATAAGTGGCTGAATCTTCGGGTTCTAATTCAAGAAGGTGTTTTGCTGAAATTTCTCCAACATCTTTATTTTTATGAACTATACATGCACTCAAAAGCGTCCTCCAGACCATCGAGTCTGGTTCGATCGGCATTGACTTTATAAATTCAAGCGCACGGGTCAAAAGCCCGGCCCGTCCAAGAATGTCAACAACACATGCGTAATGTTCGGCTCGTGGGACTAGACCGTAATCTTGACTCATGGATTTGAAGTATTCAAGACCTTTGTCTACTAACCGTACATGACTACAAGCGGTTAAAACACCCACAAAAGTCACGTAATTTGGTGTATAACCGAACCGTTTCATTTCCTCAAAGAGTTTTATCGCTTCGTCTCCGCACCCGTGTTGCGAATATCCCGTAATCATCGCATTCCATGAAATTTCATTCTTATCATTCATTTCAAGAAACTCACTTTTCGCATCATCAAGACTCCCGCATTTCGAATATAAAGTTATGAGAACGTTAGACGCCTCGGGTTCCAAATTATAACCCGTTTTTATCATTCTTCCGTGTATCTGCTTGCCTTGTGTTATGTTTGTTGTATTTGCAGCCGCACTAACCGCAGACCCGTAAGTAAACATATTCGCTTCGACACCAAATTCGTTCATTTTCGAGAACACTTTCAGTGACTCCTCATAGTTTCCGCTTTGTGCAAATCCCGAAACCAATGCGTTCCACGAGACGTTATCTTTTAAATGAATTTTTTCAAATGCTAAATACGCTTCGGTTATTAAACCACATCTAGCGTAAAGACAAACAAGCGCGTTTCCGATTGAAAGATCAGATGAATACCCACAAACAACCGATTGACCGTGAATTTGACGGCCTTGATGGATCGCTTGAATTCCCGCACACGCGCTTATCGCACTTGAAAATCCGATATTATCTGACTGGATTCCTCTATGTAGCATCTCCTCAAATGTTTTAAGAGCTTCGTTAAATAAATCATGTTGCGCATATCCCGCTATCATAGCGGTCCACGAAACAACATCTTTCTCGTTAAGACGGTCAAGAATCTTCTGTGCGGTGTGCAAATCTCCATGCTTGGAGTACATATCAATAAGCACACTGCAAACATACACGTTTAACTGAAATCCTGTTTTAACGACTTGCGTATGGATCTGCTCACCAAGATCTAACACACCAATTTGCGTACATGTTCTTAGTATGCTAGGATAAGTGTACTGATTAGGCGTCAACCCGTTAATCTGCATTTGCGAGAAAATATTTACGGATTCACGTAGATCCCCTAACTGTCCATACGCCACCAACATCACATTCCATAAAACCACATTTTCGGTTTCGGTTGTAAGGAAGAAATCATGAGCGGTTTTGACGTCCGAACATTTTACATAAAGGTCAAGTAAAGAGCCTTCTATGATAATATCCGCACACATTCCTGCCTTTATTGCGTAAGTATGCAGTTGTAATCCTTTACTAAAGGCCCCGATTGACGCACAAGCACTTAAGAGGCTAGCAACCGTGACAGAATCCGGTTTTAGTATATCGGATTGCATATTTTCGTATAACTGTAAGGCTTTCTCGCTTAATCCTTTTTGAGCAAGACCCGAGATAAGCGTGTTGTATGATACTCCATCCCGATATTCCATTTTACTAAATATTTGTTCTGCAGAAACTAAATCGCCACAACGGGAATACAACGTGACAAGCGCGTTGCACACAAAAGTTTCGGATGAAAATCCCCATTTATGAATCAGGGAATGCAACTGTTGTCCTAGCTCAAAAAATGAAATCTTTGTACAAGAACTTATGACACTCGAGAACACGTAAGGAGTCGGTAAAATCCCGGAAACGTGCATTTTAAAAAATAATAAAATGCTTTCTTCTTCATGTCCGTTTTGAGATAATCCGGAGATCATAGCAACCCAAGTGACATTATCCCTCATAGTCAAGCCTTGAAACACGTGTTTTGCGGTCTCTATATACCCTTTTTTCGCGTATAAATCAATCAACGGATTACACACGATATAGTTTGTACCAAAACCATGACGAACGATTTTCGTGTGGATCTGCTTTAGATTATGAAGGTCAATCCTATCTCCGCTAAAAGCACGTAAAACATTTGCAAATGTTACTTCATCCGGGTTGACATTCTCCGCCAACATTTTCGAAAACAGGCCCAACACCATAGTGGGTAACCTCTTTTTGATCAAACCGAAAATTAAGTTATTCCAAAAGGATAAATCTCTGTCAGGCATTTCATCGAGCACCTGGCATGCATAACTTAAATCACCCTGTGCAACATAAACTTCAGCAAGCCTACTGCAAATGGCGTTATCTCTATCGAAACCCGACTTCAAGATCCTCCCATGAAGCTTCTTAGCATCTGTGAGAGACCCAGAACTCAGATATCCTTCTAAGAGCCAACAGTAGGTCTGATGATTAGCATAAATTTGGCCAGAATTATTAACCCCTTTCGACACGTAACTTTTCGGACTCCCTTCATCGACAACCGGAAAACTTGCAGAAGTAGTGAAAGTAGCTGATCTCAATTTACCGCAAAAATACTGCAATTACGAAAAAAATAGAAACCAGACCCCAATAAATCAAAGATTCAGTGGTACTAAATGAGTGATGATGAATAACTGAATATACGTACCTTTGGGAAATCTGTTGCAGATTTACGCGGGAAAGAATGAATTGGGGCGTTCAAGAATGAACCACGTAATAATATCATTGGCCTGGTGCTTAATTTTTGGAGTGAGTAATAAATATATATACAGCTGCCAAACGATAAAAATATGGATATGGTGGTGGTTGTGTGGCGCTCAACATAAGGGCATCCGGGGCACACTCATGCGGTGACCCCTAACCCCGATCGGGAACACCGCCGCCATCAACGCGGGGACCCGATTCGGGGAAGGGAATCGGTGTGTATTCACCGAAGAGGGGAGTGCGGAGATGGTGGGGCCAGCCTCAGTTTCAACCAATGAAATATTTTCCTTTTTTTTTTTAAGAGTTAACTGCCATTTTCGTCCCTGTGGTTTGGTCACTTTGGCCATTTCAGTCCATTTCTCAAAAATGCGCCATTTTCGTCCCCCACGTTCTGGAAAGGTGCCATTTCAGTCCAAAAATCATAACCCAGTTAAGTCAGTTAGTAAATAAGGACTGATTGTGTAAATTTGTAACATAAAGGACTGAATGTGTAAATTTGTAACACCACCACCACTAGCCCTGCCACCACCACCACTCCGCTGCCACTACCACCACCACCGCCACCGCCACCACAGCCACTGCCACCACCACCACCACCGCCGGAACCACCACTCTCTCTACTCTCTCTCTATGCTCTGCATTAAAAACAACACACCCACGCGTTTTATTCAAACCAGATAGTGCCTGACATCGTCGGAAATCGGTTTTTATATTTTAACCGAAGTGGAGTTTAAATCCATTGAGTTATGTCGAAATCGATTCGATTGTGATGTTATTTAGTTTCCCTGAACCCATACGAAACTCTCACACTCTTCAAAATCCTCTAACACTCGAAAAAGACCTTCTGATCACCTCTGCAAGTCTCGCCGGAAAAACCATCGCCGGAGCTTAGTCGAGCCGCCATTCCAAACGATACCGGATCGGTTTTACTTGTTAAATCAGTATGTTATTACTTATATTATGTTTCTGCAAGTTTAATTACATTATAATCATGTTTTGAATAGAAATCGGATCGGGTTTGACTTTCGTTGACTGTTTTGGGGAAGACGATGAACAGTAACATGTTCAAATATTTGAATTTTCATCGACTGTTTTGATGGTGGTGGTGATTGCAGACCCTTTTTTGTTTTTTTTTTGCGGATTCTGTCATCCTCTTTGGTTTTTTTTAGTGCTTTCCTAACAATTTGAGTAGGATGATGCATGGTATGCACTTGCAGATTTGGAGGAGTCAAGTATATTACGGCTAATATGTTAGTGGGTCAAAGAGTCAAAGACTAATCTATTTTAAATTCATATAATTAGCTTAGTCAATGGGTGTTGTTATAGTTTCCATATTGTACTCCTTAATTATCTCCATTATTCTTGCACATTGATTCCATCGATCTGTATATATGTAAAGCTCTCATATGTAATTGAAACAAGCAATCAATAATAATTTTCTCACAGTTCTTCAATATCTCTGTACCATTATATGGTATCAGAGCAAGCCTTGCTCAAACGAGTGATCGATCCTGCAATTCGTTTCTGTTATATATCTCACAACAAAAATTTGTATCCCTCCAAACCCACTCATGTCGACCTCTGTTATCCATGTCACAGCCAGCAGCCATTTTACAATCAAACTCACACATAACAATTTTCCAGTTTGGAGGAAGCATATTCGCTCCACACTAATAGGATTGGGACTGGAAATTTTTTATCACAAGTCCCATTGAAGTGCCATCAGAATTTCTTGACAAGGAATCAACCAAACCAAATCCAGAATATGCACAGTGGATGCGACAAGATCAAATGATCCTAAGTGCCATTCTTGGCAGCTGCTCGGATCCGATCCAACCGATACTCTCGTCGGCTGAAACATCATGTGAGGCGTGGGAGATACTGGTTACCAGTTACGCCATGGTGGCAGTGGCTGTGGTGGCGGTGGTTGTGGTGGCGGTGGTGGCGGTGGTGGCGGTGGTGGCGGTGGTGGCGGTGGTGGTGGCAGCGGAGTGGCGGTGGTGGCGGTGGTGGTGGTGGTGGCAGAGGAGTGGTGGTGGTGGCAGGGCTAGTGGTGGTGGTGTTACAAATTTACACATTCAGTCCTTTATGTTACAAATTTACACAATCAGTCCTTATTTACTAACTGACTTAACTGGGTTATGATTTTTGGACTGAAATGGCACCTTTCCAGAACGTGGGGGACGAAAATGGCGCATTTTTGAGAAATGGACTGAAATGGCCAAAGTGACCAAACCACAGGGACGAAAATGGCAGTTAACTCTTTTTTTAATAAAAAACCAAGTCCCCTAAAGAGGGGAGTGCCGCCATCAATTTAGGGTGTTAGGGGAGTTGACGTGGCACACGAGGATTGGTTATGCGTAAGAGAGGGGACTTCCCTCTTAGGGGAGTGCCCCTCTCACCCTAAGTATTTCTGTTTCTTGGAACAGAACAAGATCTCATGTCATAGCCGAAAAAGTAATTGATCCGACATTATGTTTGTAACGCTCGGCCCCTTGTACCAAGAATGCTGAATGCAGGGTGTGGGCTTGCGTTGACATGTGGTGGAGGTGGGCTCTTCATGGTGTGTCTTGACTGGGCATGGTTTTTTTTTTTTTTTTGGGTGTGGGGTGGCGTGCCTTTTTTTTTTGTGAGGTGACGTGGCTTTTTTGGGTCAAATATGCCCAGCCATCCACGTCATCTCCCCCGCCCCACGCCAGGCTTCATAGCCACGCAAGCGGACAACGCCGCAACCCACGCTGGCCAGGTATGGCTGAACCGGTGTTGTTTGGCTTTAGGGTTGTAAACGAGTCGAGCCAGGGTGGGGTCGAGCTCAAGCTCGAAATTAATTCAGGCGGTTAAACTTGGCTTAAGCTTTACGTCGGAGTTAAACGAGCCAACGAGCCGAACCATGGGCCGAGCCGAGCTTAGCTTGAGCTGGGCTTGGTTACAAAATGAGCTAGCTTGGTTTACGTCATCTCAAATTGAGTTTTTTTTAGCTAGTTTTTCTCGAGCTTCTTTCGAGCGAGCTACGAGTCGCGGGCTTTATGAACAGCCCTATTTGGCTTCCCCCACCCCACACCCCACGGTCTAAGGACAGAGGTGTGGCCTCGCGCCACCCCGCCGCATCACCAAAAATAACGCCTAATGGCGCCACCCCAAGTTTTGAACTTGATCTTGGAGCCAAGAACTACCACCACTTGACTCTCTAACATTATTATCATCCATCATCAACCGAATCATCATCAATTAATCATCATCATCCTCATTCAAACCCTAGTTCATCCATTCCTTCATCCTCTCATCACCATCACTCACCAAACCCTAACTATCATCCTTCCATCATTCTTCAAGTTTCAAGATGTCAAGATTCGAGCTTTCAACATCCGGTGATCAAGTTTCTTCGATCATGAGTGGCTAATTCCTTGGAGGTTTCACCCTGGTGTAAACTTTTGTAAGATTTAGGTTTTGCTATGTGTTGATTTTTGGTTTGTGACAACTTGAATTACATTTGAAGCTTTAGACAATTTATAAGGTAACGAAGTGCATCATGGTCCGTTGTCTATGACGTTGATAGTGATTGGCACCTAAGCTTTGTGATTATTGACCCGTTAATGAATTAATTCGAGTAAATCAAATTAAAACACATAGTAATCAAGCTATGTAGGGGACCCATTAACCAAGACTGAGGATCTCGCAGAAGACAACACACCTTTGACCCAATTACACCATATAGGAGGGAAGTTCATTTGCTGCATCAACTCCAAGAGAAACCCCTAGTTGACATTATCATACGTCTTTTCAAAATCAATTTTGAATATGAACGCTTTGCTTTTCGCCTTCTTAAGCCACGACCATACCTCACTTAGAATCAAGGGGCTATCAAGTATGAACCTATCACATAAAAAGCCGATTGAGTCTCCGAAATCACACTCCCAATAACCTTCTTCAAACGGTTAGCTAAAATCTTCGAAATCACTTTACTGATCAATCCTATCAAATTAATCGGGCGATAATCCTTTAACCCGATCGGGTCTGGGATTTTAGGAACAAGAGCAATAAAAGACGAGCTACATCCTCTGTCAATAGTCCCTGACGCATAAAAATGGGCCAAAACTTCCTTGAAATCCTCTTCGAAAAACCTCCAAAAGTGTTTCAGAAATCTGAAGTTGAAGCCGTCAAGTCCGGGGGCCTTATCCCCGCCACACTCGAAAACCGCATCCTTGATCTCTTTCACCGTGAACTGACCAGATAAACCCCTAGACTCCTCCTCCGAAAATCGTTTAATACGGGGGCAAGAAAGCACTGTCCTATTCCTAACCTGTTCTGAAAAATGCTTCCTGAAAAAACCCAGCACCTCTTTCTTAATAGCTTTTAGGTTGGACACCCACGAACCCCCAATATTTAGCCCCGGAATACCATTTTTTCTCTTCCTATTATTGCAAAGACTATGAAAGAAAGTCGAGTTTTCGTCTCCTTCCAGCGCCCATTTACACCTCGATTTTTGTTTACAATCCAACGCCACCAAACGCTCCTTCTCCCGAATATTCTTTTGACATTCCTCCTTGATCCACAATTCGTCTTCATTAAGGGCTCTTTCTTCACACAGTTTATCCAACTCCATCCATTCTTCCTTATCCCTTTCCAAGTCCTCTTTATCTTTTCTCAAAACTTCATCTTTCCAAGCATTAATACAAGTTTTAACATGTCTCAGTTTGTTAAGCAAAATAACATCAGGCCGATCCCCCTAGTTACGTACGACGCCACGGCCTTCTCCACCACTCCTTCAAAACCATCTATTTCCAGCCAAGAATTGAAAAACCTGAAAGGTTTGGGCCCAAAATTGTTTCGTTTAACCTCGAGAATAATTGGGCAATGGTCGGAGTATAACCTCGGTAAATCTCTTAGACACGCTTCGGGCCACCTATCGAAAAAATCATTACACACCAATACCCTATCTATTTTGCTTAGCTTGTTTGAATTGGGCGCCAAGAAAGTAAACCGACGTCCTTTCATACAATACTCTACCAACCCAGATCTGTCAATAAAATCATTAAACTCCGACACACACTTCCTATTAAACACCGAATTTCAACGTCGAGCCCATCCCCCTAATGTTAATTGATAAGAAGTTCAAGACTTACCAAGTTGAAAACCTTTCTCCCTGATCAATTCCTCCACCAATAATTGGTGATTTGTAATGTCAGCTCCTACCTCTTTACCCATCGCTATTGTTTCCTCCGTCTCTCTAGAAACATCCGTCCCCGAATCTGGATCAGCCTCGCCTTCGGCCTCATGCACCTCCCCCACCTCCTTAATACTCACTCCCTGATTTCCACCATTAACATTTGACTCCTGATACACAGTGGTCTCGATGGTATCCACAACCCTGACATTTAGATCCAAAGGAAACACATTTTCCTCCCCGCCTATTCCAGAAGAATCCTTCTCCTTACTACAAACAAATGGGTCGTCAACTCTTCTTCTTTTCTTGGATTTGGGCTTCCCTGTGGAGCTAACAAACAAACTTCTCTGGGCCTTATGACTAATTTTCTTTCTCTGGGCCTTAACCGGCACCTCAGGCCCACCATTTAAAACTCTGGGCTCCACAAAATCTTTAAAATTATACCCTGAAAAAATATCCCACTTTTCCAAATTAACAGGACATGCAGTTCCCCCTATTGGAACTTGAGCCGCCGCATTCCCACTTTGATCCTTTTCCATGCAATTATGAGTAAACCCTCCCATCTGTTCGTCTTCTTGACTCTTCGGGACCTGATCGAATTTTTGGCTTCCCCCCCCCCAATCTTCCGGTAACTCCGACGACCTGCCACCTCCTGCCAGAGACTTCAAGGAAAAAATCCCATCCTCCTCACCCGATTCCGAACTACTATCCATCTTATCTACCCAAGATTCACCGACACTGATACAGTCTGGGACCCAATCCCCCATTTTTTCATCCACCCAGATCTTGAATTTCCTGTCATTCCATTTTAGCGTAACCGAGTTGCAAATTTTTTCCCCGTCCCCAACAAGAACACCGACAAGATCATAAGTGAGGTCATTTACCTCATTAGACATCATTGAAGCATGAACTACCTTCCCAAACAATCTCCCGATAGAGTCAAAAACTTCTACGTTCACCAAATGTAAAGGAACACCCGTAATTTTCAACCAGGCAATGCGCTCAAAGGGAAGCGATTGACCTTTCCAGACCTCTATCCACGAGAACCAAACCTTGACCCCCGTATTATGATCTTTGAATCGATTCGCCTCCTCTGGTCCATCAAATATCAAAAGCATGTAAAAACCACCCACGTACTTTAGAGACACCTTATAATCCTCCAAGAGTTTATCAAGCTTGACCAAAGTTTGGAGGTTAGCGACCCTGGCAATCAAGCTTCTATCAAACCAATCCTCCTCAGGTTTCACTAAACCCGACACTTCGACCACCAGTTCATCAGGAACCGACCTCTTAGAACCCCCGTATAAAGAATCTCTATAGGCAGTCCCCAAGGGGTTGGGAATAAAAGGCCTGTTAACTGAGCCTGACTACCGGGCCTCACACCTTCATTCAGACCCGCCGAACTATTGAAACTCTTCTCCGGCTGACGTGGGGCTTCTTTGTTTTCCACTGTAGAATCTTGCCACATTAACTTTTAGTTTGAAACTGCCCATCTTCACGTCTTTCAAATTACGTTCCAGCTTTCTCCTGTCCCTAACCCCCTTAAAACCGACGAAACCGAACCTTAGACCATTCTTGTCTCTCTTTCTAGCCACGTACACACTCAAAACTTCCCCGAACCTGCTGAAGAAATCCCCTGCATCCTTTGAGCTGCACCTCTCCGGTAAGTTGTTAACGAAGAATTTCACCATACCTTGACTGTTTTCACCCATACCAATCGGCCAGGACACAACTTCAACGAAGTGTTAACGGGATTCGAATCAGTCTAACAGAGCTATACATAATAGTCGTGACCAATATCAGACCAGCTAAGCCAACAAGAAGAAAGTCTGGCGAGAGTGGCAATTAAAACTGTGAACGACAGAGAAGCTGAAAAGACCCGATCCCGGAAGCGAATGGAAGATACAACCCGGAGAGTTAGGCTGAAAGGTCAAGCCGGAAAAACAGGCGACCTCGCACACTAACCCAGGCAAGCTGCCTTCGTCGAGCCGCCGGCGAAACGGGGGGGGGGGGGAGGGAGGGAGAAGAATTTAAGAGGAAATTTGTCCACCATTCTTTAAAAATTAGCTAGTCATAATATTATTGTGTTAGCCTAAGGCTATGTGTCAATGGGGTTTGGTTGGGAACTTTGATGAGAAAAAAAAATTGTTTGTTATGTGGACGAAAATATTATTGACTTTTGAGGCCACCAAATGGATGTAGTGGTAGGGCTTGATTGATGATTGTTTAAACACTGTTTTTTAATTATTTTATTCTATTTGCTTATTGAATTAAAGTAAAAAAAAATGTTAATATTAAATCATAAAATTAAAATTCGTAGGTTAATGATAAAAATACAATTCATAAAATAAAATAAAAACATAAATTAAAACAAACCATTTATTTCAGCGACTTCGGTACTCCTTAAGAATCTCTTTGGTACATGTCTAAAGTGCTTGAAAGTTTTGAATTATATGTAAAATTTAGAAAGAAAATTGGATGGGAGGGGATTTTCAAGATTCCAACAATTAGATTTTAGGCCCACACGCATGTTATGTCGCACCCCAACCGATGGCGGAAATATCGGGGTGCGAGCACTAAGCGTTTAGATTGCTCATGAGAAATTCGATAACACTATTGTTTTAATAAAGATTAATTGATTTCATGCAAATGTCTAACAATCGTCGTCACAAGTATCACATTACAGACCAAATCATAAATTGTTCGAATTGTTCAAAAGGCTTATTATTATCTAGGCGACGTTTCTAGCATCTCCTAGCTGTATTTCATGCATTCCAAGCATCCTATCAGCCTGCAACATGTATTAAAATATCAATACAAAAGTATTGGCGAGTATACAGGTTTGATAATAGAATAATAGGTTAAAATAACTCATATCCATTAGTGTAACAATAAAATAGTTTCAGCCGTGCTAGTGTTGCAGTCCACGCAGTGATAGCCCAAGTATTCCGATGCTTTAGTGTTTACCCATGACTCAAGGTAAGCTAGAATCCTCCTAACAACACCCCCGAGAATAATGGGAGAGGTGCATCTCCTATAGCGCTACTGTTGTTAAGGCGGAACTACACACTCTGGATTGAACGTCACATAGCACAAAGAGTCAAGAATCAAGAATCACAAGTTTCACTTAGGATAGAATATAAGTTTCAAAGATTCAGTTTAAGTTCATAGAATACATGTTACACCCCAAAAGTTTAAAGTAAAAAGGGGATCGAGTATACTCACAGTGATTGCTTAACAGTATAAACTGCTATTAGATCAAAGGGAGCTCTTTTTAGGATTAGCCTGATCAGATTTCAATAGGGTAAGAGTCGGGCAGAATAACGAGGTTGAATAAAGTGTCAAACCAATCACCGAATCGAATGGCTGTCCGATCGGATAGCTATCCGATCGGTTTGCCGGTCGTTCGGGTGGCTCAAGAGTGTGAAGGGCAGATGGCTGCCCGATCGGATGGTCATCCGGTCAGGTTGCCTCTTGAGTTCAGGTGTAGGGACAAGGTGGCTGCTCGATCGGACGGCTGTCCGATCGGGTTGCCCCTCGATCCGAGTGTACACAACCTGGTGCTCGTAGTCGAATGGATGCTCGATCGGACGGCTGTCCGATCGGGTTGTCATTTGACCCGACTTCCAAGTTTTGATTGTTTTCCATGTTTTTGATAATTCAGAACAAAAGGGCAAGTGTCACCTGATAGGGTGGTTGTCCGATCGGACGGCTGTCGGATCGGGTTGCCACTCGTTCGGCGACCCTTGTTTTTGTTTAACATTCTGTAAAATCTCTAAGTTTGAAAATTGATGGTGACGTCACGGTACAGACGGGGACAGCAGTAACTTATCGTTTCATAGCCATTCTGATCGGTCGGGGATCACACCCGTCCGACCCGTTTGTCTGTTAGTGACGGGTTCATGCCGGTATCTATCCCGTGATCATCTTAATCAGTGATCAGTCCATTCCTAAACCAACTCTAGACCACCGATCGAGTCTACAGCCCGTTCAGTCCCGTTTATCACCGAAGGAAGTCGAAAGTTTGAAGGAAAAGGTGAAGGATAACCCTAGTTTTATATGAAAAGCATAGATTTAGGGTAGATTTAATGTAAAAACACATGAAGTGCCTTAGATCTGAGCTAGATCTTGCTCAGAATGACATCACATGATAGTTTGTACAACCCTCATGATGACATCACCCTCAAGAACTCAAATCCGAGAGATTTCACGGTGAAAAGTGTGATTTCAAGTGAGAATCACGTAGAGAATGAAGTGTAGATCAAGAAAGTACAAGAATCTAGCCAAAAACATACCGGAATCAGTGGGAGAAAGAAGAAAAGGAGCGTGCGTGCTGAAAAGGCGATGTGCAGGTCTATTTATAGTGGGAAAGAGGAGAGAAGAGGAAAAAGGTGGTGCAAGGTGGGTGCCGGACTGCCGGTCGATCGAGTGGTCGTTCGATCGAACGACTGTCCGATTGGATGACCACTCTTGGCCAATCCTTTCTTTCCACGTTTCGGACTTAGATTCGTCTAGCGAGTGAGATTAAGCGTTGCGTTGCATACAGTTTGGATAAAGTATCTAGATTACATTATAAACCAAAAGTTTCCAAGTTTCATAGATTCCGCCAGTGACAAGGCTCCAGTCTCTCGTTTAACCAAGAATCAAGTTTTTTTTACGAGTCTAAGGAGTCAAGCACCAAATAAGTTTCAAGAGTCACGAATCATAGTTTCTTAAGCATCAAGAATCAAGAGTCCAAGTATCATGTATCAAGAATCATATGAATCAAGTATCTAGTTTATTCATCAAGAGTCAAGTATCTAGATTTAGTGTCAAGTCTCATAGTTCAAGTGTCAAGAATCAAGCATTTAGAATAAAGAGTCAGGCATCATAGTGTCAAGCATCAAGTATCAACAAGATTCATACCAAAAGTGTCAAACATCAACTCCATAAAACTACAGGGACCAAAATTGACAACTAATTAGAAGTTCAGGGTCTGTTCTTGCCAAGTGTCTAAAGTTTAGGGATGCTAGGCGTTACATGTTATTCCCCTCACAAGCAAGCCTCACACCCCGGTGAAGCCAAGGTGTGGCAGTGTTCGCGCCCTTCGTGTAGCCATGGTGTCAGCACACACCCCTTGACTAAGCCTCATAGCATGTGGTTTAAGACTATCAACATCGGTACACCCGTCTGCTTATATGGAGAGTCCTCCAACCTCCACAAGGCTAAGTGTGGATTGTGAAGTATGTAGGGCTTGACTTAATGTTGCCTTTTTATATTTAATGTAGGGCTTGCAAATCGTGTCTTAGCGGGTTTAATAGGTATCTGATGATGCGAACAACACAAGTTTAAGACGACGCAAACAACACAAGTTCTAAACATGAATACAACTCGTTTAACTACTTTATATCTAATGTCTATAACACAGCTGTATGTTTTATGTACCAAGAAGGAGAAATGATGCACCCTAACCTTCTAATTTTAATTATTTAAAAAATTGAAAAATCACATGATGTATTTTTCACTAAACAGGTCTAGTCGTGTCTTATACGTGCTACCTATTCTCAGCCCTAATTTAATGACATGTACCTCATTTTACTTTTCAATCATCTTAAATTTAGTAATCGGGTAAAATAACAAAGATATGTAATTCTTTCTATATAAACATTATTTAAATAAATTTTACCTACTTTTTTTTTTGTTACTTGCAATACTTTTTGTAATGAGTTAACTAAAAAAAACTATAAATAATTTGATTATGGATCTATACTATGGGGTATGGGGCGGGGGTTGGGGCGTGGGTTGGAGAGAAACGCCCAAGTCACCACTCCGGGTGGGCTTGGATTTGGGCGTGACCCCATTGGCGTGGGATTTAGCCCGGGCGTTGGGCGGGGCTACCCACATGACATGGTGAAACCTCATTGGCCAAGAGCACTAGCCACGCCACCCCAGCCACGCCCCACTATACCCCTTTGAAATTGGCTTTTGGTCTTGGGTGCCCCATACTCCCCGTGTCGCACCATGCTCCCAACCCACGCCCCACCATAGCCCACGGTCTAAGATTGTTTGTAAGGATGAAGAGAAAATGAATTTTTTATAGTATTAATATAAATATAACTAGAATATTGAGTCGCAACGAATTTGACATGTTGTTGATCAGATTCACATTTACAATGTGTTAAAGATGTTTTTGTCGGTTAAGTCTGTATTACTATCTTATACAATAAGTAATTCATCAAATAATCTCAATATAATTAATGGTATCATAATTACTAAGTTACATGACTTGTATCCATATAAATAACCTATCGTATTAAGCTCTCCGCGTTACGGCGGGGTGTAAAACTGTGACAAATAGCACCAATGCCACACTATAGCCAACAACCACCAACATTGAAGTTGTGGCGTCTTAACGTGGAAAAATTAGATCGACATATAAAAATAGAAAATAATAACTAACTCGATTTAGGACTCGCATGTTGTGACGAACATATTAAACGGGGAAAAAATAGACGACGTAAACACACTGAACCACACATGTACGTTGCCACATGTTAACTCGCAAAATTTAGAACGAAGCGTATAACAAAACGTAAAATCGTTAAACCACATACACATATTGTGCCGTGTTAAGTCGCAAAATTTATATCTAAACGTAAAACGAAAAATTTTGCAAAATATAAAGAACATAGGGGATCAAAGTTGAAAGTAAAAAGGTTGTGAGGTTAAATTGGAAAAACTAAAAACTTTTGGGTTAAAACTACAAAATCAAGTAGTTTTGGGTTTAAAGTGAAACATCAATTTTTTTTTAAAAAAAACCCCTAAAACATAGGGTATAACACCACTAAGCATCATGTACAAATCCACTATGCATAAACATCATCCACAAAACACACTTTAAGCATGAGATACAACCAACTAATGCCCATTTATGTCACCAAAACACACTTTAAGCATGAGATACAACCAACTAATGCCCATTTTATGTTACAAATTAATTAATAGTATATAAATGTGTAAATACATCGATGGAAGAGCTTATGTCAATGTAACTTTCAACCAAGTTGCTACTGAAGCAACCTCCTGCCAAGGAATTAACAGTGCTAAGACTATGGGTATGGGCAGAGGGGGCGGTTAGGTTTTTTTTAGGTTTTTTTGGTGTGTTTACATTGGTTCTCATGGTTCTTACAATACAGGTGGTTCTCAAATGAACCTTACCCTATATATGAGAATGATCCGTTAGTAACCACCCTTTATTGCGAGAATCAATGTAAATATAACCAAAAATACCTAAAAATGGCTAAAAAACACACAAAATATATATATATATATATATATATATATATATATTTTTAATATTTTTTAAAATTAAAACTGCTATATTTCGTTATTAAAAAAAAAATTGCTACTAAAGTAGCGATTTTTACATAAAAGAGTAAACTACAATTGGCATCCATATGGTTTAAAGGGAGCAATTTAGTCTTTTCACTCGTTTAATGGTCAACTAACAGGAGATGACGGGAAGAGCACAAAGAAACAACCTTCTAAAGGACTCAAATGGCGAAAGTTAAGCATGACTGACGTATTCCTTTTGTGTTTTTATTTTAAAAAAGTCGATCAGACGTGAAACGCATATGATATTGATCTTTAAGCAAGTGAACATGTCACGTTAACTTAAAATAATTAATAACTTAAATGTAATGCAAAGCTCGTTTGGAAACAAACTTGAAGGAATTAAGTTTCAATTCATTGTACTAAAACATTTGATCCCTTGAAGCAAAACAATCCAAAACCACGATAAAATGTGGTTTCAGTACTTTATTTTCCATAGTACCGAGGAGTTGGATTTATCAGCAGCAAACTTTAAGTCAAGTGATTCAATGGTAACCGATTTCAACTTCAACTCCAATAAATATAATAGTTCATTATATCGTGATTGCTTTCGCTTTAGGACTTCAACGTAAGCGGTTAATCCAAGCCAGTCAACTTCCCTCCTTCTCACTCTAATAATTGGCCGTAAACCAGGATCGACTTGCATGGAAAACACTCTTCTCTTCATAAGCCTATACATATACCTGAAAAATAAGACAGTTATATATCGATCAATCAATCACACCCAGTATAATCCCACTCATAGCCAGACTACTCGTAGGGTCTGGGGAGGGTGAGATGTAGGCAAGCCTTACCTCTATCCCAAGGGATAAAGAGGCCGCTTCCGGTGAGACCCCCAACTCCAAAACTACATTCAACCATAAGCCTCAAATGAATCATAAATATGCACATAACTACTTTAGAAGCAACTAGAAAACATAGGTCGAGGAAATATTCATTTTGAAGCTACGACGCAATAAAGAAAGCAATTACATACATGCAAGCAGTAGAGACAAAGGCAAGCACTAACATGCAAAGGCCACAAAAAACAAATAAAAAGCAAGGCTCCTAAGACAGGTCTCTAATACCCCACCGGACCAACCTCCTAATAAGACTGTTATATACAAATTTTTCTTCAAAATAAGTTTACTACGTACCTCAGAGACTTGCAGATGATGTCCAAATAAGATCTGGAGTCAAAAGTACAGATGTCAGATAAATCACAGGCGTAGCAATGGAACTTCATCGCGCATAGTAGAAACGCTTGATGGATATTCAACCTGACAACTGCTGCTGAATTAATATTTGAATCATAAAAGATGGGGTGACATTTGGGTCGCAAATAATCACACATTTTTTTCCTGAAATGTTGACCAGGATTCCCTTGCCAACACACTGTAAGAGTGGATCTTAAATGGGCATTCAGGTACCTTGTGTAGTCTGCCTGAACTTCTAGAGTCTTGCAATTGATGAGCAAACCACTCCATCTAACAAACTTATTACCATTTCCATAGTTTAATTTTGACTTTATTTGGCCAAAGTCAAAACTTAAACCGAATTTTTCTTTGTTCATGCTGCAGTTGTACTCACAGAATCCTCTTTCTAGCCTGGAAAAGAACCCAAGGGCTAGTTTCTTTGAGGTTGATATAAAAAGAAAATCATCAATAAACCTAAGCAGCATGAAATCAGATTTGGTTATCTTGTCTAAAAATGGAACCAGTTTGGTAGTTTCCATGTGTCCAAAGTAGAATGAGCAGAGTAATGAAGACAAAATGCTTCCTTGTGGTATGCCAACATTTTGCTGGTAAAATCTTTGATCTATATACAGCAGGTTGTTCTTCACATGTTGTTGAAGATTAAAATGGAGATCATCTTTCGTTGCTATTCTGCTTCTTCCCTAAGGTATTTATCAAAATGATTATTTTTATTGTATCATGATAGAAAGGAAAGGATTAAAGCAAAAGGGATACCTGATCGAGAATAATGCTATGAGATGAGCGACTTTGAGCATGAGATCGGAACTGTTTACACAAATTGATGTATGGAAGCACTTGAAAATGTTGGTTTGAGGCGATAATTTGGTGTCTTTGATGCAGGAGATGATCATCGACTATAACATCTTTCATCAGATGAAGCAGTTTATCCTGATTGATGGAATCATAAGCTTTTTGAACATCAGCGACAACCATATACATGCGAGGCAACGTGCTGGATCCGCTTTTTACTCGAGATATAAAATTCCTCAAGTTTCTGTGCACGTCATTGTAACTGAACACTGACGAACCTAATTTTTCAGGAGCTTTAATTTGCACATCTTTTAAGGCGGCATGTAGATCCTGAAGAACGACATTTACGGCCTTGAATTCCTTAATAGCATGTGAAATTTGCAGTCGCGATGACGATTTAAGATTAGCCAGTGGTCGTATTCCGTTAGCTTTTGGCCGGAATCTAACCCTAGAGAAACCAAATCTTCTAGAACTCACTATTTGTTTAACAGAAGTCTCATTTACCAACCTGTAGCATTCATCCTTTAAGCATCCAATTGAGGTTTTCATCAGTTTTTCCCAGACTGATTTCTCGTAGAAGAACACTTGTAACTTCCCATGCTCACTTTCAGTTACATAAAAGTTAGCTTGCAGCAACGGCACTACAATGAATGCAAACACCCAATATATCCATCTTTCTAGAAGCTTCCGAATGATACCCGAGTTACAGATAGCTGATAGGAACTGAAAGTCTGATATTTTCAGTTTATACATACACTGATGTAGAGAAAACTTCTCGTATATCCGTAGCCTGATGAACTTAGATATATTCTTCCTTAGAATCCTCCAATTTCCAAGCAGTTCCCGGGGGATAATGTTCATACAAGCAGCCCATACAAACGACACCACCTGGCGTTTTGAGCAAGATAACTCTGAAGATTGCTGTGCCACACTCACAGTTGAAGGAGATATGTTAAGAAGATTAACAACTAATTAGCATTAATCATTATTTAATGAGTTACTGACCTCAGATGTGGAGCTTTGATCCAAGATATGCTTATTCAGTAACTTTACTCGTGGGCAATGACTTGCTTTGCGTATAAGAAACTTAAGCCGCTTGTGAAGAGAGTGATATCTATAAGAGTGTGTGTGCATCAGATGATTATAAAATTTATAACCAACCAACTAACAAACTGTGAATGTATATCGATATATATACGTGTGTGTGTGTGCTGTTGACTCACAGGCATGTCACTCCAACGACGCACGTGTCATTGCTGTGAGTGCATTGGGTTGGCTGAAGAGCTGAGCAGACATCAAAAATGTCCTTGAACAGAGCATTTGCACCACAAGCATTAGGCCTCAGAGAATTTATTATATCTTAAAATAATGAAGGTCACCAAAAATAAGGTTTAACATTGGTTATAAACTTGTTTTTAAATTAAATGAATGAGATAATGTGTCCAAGAGAAGTGGATACGTTTTTCTGGAAGAATTGATGATGTGCGTTCCAATTTATATAACATGGGTCGCTTATTAATCTGATTTTCTGTCGAAACTTTCTGTAGTGTTTGCCAAACTGAACAACATGAGCACAGGGATTTCATCTGTGGATTATATAACATACACTGCAACTTTATTATATAAGAAACTGAATATATATATATATATATATATATAATACACACAGAGAGAGAAATAAGAGTAGTTGAATAATTAGTAAACAAGTAAACCACTGTTTAGCCTTCGTATCGTATTTAACAGATCTCCATCTTTGACTCCATACCCTCCTTTTTCTTTTGTCCACTAACTGTGGCTCGTTAAGTTATTAATAATTTTATTGTTCTCATATTAACACACCTATATATGTATAGAGAAAGAGAGCCGGTGTTCGATTTAGAACCTGTTGAGAAGTGTAAGAACCACATAATGTATTTGTACATAATGCTTTGAATGTGATACACAAGTGGCCCCTGTTTTTCTCTGCCACCACCTATTATTATTATCTTGTATGCACTATGTACAATTGCATTACGCAGTTGTCAGTATATATTATTGGTTTCGGAACCAACGTGGCCACATCGGAAAACTTATTACCTTGTCAGGCAATGAACTTTTTGTGTACTGAGACGAAAGCTTCCTACGTTTACGCTTGCGTCTGCAAGCACGTGATCTTAATCGCTTCCTAGACAGGACTCCATTTTCTTGACTTAAGTCGACACGAACTCCATGACAACTCAGAGAACTTTCTGGAATATCGATATTCATAGAGACAGAATCAGCAGCTTTATGGTGCCTCTCAGGAACACCTAATAGAAAGACATGTATGAAGATACCCGATTATCATACAAAGCCAGAATAGAATGGTAAACTTACTAGAAGAAAAAGAATTTCATGTTGATCAAAAATAATACAAGAGGTGAGTTAGAAGGATGGAGATGAAAACTATATATATAGCATATAACCTGATGAATGGTAGTGATTCTTGGTATGCTTCAAGTGTTGCCAGCATAAGTCATTAATGGCAATTCCTGCTACCTGATGATGTTTCTTTCTATTGAGAGGCATAAATATTAAAGAATGTTTCAATAAATGAACCATGAGCCCATCTCCTACCTGCAATAATGATCACTTAATCTTGTGAAAGATGGGCAAGAATTGAAGGGAAAGAACAATTACCCTCTTTAGAAGCAGATTCCATGAGGATGACGTTAGAGCTTCTAAAGCAGTGCTTGAACGCTTGTGCTGCTGTCAAATGTAATCATCTATTAGCAGCATTAATGTATGTATGTATATTCTTTCTTTCTTTCACAGATCAATCAGCCTAAAACAAATGGGGAAAGTTACCTTGTTATAGCCTGTGCATATTACATTCTTTGTGGATATGTTATCAGATAATATCATTTCAATGGTCTTTCTAACAAGCTGTAAAACTCATCAGAAGAAGAAGAAGAATGAAATTCAAGTCTTTCTAAAAAACGATTTTGAGGTATTTGATTGGTGGTGGAGGATGGAATGATGGGTGATTAGGACCATCACCACACCTTATAGTCTTATTATGGTCCAGGGCAGGGGTGTATTTTATGGGGAAAAACCCACTTGAAAATAATTTATGGTCCGTCATTGTTATTGTCCCATCCTCCGTGATGGATTGATATACAGGTTTTATTCGAAAGATAAAATGAATTTCCAAAGACAAAGGTGGATTTAAACCTCTATCTGGGAGAAGCGAGAATGGTAATCGAAAGGAGGAGGAGGAGATGGCGCAGTGTGGAAGAGGACGACAAAGCAGTGATTGAGGAGGGTACGGTAGTGGGATGGATCGTCTTCTCGGAGCAAAAACGACATACGCTCAGTGTCGGAGGAGCGGCATCGAAGACAAGCCCGACTGCCCTTGCAGCGGCATTGAAGCGTCGCCGGAGGGATCAACGAAAGTAAGGCTTCCGCGAGGCTTTGAGCGCGCTTTCCAAACAATTTCCATAGCACCTCAGGAACTCTCTTCCTCACCTTCCTCATAGCACCTCCCTCCACATCTATCTATCTACTGTAATAAAATAAAAGAAACCAGGTATCCTCAAATCTATATCTATATCTATATCTATATCTATACTATATTATAAAGCATATTAGAAGGACGACTTAAGGTAATTGGTACTTCCCTTAAAACATCTTTCACAAGTCTTTTAAGCACAACTAACACAATTATATCCTCACTTTCCAATAATACCCTTTTATAAAAACAAACAAAAACACACAGATCATCATGATCCTACCGTCCATTACTCTTCACACGGATCATGATCCATATTCTCTCAAGCTTCCAAAACATTTCCCCCAAATTGTCATTCTTCTCTCTCTCTCTCTCTCTCTCTCTCTCTGCATTTTCAAATTTTGAATTCCCAAATGAATAGAGAGGAGAGGAGAGGGAGACAGGAGAGAGCACGAGAAATAGAGAGAGAGGCGATGGAGAAGGAGAGCCGACTACCTTAGGGTTTATGTCACCGAAGAAGAACAGATGACGGCTAGGGTTCCGGTGAAGGTAGAGACATCGGAGGATGAACCACCTGTGATGACGAAGAAGCCATGGAGAAGTCTGACGAACTTCTTCTGGTGTGAGTTCGAAAGCCGCATGCAATCGGTTTCTATTCAGGTAATAAAGTCAAATCTGAAAAATTATGAGATGTTCTTTCGCAGTGAAGATACCAAAGGCACTATTGTGAATGGATTGTTGGATTCGCACATGTTGTATGCCTCTTTTTTATTTTATATATTGACAGATGTGGATTTGTTGAATATTCAAATAGAGATGTGGCAATGGCACCTATAAAATGCTCTTAAATGGAATTTATTGAATGTGAGTAAGAAAATATAAGTCTGTTATGGTTGTGCATTCTAATCCAACAGTTGTTGATATTCATTAATTTACATTCTTTTTAGGGTTGTAAACAGTCGTTGATTGTTCAATTTGCTGACCCTAAGAGACCCAAGCCAGGAGAAACGAGGTTATTTCTTTGCTTTTAATAATAATTTAGCTAGGTGATGCCCTACATTAGGTGGTCTGGTGTTACTTTGGTCATCGGTTACAGTCCCAGGGATTACCTTTTCTATATGCTCATTATAATTATTTTGCTTTTTTAAACTTTATTATATATTTAACCTTCTTCATGTTAACAAATATTTTTTATGAGCCACCAAATATTGGTGGTGGGATGCAGGGTTCTATTCCTCCGAATTCTAATATATGATTATTTACAAAGCGTTAATCCATCGTTGGAGACTGGAAATGCTAAATATTGAAGTCTATGGGGTTCCACTCTAAAACCAATTGGTGATAGAGGGAGTAACCCAAGATCTTATTAATACAACCGGAAGGTCTTATTCTATCGATGTGGGATAGGGCTCCTCCAATACCCTCCCGCACGTGTAACCCGGTCTATCAAGAGGTGTACACGTGGCCTTAACCGGAGCTGACATAGAGCCGTGGCTCTGATACCATATTGAAGTCTATGGGGTTCCACTCTAAAACCAATTGGTGATAGAGGGAGTAACCCAAGATCTTATTAATACAACCGGAAGGTCTTATTCTATCGATGTGGGATAGGGCTCCTCCAATACTAAATTTGCAGCATTCTGGACGAGACCGCAGATCATCTCCTCATCGAGTGTTTGGTCGCTAAAATTTTATGGTGGCATGTGTTGGTTTGGATTAAGACTCTGCTGCCCGACAGTTTCAACTATGTGAAGGCTTCTAAAACTGCCACGGAGCCGTGGAGTAAGATACTATAATTTATCGTTGTATGATGCATTTCATACACTCTTAACTTCTCTGTAAGGCTGTAACTGTGAATTGTAATATTTTTTTCTCAATGAAAACTTTGCGAAAGTGTCTAGACATGGTGAGGTAGGACTTAGGAGGGGGGTTATGGGCATAAACATGGAAGGTGGAGGCATGAAAAAAGATAGGGTAGTCATCTGGCTTTAAAAGCCTTCTTTGTTAGTCTTCCTAGATTTTGTTCTTTATTTTTGGCCTTTTGATCTAACACCTATATGGGTCACTTTTGAGACATACGGTGTTTCAGCTTTTGTGACTGGAGACTTAGGTATGGACAATCGTGATGTATGCTTTAGTGCGCCTCCTGCTTTTTAAAACCAAGGGGGGTGGGCTATATTGGGAACAAGGTGGAATAAGGAGAGGAAAAATGTTCAAAGGGCAATCGTCTCTTAGGCTATAGGGTGTGGTTGGAGCCCCTTGGGGCTTTATCAGTCCAACTAGGATCCACGTCAGCGCCACGTAGGATCCACCTAAGCCATGGAGCCCCCTTTAATTTGCATGGTGTGGATGGAGCCCCATATTTAAAAAAAATAAAATTTGATTGGTGCAAACACATGTGGGCCCCACCTGATGCTTTGAACCTCGGCGTTACCATGATGGCGACCCTTCAATGGCGCCCCGGCATAGCTCCGGGGGTGTGGGACAATGGCGCCGTGGGGCGCTATGGGTGGCCAGCTGGCGAGGGTGGCGCCCCCACACCCTCCAGCCTTAATGTTGCTCAATCCTTAGACTTCTGCTGGTCTTGTTATTTTATTTGTCATTTTCAAGTAGGTTTCTTACATATGTTGTTCTTAAATGTGGGTAACATCTTTGGTTCATTTTTGACAATATTAACCACTTCAGCGTTAAACACACCACTTTATGGTACATTGAGAGTCAAAGTCAATCGGGAATAGTATGGATCACCAGGGTTAATGAGGAATATAAGGTGTCGATTTATCAAAATTGAAATTTGTGGTTATGGGGTAGAAAGTGTAAAGGTTAAACCGTCAATCGAAAATGGGAAGTCACTCTTGTGAAATCTGGATTTGCTGGTAATACTTGAGACCTAATGAATGATGGTACAAGAGGTATGCACCAGGTACAAGAAGTGTTCAATTATTGGTAGGAATGGGTTGTTTCTTAAGAATAAATTAGGAAATGTTGACTCTTCGGTCAATGGTGACCAACGAGTCAAGCATAGTCAAGGAAGAGTTTGGATTTGAATGGGTGGAAGTTTAATTGCCAATGACAATTTTGAGTAATTTTTCTAACAACACATGCTATATCAATATGTATTTCTGCATATCTTTTAGAGACTTATTAATCTCTCTGTTCAACCTTTAGGTTCAAGCACATGCCTGGAAATCATAACGAGCATGAAGTTCTTCGCAGCACTAATTTCTATTGATGACCTATATTATATCAGCTTTCTATGCAACACCTGCTTGTTTATTTTTTCAGTTGAAGATATTGGTTCACATGAGACAAAGATAATCATATATACATATACAGCTTATATCCACTGAAGGTATTTTTCAAACTTGGTCAAAAACCGGTTTTGAAAAAAAAAAAAAAAAACGGTTCAGTTAATAATAGGTTCGGTGGGTAGAGAAAACATAACCGATATAACAGGTTTAGGTTATTTATAACTGGTTAATTGACCACCAGTTAAAAAACCCAGTTTTTTAATTAAAAAATAAAAAAAGTTAAAAAACATTTAAATACAAAATATATTAAAATATGTGAAGTAGGTATGGCGAAATGGGTCGGATTAAATGTGTCTATGAAAATGCTGAAGAGACATGCGATATGGCATGATAGGGTGAAATTATTGTTTTTTCATGTAAAATAGGACGTATTCACTCTGTCTCATGAAAAGTATAATGTTTGACTAAAAAGTTCTTTATAAATGTCTTGAATGGTCTTAAACCGGAAAATTTAAGGAACTTTTTGAACCATAATCATTCACAAATGTAATCATTTCGGGTTACGTTTGATCTTTAGCAAGTCAAACGGGTCACAAAACCAAAAGCTTTAGCTGAAAATAATCAGTCTTACATATCAAAAGTCTCTCAAAACTGTTAACACACAAAACCTTCTCATTTTGCATTGTACGTTTGGTTTATGGTTGACTTTTGGCATTGTTGAGCAGGAGGTTTCAAGGTACGCTGGTTGTTTGCTCCTATGGCCCAATTGGTCTTTTGCGCTGCCAGTTTGGAAGATTCTTTATTTCAGGACGTTTTTTTTTATTTTATTTGAATCATGGGACATCGCTCTTGTTAGCATGATGGTTCTGTTAATTTTAATTAGGAGTTGGTTAAATTTAGAAGACTGGGTTTTGTTATTGGTTTCACATGGTGATAATGGGACCAGTTTAATTTGTGTTTGGAGAGTTCAATTCAATATCGGCGAAGGCATGGAGAACAGCAGGTTTCTTGTTTGCTTGGGTTTTATTTGTGTGGGCATTATGTTGATCAAGAAAGTTGATTTAATTACTGGATTTTGGAAGCCCTTTTACGCTTGTGCTGTCAAATGTAATCATCTATTAGCAGCATTAATGTATGTATATTCTTATATATACAAAAAAAAAATGTATGTATATTCTTTCTTTCTTTCACAGATCAATCAGCCTAAAACAAATGGGGAAAGTTACCTTGTTATAGCCTGTGCATATTACATTCTGTGGATATGTTCTCAGATAATATCATTTCAATGGTCTTTCTAACAAGCTGTAAAACTCAGAAGAAGAATGAAATTCAAGTCTTTCTAAAAAACGATTTTGAGGTATTTGATTGGTGGTGGAGGATGGAATGATGGGTGATTAGGACCATCACCACACCTTATAGTCTTATGGTCCAGGGCAGGGGTGTATTTTATGGGGAAAAACCCACTTGAAAATTGAGAAAATAATTTCTGGTCCGTCATTGTTATTGTCCCATCCTCCGTAATGGATTGATATACAGGTTTTATTCGAAAGATAAAATGAATTTCCAAAGACAAAGGTGGATTTAAACCTCTATCTGGGAGAAGCGAGAATGGTAATCGAAAGGAGGAGGAGATGGCGCAGTGTGGAAGAGGACGACAAAGCAGTGATTGAGGAGGGTACGGTAGTGGGATGGATCGTCTTCTCGGAGCAAAAACGACATACGCTCAGTGTCGGAGGAGCGGCATCGAAGACAAGCCCGACTGCCCTTGCAGCGGCATTGAAGCGTCGCCGGAGGGATCAACGAAAGTAAGGCTTCCGCGAGGCTTTGAGCGCGCTTTCCAAACAATTTCCATAGCACCTCAGGTACTCTCTTTCTCACCTTCCTCATAGCACCTCCCTCCACATCTATCTACTATAATAAAATAAAAGAAACCAACAATCTATACTTATCTATCTATATCTATATCTATACTCCTTTATAATACATATAGGAAGGACTACTTAAAGTCCATAAAAATTTCCTTAAAACACCCTTGATGCATGATGTACAACCCTTAAAAGCACAATATTCATTACCTTTCCAACAATACCCTTTTCCCGCTCACTGAAACATTACAAACAAACCCAAATCCAGATCCAACATTTCAAAATTCAAACACGCCTCTTCTCTTCTTCTTCTTCTCTCTCTCTCTCTCTCTCAAATCCCATGCAGATCTGGATCTGCTCCTCTCTCTCGATTCATCCGTAAATCATTGAAGAAAAACATCATTCCGCCTCACCCTGCATCGAAAAAAGACATCAATCAAACATCACCACCGTCGCTTTTTTCTCCAAACCCTAAAGGAATCAAATGTCGCATCTTTTTTTAGAGAAATCAATCGAAACAGAGGTATGCTTCTATTGTTTTGATTTTTTTGTTGTGTTCAAATCCTCTCTTGAATTTATCCATCCAGCACTAGCATTGGAGACGAAGAGGGGTTTTATTTGTGTGGGCATTATGTTGATCAAGCAAGTTGATTTAATTACTGGATTTTGGAAGCCCTTTTATAGGTCCAGCAGCCCTTACCGTAGGCCCATGTATGGGGTTGTGACATGAAAAGCGAGTTTGCCCACCTACCTATGCTATGATTAACAAAACAAACAGCATTGATAAACTAACAAAAAATGAATATCGCGTTGTAAATTGCCGTTTCCGCCACATCGCGCGGGTTTTCTACTAGCTACTTGCTTGTTTTGTACTCTTCTTGTTTTTAATTACATCTACTTCCTTTTTTGTACTTTTCTTGTAGATAGAACACGCCGAAGCTACAACTAAAAAAATTAACAAAAGTATATCACCAAAGAATCGATAAACTAACAGAAAAACCAGTGCCAACATATCACGAATAAGAAAACTAACTTAAGTACTATACAATATATCACGAGACGACTAATAAATTAACGGTAAACGAGTATCCTATTGTAAATCGCCACTCCAGCAGCATCGCGCGGGTAAATGGCTAGTCTTGTATTAACTATATTGACTTATGAAAGAATGTCCCTTTTAGTCATTTTAAATCAATAAGCTAAGCCAAACACTTTTAAAAACACAACTTATTATTGACTTATTGGTTTTTTCCACCACATAAGCTAATCCAAACATTTTTTTAAAAACTTCTTTTCAAAAAGTTATAAGTGAACAAGTCATTTTCATAAAAAATTCTTTTTAGGTAAAATAAGCTTAGCCAAACATGCCTTTATTAACTTTTTAAAAGTAAAAAAAAAACTTATAATATGTTTGGAATTGCTTGTGTTGTATGTTGTAAGTGAACTTATTGACAATATTAAAAAGGAATCCCAAACACACACCCCCCCCCCCCCCCCCCCCCCCCCCCCCCTTCTCTCTCTCTGAGTTAGAAACCCTAAACAGGACAGGGATCTCTTCAATCCGAATGTGCAATAGCCATGGTTGGAAGACACATTCTCTCAACCCGAATTCCTCACTTGCGCCAACGTTTTGCTCTTCAAACCCCCCCTTCCAATGCATTTTCCACTTCAACTATCCAACGCAAGTCCCCATTTGAATCAAATCTTGTTCGCATGCTTACCAGCGAGATCGAATTCGACTCAGAATACGCCCCTCCCCATCAGGCAAGTTAACTTTTACATCCTCCTAATACACAAGTCAGCTTTGATAGTTTATGGTGTATAAGAAAGGACAACCATGATTACCAAACAGAAAATCCCCATGATTATGTTTTCGGGTGTCTAGTACAATGGCTTAAAAAAATGTTATGTTAATCACACTTTCTTATTCTCAATTATCCTGCCTGCTGACTACTGTTTACGATTGCAAATTGTAAAACTAAGGAAGGGGGTACAGTTCTTGTTGCAAACTTACCACACCAATCTTCTCAACTCAAAATGCCAAATAGGCTAAGGCTACTATTACTTTGCAAGAATGAGACATATTATGGGGGTTAGCTTATTTTGGAGTAACTTATGACTTATAAAAGTTAATAAGTTGTTTTTGTAGTGTTTGAATTAACTTATTTTGAACATGGTTGTAAAAATCCCGACTAATTAATCGCTAGCCCTCACTCCACCGCCCGACTAGCGATTACTACAACACTGCCTTTGAATCACAATAGTTCATATTTTATAACAAAAATCATTTATTCCTTTGTTTTTTGTTTGTTTCAAGAACTAGTATTTTCTTTAATATTTTCAAAACTGTGGTGTCTTATTTGCGATTAAAAAAAAAGAAGCAGAGAGGATGATTTTCAAGTCCTTTAACCTATAATCAGGTGTCAGATACTAGAACTACATCTTCTAAGTTATTTCTTTTGGTCTTGTTTAAGTTGTTGGTTTTCTAAATTTGATGGAATCAACTGCAGACTGAGAAAAAATTCAATGCATTTATGGTGGAAGATAGACCTGGAGGGCAGTTTGTTACCTTAAGGGGGAGGTCTACAATTGATGAAAACATTAAAATTGAAGCTACAATGTTTGATGGTGTATCTCCTAACATGGATGAAGATGATAACGAGCCCAATGCCCAACTTCACATTAGTTTACTAGTAGATATATTTAAGGGTGAAGGAGGTGACATGCTGGAGTTTGTATGCTCAGCATGGCCTCAACGTTTGGAGATTCAAAAGCTTTATGTAATTCGGCTTGGTGGAACTTTATCTCGGCCCTATATCGGTCCTGATTTCAGGTAATAAATATTTTTTACGCTTCGTTAATGCTTTTACCTTCATTTAGTGGTAAGGGTCATTTTTTGTTTTATATTTGAGTATCGTAAGTCATGTTGAGATGTGCCATGTGTGTTTTTGAGCTATTAACCTAGTTTTAAAAAGTGCCGCTTCTGACTGCTTGAGAATGCCTCTACATGGGCAGATTTGTGCGTCGGCAGGTTGTACATGTAGCTTTTAAGGTTGTACATATAGCATTTTAAGTTCTACATGGAGGTTATTTATATATTAAGCTCATGATGATAGAAACCTATTATAAATATAGAGTAAGGGGGTGTTTGTTTTTTCTTCAAACATCTTCAAGGGAGCTGATGTCTGGAGGCGCGCAGACGTTACCCTTGAAGACTGTTTTTTTTCTTTTAAACAGATCTGAAAATGGCTTTTTTCAGCTTAAATAAAAACTACCCCCCCCCCCCCCCCCCCCTCCCCTTCCTTCAAACATCTTCACAAGTTCTGAACTCAAAAACGCTCCCGTTCATCATCTTTATCATGTTTCCCCCAAATCAAAATCCCCATTGAAGAACAACAACAACCTCACAACAATAATAACCACCACCACTGTCGTAAGAACAACTCCTGTTCATCATCATCTTCACCTCAGTCAGCCACCACCACCGTCATCATCATCGATCATCCTCATCTACGATCTCTCTCTCTCTCTCTCTTCGATCTCCCCCTTTGTTTAGAATCATCGATTCTTCTCAAATGGGTTTCTCAAATTCCCTTTCTTTCTCATCCAATTCCTCTAAAAGTCTAATCTTGACTTCAATTTCATCATACCCACCAAGAATGACAGTCAAAATCGGTTCAATATCTTGTGTTTCCACATCTTTATCTTCTTCGTTCCACCCCACAAAAACTCCACAGGTATGATTCTTTAATAATTCCAAGAATACCCTCTTTGATTTCTTTTATTTGTAATGTTTATATGCAACTTAATTCAGATAAGTTTGTGTTGTTTTTGAATTTTAGGTTTAGTTTTTAATTCTTGTGGATATGGAAAATAAAACAAAGTTCATGTTTGTACAGACGGTATCAATTTATAAAAACAAACAGTCTTATATTTTTAGCTTGAAGAGCTTCAGATCATATCTTCAGTTGCAGACATGAAAACAGATGAAATCAGCTTGCAGACAATTTATGTCTGCAAAAACAAACAGCACCTAAAGTTCCCGTACAAATAACTTTAACGTACTAAACGTACGAATAGCATGAAAAAGACAAAAACACGCGATGGCATTTTTGTAAGTATCTGCTTGTAGGGTAATTATCAAAATTACTCTATAAATGATACTGTAGAATAATTTTGATCTTGTAGAGTAATTTTGATCTTGTAGAGTTTTTTTGTAAAATGTTCTTGTAGAGTAATAAAACTAAACCATAAAGCTAAACCCCATAACTAAATGCTAAATTTTTTTTACATAATTACTCTACAAAATCAAAATTACTCTATAGGGTCATTTTACAAAATTACTTTACAAGATCAAAATTACTCTACATGATCATTTGTAGAGTAATTTTGAATTGTATGTTTGATAAACTTGCAAAGTAATTTTGATTCACTTGTAAAGTAATTTTGATACACTTGTAGGGTCATTTTGATAATTACCTTACAAGATCAAAATTACTCTACAAGAACATTTTACAAAATTACTCTACAAAGATCAAAATTACTCTACAGGATCATTTGTAGAGTAATTTTGATAATTACTAATAATTACGAAAATGCCACCGCGCTTTTTCAGCAAAACCTTCAGTTTGTACGTTTTGTACGTTAATATTATTTGTATTTGATCTTTTGTCTATAAATATAAAAAGTATTACATAAATACCTTGCGTACATGATGCGTGCCTTCGCCTCGGCTCCGGGAACCCTATCACCGCGTGCTTTTTTTTAAACCAAGGTTATTTAACTTGTTTAGATCATCTTCTTGGCACGTGGTTCCAAAATCTTAGTTTGAATGAACAAATTCAGTTAAATTTTTATAAAATTTCAGGGTTTTGGACAAAAAGCTTCAGAGTGCAATGTACAAGTACCTCAATGCAAGGGGAGTAAACAACGACCTTTGTTTATTCTTACATCGTTACGTCTGGAACAAGGATAAAATTGAACATATTCAACGCTTGAAGCTTCTCAAATCCTATATTGAGAAATAAGTTTTCCTACTGCCATTTATAAGAGCATGAATGGCGTTATTACTCATGTTAAAAGGCATAATATTTCAAGGATTTATCTTTATTAATTCAATACCTGGTTTTTTGTTATTTAAATGATGTATATAATGCCATGGGTGCAGAGTGAGGCACTGGTGGGCAATGATAGGAGACCCAGGGAAACCTGAGTTGGATCCTTGAGCCAAATGGGTTTTACCGGTAATTTCACTGTCGTGCCTACGGGCGGGTGGGTTACCGGGTTTTCCCCGGAATTGGTGGTGGACTCGGGTTACTCTCGGAGTACTCCGCTTGTCCAGTGGGTGCCCCGAGAGTGCTCGGGATTGAGTTTGTTGGCAGTTCAAAAAAATAAAATAAAAAATGATGTATATATCTTGAATAAGCATACACTAACCGATCTTGAAATGAGATTTTCTTTTTCTTTTTTTTGGCAAAGGATTAGGAGACTGGTCTGACAAATTTTATCATATACCCCAACAACAAACCAACCCCAAAGAAAAACTTTCTTTGGCTTAACCAGGGGTGTTGAGCGAATCGAATAACGAATTTTCTAATTATTCGAATCGAATTTTTATTTTTATTACCTTAATTTGTATTCGATTCGATTAGTATTTAAAACTCGAATTTGAATCGAATTCGAATAAATTCGATTTAATTTAAATTCACCTTGTACAATAAATTATTTTACTTTTATTTTTTTATCCTACTACGAACTAATTATATTCAACATAAAATATAATAATTTGCAAAATTAGTTAACTATCTATACGTGAAAACACCAAAATTTAGAAGATAGGTTGGTTACTGGTAGCGACTTAGGTAAAAATTTAGAAATAAGTAGTATAGGTTATTTGTGAGTAATGCATGATAAACTTATCACTACGGGGCGGGGGTTTGGGCGTGGGTTGGAGAGAAACGCCCAAGTCACCACCCCGGGTGGGCTTGGGTTTGGGCGTGGCCCCTTGGGCGGGAGTTTAAGGCCGGGCGTGGGGCATGCTAGCGATCCTATGTGGCCGGCTTTTATTGGCTTGTTGGCTAGGGCATAGCGGGTTATTTTAAATTTAAATAAAATGATGTGGCTTGGCCTCGCCAGCCCAGCCACGCCCACCATACCCCTATGAAACTTGGGTTTGTGTATTGAGTACCCCATATCCACGTGTCAACCCTTACCCCCAACCCCCGCCCCACCATACCCCACGGTCTAAAGAAGTTACACGTCGTTATCAGATGATATTCTTATGACGTCGACATGGTTATACAATGAATACCTTACATAGAGGATTCTCATGCGGTCATTAATAGAGATTGAGAGATTATCTTCTAAGTGTTTAGAAAATCCTGTAATCACTTCTAAAAGCAATTATAAAGGTATAAAATATTATTATTTAATTGAAATGAGAGAGAAAATGTAGTTGCTTTTAGTGTAATTATAGAGTACAAAATTGTGGATAGGATGTGCATAGAAAGAAAATAAAGCATTATAAAACACTTCTAGGTATGTAATTTCCTTGGTTTCTATCTGAATCTTCTGCTCTATGTGTCATCTTTAGTAGAATTTAGTATTAATCTCCTTTATATGCTACTAACACTTCATTTGTATTTTCCTTTGGTACCAATGATAAATGAAATCACAAAGCTGGATAATCTATGGTAAAGGTGTGCATAGTGTATGGGTCGGTTTGGGTCAGTTTTAGCCTAAAACCATAACCATAACCATAACCGTAATGTCGATTATTGGATAATCATAACCATAACCGATCAGTTATGATGGTTTTGGTTAATCGGTTTTGGAGGTTGTAGTGGGTTATAGGTGGTTAACCATGATTTTAGGCCTAGCTAAAAATAGTTCACTTTTTTATAGACATGGAATATATTGTTATTACATATTTCTATAAATTACTATATTACATATACTAAAAATAAATATAATCTATAACATTAATACCGAATATTAAAACAAAGTGATATGATATATTTCATAAATTCAAACAAACATTCAACCAACATGATATGAAATAACTTATAAATACGAAAAACGTTCAACCAAAAATATCAAATATTAAAAAAAACGGGAGTAAACTGCCATTTTGGTCCCTGTGGTTTGGCCAGTTTTGCCACTTTAGTCCAAATCTCAAACTTATTACATCTGGGTCCCTGTGGTTTGCATTTTGTTTCCATTTTTGTCCAAAACTCAAAATGTCTGAATTTTGACTGATTTATTGACCATTTTTTGTCCTGTTGTGGAGGGGTAGTTTGGGCATTAAATTTTCATTAATGTATTTCAATAATTAAAAAAACCACATAATATTAAAAAACCCCTTAATTCATTAAAAATGCATCTTTTTACAACCAGACATACAAGAAACCCAGAAGATTCATCAAAGATGCAAAATTCACAATACAAGAAATGCAAGCATTGACTTCAACAATACCAGTAAACGCTTCGAACAAGATTCATCAAATATGCAAAATATACAATCAGACATTCAAGAAATGCCACTAAAAATCTTCAATCTCCAGATAACATTCAACACAATCAACAACAGCAGCATCAATCTCTACAAACACCACAATAATTCACACCAAATCAATCCTTCAAAAACACAATCAAACCTCCCAAATCCACACAAACAAAACCAAAACCCTAAAAAAACAATCACCAGATTCAATTCCAAAAACCATACCAAATAAATCTTACTCCCTTCACTCCCCAATCTGAGCAATTCCTTAGCATATTCCAACGCCTCCATCAACGGTGATGGCTATGTGCAGGGGTTAGATTTAGGGAAAATTGGAGGCAGAGAGAAAGGAGGTAGAAGAAGTCCCAGCTCTGCAACCCTGATCCGCAACCCATAACAACACCACCGGTCATCACCGTCACCGGTAACCAGCTCTGCAACCCGGGGGAATTTTCAGGTGACGGGGTGAATTTCGAGTTCTGTTTTGAGTTTCATCTGCACCTCCGACATCATCTTCATCGCTAACCACTACCATCCATCCTTTTCTGCTCACGTGAACTCCGGTGACCTCCATCATCTTTTCCGCCGCAAACAGAGAAATGAAGATGATGATGGTGTGCAATTTCATGGGTCTGATTTCGAACGAGAACGAGAATGATGGAGGGTTTATGTGGCGGCGGTGGTGTAGAGAGAGAGAGAGAGAGAGGTTGGTGATGGTGGCGGTGGTGAGAAGGGGGAGGAGATGGTGGTGGTGGTGGTGCATGTGGCGGTAGAGTGGTGGTGGTGGCGGCGGGCTGCAAATCCAGTGGTGATGGTGTGGTGGTGGTAGTTCAGAGAGAGAGAGATGATGATGAACTGTTGAAGATGAAGGGTTATTTGATTTTGTATATATAATTGAGTTATAATAATATATTAATAGTTTTAGGGTATTATATATATATATATATATATATGAGTTATAATAATTTCAAAATGACTAAAATACCTCAGGGTAAAGACAAAATATCATGGTCATTAGTGGGGAATCTGACCAAAATTGAAATTTGGACCAAAATGGCAACAAAATGCAAACCACGGGGACTCAGATATAACAAGTTTGAGATTTGGACTAAAGTGGCAAAATTGGCCAAACCACAGGGACCAAAATGGCAGTTTACTCAAAAAACGGTGAAAATCCTAAATCTGACAAAGAGTTTGCTATATGTCGGTTCGGTTATAGTGTGTATGGAAACATTGATAACCATAACCGACCCGCTACTTTTGGTTTTCTGAATAACAATTAACCGACCCACTAGTTTTTGGTATGGTTCATTTTTTTTCGGTTCAGTCTTTGCGGTTAATTTGGTTATGGGTTGGTTAATTCGGTTTTTTGCACACTCCTAATATAGGGTTCGTTCTTGATAGTTGAACTTGATAATGAAACTCATTGGTTTTACTTTTATAGGAAATCATGAGTTAAAGACTCGAACGAACCAATGACACATTAAATATGAGATTTGAATTGAAACCTGAAGCAATTAAGATGCTTGATCGAGTATGATATATTTTTAGCTGCTTCGGAAATTTCGAATGTTAAATTTAGTACACATGAATTCGTTTGATAACTCACGTCTTATGGCTGTCACATTGCGTCTGAATCCTTCCTGCATTATGTTGTTAACTATAAAGAAGTTGATCTATATAACTTGCATATAGAAACAGATCATGCGACCAGACCGTTTTGCATAAAGGGCTCCAATTTTGATGTTCGCTTTGGGTCTCTAAAAAGGTTGAGCCGACGCTGTAACTACTCAACATTATTTATATATATGGATCAGGATTTAGAGAAAACGGTAGAAAGTGTGAGAACGATGAGAACGCTTATGGATCGTCTGTCACACCCCGAATTTCCACGTGTCACCGGTGGGCCCGGTGGGGGAGTATCGTGACGTGGTTGGCAACATTATAGTCAAACAACACAATATTTAAATGCACAGCGGAAGCAAAGTATAGATTTAATTCAACCAAACGATATTGTAATATTAAGTATCACAAATAGTCGAATATAAATCCACAGGTAGATTAAATAAAAAGGAAGCAAATGTTCAACAGTTTATGACATCCAAGCTGGCGAGACTTAATGTGGATGCTAGGAGACAAGCCAGCCTATTTCGCGTAGTACCTGCACTTAACCTTTTTAAGAAAAATACGTCAGTTTACACTGGTAAATACAATCAACCGACTCATTTTGAAAAGAGTTTAAGAAAATGCATTTAAGGCACAAGGCACAAATAATATTTTATAACTTGGGATACTTATTTAAATATATAAACTTGTACAGGATTTACATGTTTCTTATGCGTTCAGTAGCCCGGATCGAGCCGGGTTAAAGATCAATTAACACACCACTTTAATTATGAGACACTAACAGGTGTACGCCTACACCTGAGTGCTAAGGTCGTGGCCATTTCGTAAAATGATGCCAGGGATATCCGGGACACGGTCATTAACCCCCCAAAGGCTTTAAGCAACAAAACAAATTAAACGGAGACATCTCAATCATTTAACCATAATAAGATTAAATATTCAACGCCCGACCAAGCGGTATTTTATATACCGTACCCCAAGCCCGTATAGGGAAAATAAGTTAAAAGTATTTACCTGAGTAAGTATAGTTCAAAATCAGCGAGTGCAAGTATCTTTTACTGGTTCTCCTAATCTGGAACGAGGTTTATAATAACCTATTAGAATCCTAACGGGTCTTTAGTTAAGCTTACGCTTAGACCGGTTAGTTTTAAGGATACGGTTCGTACGCACGATTAAGCGAAGACCGGATAGAATGTGATTTAGACCCGACAAGTTTGAAGACTTGCTTAATATGGGTATATGATATACATTCTGGATTTTGAGATAAAACCGATAAGGTTTGACCCGTTTCGGCTAATTTATGTAAACTAGTTACATAAACCGAACCGAACGCGCATGTAGGTAACGGGTATCCGTAATAGTCCTAAACAGGTTTCCTAAGTTAACACACCTTAAATAAGTTGTGATATCAGTAGGATATCACCCATGATGCCCAAAACGAGTTTAATCACGTAATAAGCCCTGTAGGGGTATTTTGGTCATTTTAAAGATTATAAAGGGTTTAATTTAACTTCTGTGACTCGGGTCTGTTTAAATCAGAAAAATTATTTATTTCAACCGGTTATAAAATTTGGTAAAAAGTCTCATGTGTTAAAATAGTTTTAAACCCAAACTATGCGTATAATACGCGTATAAAGCCGTTTTAAGCGACGTACGGGTTAAAATACGATTCTGAGTTTTCTGATCAGTTAAACAGGCTCAAAACACTCCATTTAATTTTTAAAATCAGTAGCAATTGGATTGGCACCATTTGGACTTGTAAAACTCATTTTATGGCCGAAAAGGGCATATTCGGTATTTACCGAATTAAGGCGCTAATCCAAGCTTATGGTCAGTTTAAAAATAATTAAAAATCTTCAAAAATCCTAAAATATTATATTACATCAGTGGGTAAAAGGTTTGGTGTCAAAATTTGGGTTTAGATAGGTTTTATGCTAATGACGCCGTTTAATTAATGAAAGCGTTCTTAATTACGTCATTAAGCATAACTCCTAATCTAGACCTCCGATTAACGTGAAATTTTCGGGACATGCATAATAATCAGTAACTAAGGTTATGGCACTTCCACATTTCCAAAAATCTCGTTTTATGGTCATGAGGGCATTACGATCAATATTTAGGCGATTAACAGAAACATCGGACGATTAGGGATTCGAGTGGTATAAACGCAAAGGCTTATACACACACATAACTAGGTCCTAATGGAACCTTAAGGCATGTCTAAACCTATATAAATCGGGTCAGAACTGAGGTCAACGCAAAAGTCAAACTTTTACGTCTCTCGGTTCCGAATCGGTTCAAAACATAAAGTTGTCGAATCAATCAAGTGTAGACAAGTTATTATACTTATTTTCAAGTTATATGACTGATAAAACAGGTTACACGCCTTCCGTATCACTAAATATGCGATTAAGGTTTCTGTTGACTTTTTCGGACAACCTTTGACTCGACAAACGACATGGTTAAGATTGGAATCAGTGGGTGACCTTTTAGGGGTTTATTACCCATATAAATACCAACCTATAACCACTTTCGATTCGACTAAACTCTGGACCGATTGTTATTTATCGATAAATCAAACCGTAGTTACGACGGTTTGATTTCTAGGCTATAAACTAAGTATAAATGAATTAGGAAGGGTTAAACATACTTACACACAACTAATGGATGATGGGGAATGCTTGTGACCTGCTTGTATGCTCTGGAAATGCTCAGAAGATGAAATGTGCATGTATGTGGAAAATGTGACTTTTTATAACAACTTCAAACATCACGGATGATCAACAACTAAGTCTAGGGATGTTACCAAAGTGTCAACATGTGTCCTACATGCTAAAAACCAGTTTAGCAAGCCCATAGAATCGAAAACTTGCATTTTAAGTCGGTTAGAACACATAACAGGAAGCTGTCTGTCTTTTTCGCATCTGCAGGTCGCAGGCGGCCCGCGTGGCCTTCTGTTATGTGTGAGGCGGGCCGCGAGGCCCTTCTGGTCAGGTCACACATGTTTCATCTATTTGCACTTTGGCCCCTAGTCCCCCGAAAGGTCGTTTTCACCACCCAACTTGCATATGAAGCTTTGTTATTTAACATATGGGGCTTTAAGACTTATACCCACTTTGTTAAGTCCTCGGGTAACTTTGTGATCACCCGAAAAGCCCTAAATTTCAATGTTGACGATTCTAACCCTCACACACGAATTTTATCACAACTTGCTCATACGATAACGAAACTTCATGAAATTTTTGTGGTACATTCTAGTGAGCATAATTAATCGTTACAAAGCTTCGGGTTTGTCAAAAGGTCACTCAGAGGTATAACTTAAACATGTTGGCACATTTAACCCCTGTAGTTTGTAATCTCTCACTATCTTTCACAATTCGCTTCGTATGATCCATGATTTATTCGTTTAAGGTTATAAACATCATGTAGGGTTATTGCAAAGTATATTTATTCATTGTTGACACTTTGAACCCTTTTATTTACACAGTTTCACTGTTTGTCAACTTTAGTCCTTCAAGAACATTCTTTCACACGTTCAAACCTATGACACGTGTCAACACATTATAGGACGTAAATTTCCGAGGTGTTACATCCTCACCCCCTTAAAATAAATCTCGACCCGAGATTTACTGAAATAAGTAAGGGTATTTTTCTTTCATCGTGGATTCAACCTCCCACGTGAATTCGGGACCTCTACGGGCATCCTATTTGACCTTTACAAAAGGTATATGCTTCCTTGATCGACAAAGGTTTTTCCACAAATTTCAAGCTCTCATCAATATGCACATCTGTATAGGGTATAACCACTGATTCGTTAGCGAAACACTTCTTCAGATTGCAGATGTGGAACACATTGTGTATACTACTGAGCTCTTCAGGTAAGTTTAACTTGTAGGCAACTGACCCGACACGTTCGATAACCTCGAAAGGTCCTATGTATCTCGGGCTTAGCTTACCTTTCTTACCAAATCGCATCACTCCCTTCCAGGGTGACACTTTAAGTAGGACTTTTTCACCTACTTCGAAGTGAAAATCCTTACGATTTGGATCAGCGTAAATCTTCTGCCTATTCCGGGCAGCTTGGAGATTGTTACGAATCTGGACAATCTTGTCCGTCGTTTCGAACACGATCTCTGGTCCTGATAACTGGACTTCTCCAACTTCCGCCCAACAAACTGGTGATCTACACTTTCTACCGTATAATGCCTCAAAAGGCGCAGCCTTGATGCTGGTATGGTAGCTATTGTTGTAGGAGAATTCAATTAATGGCAGGTTCTTATCCCAGCTACCTCCCAATTCGATCGCACATACACGAAGCATGTCTTCCAACGTTTGAATAGTACGCTCACTCTGACCGTCTGTCTGTGGATGGTAAGCCGTACTAAAGTTCAAACGTGTGCCCAAAGATTGTTGGAAGCTCTTCCAAAAATGAGACGTGTACCTAGTATCCCGGTCAGAGATAATAGCTACAGGTATGCCGTGTAGGGCTACAATCTTATCAACGTACAGTTGGGCTAACATATCGGAGCTGTAGGTCTCCTTAATGGGTAGGAAATGTGCTGACTTAGTCAGTCGGTCAACTATCACCCAGATGGTGTCATTTCCTTTCCTTGTCTTGGGTAACTTGGTGATAAAATCCATAGTTACCATTTCCCACTTCCAAGTAGGAAGTTCAGGCTGTTGTAGCAAACCTGACGGTTTTTGATGTTCTGCCTTGACTTGCGCACACGTCAAGCATTTAGCTACATAGGTAGCTACAGACTTCTTCAAGCCTATCCACCAATAATTTGCCCTTAGATCCTGGTACATTTTATCAGCTCCAGGATGAACGGAATATTTAGAGCTGTGGGCTTCCTGGAGGATAACATCTCGGATCCTCCATAAATTGGAACCCATATCCTTCCATTCAATCTAAGAATTCCATCCTTACTAAGAGATAACTGCTCCTCAGTTACTCCTAGCTTTTCGTTAGGATAGTTAGCTTCCAACACAGCTTCCTTCTGTGCAGCTAACAACCTTTCTATCAAATTATTCTTTATTTCCATGCTCTTGGCATTGATTCGGATGGGTTTCACCTTCTCCTTCCGACTCAAGGCATCGGCGACTACATTCGCCTTGCCGGGATGGTATCTTATTTCACAATCGTAATCATTCAGAGTTTCCATCCAACGGCGTTGCCTCATGTTCAAGTCCTTCTGTTTGAACAGATGTTGAAGGCTTTTGTGATCAGAATAGATCACACATTTTATTCCATATAAATAGTGCCTCCACAGTTTTAGTGCGAATACAACGGCACCCAACTCCAAGTCGTGGGTGGTGTAATTCTTTTCGTGCACCTTTAACTGCCGTGAAGCATAGGCAATGACTTTGCCTTTCTGCATCAGCACACATCCCATCCCTGTGTGTGATGCATCACAATAAACTACAAACTCCTCTATTCCATCAGGCAATGTCAGTACCGGAGCATTGCTCAACTTTTGTTTCAGAATATCGAAGGATTCCTGCTGCTTAGGACCCCAGTCAAACTTAATCTTCTTACGTGTCAGCGAAGTCAGGGGTGCAGCAATCCTTGAAAAGTTTTCTATGAATCGCCTGTAGTATCCTGCCAAACCTAGGAAGCTATGAATTTCAGTAGGCGTCTTTGGCTCATGCCAATTCATGACAGATTCCACTTTAGCGGGATCTACTTGGATACCACGCTCACTAACAACATGTCCAAGAAATTGGACTGCTCGAAGCCAGAATTCACACTTTGAGAACTTGGCATAGAGCTTCTCTTTATGAAGTAGTTCCAGTATGCAGTGAAGATGCTTCTCATGGTCAGCTTGGTTCTTTGAGTAGATGAGAATGTCGTCGATGAAGACGATGACGAATTTATCTAGGTGCGGCTTGCAAACGCGATTCATGAGATCCATGAATGCGGCCGGTGCATTAGTGAGCCCAAAAGGCATCACTAGGAACTCGTAATGACCATAACGAGTCCTAAATGCAGTCTTGTGTACGTCTTCATCTCTCACCTTCAATTGATGGTAGCCTGACCTCAAGTCAATCTTCGAGAAGAAACTTGCCCCTTGAAGTTGATCGAACAGATCGTCGATTCTGGGCAAAGGATACCTATTCTTGATGGTGACCTTATTAAGCTCGCGGTAGTCGATGCACAGACGCATCGATCCATCCTTCTTCTTGACAAATAAAACCGGTGCTCCCCAAGGAGACGAACTAGGTTTGATGAAACCTTTGTCTAGCAAATCATCTAGCTGTGTTCTCAATTCCTTCATTTCTGTTGGTGCCAACCTATAAGGCGCCCTTGCAACTGGTGCTGACCCAGGAATAATGTCAATTCTGAATTCCACTTGCCTATCTGGTGGCAAACCAGGTAGTTCTTCAGGAAATACTTCGGGGTATTCAGAAATGACTGGGATATCTCCAATCTTGGGTTTCGGCTCATCAATAATCACCTGTGCCATGTAGATGATACAGCCCTTCTTCAAACACTTTGAGTCTTTGAGTATAGACATTTTCTCGGGCAGCCCATACTGGGTATCTCCCTGGATAGTAAGTGATTCACCAGACGAAGTCTTGATCATCACTTGCTTCTTATTGCAAATAATCTGGGCCTGGTTATGTGATAACCAGTCCATACCCAAAACTATGTCGAAACCGGCTAGTTTTAAAGGAAGTAGAGACAAAGGAAAAGAGTGGTTCTTAATGGATATGAAACATCCATCTAATAAGGTTGAAGCGGTTTCTAAAGTGCCATCTGCTAGTTCCACCTCATACTTCACACTTAAAGTCTTAACAGGTAATTTCAACAGTTCACAAAACTTATTATCTACAAACGACTTATCAGCGCCTGAATCGAATAACACTCTCGCATAAACATCATTTACGAGAAAGGTACCTGTTATCACATTGCCGTCCTTGACGGCTTCCTTAGCATCCATCCTGAAGACCCTAGCATTGGTCTTCCTAGTCTCTTCGGGCTTCTTGGCGTATTTTGGGCAATTGCTCTTGATGTGCCCCTTTTCATTGCAACCGTAGCAGGTTGCATCCTTTATCTTCTTGCAATCCAAGGTTTTGTGTTCCTTGGACTTGCACAGGCCACATGCAAAAGCTTTTGATTGTGAGTTCGAATTTGATTCAAACCGGCACTTCCCAAAGTGCTGCCTCTTGCAGATTTTACATCTGGGTTTTTCACCCGTCTGCTGACCATCCTTCTTGAATCCTGACCCCTTCTTTTGGTCATTATTTCCCTTCTGTTTCTTGTCTGATCGCCGTGAGTTGTCATCCTCACGCTTCCTCTTTTCGGTATCATTCTTCCTCTGTGACCTCAGCCTAACAGCATCTGAGGTCAGAGACAATGATATGTCCGTTACTGACCGAAAAGTGGTTGGTCTGGAGGCCTTTACACTTGCTTTGATCTCCGGTTCCAAACCCCCGATAAAACGAGCTATACGTTTAGGCTCCGGAGTTACCAAGTAGGGAACCAACCTTGACAAAGTATTGAAAGTGGTAAGGTAGGCCTGACAGTCCAGGTTTTTCATGACCAGCGCCAGAAAATCAGATTCAATTCTCTCAACCTCATGTTGAGGGCAGAAATTTTCCTTGATCAGTGCCATGAACTGTTCCCATGTCATGTTGTATAACGGGACTTTCCCTGTGGCTTGGAGCAAAGATCTCCACCAGGCTAAGGCTTCTCCTTTGAAAGACTGCGAGACAAACTTCACAATGTCCCTATTATGGCAACCACTAATATCCACCACAGTATCCATTTCATCCATCCACGTCATGCAATCAACAGCTCCTTTTTCCCCATTGAAGTCTCTGGGTTTGCACGACACGAAGTATTTATAGGTGCAACCCCTATTACGAGGTTCTTGGTTCTGTACGACTCTTTGGGATGGATTACTCCTTTGATTCGAGGAGTGGTGAGAATTACTGTTGTGGGCAGTGTGGGTCCTGGAGGGTGTTCTAGTGTGTGATGCAGAATGGGTCCTCGTATGGGTACCACTTGATCCATGGTGCTGTCTATCCATAGCTCTATTAACCGCATTATCTATCATAGCTTGGAACTCTGCACCCGCTACGTTTACATGGGCATTATCATTCACTATCCCTGGGTGACTGTTGACCTCGTTTGAGTCTGCCATGTAGCTTAAACTGTAACATATCGACAATAATTTATTGGTGAGTTTATTATAGAATTGTCTTTTATGGCAATTTTTATTAACCGTGGTAACATAGACCATATATGGTTAATTTATTACTCACCTTTATTTAGGATTTCTAATATAATTTATCCTAATTATAAAACAATAACAGTATTTATTAGCACATAAGGCCTAGTCACAGGGACAATATAGATTATAAGCTAGGATTTCAGAGAATCAAAGCATGAAGGTTTGAACAAAGTTCATTACCTTTATCAGACAGGGTCATAGACTAATACTGTCTTTTGTCTCATATGAAAATGAGAAGGGCCCGTAGGCATTCCATTACCAATGGATGGTAAAAAGAACTTATCATATTTATTAATGATTTAACCCATGATTCAGAGATCATTTATTTGGGTATAGAATCTTTGAAAAGATCCATATATAATAATAACACGTGTGTTTTTAACTAATCATGTCTGCCAGGAGTGTTAACATGTTTTCAGATGTTAACAGGGATTTGAATCTTTTTAACTAGTTTTACCATCTGGGCCAGGTCTTAAAATGACATGCAGGATAGGTTATACTTTTAAGATCCTTAATTAAAATAGCTTAGGCAGATAGATTTTTAAAAGGAATGATTCTGATTTATTTATTTCATATATAATTTAATTATGCATAACTAGCAAAGATGAAATTTATAAACTTACATTCCACTAATACTAAAAGTAGTACATTTTGCCCTAAATGGGACTTTTCACAGAAATAGATGCCCACGCAGGAGCTATACAGATAATACATGTCCTCACAGGGACGGTCTACAAAAGTAAATGTCCACGCAGGGATTACTAGAGACAAGTCCACGTAGGGACTAAGTACTAAGATAGACGTCCACGCAGGGACTACATACACACATAAATAAATGTCCACGTAGGGACTTGATTTAAACAAGGAAATACAACAATATATATTGGGAATTAACGATCCCGTTTCTTCTTTCCCTTTAGCAAGTTTGCCAAGCCACTCATAAATCCCTCATTCTTCCTACGTTCCTTCTGGAAGTCTCGCTCCACTTTGGCCAGTCTTCGACGGAGTTCCTCCTGCTCAGGAGGAGGAGCCTGTGGTGGCTGGTACTGTGGTGGCGGCTGAACAGGTGCTTGATACCCCCGAGCTGGGTATCCCATTCCCCAAGGGGGTCCGTATGGTCCTTCAGGATTATTATGGGCTTGGTAGCTTGATGCTACGTTGTAAGGGTCATCAGCATAGTTATAGCCATGGTATGCTGGTGGTCCATATGGGTTGTAAGCTGCCGGAGCAGTATAAGTAGGTATTGGGTGGCCAAAACCCGGTGATGGCGGTACAATAGGTGCTGAATTCACCTCCGAAACTGGGACAGAAGGTCCACCCATCTGTGGGACTTCATGAGTAGGCGGGTAATGGCTACCGCTAGAGTGTTGAGGGGTGTTGAGACGAAAGTCAACTTCTCGTGCTGAGATCCGTGCACCAGTCCTCCTACGTCTTGGTGGCTCTGGAGGCTCTAGATGCACTGGCGGTGGTGGAGGCGGTGGCGTGACTGCCTCATAACGTGGATCCCCAGAGGGATTTTGCTGCTGCAGTGGCGGCTGCTGATGAGGTGATGAGTGTTCAGATGGTGTATAGTACCACTCACACCGTTCGAATCGTGCCATGTGACTATCCGGACCCTGGTATGGTGTTCCGTGAAAAGACGAACCGTCTGAGATTACGAAAGGATGGTTAAAGGATCCGGTTGATGCCTCGACGGGATCTGTGTCCTCGTCCATATCTTGATCACCCGAAAAGTGATCCTCTGGTCCTAGTGGGTTAAAGCCCACGTGCTCTGGTAGGTACTCTGCTGGGTTAAACTGACCCTGAAAAACAGGAGTAGGGTCGCCAAAGATATGTTGCGGGTTGTGGGGTTCGTTTTCTGACTGAGGCCCATAAGAGTCATGATATGGAGGTGTTGAGGCGTGCGAAAAAGATCGTCTGGCAGAGTCTTCATATGTCCTCCATAGCTCCCTCGTTTCGTCATTCCTTGTAGACGAAGTTCGTCGGTATGAAGGCCCTGCCTCATGGTCGTTAGGGGCGCTAGCTGGCTCCTTTCCTCGACCACCTCGTCTAAATCTTGGCGGCATTATTGTACCTGTTAAAATACACAAGGTAATAACAAGGAAAAATAAAGGAAAAATAAAAATTTGAACAATTTGGATTATTCCTAAGTTCTTTGTCTAGACTCGAAGATTTAGGAATGTGCAATTGTGTAACTGAGATTAAACACAAAAGGTTAGTGTTTAATTCACTCAGTGTTGGCTCTGATACCAACCTGTCACACCCCGAATTTCCACGTGTCACCGGTGGGCCCGGTGGGGGAGTATCGTGACGTGGTTGGCAACATTATAGTCAAACAACACAATATTTAAATGCACAGCGGAAGCAAAGTATAGATTTAATTCAACCAAACGATATTGTAATATTAAGTATCACAAATAGTCGAATATAAATCCACAGGTAGATTAAATAAAAAGGAAGCAAATGTTCAACAGTTTATGACATCCAAGCTGGCGAGACTTAATGTGGATGCTAGGAGACAAGCCAGCCTATTTCGCGTAGTACCTGCACTTAACCTTTTTAAGAAAAATACGTCAGTTTACACTGGTAAATACAATCAACAGACTCATTTTGAAAAGAGTTTAAGAAAATGCATTTAAGGCACAAGGCACAAATAATATTTTATAACTTGGGATACTTATTTAAATATATAAACTTGTACAGGATTTACATGTTTCTTATGCGTTCAGTAGCCCGGATCGAGCCGGGTTAAAGATCAATTAACACACCACTTTAATTATGAGACACTGACAGGTGTACGCCTACACCTGAGTGCTAAGGTCGTGGCCATTTCGTAAAATGATGCCAGGGATATCCGGGACACGGTCATTAACCCCCCAAAGGCTTTAAGCAACAAAACAAATTAAACGGAGACATCTCAATCATTTAACCATAATAAGATTAAATATTCAACGCCCGACCAAGCGGTATTTTATATACCGTACCCCAAGCCCGTATAGGGAAAATAAGTTAAAAGTATTTACCTGAGTAAGTATAGTTCAAAATCAGCGAGTGCAAGTATCTTTTACTGGTTCTCCTAATCTGGAACGAGGTTTATAATAACCTATTAGAATCCTAACGGGTCTTTAGTTAAGCTTACGCTTAGACCGGTTAGTTTTAAGGATACGGTTCGTACGCACGATTAAGCGAAGACCGGATAGAATGTGATTTAGACCCGACAAGTTTGAAGACTTGCTTAATATGGGTATATGATATACATTCTGGATTTTGAGATAAAACCGATAAGGTTTGACCCGTTTCGGCTAATTTATGTAAACTAGTTACATAAACCGAACCGAACGCGCATGTAGCGTAACGGGTATCCGTAATAGTCCTAAACAGGTTTCCTAAGTTAACACACCTTAAATAAGTTGTGATATCAGTAGGATATCACCCATGATGCCCAAAACGAGTTTAATCACGTAATAAGCCCTGTAGGGGTATTTTGGTCATTTTAAAGATTATAAAGGGTTTAATTTAACTTCTGTGACTCGGGTCTGTTTAAATCAGAAAAATTATTTATTTCAACCGGTTATAAAATTTGGTAAAAAGTCTCATGTGTTAAAATAGTTTTAAACCCAAACTATGCGTATAATACGCGTATAAAGCCGTTTTAAGCGACGTACGGGTTAAAATACGATTCTGAGTTTTCTGATCAGTTAAACAGGCTCAAAACACTCCATTTAATTTTTAAAATCAGTAGCAATTGGATTGGCACCATTTGGACTTGTAAAACTCATTTTATGGCCGAAAAGGGCATATTCGGTATTTACCGAATTAAGGCGCTAATCCAAGCTTATGGTCAGTTTAAAAATAATTAAAAATCTTCAAAAATCCTAAAATATTATATTACATCAGTGGGTAAAAGGTTTGGTGTCAAAATTTGGGTTTAGATAGGTTTTATGCTAATGACGCCGTTTAATTAATGAAAGCGTTCTTAATTACGTCATTAAGCATAACTCCTAATCTAGACCTCCGATTAACGTGAAATTTTCGGGACATGCATAATAATCAGTAACTAAGGTTATGGCACTTCCACATTTCCAAAAATCTCGTTTTATGGTCATGAGGGCATTACGGTCAATATTTAGGCGATTAACAGAAACATCGGACGATTAGGGATTCGAGTGGTATAAACGCAAAGGCTTATACACACACATAACTAGGTCCTAATGGAACCTTAAGGCATGTCTAAACCTATATAAATCGGGTCAGAACTGAGGTCAACGCAAAAGTCAAACTTTTACGTCTCTCGGTTCCGAATCGGTTCAAAACATAAAGTTGTCGAATCAATCAAGTGTAGACAAGTTATTATACTTATTTTCAAGTTATATGACTGATAAAACAGGTTACACGCCTTCCGTATCACTAAATATGCGATTAAGGTTTCTGTTGACTTTTTCGGACAACCTTTGACTCGACAAACGACATGGTTAAGATTGGAATCAGTGGGTGACCTTTTAGGGGTTTATTACCCATATAAATACCAACCTATAACCACTTTCGATTCGACTAAACTCTGGACCGATTGTTATTTATCGATAAATCAAACCGTAGTTACGACGGTTTGATTTCTAGGCTATAAACTAAGTATAAATGAATTAGGAAGGGTTAAACATACTTACACACAACTAATGGATGATGGGGAATGCTTGTGACCTGCTTGTATGCTCTGGAAATGCTCAGAAGATGAAATGTGCATGTATGTGGAAAATGTGACTTTTTATAACAACTTCAAACATCACGGATGATCAACAACTAAGTCTAGGGATGTTACCAAAGTGTCAACATGTGTCCTACATGCTAAAAACCAGTTTAGCAAGCCCATAGAATCGAAAACTTGCATTTTAAGTCGGTTAGAACACATAACAGGAAGCTGTCTGTCTTTTTCGCATCTGCAGGTCGCAGGCGGCCCGCGTGGCCTTCTGTTATGTGTGAGGCGGGCCGCGAGGCCCTTCTGGTCAGGTCACACATGTTTCATCTATTTGCACTTTGGCCCCTAGTCCCCCGAAAGGTCGTTTTCACCACCCAACTTGCATATGAAGCTTTGTTATTTAACATATGGGGCTTTAAGACTTATACCCACTTTGTTAAGTCCTCGGGTAACTTTGTGATCACCCGAAAAGCCCTAAATTTCAATGTTGACGATTCTAACCCTCACACACGAATTTTATCACAACTTGCTCATACGATAACGAAACTTCATGAAATTTTTGTGGTACATTCTAGTGAGCATAATTAATCGTTACAAAGCTTCGGGTTTGTCAAAAGGTCACTCAGAGGTATAACTTAAACATGTTGGCACATTTAACCCCTGTAGTTTGTAATCTCTCACTATCTTTCACAATTCGCTTCGTATGATCCATGATTTATTCGTTTAAGGTTATAAACATCATGTAGGGTTATTGCAAAGTATATTTATTCATTGTTGACACTTTGAACCCTTTTATTTACACAGTTTCACTGTTTGTCAACTTTAGTCCTTCAAGAACATTCTTTCACACGTTCAAACCTATGACACGTGTCAACACATTATAGGACGTAAATTTCCGAGGTGTTACATCCTCACCCCCTTAAAATAAATCTCGACCCGAGATTTACTGAAATAAGTAAGGGTATTTTTCTTTCATCGTGGATTCAACCTCCCACGTGAATTCGGGACCTCTACGGGCATCCTATTTGACCTTTACAAAAGGTATATGCTTCCTTCGAAGCTTCCTCACCTGTCGATCTTCGATCGACAAAGTTTTTTCCACAAATTTCAAGCTCTCATCAATATGCACATCTGTATAGGGTATAACCACTGATTCGTTAGCGAAACACTTCTTCAGATTGCAGATGTGGAACACATTGTGTATACTACTGAGCTCTTCAGGTAAGTTTAACTTGTAGGCAACTGACCCGACACGTTCGATAACCTCGAAAGGTCCTATGTATCTCGGGCTTAGCTTACCTTTCTTACCAAATCGCATCACTCCCTTCCAGGGTGACACTTTAAGTAGGACTTTTTCACCTACTTCGAAGTGAAAATCCTTACGATTTGGATCAGCGTAAATCTTCTGCCTATTCCGGGCAGCTTGGAGATTGTTACGAATCTGGACAATCTTGTCCGTCGTTTCGAACACGATCTCTGGTCCTGATAACTGGACTTCTCCAACTTCCGCCCAACAAACTGGTGATCTACACTTTCTACCGTATAATGCCTCAAAAGGCGCAGCCTTGATGCTGGTATGGTAGCTATTGTTGTAGGAGAATTCAATTAATGGCAGGTTCTTATCCCAGCTACCTCCCAATTCGATCGCACATACACGAAGCATGTCTTCCAACGTTTGAATAGTACGCTCACTCTGACCGTCTGTCTGTGGATGGTAAGCCGTACTAAAGTTCAAACGTGTGCCCAAAGATTGTTGGAAGCTCTTCCAAAAATGAGACGTGTACCTAGTATCCCGGTCAGAGATAATAGCTACAGGTATGCCGTGTAGGGCTACAATCTTATCAACGTACAGTTGGGCTAACATATCGGAGCTGTAGGTCTCCTTAATGGGTAGGAAATGTGCTGACTTAGTCAGTCGGTCAACTATCACCCAGATGGTGTCATTTCCTTTCCTTGTCTTGGGTAACTTGGTGATAAAATCCATAGTTACCATTTCCCACTTCCAAGTAGGAAGTTCAGGCTGTTGTAGCAAACCTGACGGTTTTTGATGTTCTGCCTTGACTTGCGCACACGTCAAGCATTTAGCTACATAGGTAGCTACAGACTTCTTCAAGCCTATCCACCAATAATTTGCCCTTAGATCCTGGTACATTTTATCAGCTCCAGGATGAACGGAATATTTAGAGCTGTGGGCTTCCTGGAGGATAACATCTCGGAGTCCTCCATAAATTGGAACCCATATCCTTCCATTCAATCTAAGAATTCCATCCTTACTAAGAGATAACTGCTCCTCAGTTACTCCTAGCTTTTCGTTAGGATAGTTAGCTTCCAACACAGCTTCCTTCTGTGCAGCTAACAACCTTTCTATCAAATTATTCTTTATTTCCATGCTCTTGGCATTGATTCGGATGGGTTTCACCTTCTCCTTCCGACTCAAGGCATCGGCGACTACATTCGCCTTGCCGGGATGGTATCTTATTTCACAATCGTAATCATTCAGAGTTTCCATCCAACGGCGTTGCCTCATGTTCAAGTCCTTCTGTTTGAACAGATGTTGAAGGCTTTTGTGATCAGAATAGATCACACATTTTATTCCATATAAATAGTGCCTCCACAGTTTTAGTGCGAATACAACGGCACCCAACTCCAAGTCGTGGGTGGTGTAATTCTTTTCGTGCACCTTTAACTGCCGTGAAGCATAGGCAATGACTTTGCCTTTCTGCATCAGCACACATCCCATCCCTGTGTGTGATGCATCACAATAAACTACAAACTCCTCTATTCCATCAGGCAATGTCAGTACAGGAGCATTGCTCAACTTTTGTTTCAGAATATCGAAGGATTCCTGCTGCTTAGGACCCCAGTCAAACTTAATCTTCTTACGTGTCAGCGAAGTTAGGGGTGCAGCAATCCTTGAAAAGTTTTCTATGAATCGCCTATAGTATCCTGCCAAACCTAGGAAGCTACGAATTTCAGTAGGCGTCTTTGGCTCATGCCAATTCATGACATATTCCACTTTAGCGGGATCTACTTGGATACCACGCTCACTAACAACATGTCCAAGAAATTGGACTGCTCGAAGCCAGAATTCACACTTTGAGAACTTGGCATAGAGCTTCTCTTTATGAAGTAGTTCCAGTATGCAGTGAAGATGCTTCTCATGGTCAGCTTGGTTCTTTGAGTAGATGAGAATGTCGTCGATGAAGACGATGACGAATTTATCTAGGTGCGGCTTGCAAACGCGATTCATGAGATCCATGAATGCGGCCGGTGCATTAGTGAGCCCAAAAGGCATCACTAGGAACTCGTAATGACCATAACGAGTCCTAAATGCAGTCTTGTGTACGTCTTCATCTCTCACCTTCAATTGATGGTAGCCTGACCTCAAGTCAATCTTCGAGAAGAAACTTGCCCCTTGAAGTTGATCGAACAGATCGTCGATTCTGGGCAAAGGATACCTATTCTTGATGGTGACCTTATTAAGCTCGCGGTAGTCGATGCACAGACGCATCGATCCATCCTTCTTCTTGACAAATAAAACCGGTGCTCCCCAAGGAGACGAACTAGGTTTGATGAAACCTTTGTCTAGCAAATCATCTAGCTGTGTTCTCAATTCCTTCATTTCTGTTGGTGCCAACCTATAAGGCGCCCTTGCAACTGGTGCTGACCCAGGAATAATGTCAATTCTGAATTCCACTTGCCTATCTGGTGGCAAACCAGGTAGTTCTTCAGGAAATACTTCGGGGTATTCAGAAATGACTGGGATATCTCCAATCTTGGGTTTCGGCTCATCAATAATCACCTGTGCCATGTAGATGATACAGCCCTTCTTCAAACACTTTGAGTCTTTGAGTATAGACATTTTCTCGGGCAGCCCATACTGGGTATCTCCCTGGATAGTAAGTGATTCACCAGACGAAGTCTTGATCATCACTTGCTTCTTATTGCAAATAATCTGGGCCTGGTTATGTGATAACCAGTCCATACCCAAAACTATGTCGAAACCGGCTAGTTTTAAAGGAAGTAGAGACAAAGGAAAAGAGTGGTTCTTAATGGATATGAAACATCCATCTAATAAGGTTGAAGCGGTTTCTAAAGTGCCATCTGCTAGTTCCACCTCATACTTCACACTTAAAGTCTTAACAGGTAATTTCAACAGTTCACAAAACTTATTATCTACAAACGACTTATCAGCGCCTGAATCGAATAACACTCTCGCATAAACATCATTTACGAGAAAGGTACCTGTTATCACATTGCCGTCCTTGACGGCTTCCTTAGCATCCATCCTGAAGACCCTAGCATTGGTCTTCCTAGTCTCTTCGGGCTTCTTGGCGTATTTTGGGCAATTGCTCTTGATGTGCCCCTTTTCATTGCAACCGTAGCAGGTTGCATCCTTTATCTTCTTGCAATCCAAGGTTTTGTGTTCCTTGGACTTGCACAGGCCACATGCAAAAGCTTTTGATTGTGAGTTCGAATTTGATTCAAACCGGCACTTCCCAAAGTGCTGCCTCTTGCAGATTTTACATCTGGGTTTTTCACCCGTCTGCTGACCATCCTTCTTGAATCCTGACCCCTTCTTTTGGTCATTATTTCCCTTCTGTTTCTTGTCTGATCGCCGTGAGTTGTCATCCTCACGCTTCCTCTTTTCGGTATCATTCTTCCTCTGTGACCTCAGCCTAACAGCATCTGAGGTCAGAGACAATGATATGTCCGTTACTGACCGAAAAGTGGTTGGTCTGGAGGCCTTTACACTTGCTTTGATCTCCGGTTCCAAACCCCCGATAAAACGAGCTATACGTTTAGGCTCCGGAGTTACCAAGTAGGGAACCAACCTTGACAAAGTATTGAAAGTGGTAAGGTAGGCCTGACAGTCCAGGTTTTTCATGACCAGCGCCAGAAAATCAGATTCAATTCTCTCAACCTCATGTTGAGGGCAGAAATTTTCCTTGATCAGTGCCATGAACTGTTCCCATGTCATGTTGTATAACGGGACTTTCCCTGTGGCTTGGAGCAAAGATCTCCACCAGGCTAAGGCTTCTCCTTTGAAAGACTGCGAGACAAACTTCACAATGTCCCTATTATGGCAACCACTAATATCCACCACAGTATCCATTTCATCCATCCACGTCATGCAATCAACAGCTCCTTTTTCCCCATTGAAGTCTCTGGGTTTGCACGACACGAAGTATTTATAGGTGCAACCCCTATTACGAGGTTCTTGGTTCTGTACGACTCTTTGGGATGGATTACTCCTTTGATTCGAGGAGTGGTGAGAATTACTGTTGTGGGCAGTGTGGGTCCTGGAGGGTGTTCTAGTGTGTGATGCAGAATGGGTCCTCGTATGGGTACCACTTGATCCATGGTGCTGTCTATCCATAGCTCTATTAACCGCATTATCTATCATAGCTTGGAACTCTGCACCCGCTACGTTTACATGGGCATTATCATTCACTATCCCTGGGTGACTGTTGACCTCGTTTGAGTCTGCCATGTAGCTTAAACTGTAACATATCGACAATAATTTATTGGTGAGTTTATTATAGAATTGTCTTTTATGGCAATTTTTATTAACCGTGGTAACATAGACCATATATGGTTAATTTATTACTCACCTTTATTTAGGATTTCTAATATAATTTATCCTAATTATAAAACAATAACAGTATTTATTAGCACATAAGGCCTAGTCACAGGGACAATATAGATTATAAGCTAGGATTTCAGAGAATCAAAGCATGAAGGTTTGAACAAAGTTCATTACCTTTATCAGACAGGGTCATAGACTAATACTGTCTTTTGTCTCATATGAAAATGAGAAGGGCCCGTAGGCATTCCATTACCAATGGATGGTAAAAAGAACTTATCATATTTATTAATGATTTAACCCATGATTCAGAGATCATTTATTTGGGTATAGAATCTTTGAAAAGATCCATATATAATAATAACACGTGTGTTTTTAACTAATCATGTCTGCCAGGAGTGTTAACATGTTTTCAGATGTTAACAGGGATTTGAATCTTTTTAACTAGTTTTACCATCTGGGCCAGGTCTTAAAATGACATGCAGGCTAGGTTATACTTTTAAGATCCTTAATTAAAATAGCTTAGGCAGATAGATTTTTAAAAGGAATGATTCTGATTTATTTATTTCATATATAATTTAATTATGCATAACTAGCAAAGATGAAATTTATAAACTTACATTCCACTAATACTAAAAGTAGTACATTTTGCCCTAAATGGGACTTTTCACAGAAATAGATGCCCACGCAGGAGCTATACAGATAATACATGTCCTCACAGGGACGGTCTACAAAAGTAAATGTCCACGCAGGGATTACTAGAGACAAGTCCACGTAGGGACTAAGTACTAAGATAGACGTCCACGCAGGGACTACATACACACATAAATAAATGTCCACGTAGGGACTTGATTTAAACAAGGAAATACAACAATATATATTGGGAATTAACGATCCCGTTTCTTCTTTCCCTTTAGCAAGTTTGCCAAGCCACTCATAAATCCCTCATTCTTCCTACGTTCCTTCGGGAAGTCTCGCTCCACTTTGGCCAGTCTTCGACGGAGTTCCTCCTGCTCAGGAGGAGGAGCCTGTGGTGGCTGGTACTGTGGTGGCGGCTGAACAGGTGCTTGATACCCCCGAGCTGGGTATCCCATTCCCCAAGGGGGTCCGTATGGTCCTTCAGGATTATTATGGGCTTGGTAGCTTGATGCTACGTTGTAAGGGTCATCAGCATAGTTATAGCCATGGTATGCTGGTGGTCCATATGGGTTGTAAGCTGCCGGAGCAGTATAAGTAGGTATTGGGTGGCCAAAACCCGGTGATGGCGGTACAATAGGTGCTGAATTCACCTCCGAAACTGGGACAGAAGGTCCACCCATCTGTGGGACTTCATGAGTAGGCGGGTAATGGCTACCGCTAGAGTGTTGAGGGGTGTTGAGACGAAAGTCAACTTCTCGTGCTGAGATCCGTGCACCAGTCCTCCTACGTCTTGGTGGCTCTGGAGGCTCTAGATGCACTGGCGGTGGTGGAGGCGGTGGCGTGACTGCCTCATAACGTGGATCCCCAGAGGGATTTTGCTGCTGCAGTGGCGGCTGCTGATGAGGTGATGAGTGTTCAGATGGTGTATAGTACCACTCACACCGTTCGAATCGTGCCATGTGACTATCCGGACCCTGGTATGGTGTTCCGTGAAAAGACGAACCGTCTGAGATTACGAAAGGATGGTTAAAGGATCCGGTTGATGCCTCGACGGGATCTGTGTCCTCGTCCATATCTTGATCACCCGAAAAGTGATCCTCTGGTCCTAGTGGGTTAAAGCCCACGTGCTCTGGTAGGTACTCTGCTGGGTTAAACTGACCCTGAAAAACAGGAGTAGGGTCGCCAAAGATATGTTGCGGGTTGTGGGGTTCGTTTTCTGACTGAGGCCCATAAGAGTCATGATATGGAGGTGTTGAGGCGTGCGAAAAAGATCGTCTGGCAGAGTCTTCATATGTCCTCCATAGCTCCCTCGTTTCGTCATTCCTTGTAGACGAAGTTCGTCGGTATGAAGGCCCTGCCTCATGGTCGTTAGGGGCGCTAGCTGGCTCCTTTCCTCGACCACCTCGTCTAAATCTTGGCGGCATTATTGTACCTGTTAAAATACACAAGGTAATAACAAGGAAAAATAAAGGAAAAATAAAAATTTGAACAATTTGGATTATTCCTAAGTTCTTTGTCTAGACTCGAAGATTTAGGAATGTGCAATTGTGTAACTGAGATTAAACACAAAAGGTTAGTGTTTAATTCACTCAGTGTTGGCTCTGATACCAACCTGTCACACCCCGAATTTCCACGTGTCACCGGTGGGCCCGGTGGGGGAGTATCGTGACGTGGTTGGCAACATTATAGTCAAACAACACAATATTTAAATGCACAGCGGAAGCAAAGTATAGATTTAATTCAACCAAACGATATTGTAATATTAAGTATCACAAATAGTCGAATATAAATCCACAGGTAGATTAAATAAAAAGGAAGCAAATGTTCAACAGTTTATGACATCCAAGCTGGCGAGACTTAATGTGGATGCTAGGAGACAAGCCAGCCTATTTCGCGTAGTACCTGCACTTAACCTTTTTAAGAAAAATACGTCAGTTTACACTGGTAAATACAATCAACAGACTCATTTTGAAAAGAGTTTAAGAAAATGCATTTAAGGCACAAGGCACAAATAATATTTTATAACTTGGGATACTTATTTAAATATATAAACTTGTACAGGATTTACATGTTTCTTATGCGTTCAGTAGCCCGGATCGAGCCGGGTTAAAGATCAATTAACACACCACTTTAATTATGAGACACTGACAGGTGTACGCCTACACCTGAGTGCTAAGGTCGTGGCCATTTCGTAAAATGATGCCAGGGATATCCGGGACACGGTCATTAACCCCCCAAAGGCTTTAAGCAACAAAACAAATTAAACGGAGACATCTCAATCATTTAACCATAATAAGATTAAATATTCAACGCCCGACCAAGCGGTATTTTATATACCGTACCCCAAGCCCGTATAGGGAAAATAAGTTAAAAGTATTTACCTGAGTAAGTATAGTTCAAAATCAGCGAGTGCAAGTATCTTTTACTGGTTCTCCTAATCTGGAACGAGGTTTATAATAACCTATTAGAATCCTAACGGGTCTTTAGTTAAGCTTACGCTTAGACCGGTTAGTTTTAAGGATACGGTTCGTACGCACGATTAAGCGAAGACCGGATAGAATGTGATTTAGACCCGACAAGTTTGAAGACTTGCTTAATATGGGTATATGATATACATTCTGGATTTTGAGATAAAACCGATAAGGTTTGACCCGTTTCGGCTAATTTATGTAAACTAGTTACATAAACCGAACCGAACGCGCATGTAGCGTAACGGGTATCCGTAATAGTCCTAAACAGGTTTCCTAAGTTAACACACCTTAAATAAGTTGTGATATCAGTAGGATATCACCCATGATGCCCAAAACGAGTTTAATCACGTAATAAGCCCTGTAGGGGTATTTTGGTCATTTTAAAGATTATAAAGGGTTTAATTTAACTTCTGTGACTCGGGTCTGTTTAAATCAGAAAAATTATTTATTTCAACCGGTTATAAAATTTGGTAAAAAGTCTCATGTGTTAAAATAGTTTTAAACCCAAACTATGCGTATAATACGCGTATAAAGCCGTTTTAAGCGACGTACGGGTTAAAATACGATTCTGAGTTTTCTGATCAGTTAAACAGGCTCAAAACACTCCATTTAATTTTTAAAATCAGTAGCAATTGGATTGGCACCATTTGGACTTGTAAAACTCATTTTATGGCCGAAAAGGGCATATTCGGTATTTACCGAATTAAGGCGCTAATCCAAGCTTATGGTCAGTTTAAAAATAATTAAAAATCTTCAAAAATCCTAAAATATTATATTACATCAGTGGGTAAAAGGTTTGGTGTCAAAATTTGGGTTTAGATAGGTTTTATGCTAATGACGCCGTTTAATTAATGAAAGCGTTCTTAATTACGTCATTAAGCATAACTCCTAATCTAGACCTCCGATTAACGTGAAATTTTCGGGACATGCATAATAATCAGTAACTAAGGTTATGGCACTTCCACATTTCCAAAAATCTCGTTTTATGGTCATGAGGGCATTACGGTCAATATTTAGGCGATTAACGGAAACATCAGACGATTAGGGATTCGAGTGGTATAAACGCAGAGGCTTATACACACACATAACTAGGTCCTAATGGAACCTGAAGGCATGTCTAAACCTATATAAATCGGGTCAGAACTGAGGTCAACGCAAAAGTCAAACTTTTGCGTCTCTCGGTTCCGAATCGGTTCAAAACATAAAGTTGTCGAATCAATCAAGTGTAGACAAGTTATTATACTTATTTTCAAGTTATATGACTGATAAAACAGGTTACACGCCTTCCGTATCACTAAATATGCGATTAAGGTTTCTGTTGACTTTTTCGGACAACCTTTGACTCGACAAACGACATGGTTAAGATTGGAATCAGTGGGTGACCTTTTAGGGGTTTATTACCCATATAAATACCAACCTATAACCACTTTCGATTCGACTAAACTCTGGACCGATTGTTATTTATCGATAAATCAAACCGTAGTTACGACGGTTTGATTTCTAGGCTATAAACTAAGTATAAATGAATTAGGAAGGGTTAAACATACTTACACACAACTAATGGATGATGGGGAATGCTTGTGACCTGCTTGTATGCTCTGGAAATGCTCAGAAGATGAAATGTGCATGTATGTGGAAAATGTGACTTTTTATAACAACTTCAAACATCACGGATGATCAACAACTAAGTCTAGGGATGTTACCAAAGTGTCAACATGTGTCCTACATGCTAAAAACCAGTTTAGCAAGCCCATAGAATCGAAAACTTGCATTTTAAGTCGGTTAGAACACATAACAGGCAGCTGTCTGTCTTTTTCGCATCTGCAGGTCGCAGGCGGCCCGCGTGGCCTTCTGTTATGTGTGAGGCGGGCCGCGAGGCCCTTCTGGTCAGGTCACACATGTTTCATCTATTTGCACTTTGGCCCCTAGTCCCCCGAAAGGTCGTTTTCACCACCCAACTTGCATATGAAGCTTTGTTATTTATCATATGGGGCTTTAAGACTTATACCCACTTTGTTAAGTCCTCGGGTAACTTTGTGATCACCCGAAAAGCCCTAAATTTCAATGTTGACGATTCTAACCCTCACACACGAATTTTATCACAACTTGCTCATACGATAACGAAACTTCATGAAATTTTTGTGGTACATTCTAGTGAGCATAATTAATCGTTACAAAGCTTCGGGTTTGTCAAAAGGTCACTCAGAGGTATAACTTAAACATGTTGGCACATTTAACCCCTGTAGTTTGTAATCTCTCACTATCTTTCACAATTCGCTTCGTATGATCCATGATTTATTCGTTTAAGGTTATAAACATCATGTAGGGTTATTGCAAAGTATATTTATTCATTGTTGACACTTTGAACCCTTTTATTTACACAGTTTCACTGTTTGTCAACTTTAGTCCTTCAAGAACATTCTTTCACACGTTCAAACCTATGACACGTGTCAACACATTATAGGACGTAAATTTCCGAGGTGTTACATCATCCGATCAAAACAATCTATGGACTAGCTTGGCACGGTGGCGTTTTCGTAAATAATATCAATTTTATTACGTGGACGCGCTTCATTAAGGGTAAAAAAAGGTAAAACGTCATTTCTCACATAAAACGCCATTGAAAAATAAAACGCCAAATAAATACAAAACCCAAATTTTATCACTGCGTACTTTTTCTGTGTTTTTATTTAAGCTCTCTGGCATAAAACGCCATTGAAAAATAAAACCCCCAAAGGGTTGATCTATGTCTCGAACATCCACAAAGACACTTCAACACATGAACAAATAAAATAAACCACGTCAAACCCAAAACGCCATTTATTTGTGACAGTTCTTGTAGTTTCAAAAAAAAAGAGACTAATGACACTGAAGATTAGATCATAAATTGCTTCTATTTTGTTTTTTTTAATTTTCTTTATCTGTTGTTTGTTTTGTAATTTCAGTTAATAAACAACAAAAGTACATTTATACTATAATGAAAAATATAATAAAACGCCAAAATGAGCAAATGCTTGTAAAACGCCATCATGCCATAAAAACGCCCCAAAAAACTATCAAACTATAATAAAATTACTTTGAACAGCTACTATTATAAAAAACGTGAAACAATGTGCAAAGAATATAAAACAAAAAAAGTCCAATCGTTATCTAAACGCCATTGGAAAACAAAACGCCATAACTACAGCCGTCAAGATTAGACGTGTTACACCATAAAAAAAGTTGAGTCTGAAAACAAAACACGGTAACTGCAAAAACAGTAAAATGAAACGACGGAAAACATAATTACTAACATTTATTATATTGAAAACAAAATACTTGGGGAATTAAATTTATTTATCTTTTTCAAAAAGCCAAAATTACCTGTCATGCACGGGAAAAAAAATCATTATAAAAGAAGACAATGAGAACACAAGCTCAAACACGCCAAAAACATTGACTAAAACGCCACATATTGTCCAAAACGCCAAAAACTTTAAAATGACTAAGGTTATTGCATGGAGGTTTGAAAGAAAAGAGAAACGATTCATCATAAAGTTCTCTGATAGGAGAAGGGTAAAGGTAAGGACAATCAAAGCCATGCTTGGAATGAATGAAAGGGTTCAGAGGGATATCCTGGTCCTTGGGGTTCCAATGGCCAACGATTGTGAAAGAACCTGAACTGTAATAAAAAGACTAAAGAGAAAATTTCTGGCAGAACATGATGAATGTCACACCCCGATTTCCACGTGTCACCGGTGGGCCCGGTGGAGAGTATCGTGACGTGTTTGGCAACATAATAGTCAAACAACACAATATTTAATATGCACAGCGGAAGCAATTTAAAAGATATTATATCAACCGAATTTAATATTGTAATATCAAATGTCACAATATTCGGAAGTTTATCCACAGAAGGATCGAAAATAAAATGGAAACAATAGTTCAACAGACTTCAGGCATCTTAAGCTTGCGAGACTCTTTATTGATGCTAAGGAGACAATCCAGCCAATTACGTTTAGTACCTGCATTTAATCTTTTTGGGAAAATACGTCAGTTTACACTGGTAAATACAATCAACTGACTCATTTTGAAAAATGATTTAAAATTGGTTTGGATGCACATGGCATAAACATTTTATAACTTGGGAGAATTATTTAATATTATAATCTCGTGAACGAATTACATGTTCCTTATGCGTTCAGTAGCCCGGATCTTGTCCGGGTTAAAGATCAATAGACACACCACATTATTCTTTTGTGCACTGACGGGTGTATGCCTACACCCCGCGCTTAAGTCGTGGCCATTTCGTAAAATGATGCCAGGGATATCCGGGACATGGTCATTAACCCCCCAAAGGCTTTAAGTAAACAAAACTGTTTAAACGAGCCGATCAAATTATTCAATTAACCACCCAACGATGGAAGATTTGATGCTCGATCAAGCGGTATGCTATATACCGTAACCCAAGCCCGTATAGGGAAAATAAGTTAAAAGTATTTACCTGAGCAATGTAATAATCACAATAAGCAAAATGCAAGTAGCTTTTACTGGTCCTCCTAATCTGGAACGAAGGTTTTATAATAACTTATTAGAATCCTAACGGGTCTTTAATTAAGCTTAAGCTTTGACCGGTTAGTTTCAAAGATACGGTTCGTACGCACGATTAAGCGAAGACCGGATAGAATGTGATTTAGAACTGACAAGTTTGGAGACTTGATTAATATGGGTATTTTATACACATTCTGGATTTTGAGATAAAACCGATAAGGTTTGACCTGTTTCGGCTAATTTATGTAAACTTGTTATATAAACCGAACCGAACGCGTAATAAGCGTGACGGGTATTCATGAGAGCCATATACAGGTTTCCTAAGTTAATTATGCCTCAAATATGTTGTGACATCAGTAAGATGTCTTTCATTATGCCCGAAACGTATTTAAACACAACTAGGCCCCGTAGGGGTAGTTTGGTCATTTAAAAGGTTATAAAAGAGTTTAAGTATTTACCTGAGTTACAGGTCTGATCTAATCAGAAAAAATACTTATTTTACTAAGTTATAACAGTAGGGTAAAGTATATATGTGAAATTTATCAATTATAACCAAACTATGCACCGTAGGGGCATTTTGGTAATTTCACATAAGCCGTAAAGCTCAAAACTGAAGTCTGAGTTAAACAACTTTTGCTTACTGTTAAAATGTTATAATTTAACTAAAACATCAGTAGGTATCACCCTTTGTATGTTTAAAGATAGTCTTAGTACATACTATGCGCTAAAAACGCTTAATAAGGCGATTAGGAGCCGTTTACGGGTTTGATACATAAAGCTGATATTTTTATTATTCCAAAAGGCCTAAAATAATTTATTTATCATATCTAATCAGTAGCAAAAGGTTTGGAGTCGTTTAGATATGTAAATCTCATTTTATAGCCCGTAAGGGCAAAACCGACAATTACCGGATTAAGCCTACGACTATAAGTTATGCTCAGCCTAAAATTAATTAAAAATATTCAAAAATCCCAAAATAATATATTACATCAGTGTGTATTAAGTTTGATATCAAAAAGTATGTTTAACTAGGCTATATGATAATTACGCCGTTTAATTAACATAAAGATTTCAATTTACGCTAATGAGCATAACTCTTAATCTACACCACAAATTGATCTCAAATTTTGGGTGCAAGTTTATATATCAGGAACTAATGTTTCTACTCTTTTACATTTTCAAAAATCACGTTTTAAGGTGAAAAGGGCATAATGGTCAACATATGAGCAATTAACGGAATCATGCATATTAATTGGTTAACTAATGAACCATGGTGTATAATCACAGAGGGTTATACTAGCATGTTACCTGGTCCAAATAAAGCTCTAAGGCATTTCTAAAACATGCTTAAACGGGTCAGAACTGAAAGTCAAAGTGAAAGTCAAACTATGTGACTTTCGGTTCCGAACCGGGTCAAAACAGTAAATTGTCGGGTTGAACATGTTTAGACATGTTCTTACTCTAATTACTAAGTTATATTAATGATCAAACAGGTTGTATATGTTCTACATTGCTAATTATGCATAATTTAGAATTTAAGTATCCTGTTGACTTTTTATTAACAAGTTTGACCCGACTTTTGACCTAGTTAGAGTGGTAATCAGAGGGAACCCTTTTGAGGGTTTATTACCCACATATAGGGCTGTTCATAAAGCTCGCGACTCGTAGCTCGGCTCGTAGCTCGCTCGAAAGAAGCTCGAGAAAAACTAGCTAAAAAAACTCAATTTGAGATGACGTGAACCAAGCTGGCTCATTTTGTAACCAAGCCTAGCTCGAGCTAAGCTCGGCTCGGCCCATGACTCGGCTCATTGGCTCGTTCTTAGGCTCGTTTAACTCCAACGTAAATCTCAAGCCAAGTTTAACCGCCTGAATTAATTTCGAGCTTGAGCTCGACCCCACCCTGGCTCGACTCGGCTCGACTCGTTTACAGCCCTACCCACATAATTACCAACTTATAACTACTTTTGATTCGACTAATCACTGGACCATTAGTGATTAATCTTAAATTCAACCGTTAATTACGACGGTTTGACTTTTAAGCTATAACTAAGCTAAAACTTAATTTAGAAAGGATTAGCAAACTTACTGAAGTCCTAAGCTTGATTAGTGATCACTTGAGAGAAGACTTGAGCTCCAGAATGATCAGGAATGCAAGAATGAATGTGTGAAGAACTTGTTGCAACTTAGTGCTTTATATAGTGATTTAATCACCACAATTTGTTGACACACAAGTCTATCACTGACCATAACTCACTAACAAGTGTCCCTAGATGTTTAAGGGGTGCCTAGGGGTCGTCCAAGATGAGGAAATTCGGTTAAAGTCGAGCAGAAATGCAAAAGGCAGGCAAAACCCAAAGTTTTCGGAGCTGGTAGTCCCTAGCGTGACGCGAAGGACCCCCCCCTGGGGCTTTGCGTGGATCGAGGCCCTTCTGATCAGATCTTCAATTTTTGATTTTTTATGAAATGGTCCTTGGCTCTTCAAACTTTGTTTAGACTTCCTTTCTTGTAATATGAACCCTCCAAATTGATGTTTAAGGGCTTTAAGACATATACCCATTTTGTTAAGTCCCCGGTTAACTTAATTGTTACCCGAAAAGTCCTAACTTTCAACGTTAACGCTTTAACCATTCGCACACGAATTTGATCATAACTTTCTCATATGATAACGAAACTTTACGAAATTTATATCGTGCATTCTAGTGAGCATAATTAACAGTTACAAAGCTTCGGGTTTGTCAAAAGGCCACTCAGAGGTATAACTTAAACATGTTGACACATTTAACCCCTGTAGTTTGTAATCTCTCACTTTTAGCTTCGCTTGATCCATGATTTATTCGTTTGATGTTATAAACATCATGTAGGGTTAATGTACAATATATTTATTCACTGTTGACATTTAGAATACGTATATTCACATACTTTCCATGATTGTCAACTTTAGTCCTTTCAGAACATTCTTTCACACGTTCAAACATATGACACGTGTCAACACATTATAGGACGTGAATTTTCAAGGTGTTACATCCTCACCCCCTTAAAAGAAATCTCGACCCCGAGATTTACTGAAATAAATAAGGGTACTTTTCTTTCATCGTGGATTCAACCTCCCACGTGAATTCGGGACCTCTACGGGCATCCCATTTGACCTTTACAATAGGTACATGCTTCCTTCGAAGCTTTTTAACCTGTCGATCTTCAATCGACAATGGTTTTTCCACAAATTTCAAGCTCTCATCTATATGCACATCTGTATGCGGTATTACCAGTGATTCGTTAGCGAAACACTTTTTCAGATTGCATATGTGGAACACATTGTGAATTCCACTGAGCTCTTCTGGTAAGTTTAACTTATAGGCAACTGACCCGACACGTTCGATAACCTCGAAAGGTCCTATATATATCGGGCTTAGCTTGCCTTTCTTACCAAATCACATCACTCCCTTCCAGGGTGATACTTTAAGTAGGACTTTGTCACCTACTTCAAAGTTCATAGATTTACGCTTTGGATCTGCGTAACTCTTCTGCCTATCACGGGCAGCTTTGAGACGGTCACGAATCTGGACAATCTTGTCCGTCGTTTCAAAGACTATCTCTGGTCCTGATAATTGGACATCTCCAACTTCCGCCCAACAAACGAGCGTTTTACACTTTCTACAGTATAAGGCCTCGAAAGGCGCAGCCTTAATGCTGGTATGGTAGCTATTGTTGTAGGAGAATTCGATTAATGGTAGGTTCTTATCCCAACTACCACCCAAATCGATCACACATGCGCGTAGCATGTCTTCCAACGTTTGAATAGTACGCTCACTCTGACCGTCTGTCTGAGGATGGTAAGCCGTACTAAAGTTCAAACGTGTGCCCAAAGATTGTTGGAAGCTTTTCCAAAAATGGGACGTGTATCTAGTATCCCTGTCGGAGATAATAGACACAGGTATGCCATGTAAAGCTACAATCTTATCCACGTATAACTGGGCTAACATATCGGAGCTATAAGTCTCCTTGATGGGTAAGAAATGTGCTGACTTAGTCAGTCTATCAACTATAACCCATATCGTATCATTGCCTTTTCTTGTCTTTGGCAACTTGGTGATGAAATCCATCGTCACCATCTCCCACTTCCATGTAGGAAGTTCAGGCTGTTGTAGCAACCCTGACGGCTTTTGATGTTCTGCCTTGACTTGCGCACAGGTCAAACATTTTGCTACATAGGCGGCTACAGACTTTTTCAAGCCTATCCACCAATAATTTGCCCTTAGATCCTGGTATATCTTATCAGCTCCAGGATGAACGGAGTATTTAGAACTATGGGCTTCCTGGAGGATAACATCACGAAGTCCTCCATAAATTGGAACCCATATTCGTCCATTCAATCTTAGAATTCCGTCCTTGCTAAGAGATAACTGCTCCTCAGTTATTCCTAGCTTTTCGTTAGGATAGTTAGCTTCCAACACAGCTTCCTTCTGTGCAGCTAACAACCTTTCAATCAAATTGTTTTTTATTTCAATGCTCTTGGCATTGATTCGGATGGGTTTCACCCTTTCCTTCCGACTCAAGGCATCGGCGACTACATTCGCCTTGCCGGGATGATATCTGATTTCACAATCATAATCATTCAAAGTCTCCATCCAACGGCGTTGCCTCATGTTTAAGTCTTTCTGATTAAACAGGTGCTGGAGGCTTTTGTGATCAGAATAGATCACACATTTGATTCCATATAAATAATGCCTCCAGAGCTTCAGTGCAAATACAACGGCACCTAACTCCAAGTCATGGGTGGTGTAATTCTTTTCGTGCACCTTTAATTGACGTGATGCATAAGCAATAACCTTGCCTTTCTGCATAAGCACACACCCCATTCCAGTGTGTGATGCATCACATTAAACTACGAATTCTTCGATACCTTCAGGCAATGTCAGCACAGGAGCATTGCTCAACTTCTGTTTAAGGATATCAAAAGACTCTTGCTGTTTAGGGCCCCAAACAAACTTAACCTACTTCTTAGTTAAGGAGGTTAGGGGTGCAGCAATCCTTGAGAAGTTTTCAATGAATCGCCTATAGTATCCCGCCAAACCTAGAAAGCTACGAATCTCTGTAGGCGTCTTTGGCTCTTGCCAATTCATGACCGCTTCAACTTTAGCGGGGTCCACCTGGATACCACGCTCACTCACCACATGTCCAAGGAATTGGACTTCTTGAAGCCAGAATTCACACTTAGAGAATTTGGCATAAAGCTTCTCTTGATGAAGTAGCTTCAGAATGCAGCGGAGATGCTTCTCGTGATCAGCTTGGCTCTTCGAGTAAATGAGGATGTCGTCAATGAAGACGATGACGAATTTATCTAAATGCGGCTTGCAAACGTGATTCATGAGATCCATGAACGCGGCCGGTGCATTAGTGAGCCCAAAAGGCATCACTAGGAACTCGTAATGACCATAACGAGTCCTAAATGCAGTTTTGTGTACGTCTTCATCTCTAACCTTCAGTTGATGGTAACCTGACCTCAAGTCAATCTTCAAGAAATAACTTGCCCCTTGTAACTGATCGAACAAATCGTCGATCCTGGGCAAAGGATATCTATTCTTTATCGTGACCTTATTAAGCTCACGATAGTCGATGCACAAACGCATCGATCCATCCTTCTTCTTGACAAACAGGACTGGCGCTCCCCAAGGAGACGAACTAGGTTTAATGAAACCTTTGGCTAGCAATTTGTCTAGTTGTGTCCTCAGTTCCTTCATTTCTGTGGGCGCCAACTGTCACGGCCCCCGACCCGGTTTGACCCGTTTTAGGAGCCGCGGGACAGAAATCCTGCGGTATGTAATTAATTGAGTTTGACAGCGGAAGTTTTCATCAGGATCTTTTAAAATAAAAATATTTCCCGATTATTTTATTTCACAATTCGGGATAAAACCCGATAATTTACAATAGTTTGATTTCACGAAGAAATCTTTTATTTTACAAAACATGTTTCTTTATTTTATACTGAGCCACTTCCTTGAGCTTGTAGTGCTATATGGCACTTTTCCTAGATCATAACAGATCACCTGAAACATGTTTGAAAAAGGTTTTGTCAGCGGGAAATACTGAGTGAATCATTCTATTTTGCATAATGATACATGGTTATCAATTACAGCATAAGAGCGATTACAATGGCTTCTATCTTATTTTTATCTGGCTTTCTGTCACAATGGTGACATGTCACAATGGTGACGATGGTCATACCACTATTTAGATCAATGAACCTAAATAGTGATGATTATCCCTGTAGGTCAATGAACCTAACAGTGATTATCCCGAGTAGGTCAATGAACCTAACTGGGAGAAAATTAGTAATTCAAGATATCCACGACTTAGTCCCTGTAATTCTAACCTTGAAAATAATTTGGAGTATTGTAAAACAGTTGATAAAAAGAGAATGACTCACATTGCAGATTTATACGGGCAGAGTTTGGCCTACTGATTTAGCCTTTTATCCTAAATTTAATAACAGGCACACAATTCGGGGTTAGTAATCAATCTAGCATTTACGATAACTCACGAGATCAACCATCACAACGAGTGACAAAGTGCTATGCTTTAAACATCTGTCGAATTAACGACTAATGACAAAGCATCACCCTAATGTGGGCAGCACTTAAACACCCATTGAGTACATTGATCAATCGGAAAATGAATCGTAGCAGCGATTGTGCTAATACCCTGATTGCGGTGTCGATTTAGTGCCTGTGTGTGTTAATTGGAGTATACAGAATTTATCTCGGAGCATAGAACGAATTTCTTCGTCGAACATACGCAGAATTTCAAGTGCCAACCCCTGCTATTTATACACAAATTTGGCTTAGCTTACGGACCGTAACAATTAATCCTTACGGTCCGTAAGGGTCTTGAAACTTGCATAGGGTGGCCACGTGTGGGACTAGCTCGGCTGAGTCAATGAATTTCATTAATTCGTTTTTGACAGCACATTATGTAGATAACCGTTAACTAGGAAATACCCCCCCTGAGTTTTAGGGCCCTGATCCTGATTCTGATTGTTCTGAAAATTTTAGGGTTTGCGCAGAATCACTTGGGTGTCTCAATTAGGGTTTCCTTTTGGTCAAATTAATTTAATAATTATGACTTTTGATGAGAGTTGTTACACCAACCTATAAGGTGCTCTTGCAACTGGTGCTGCTTCGGGGATGATGTCAATTCTGAATTCCACTTGCCTATCTGGTGGTAACCCAGGTAGCTCTTCAGGAAAAACTTCAGGATATTCAGAAATGACGGGAATGTCTTCTATCTTCGGTTTAGGCTCATCAATAATCACTTGTGCCATGTAGATGACACAACCCTTCTTTAGACACTTTGAAGCCTTAAGCATAGTCACTTGCTCAGGCAACCCATACTGGGTATCTCCCCGAATGGTAAGTGATTCACCAGACAGAGTCTTAATCATCACTTGCTTTCTGTTGCAGACGATTTGGGCCTGGTTATGAGATAACCAGTCCATACCCAAAACTATGTCAAAACCGGCCAACTTAAAGGGAAGTAGAGACAGAGGAAAATAGTGGTTCTTAATGGATATGAAACATCCATCTAAAATAGTAGAGACGGTTTCTAGTGTGCCATCTGCTAACTCCACTTCATAATTCACACTTAAGGTTTTGACAGGTAATTTCAACAATTCACAAAACTTATTATCTACGAAAGACTTATCAGCGCCTGAATCAAACAGTACTCTTGCATAGATATCATTTACAAGGAAAGTACCTGTTATCACATTGTCATCCTGGACTGCTTCCTTTGCGTCCATTCTGAAGACTCTCGCATTGGTCTTCTTGGCCTCTTCAGGCTTCTTGGCGTATTTAGGGCAGTTGGTCTTAATGTGCCCCTTTTCATTGCAACGGTAGCACGTTACGTCTTTCAGCTTCTTGCAATCCAAGGTTTTGTGATCCGTGGACTTGCATATTCCACATGCATAGGTTTTTGACTGAGTCTGCGAGTTCGACTCGAGTCTGCATTTTCCATAGTGCTGTTTCTTGCAAATTTTGCATTTGGGCTTCTCACCAGACTGGTGCCCATCTTTCCTTGATTCAGATCCCTTCTTGTTGTCACCGTTCCCACGGTGCTTCTTGTTCGACCTCCGTGAATTATCATCTTCACGTTTTCTCTTCTCAGCATCTTTGTTCCTCAGCGATCTTTGCCTGACCGCATCCAAAGTAAGAGACAAAGATATGTCAGCTACTGATCTGAAAGTAGCTGGCCGGGAGGCCTTTACGCTTGCCTTTATTTCCGGGGCTAAACCACCGATAAAACGAGCTATTCTTTTTGGTTCCGGGGTTACCAGATACGGAACCAACCGGGACATTGTGTTGAAGCTCGTGAGGTAAGCTTGACAGTCAAGGTTTGTCATCACCAGTGATAGAAAATCAGACTCTATCTTCTCCACCTCATGCTGAGGGCAGTAATTTTCCCTGATAAGGGCAACAAATTGATCCCATGACATGTTGTACAATGGGATTTTCCCGGTGGCTTGAATCAGTGATCTCCACCAGGCTAAGGCTTCCCCCTTAAATGATTGCGACACAAACTTGACAATATCCCTCTCAGCGCACCCGCTGATATCCACTACCGTGTCCATCTCATCTAACCACGTCATGCAGTCAATGGCTCCCTTTTCCCCATTAAAATCCCTGGGTTTGCAAGATACAAAGTATTTATAGGAGCAACCCTTAGTACGGGGCTCTTGATTTAGTACAACCTGTTGAGATGGGGCACTGTGGTGGTTTGAGGAGAGTCGATCATCATTTTTCTTGGGTTCTTCCTTCTTGGGAGGAGGCTTGCTATGAGCCTCAGAATGAGTTTTCGGCTTTGAGTGCGGTGCAGATTGGGTCCTACTTCGAGTCCCACTATAATCTTCATACTGCCGCTCTAAGGCCTGTGTAACAGCGCCGTCTACTAACGCTTTCAACTCAGCACCCGTCAAAATAATTCGGGCGTTATCATTATTATCCACTGGATGGCTATTAATTTCGTCCGAGTTAGCCATTTTAATTGAACTGTTGCAGAAAACAAGGACAATAGTTTATTTGGGAGTTTATTATGGAATTGCCCCTTAGGGGAATTCATTAACCATGGTAATAGAGACCATATTTGGTTAATTTATTAATCATATTTATTTAGGATTTTAATATAACTTATCCTAATTATAAAACAATAATAGTTTTATTAATAGCACAAAAGGCCTAGTCACATGGACAATTTAAATTATAAGCCATGATTTCAGAGAATCAAGGCATGAAGGTTTGAACATAGTTCATTACCTTTTTCTGACAGGGAGTCATAGCTACCACTGTCTTTTGGCTCATATGGAAATGAGCAGGGCCCGTAGGCACCATATTACCACGTGTGGTCAAAATATGATCATCTTAATTGATGATTTAACCCGTGATTCAGAGATCATTTATTTGGGTTTGGAATCTTTGAAAAGATCCTTATATAATAATAACGTGTGTGATTTCAAATGAATCACATCTGCTAGGAGTGTTAACATGTTTTCAGATGTTAAGTGGGATTTGAATCTTTTAAACAGGTCTTACCATCTTGGCCCGGTCTTTTAATTGACCCGAAGGCTAGGTTTCACTCTTAAGATTCTTAGTTAATATTTAAATAGGCAGATATATTTTTAAAAGGAATGATTGTGATTTATTTATTTCATATATAATTTATTCATGCTCATAATGGCAAAAATGAAATTTATAAATTAAACATTCCATTAATTGTAAATAGGTTACACGTTGCCCTAAACGGGTCTTTTAAACAAACAAGTTACCCACGCAGGGGTCAAGCAACATACATACCCACACAGGGGTCAAACTAGAATAATAGTCCACGCAGGGACTTAAACATACAATATACCCTCGTAGGGGTTTACAGAAAGATAAACCCTCGCAGGGGTCAAAACAAACAACATACATACCCACACAGGGGCTAATACTGCAAGTCATGCCCACGCAGGGGCTCAACTGATACAAGGAGAATACAACAACAGTGGAAGGATTCAGTGGTCCTTCTTGCTCTTCCCTTTTATTAGGCTTGTCAATCCTTGGAAGAAGGTCTGTCGCTCTCTGCGTTCCCTGTGAAAGTCTCGCTCTACCTGGTCCAACCTGTGCTGCATTTCTTCACGCTCTGGTGGGGAGAACCTTGGCGGCTGTGATTGTTGCCGGATAATAGGTCTAGGAGGTAATTGGCCGCCACCATGTAAGGGTCGGCTTCAGCGTAACCGTAGTTGTTGTGAACCGGCGGCTCAAACGGATTGTATGCCATTGAACCCGTGTATGCTGGAATTGGGTTATCAAAACCCATCGGTGGTGGCTGTGGTGCAGCTGGGTTAGAAGGTCCACCCATCTGTGGGTCTTCTTGAAGTGGCGGATAGTGACTGCCACTTGATTTTCGAGGAGAGCTAAAGTGAAAGTCTCCTGCTCGTGAAGACATACGTGCACCGGTTCTCCTACGCCTCGGCGGTTGCGGAGGTGCCAGCTGCACTGGCGGCGGTGGAGGCGGTGGCGTGACTGCCACAAATCTTGAATCCACAGAGGGATCCTGTTGATGCTGCTGCTGCTGCTGAGGCGGTGAATGGCGAGGAGGTGTAAAATACCATTCATGCCGGTTAAACATAGCTTGGAAGCTGTCCGGACCACCGTAGGGTGATCCATGGAAAGAAGATCCATCCGAGATCTCTATGGGATGGTTCGGTGTACCGCTTGCTGGCTAGACGGGATCCGTGTCCTCGTCCATATCCTCCGCATTATCTCCCGAGAAGTGATCCTCCGGTCCCAATGGGTTAAAACCCACGGGTTCTGGTATGTAGTTTGCCGGATTAAACCGGCCCCGAAAAACTGGTGTAGGGTCACCAAAGGAGTTGTGCGATAAAGATCGCTGTAAAGGTATGTAGGAGGGTTGCGGGTTACTGGGCTCATACTCTGGCTGTGGTCCATAAGGGTTATGAATGGGAGGTGTTGAACTGTGTGAGACCGACCGTCTAGCCGGCTCAAAGAGGTTCCTTCGGTTCTGTCGAGGATCGTCAGTCTCGGTGGCGGATGGAGCCCGCATGTGCGATGGTCCAGCCTCGTGGTCATTGGGGGTGGTGATCGGCCCCTTTCCTCGTCCTCTTCTTCTAAAGAATCTTGGCGGCATTTTCAGTCCTGTCAATACAACATAAGATAACGACAAGAAATATATATAAAATAAAGGACAAAACAAAACCAAACAAAGTGGAATTTGTCCTATGTTATATGTCTAGACTCGAAAGTTTAGAAATGTGCAATTGTGTCATTGAGATTAAACACAAAAGGCTAGTGTTTAATTCACTCAATGTTGGCTCTGATACCAACCTGTCACACCCCGATTTCCACGTGTCACCGGTGGGCCCGGTGGGGAGTATCGTGACGTGGTTGGCAACATAATAGTCAAACAACACAATATTTAATATGCACAGCGGAAGCAATTTAAAAGATATTATATCAACCGAATTTAATATTGTAATATCAAATGTCACAATATTCGGAAGTTTATCCACAGAAGGATCGAAAATAAAATGGAAACAATAGTTCAACAGACTTCAGGCATCTTAAGCTTGCAAGACTCTTTATTGATGCTAAGGAGACAATCCAGCCAATTACGTTTAGTACCTGCATTTAATCTTTTTGGGAAAATACGTCAGTTTACACTGGTAAATACAATCAACTGACTAAGTTTGGAAAATGATTTAAAATTGGTTTGGATGCACATGGCATAAACATTTTATAACTTGGGAGAATTATTTAATATTATAATCTCGTGAACGAATTACATGTTCCTTATGTGTTCAGTAGCCCGGATCTTGTCCGGGTTAAAGATCAATAGACACACCACATTATTCTTTTGTGCACTGACGGGTGTACGCCTACACCCCGCGCTTAAGTCGTGGCCATTTCGTAAAATGATGCCAGGGATATCCGGGACATGGTCATTAACCCCCCAAAGGCTTTAAGTAAACAAAACTGTTTAAACGAGCCGATCAAATTATTCAATTAACCACCCAACGATGGAAGATTTGATGCTCGATCAAGCGATATGCTATATACCGTAACCCAAGCTCGTATAGGGAAAATAAGTTAAAAGTATTTACCTGAGCAATGTAATAATCACAATAAGAAAAATGCAAGTAGCTTTTACTGGTCCTCCTAATCTGGAACGAAGGTTTTATAATAACCTATTAGAATCCTAACGGGTCTTTAATTAAGCTTAAGCTTAGACCGGTTAGTTTCAAAGATACGGTTCGTACGCACGATTAAGCGAAGACCGGATAGAATGTGATTTAGACCCGACAAGTTCGGATACTTGCTTAATATGGGTATTTTATACACATTCTGGATTTTGAGATAAAACCGATAAGGTTTGACCCGTCTCGGCTAATTTATGTAAACTTGTTACATAAACCGAACCGAACGCGTAATAAGCGTGACGGGTATTCATGAGAGCCATATACAGGTTTCCTAAGTTAATTATGCCTCAAATATGTTGTGACATCAGTAAGATATCTTTCATTATGCCCGAAACGTATTTAAACACAACTAGGCCCCGTAGGGGTAGTTTGGTCATTTAAAAGGTTATAAAAGAGTTTAAGTATTTACCTGAGTTACAGGTCTGATATAATCAGCAAAAATACTTATTTTACTAAGTTATAACAGTAGGGTAAAGTATATATGTGAAATTTATCAATTATAACCAAACTATGCACCGTAGGGGCATTTTGGTAATTTCACATAAGCCGTAAAGCTCAAAACTGAAGTCTGAGTTAAACAACTTTTGCTTACTGTTAAAATGTTATATAATTTAACTAAAACATCAGTAGGTATCACCCTTTGTATGTTTAAAGATAATCTTAGTACATACTATGCGCTAAAAACGCTTAATAAGGCGATTAGGAGCCGTTTACGGGTTTGATACATAAAGCTGATATTTTTATTATTCCAAAAGGCCTAAAATAATTTATTTATCATATCTAATCAGTATCAAAAGGTTTGGAGTCGTTTAGATATGTAAATCTCATTTTATAGCCCGTAAGGGCAAAACCGACAATTACCGGATTAAGCCTACGACTATAAGTTATGCTCAGCCTAAAATTAATTAAAAATATTCAAAAATCCCAAAATAATATATTACACCAGTGGGTATTAAGTTTGATATCAAAAAGTATGTTTAACTAGGCTATATGATAATTACGCCGTTTAATTAACATAAAGATTTCAATTTACGCTAATGAGCATAACTCTTAATCTACACCACAAATTGATCTCAAATTTTGGGTGCAAGTTTATATATCAGGAACTAATGTTTCTACTCTTTTACATTTTCAAAAATCATGTTTTAAGGTGAAAAGGGCATAATGGTCAACATATGAGCAATTAACGGAATCATGCATATTAGTTGGTTAACTAATGAACCATGGTGTATAATCACAGAGGGTTATACTAGCATGTTACCTGGTCCAAATAAAGCTCTAAGGCATTTCTAAAACTATCCAACGCAAGTCCCCATTTGAATCAAATCTTGTTCGCATGCTTACCAGCGAGATCGAATTCGACTCAGAATACGCCCCTCCCCATCAGGCAAGTTAACTTTTACATCCTCCTAATACACAAGTCAGCTTTGATAGTTTATGGTGTATAAGAAAGGACAACCTTTTCTTCTGCTGTCATGATTACCAAACAGAAAATCCCCATGATTATGTTTTCGGGTGTCTAGTACAATGGCTTAAAATGTTATGTTAATCACACTTTCTTATTCTCAATTATCCTGCCTGCTGACTACTGTTTACGATTGCAAATTGTAAAACTAAGGAAGGGGGTACAGTTCTTGTTGCAGCAAACTTACCACACCAATCTTCTCAACTCAAAATGCCAAATAGGCTAAGGCTACTATTACTTTGCAAGAATGAGACATATTATGGGGGTTAGCTTATTTTGGAGTAACTTATGACTTATAAGTTGTTTTTGTAGTGTTTGAATTAACTTATTTAAGAGGGTTTTGTGTGTTGAGAAGGTATTTAAGAGGGTTAACTAATGAACCATGGTGTATAATCACAGAGGGTTATACTAGCATGTTACCTGGTCCAAATAAAGCTCTAAGTCATTTCTAAAACATGCTTAAACGGGTCAGAACTGAAAGTCAAAGTGAAAGTCAAACTATGTGACTTTCGGTTCCGAACCGGGTCAAAACAGTAAATTGTCGGGTTGAACATGTTTAGACATGTTCTTACTCTAATTACTAAGTTATATTAATGATCAAACAGGTTGTATATGTTCTACATTGCTAATTATGCATAATTTAGAATTTAAGTATCCTGTTGACTTTTTATTAACAAGTTTGACCCGACTTTTGACCTAGTTAGAGTGGTAATCAGGGGGAACCCTTTTGAGGGTTTATTACCCACATAATTACCAACTTATAACTAATTTTGATTCGACTAATCACTGGACCATTAGTGATTAATCTTAAAGTCAACCGTTAATTACGACGGTTTGACTTTTAAGCTATAACTAAGCTAAAACTTAATTTAGAAAGGATTAGCAAACTTACTGAAGTCCTAAGCTTGATTAGTGATCACTTGAGAGAAGACTTGAGCTCCAGAATGATCAGGAATGCAAGAATGAATGTGTGAAGAACTTGTTGCAACTTAGTGCTTTATATAGTGATTTAATCACCACAATTTGTTGACACACAAGTCTATCACTGACCATAACTCACTAACAAGTGTCCCTAGATGTTTAGGGGGTGCCTAGGGGTCGTCCAAGATGAGGAAATTCGGTTAAAGTCGAGCAGAAATGCAAAAGGCAGGCAAAACCCAAAGTTTTCGGAGCTGGTAGTCCCTAGCGTGACGCGAATGACCCCCCCCCCCCCTGGGGCTTCGCGTGGCGCGAGGCCCTTCTGATCAGATCTTCAATTTTTGATTTTTTATGAAATGGTCCTTGGCTCTTCAAACTTTGTTTAGACTTCCTTTCTTGCAATATGAACCCTCCAAATTGATGTTTAAGGGCTTGAAGACATATACCCATTTTGTTAAGTCCCCGGTTAACTTAATTGTTACCCTAAAAGTCCTAACTTTCAACGTTAACGCTTTAACCCTTCGAACACGAATTTGATCATAACTTTCTCATATGATAACGAAACTTTACGAAATTTATATCGTGCATTCTAGTGAGCATAATTAACAGTTACAAAGCTTCGGGTTTGTCAAAAGGCCACTCAGAGGTATAACTTAAACATGTTGACACATTTAACCCCTGTAGTTTGTAATCTCTCACTTTTAGCTTCGCTTGATCCATGATTTATTCGTTTGATGTTATAAACATCATGTAGGGTTAATGTACAATATATTTATTCACTGTTGACATTTAGAATACGTATATTCACATACTTTCCATGATTGTCAACTTTAGTCCTTTCAGAACATTCTTTCACACGTTCAAACATATGACACGTGTCAACACATTATAGGACGTGAATTTTCGAGGTGTTACAATGAAGATGATGATGATATTGATGATACTCCTCTACCAAAACTTAGAAGTTGGGTGATGCATGAGGAAGAAGGAACGCTTGAAGTGACTTATAAAAACGGGGTGCAATATATATTTCCAATGGAAGAAATGTTGAAGACAGGGTTGCTATCTATCATTGAACAACTCTGTGATTTAGCACCTTCAAACGATCCAAAATCCAAGGATGCAGTGATATTCAAGAATAGGCTACAGCAAAGAAGAGACGAGCTAATGGCGCTATACGCAAATCTAAAATTTGATGACGATGAATCTGAAGAAACTGATGAACAAAGCGATGGGTACATCTCTAATGTAATCCCACCCACGGAAGACTATTAGTTTATTTTGATTTCGTATTATTGTAATTTTATAAAATATTAATCTATGGTAATCAATTATTAACAAAAAGACCCAAAACGCCAAAAAATGACAGGAAAAAGCCATAACGCCAAAAAAATTAACTATGTGACACAAAAAGAATTAATTCAACGAGAAGAAATCTGAGAAAAACAGTAAAACGCCAAGTAATTAATGATTCTAGATAACGTCAAAATTATCTTGCACGCAAAAAATAAAGCAGCATGTTAAACGCGAAAATCGGGAAAGGAGAAGAATACTAAAAAGACAAAAAAACCCCTCGGACCTTGATCATGTCCCGCGCCACGTGTTGGGCCAGGATGCGTTCTTACCGTTCTCACACTTTTGGGCATTTTCTCCTGATCCCGTTTCTTATATATATAGTGTGAGGTTCATTGGGGAACACTAGAAAAGTAGGGAACAGTGGGGAACTGACTCAAACGAACTCCGATTGGACTTATTCCAGCGGCGTTGGAACCGGCTCGTCGAACCCTAACTACGATCTCTTAACCCTAAACCTTAAATCATAACCCCTAAACCCTAAATATATTAGGGTTTGACTTTTAGGGTTTAGCTTTAGGTTTAGCCTTTAGGGTTTATAGTTTAGATTTTACGGTTTAGCTTAGGTTTTAGCCTTATTTTTTAACTTTAGGGTTTGGAGTTTAGGAGTTAGAATTTAGGATTTAGGGTTAAGAGATCGTAGTTAGGGTTCGACGAGCCGGTTCCAACGCCGCTGGAATGAGTCCAATCGGAGTTCGTTTGAGTTGGTTCCCCGCTGTTCCCCACTTTTTTAGTGTTCCCCAATAAACCTTCCCCTATATATATATATATATATATATATATATATTAACAATTACATAAAATCCATGTCTTGAATATGATTTATATACTTGGGCATAAACTACTAAGGTGGTGTTTGTTTTTTCAAATGTAAAATGTCTGCAGTCTGCGAACCACATCTGCAAATGTCTGCACGAGAAGAGGTGGACCAAATGTCTGCAGAGTGTAATAAAAAGAGTGTTTCATTATCTCACATCTTTTTAAAACCCACAACATCTGCAAACTATCTTCCTTTCCAAAACCCTAATTCCTTCAAACACATCTCCACCCAACCCACCACCGTATCTCCACCACCCACCACCGTATCTCCACCACAGCCCCTCACAAAACCCCAACTCAAAACCCTAATCCTCTCCCACTACAACCAAATCTGAAATCGACGGTAGCAAACCTGAAATCGATGGTGTGTCGGGTGGAGGAAATGGGTGGAGGAGGTGCCGCAGGTGGAGGTCGATGGTGGAGGTCGACGGTGGAGGTCGACGGTGCAGCAGGTGGAGGTCGACGGTGTGTTGGGTGGAGGAGATGGGGGTGTCGGCTGGAGAAGGTGAGACGGCGGAGGCAGCAGGGGTCGACGGTGGGTGGCGGACGGTCAGCTGGAGGAGATGGGGTGGAGGAGAAGGGGTGAAGAGATGCTAGGGTTTTGTTGAGTAGAAGACGTCTGCAGACCTATGAAGACATCGATCCATGTCTGCACCAAGAAGATGTCTCGCAGACCTTTTTTAATGAAAGGTCTTCGAGAAAACAAACTGTCTTCGGAGGCAAATGTCTACGCGTGGTCTGCGCAACGCAGACATAAGAGGTCCTGAACACCTTTTCAGGAAAAACAAACACCACCTAACTGTTACATGCATTTTTTTCGTTGTTGACCTTAATATATAACTCAAAAGTCTGATTACACAACTCCACAATTACTTGTAAAGAAAATAAAACTGTTCGAGTATATCTAAAGATTTTTATTTCAACAATATTCGGGGTATTTGACATTAGAAATATTAATAAAATAACTAGACGGTTCAGATAATATATTACAAAGGAAGTCACGTGGATCTAATTTAAAAAGTTTATTATTAAGTATCCGGACATAATTTATTATAAAAATTTGTATATTTCTATACTTCACGTCCGGACCAATAGTCAATAGACAAGCGCGGGGTTTTACCCATGATGCCCGGGTTCGATCCCCACTTGAGGCGGTTTATTCCCCTCTGTGGCGGCTCTCAACTCGTCAAGCCCTACGATGGGCGAGGCACCTGTGGGGTTTTTCCTTTGGACGCCGGTCACACTCTGATGCCAGCTGGGGCACGGTTAAGACACTCACGTCTGGCCGGAGTGGGGCGACGGGCCTCCCCAATGAGGGGGGGGTGTGGGGTGTCTCACACCCAAAAAATTGTGACACCTTGCCGTTCAAAAAAAAAAAAATAGACAAGCGAGGGGAAGATTCAAATTCAACCCCATCATAAAAATACATAAATATTTTCAAGTGAAATGACAATATTGGCCTTTTTAATCAAATAGTTTATAACATTTGTATTTACCCATTATTTTAAGAGGAAAAATAAAAGCAAAATCCCTTAAAACTAAAGCAATTTCACATTTTCACATATACTTTTAAAATCTAATAATAGTTAAATATTTGTTTAAGAGTGAATTTCAAGGATTGTTCTTTATTTTTATACCCATTTTTAGGCGTTGTCTTTTATGCTCAAAATTGATGAGTTTTGTCCTTTATATTTTCATATCATACACGTTTTGTCCTTTAAGCCTAACCCAATTAGTTTTTTCAGTTAAATTTGGTCATATGCTTTACACATGAGGGCATTTTTGTCAATTCAAAGGTAAGTTCAACGGTAGATTTACAGCTCAAAGCTTTTGCAACCTTTGAATTGACAAAAATTTTACTGAAAAAACTAACTGGGTTAGGCCTAAAGGACAAAACGTGTATGATATGAAAACATAAAGGACAAAACTCGTCAATTTTGAACATAAAGGATAGCGCCTGAAAATGAGTATAAAGATAAAAGATAATCCTTGAAATTCACTCTTTGTTTAATATATAGTATCAAATATCAATTCTGAGCACTTTACCCATAAAACACAATTAATGATAACATCATGTAGTAATCACATCATATCATACAGTTAAACAGTTAAGGTATTATACAAAAAAAAATACAATTAATAATATAGTCATCGTATGATTCTGCTTTTCTCTTTACAGTTTAAAATTTAAACTCTAATAACCTAAATTCTTATATAATTAAAGGGTATTTATATCAAAAGTACAAAAATAAGTTAACTTGATATTACAATTTCTTTTGTTAGATTAATATAATAATATTTATATTTTAAAAATTATATAAAATCCTACAACTCTATTTTAATATATGACGTCATCTTATTACAAAATTAAACGGCCATTTTTTTAATTTAAAATGAAAACTCAAAATACAATTTGAGGGGGAAACACTTGGATCCAATCAGAGTGGCACGAAATCCAGTGTGCCGATTTATACATTCAAGAAAATCCAGACCCTTGATCCAAAATTGCCTACACAATCACTTGGTTTTCCAAATTTTTAATCTTTTTTTTTTTTTTTTTTTTGTCAAGATTCAAATTAGGTGAACATTGCAGCAGCTAAAGGTTTCAAAATTTCAAACCCACAAAGGTATGATATGAAATTCGATATCTTTTTTTTTTCTTTTGTCTGTGAAGCTGAATGCTTCTTGTTATCTTTATAGATTGGTTCTTGAAATTAACTTTTAGGGTTTAATTGGTTCTTGATTCTTTTATTTTTTATTTTTTTTATGTTTTGGGATAAAGTTCTGGTTTTCTAGTTGAAAGAATTGGGTACTAGTGGATTAGATGTGATTGTGGTGAAACTTTTGATTTATTAATTGAATTGTTATTTTGATTGATGTATGGTTAATGGTTGTGGATGTGTTTTGGTTGGGCCTACCTACAAACACTTTTTTGTTCATCTTTTTGAAGTTTATAGATAATCAGTGGGATATGTATGATTAATTGATTATAAAGTGTGTATCATTACAACAGTTGACTTAATCTTTTAGCCTAATTAGTATGAAATGATTAAGATACAGGACATATATATATAAATAACTATCAACGTTATGAATTTACATCGAGATGGATGGTAAACGGGCAACAAGGTGCTCCGCTACCCCTTTTTGAATAGCAAAACTAAGTCTTTTAAAAATTATGTTCAAAGATTTCAGGGTCATAACATTAATATACAGGACTGTTTGTGTCTAAAGGGGTTGAAGGTATTTGATAATCGGTCTGCTATGTATGGTTCAGACTATTTGTTTCGCGAGCAGATGTCTGAATGGTTCAGACATTTGCCTTTGAATGGTTAAGTATTATACTGAGTCTGAATGGTTAAGACCTCTTATCTGAACGTTTGCCTCTGAACGGTTAAGCATTATATTGGCTCTTAATGGTTCAGACCTCTTACTAGTTCAACATTTAATGGTTACGACATCTTACTGGTTCTGCAATTAACCATTTAGAAGTTGCCAAACAGCCCCTTAGTATGAACTGATTAAGATACAGGACCGTTTGTGTCTAAATGGGTTGAAGGTTATTGATAATCAGTCTGCTATGTATGGTTATAAAATGTATTTTGAACCATTAAAGATATAGGACCTGTTTGTATCTAAAGGCTTTTAAGTTTATTGATAACCAGTTTGCTATGTAGTTTATAAAATGTATATCGCTACAGCAACAATCTAAACTCTCTTTTATTACACTTGAATACTTTCTTGATGCTCCTCAGTCTGTTTGGGCGCCTGACCCGTTTGACGTGTTTCATTGTATTTAAATCTTTTAGCTTAATACATTTGAACAGTTAAAGATATAAGCAGATTAGTATGCAGAATAATAAAACAGGTTGTTTCATTGTTGTCTGTTTTCCTTTGCAGTTTATCAAATGGGAAGAAGTTTAAGCCCTATGCTTAAGCAAGAACTGGAGAATCTCGATAAAGACGCTGATAGTCGGAAATCAGCCATGAAAGCAATAAAATCATATGTCAAAGATTTAGATTCAAAGGCAATCCCAATCTTTCTCGCTCAAGTTTCCGAGACTAAAGAAACCGGATTAACATCAGGCGAATACACAATCTCATTATACGAAGTTCTTGCACGTGTTCATGGCACAAAAATCGTGCCCCAAATTGACAATATCATGTCCACCATCATCAAAAACTTGACATCGAGTGTAGCCTCTTTCGCTCTTCATCAAGCTTGCTCGAAGGTGGTCCCCGCTATTGCTAGATACGCGATGGACCCTATGACCCCTGATGACAAGAAAACGCGAATTATTCACTCTCTTTGTAAACCCCTTTCGGATTCTCTTTTATCTACCCATGAGAATTTATCATCCGGTGCAGCCCGGTGTTTAAAGGCTCTTGTGGACTCGGATAACTGGCGGTTTGCTTCGAGTCAAATGGTCAACGAGGTGTGTCAAAGAGTTGTCGGGGCTTTAGAGAAACCCATGATGACAAGTTCACATATGGGGTTAGTTATGTCTCTAGCAAAACATAACGGTTTAGTAGTCGAGGCATATGCAAGGCTGTTAGTTTTATCTGGTATCAAGATCTTGAATATGTCGTTTTCAGATGGGATTTCACAGAAACGATTGATGACTATTCAAATGATTAATTTTCTAATGAAAAGTTTGGATTATAAATGTATAATCTCAGAACTTAGTTTAATAATCGAGGAAATGAAAAAATGTGACGATGATCAAATGGCGTATGTTAAAGGAGCCGCCTTTGAAGCAACACAAACCGCCAGAAGAATTTTAACAGAAAAGGGGTCAAAATATGAGAACAGAAGCGGTCAAAGGGGTCTCACTGCATCGCATGAATCAAAAACCATGGGTTCCTTTGATGGGTATAGTTCTATCGTCGATTCACCGTATTCAGTTAGTGTTTTATCTCAAGAAGGCTCTGACAGAAGTGTAAACCGAAAACTTTGGAGGTATGAAAATGATGGTGAGGATGTTTCGTTCAGAAACAAATTATTTTCGGGTGAGAATTCTACTCCTAGAAGCGTAATCGAAAACTCTGAGCGTAAAAGTGATTACGCAAATGAATATTCTGAAGATCAAGGCGAGTATGCAAACGGGTTTTCAGGATTCTCGCAGAAAAGTGGTTCAAGAAGTCAAACTCCTAGTCCTCAGGTAAATTAAATCAATTTACAATGTTCTTTTTATAACTATATTAATCCGTTTATTTTATGCATCTAAATATTGTTGCAGAGATCTGGATTGTATATAAATCTCGACAATGTAAAGAATTTTACGACTCCAAAAACGCTTGTGAAGTCTTTTCAAGCTTCAAATGCTGTACATGCTGACTTCTCAGAGAACCAAAGTCAAAGAGTCGAAAGCCCGCAAAGTCAAAGTTCCAAAAGCCCCTTGTTGGGCAAATTTGATCTGAACTCAACATCAAAGTATGATCAAAACGGGATCTTGTGTGATCTTAGTGACGGGTTCACTCATGATGATGAACAGTTTTATGATACTTCGGAATCAGTGTCTTCAACTGAAGACATTTGCCAAAGACTTGATCCTGAAACTAAAGCAAGAAGTCGGTTTTCTGGTTCGAGAATTCTTTGTGGTTTCATTGTTGTGTTTGCAATCATTGTATGTTTCTTGTTGGTGGGAGATGCAGATGAAGGTCACAATCTTGTTCCTACTTGATTTTGGTCTTTGTTGTAGTGTGGTTGAAAGTCAAAATCTGAATGTTGACTTTGTATCATTGAGAGACATGAATTTGAACTTTATTAGTTGGTATGTGTTGTTTTTTTACAAAGGTGATCTATTGTGTTATTTATTTGGATGCAAGTTTAGCTTGGTACATAATTTCATAGAAGTTATTGACTAATGGTGAACTATGGACCTATGGGGGTAAAACTGTAAATGAACTCGAGCCCAAGGCGTTTCGGCGGGACCATTAAACCCAACAAAAGAGATGTAAAAAGGTTAAAGCGCGTACGTTGTGCAATGTTAACTTGCTAAATTTAGACCGACATGTAAAACATTGTCCCGTGGAAAAGAAAAACTTAGTTGAAGCTATAACAAAACTCATGTAAAAAATACATAGAATAATTATTATAATAAAATTATTTAGCAAGTAATAAAAAAATAAACAAAGAAAATTAAATGTTTGTTTCTAAATTTTAGGGGCAACGATTTAACTTTTATTTAACCTTTTATAGTCAACTTGACAAAAAAAAAAAAAAAGCAAAAACTTAAAGGGACATTGGTGTAAGTTTTGCGTGGGCATTTTGAAATAAAAAAAAAACTTTACTTTAAATAATGGAATAATTATTCCATACACGTGCGGGAATTTGGTCGATATTGATTTGGTTCGTTAAAATACTGACACTCGCTATAGCAACCAAAAGAGAAAAGCCAAATGCGCAAAAGGACTGAAATCAAGGCGTTGATTTATATCGAGACATAAATAAAAATAAGCAAGTCGCAATGGAAAACTCGTAATAAAATAATACATTTGTGTTTCGATCAGTTGTACATTATTATTCGTAACTCAGTTGTAAGGAAAAATTATACAAGTAAATATGCTTATTTAGGATCACGAAACAAACCAAGACCAAAGCTCATCCAGTCATACTCAAGCTCGTTTAAGCTCAACTTGATATGAGCTTTTACTCTTTTAGCTAGAGCAAGTTCGAAATTATTCGTTGTAAAGTTTAGGGGTGTAAGCAAACCAAGACGTTCGTTAGTTACTCGAGATCAGCTCGCTCAAAGCTTGATTCTAGCAAAGCTTATTTTTGGGATCATTTAATAACAAGCTTGAGCCCCGGTTTGACTATGATCACGAGCCTATTGTTTATATAGTTTATTTGATACATTATTATTTACATAATAGTTAATATTATATATAAATTTATGATAAAACTAATGATATAATATATATTATGTACAATAAAAAGTAGTATTTATAAACAGATATAAAAAAAATTAAAATTATATTAATATAATACTAAATGTATAAAAAATGAGTTGAGCTCGAGCTTTCTTGAGTTAAATCAATGGGCTTAAGCTTGAGCTTAGACCAGGTAACGATCGGCTTGATTAAAAAAAAAAAAAAAAACTTGCAAGGCATACACACGTTAAAAGAATTCTGCAGTTGAACCACAGGAATTCTTGATTATGTGATCATAAAATTAAAAGTTGGCAACGGCCCAGAAGGCATAAGTCCATGGATTGTAGCCACAAAGTTTCCTAAAGTAACTCAAATTCACCATAACACATACTTGAATATTTCATAACCTGCTTTCGAAAAAAACATTCCGAAAACTGTTGGAAATAGGTTAAAACATAAACAAATCAAAGTCAAGAATCCCAGTTCATGTAAAACATAAAAAAAAAAAACAACTTGAAACAACAGGCATTGTCCGTAAAAGCCCTCCATCGTTTTATTTGAGTCGCTTCATGCCAAGTTTCTTAGGCTTCCCAACCTCTAAGAACCGTAGCTCTTGCAACGCGATTAAGTCCCAATGTAAATGCCCCCATACGTAGATCACAGTTGTGAGTTTTACACATTTCTTTCACATCTTTGAAACCTTGGTGAATGTATTTCTTTAGTTCTGCGTTAACCTTTTCTTCATCCCACATAAACCCTTGAATGTTCTGTATCATTAAACAAGTAACAAACAAATGTTCAAAATCAAGTAGATTTGTGAAAATAGGCTGGTCGACCCACAAAACACTTTTTTGGCCCATCTTATTTGAGTTTATACATAATGAATTTGGTCTGAAATACCTGAACCCATTCAAAGTAACTGACTGTTACCCCTCCTGAATTTGCAAATATGTCAGGGAGAATGATGACACCTTTCTTTGATAAGATCTGTGTTGAAAAACAAGCACAATGTCGATTATTAGCAAAGAATTATAACATTTGATCTAAGTAACGGCAAACAAACTACTAACCTCGTCAGCTTCAGGATCAGTAGGATGGTTAGCTGCTTCGATTATGTATTTGGCTTTGATATCCTTTGCATTTTCCCTTTGATAAAAAAACATGACAGTTTCAATAATAAAAATAAGATATTTATGCAAAAACAACATGATAAAAATAAAAAACCTGATCAAAACCGGAAAAAAATGTATATAGAGAACCTGTTGATTACACCCCCAAGGGCAGCTGGGATGAGGATATCACAATCTTCAACTAAAATAGAACTACCGTCTATTGCATTTGCACCACTAAAACCTTTGACTCCTTTGTGTTCCTTAACATGTTTGATCAGGCTAGGGATGTCAATTCCATTTTTGTCCTTTATTGCTCCACTTACATCACTCACGGCAACCACTTTGCCACCGGCTTCATGAATAAGTTGAGCAGCCCATGAACCAACATTTCCAAATCCCTAAGGTGCAATAACAATTAAACTTTTAATGTTATATTCAAGCCCTTGGGGAATCATAAGATTGGTCAAATGCCAATTGTTAAACATGCAATAGATGGTAAGAGAATAAGGTTTTGGCTGTTTGCATGTTCGTTTAGAATTCATATACAAGTGAGCCTAATGAATGGATGTTTGCTATATTTACCTGGATAACAAACCGTTGTCCCACGATACTCTTTCCTTGATCATTAAGAAGGGCTTCTGTTGCAAAGAGGACACCCCTTCCTGTGGCAGCATCTCTACCAAGTGATCCACCAAGATCCTGAATTTTTTTTGGGCATTTTATATATTCATATAGTTTCTAGATGAATGCAAATTTATGGGTTTGAAATTCAGGATGTTAGTTGTACTTACAATAGGCTTTCCAGTAACAACAGCAGGTGAGTATCCATGAAACTTGGAGTATTCATCTAATATCCATGCCATTGTCTGAAAAAAACTCAAAACAAGTCATTTTGTATGCATTAAAGAGTAAAAGATTAAAAAAAATAAAACTAAAAAGAATCATGTTATGAACCTGGGGATTGGTTCCCATATCAGGTGCAGGAACATCTGTGTGAATTCCAATCAGATCATGTATTTTTTGTGTGAAAACTCTAGTAAGTCTTTCTAGTTCAGATATGCTTAATTCTCCTGGGTTACATCCAATTCCTCCTTTTGCTCCACCATATGGTATATTTGCCACTGCTGTTTTCCACGTCATTAGTTGTGCTAAAGCATTGACTTCATCTGGGTCAACCTGTTCTCATCAAACATATTTCAAAAGATTAACAACTTTTTATCTTTAAAATAATAATCTTTAATTTAAGACGAACCTCTGGATGGTATCTGATTCCTCCTTTCATGGGTCCGCGGGCATTGTCGTGTTGGATCCTAAAGCCGACATAAGACACCAAGGTACCATCGTCCTTTGGCAGTGTACACTCAACCTGCGATCATGCATTAAAGAAACACAAGTGATTTCAAAACATATACCCTGAATTCGAATCAAAGGTTAATAGAAGCTTGATCCGATCAAAGAAGGTGATAGACAAATGTATAGATATAGATTAAAGGATTAAATATAGAGATATAGATGAATTGAAACCTTGATTTCCCTGAATGGAATGAGCAAACTTTTTTCAAGTTTGGAGTCTAAACCCAACAGGCGAGATGCTAGCTTGAAGTTTCGGTTTGTAGCAGCTAAAGCATTCATCTTTGTTTGGCAAAATAGTCTTGGCCAAAAAGAAAAAAGTTAAAGAGAGACTAATCTAAAAGGTTTTTGAATTAAATAAATGATGGAAGATGAAGATTGAAAGCCAACATCAAAACATATATATATACAAGATCGAAAACTATTATATCATATTATAAATTATATTATATTATGATATATTTAATGATGTATAAGGACATGTGATTTAGATATGGATAAATTAATTACAACTTTGTTTTTTCAAGGTCTGCAACAGGCAGCTTTTACATTACCTTACAGTGCATGTGTAAACCTTATGCAATTGGTAAGGTATTATCATGGTAAGGTATTATCAGTGTGGACAAATACTCTACCTTTTTTTACTTTTTTATTGCAAACCTTTTGGCAAAAATATAGCAAAAAGAAGTTACGAAATTACAAATAAAGATAAAGGATATTAAATACATGAATTCACCAAAAGGAAAAGATAACAATACGGTTGACTTTATAGAATTACACTAAATATCTTTTGGAAGAAAACTCTATTATAAATATCCATCTATGCCCATAGTACCAAATATTAAATTTTGTCCTTATGAAAACGAAATAATTGATATAATTTGAAGTTTATAGTACCATTTAAGTCACAAAAATAAATGCAATTAATTTCTAAAGTGGGCCCTCCTATAAAAATAAATATTTCACGAGGTGCAACGCATTTGTCATTTTGTCTATCTTTTCAGAAAAGTCAGCATTTCTCCGTATATACCGACACTTGTGGCCCAGAAAGCCAGAACTATCAAAATTTTAATTTGTAATAATACAGTATGTTTAGTTTTATTAATATATTTCACTACAAAAATACATTCAAACTTAGGCTGGAGGGTGTGGGGGCTCCATCCCCGCCACGTCACCATGTATAGCGCCCATATGGGCTCCATCACCACACCCTCCAAGTGAAGAGGGGGGCGCCATTGATGGTGCTCCATCATGGTAACTAGTGGTAACGCCATGGCTTGGACACATGAACCAATCAAATGTTTTTTTTTTTTAATTTTGTTTAATAGGGGCTCCATCCACACCATGTAAATTAAAGGGGAGCTCCATAGGTGAGGTGGATCCTAGGTGGACTTGATAAAGCCCCATGAGGCTCCATCCACACCTCATAGCCTTATAGACACATACATATATTTATATTCAATAAAGAGAAGTTTTGTTTATTTTTATTTTCTGAAGCATCCAAAAAAATTACAAAAAAAGAGAGTTAGATGAAGTAAAATTCTCTTTTGCAATTAAATTTTTTAATATTCATTATTAAATATTGTACACCTAAAGCAATGCCTACATTTAAATATTTCTAAAATGGTATTTTATTAATAAAAAATAAGATAATTTAGAATATTAGTTGGTTGTGATCTAAATCGCACTCTCAACATGCCGCGTATGAATCTAGTCTACCTGCTAACTTACGCCATCATTTCAACAACTCATACAATTATTCAAGCCGCCGTGTGCTAAACATGCATTTGGATAAGGATGGTGACAAAGTTCAACACCCAATTTGACCCCAATTTGACATAACGAAAAATGTGACTACAATCAATTGAAATTCTAGTTGTAACTTATGCAATTACAGTTGTACACATCATGTCACAAGATCATGCTTACCAATATACCTTTATGTTGGGTGAATTTGAGAGTATAAAGACATGTTTTGGGTGAGATTATACCAAAAGTCTTATAAAGTTAGAATTTTTTATGTATAATCTATTTATTGTTTTTCCATGAATTTTGATAAAAATAATTGATGTTAGTGTCGGTTACATGATGTTTACCATCCTGGTATGCATATAGAGGTGCACATTTTGGTTTCTTTTTTGTGCTTAAACCGGTTCCGGTTTGGGTCAAAGAAAGTCAAAACTGGTTCTTGAAAGAACTGGTTTGAATCATAGTTATTGATAGCGCAGATAGTGTTCGCAAAACTGGTTTGAAAGATAGGTTTGAATCAAAACTGGTTCGTGTCATACATATAAACCCGAACACGACCTGAAAATTCGAGGCTTAACCCAAACACAACTCGTTCAACCCGAATTCTTAATTTTTTTATTAGATATTTTAGTGTAATCGGGGGATTGACTTGGTGATCAAGGCGAATAATAATACACATCAAACAAGTTAAGAGGTGTGGGAGTGCACGCTTGTTTGAGTTATTATAATTCGAAGTGTACGGGCGGAGCCCGTACTCTACGGGGGTTCCAAGGGGGCAGCGACCCCTTGGCGGGGGTCCGGGGGCAGCGCCCCTGGGAGCAGGGTCCAAGGGGCGGCAGCCTCTGGCGGGGTCCAAGGCAGTTTTTTGGGCAATTTGTCTGAAAATCGAAATAACTGCCACAAGGCAGTTACACCCCAAAGATTCCCAATTTTTCGTAGACAGTTTCTTGGTTACAATCTACTGGTTCGAAATTTCACACACACAATCATACACTGGTTCAATTTCTCGAAATCAGAGTTGTATCCGATTGAATTATTCGGGTGAACCACCGAAATAATTTGATCTGAGAGTGATTACACGCCTCTCTGATCATCCGGCAATTCAAAATTCCCCAACATTTTTTTAATTGTTTTTCCGCAAATTAATATATTAAAATTAAAATTTACTAAAAAACACAAATGTATAAATACAATTACATTTAGTTTATAAAATCTTATGTCAATTTCTCTTTTTAAGTATTAATTATGACACAAAATACAAACCCAATTTTATTTATGACAAAAAAATATTGTAAAATATATAATATAATATAAATGTGTTAAACAGGTCAACCCACCAGCCCGACCGGGTTGACTCGAACCCGACCCTTTTAGTTAAATGGGCTCATGGGTTCAACCTGAAACTGACCCGACCCCGTTTAGACTAAAAAAATCCACGAATTTCGTATCCCCTACTTACATGTATGGTTTCCGGCCCGGCCAACAGATACTTCTAAGCCGGGCCTGATGGAATCTGACCCGGCGTTGTGTCTAAAATTTATATCCCAAAGTTACAAAACTACCCAAGCCCAACCCATAATTCTAATATATCCAAGCCCAACTAGTTACAAAAACTTATTAGGCCCAAATGCTCCAACTCACTGAGTCACAGACTCACCATGGACTGTTACTGTTCCCCCAAATCACCTAATTAACGAACAAGAAAACCCCTAGAAAACTAAACACCATTCGAACCAAACTAATTTCAACAAAAATTAATAATTAGCACACACTCGATCGATCAACTAATCGGATCTAAAAACCTAAACAACAACAACAACAAGAAAACAATAAATTCAATGCCGATCATATCCAAATTCGAAAAAAACAATTACCAGAAGTTGATCGGAGTACTGATCAAATCGGAGCACCGGGCGGAAAACAATCACTCAAGTCCGATCTGTCTGCACTCCAATTTGCACCCAAATCAGTTCACTAGTATATATAGCAGTCAGCACAACATTTAAAAAAAAAAAATAATAATAATAAAGAAACACCACAACAGGAATCAACATCCAAAAAGTAAGCATGTAGAAGAATCAAGTTCGTAATAAACAGTTACCTTGAAATTCACTTGATGATGTAAAAGAAATAGGAATTGGTGCGTGTGTATAGGAAGGATAGGATGCTTGTCAAATTGATGATTGCAACGTGAGTGTGAGTGCAGACAAGAATAAACTACTCATCTTCCACAACGGAAACGGACTGAGATTTGCTTTTAATTTATAATAATATTAATATTAATTAAAGAAATTAATTAATTTTGGAAATGGAGGAGAAACTGTAATAAAATCGATGGAATCAAGGAGGGTGTAACTGTAAGTTGCTGCAGTCAATCTTTCTCTTTCACGTGAAGACAATTGAACAGGACATGGAAGGTGTATCTCGGTTTTTAATTTTTGTAATAACTCTCAATATTTACCAGATTTTATTTAGAGTAAAATGCAATTTGCGTCCCTGTGGTATGTCCCAAACATCAACTTGAGCCCCTAAAAACAATTTTTAGCATTCTGAGCCCCTGTGGTATTCATTTCATAACACTTTGAGTCTCTGCCATCAGGTTGACTGTTAGAGGCAGGGGTAAGACCGTCTTTTTGCATATATTAATAACACTTTGCGTCCCTATGGTATGAGTGAAATATCAACCTGAGCCCCTAAATTCTTTTCTTGGTTTTTTGTTAAGAAATCTAATAATTAAATTTATACTATATATAACAAATTATTAAAGCCTAAATTGTATATTAAATGTAAACTTTTTATACATACAATACAGAGACAAAACGTCATACCAACTTCGTAGAGTTGACGGAACTTACAGACTCGATAACAAAAGACCGTAACATACAATACAAAGACAAAACGTCATACGACCACAAGCAATTGTGGATTTTTACTGACGGGTGCACTTCGGGAAGCTGATCCAGATATGAATGAATATAACCCCAGTGTATCTAATTACATATCTGCCACTTGGGTTATATTCATTCATATGAATGAATATAACCCCAGTGGTAGATATGTAATTAGCGAGCTTTGGAATTTCAAGGAAAATCGAAGAGCTCCACTAGGGTTATATTCATTCATATCAATCACTTCCTTATGTGCACCGCATCTTCTAGGAGGTTGTCAAGTGTTCTCGCCTTCGTAGTTGGTGTTTTGCGTATCTTTACATCCGCAGCCATTCTGTACAACAAAACACATTCAAACCAAAACACATTCTGTACAACAAAAATCAAACAAAAAATCCATTCAACCCTAAACCCACAAGAATCTGTACAAACCAAACCAAAACACATTCTGTTGATACCCTAAACCCTAAACACATTCAAACCAAAACACATTCTGTACATCCGATCAGTTCTTAATACTCAGTTGATACCCTAAACCCTAAACACATTCAAACCAAAACACATTCTGTACAACAAAACAAAACACATTCAAACCAAAACACATTGCTACCCTAAACCCTAATCCATTCAAACCAACACTCTGTTTTGATGCATTTTGAACAAGAATCAAACCAAAAAATCCATTCAACCCTAAACCCACAAGAATCAAACCAAAAATCCATTCAACCCTAAACCCTAACCCCAAATAACACATTCAAATCATCAAATCAAATCCAAAATATCCAAATAACTGTTATCATCGAATCAAAATGAGGAACACATTCAATCAAAATGAGGAACACATCGAATCAATAACTGTTACCCAAATAACACATTCAAAATGAGGAACCCAAAATCAACCCTCTGTTTTTCAAAATCAACCCAAAATCATCGAATGGAACCCAAAATCAAACCCAAAAACATCGAATGGAACCCAAAATCAACGCTCTGTTTTTTCACAATATAAACACATAAACACATCGAATGAAATCAACCCTCTGTTTTTTCAAAATCAACCCAAATCATCGAATGTAACCCAAAATCATCGAATGGAACCCATAATCATCGCTCTGTTTTTTCACAATATAAACACATAAACACATCGAATGACCAATATGAGGATGAAGATGAACCTGATCTGTTCGATGAAGATGATTTGTTCGATGTTCGATGAAGATGATGAAGATGATGATGATGATCTTGGGAGTTGGGAGAGGAGAGCTGTTGATGATGATGATATTGGGAGTTGGGAGCGACTGTTGATGATGATAATGAAACTGGTCTGCTTTAAGTGTAGATATTAAAGGGTGGGGGGTATTATGGACTTTTCACAACTGGCAAACGGTCAAACTGACGGAAGACTGACGGCAGGGACTCATACTGTTATGAAATGAATACCACAGGGGCCCAGAATGCAAAAAATTGGGCTCAAGTTGATGTTTGGGACATACCACAGGGACGCAAATTGCATTTTACTCTTTTATTTATGTATTTATAAAAAGGTAACTATATAAAAGTAGTTAGATATTTTGTTATGTTTTACACTTTTCGTCCTTTATATTTGTATCAAATAACTTCAATAATTACAGTCATAACCCTTTATTTGGAAAACTCATTACACCCTACGTTCTTTAGCTCTAACCTGATTAAAAAATTTCAGTTAAGTTTATCATGTGCAAGGCACGTAAGGGCATTTGAGTCATTTTACCTATTTATTTAGAAAAAAAAAATAACAAATAGACTTTGTCTTTGATTGATTTGGGCATCATCTTTCTTCTTCACACTTTTCTTACCCCCAAAAACCCTAATCACAATCACAAGAGCCGTATACATCAGTTTTTGGCAGAAGGGTTTTGACCCGAGTTTTGAGCAGTGTTGTGAGTGGGGTTCTGAATAGAGTTTTGAGCAGTGCAAATTGGGGTCTGCAAATTCTTCACTTGGGGTCTGCAAATGGGGTCTGCAGCGAGTCAAAATCAAGACTTGATTGCGTTTGACTTTCAGTTTGGGTCTGCAAATTCTTAACTTTATACGAAACCCCATATATGGGTTTTGAAGAAAATGATGACGGGATTGAGATGGACGGTGAGAATGAGCAGTGCGGTGGGTATGAAGAACATGATGGAGTAGCGGCGGTGATGGTTAGAGCCATTGAGGTGATCAATGCCGGAGAAATGGAGCAGCAGCAGTGATGGTGACGGTTAATGGTGGTGTGGTGGAAAGGATGTAGAGTGTAACTGAAATTTTTACTGCCCTTGACTGATCAGACCTAACTAAAATTTTAACTAGGTTAGAGCTAAAGGATGTAAAGTGTAATGAGTTTTCCAAATAAAGGATTGTGACTGTAATTATTGAAGTTAAAGGCTATCCATTGTAATTCGATACAAACATAAAGGACGAAAACTGTAATTTACCCTTGGTTATATATATATGACGTTGAGTATAATATAAAATATAATTTGGTTATTATTAATACAATAACTAGCTTAGAACACCATGTTTTACACGAGTTGCATAAATTTAATTTTATATAGTAAGTAATATAGTTATATCTTTAAAGAATGACATGCTGAAATGAGGAGATGAGGGCTCTATTTATAGGCTGGAGGAGTGCAGGGGTGCACGACCATGCCCTGTCCTTTATCCCGACAAGCGGTTGTCCTTCTTGTCTGTTAGGTTATGTAAGATCTATTGATGATGAAAGGCAAAATCCAAGGGAACCATCTTCCCTGCCCGATGGAATAAGTTGAAGTACAATTTCAGTCCATAAGTTTTTTCCCTTTTGAAAGCCTCATAAACAACCATCAAAGGTGTTGGAACAGAATTGTTGTCTCAAATAATAGAAGAACAGAAGTACAAGTGATGGATTGTCAAAGTGCTAGTCAACTAGTCAACAGCTAAGTCAACAAAAGTCAAACCTAAAGACCAGAAGACCAGGTCAATAGTAGACCAGAAGACCAAGTCAACAGTAGACCAGAAATAATGGATTCCTAAAAGTGTTGGAATCCTCCAACAATTAAGGAATCCAGTGGTTATCTATTCTTTATCATAGCAATAGTTTAATGTAATAGTACATTTTGTAATTATCCAGCAGTTTTGTTAACAGCTGGCGGTTACACCATTAATTAGGTTATTTAGGGTCGCTTTCATGGTGACGTGACCAGTAGTTCTCTCCTCCTATATATAGTTCTTAACCTTCATTGTAATAGCTAACACTTGGAGCTAAAAAGGCATAAGAACTAAGTGAGAGTGAGAGAGAGCACCTAGTGAGGGGGAGTACATTCTGTACTTAGATTGTATTATAACATTTGAATTGAATGAAATCATTATGCATTCATTCTCAAATCCAATTGTGTTGATGATGATGTGTCGCAACCCCCGATCCCTAATCCCCGGGAACGGGCGGTCGCGAGCCAGTTTCGGTGGTATCGCGTGTTTGTCTAATTTGGCAGCGGAATTTTCATCAGGACCGTAGTTAGGAAATATTTAATCAGAGTAAAATACCACATTTTCATAACATTAAACACATGGGATAAAACCCAAGTTTGCAATTGTCACACCCCAACCGATGGCGGAAACATCGGGGCATGGCACTGAGCGAAACAGATTGTCCAGAAGTTTCCATAACAATTATCATTACCAATCAATTTAAAATAACATGTCCCATACCATGTCTCAAAAGGTAAAAAAATTATTACAGACAAAATCTAGGCAAATAGTCTATTCCGACAACTTAGATTTTCAAATAGAGCAATTGTTTATCTGCTTCTAGAGACCCTTGATTTAATTTGTACAGACAACTATTTGTTGGCCTCTAGAGCTTTATTCTAGCCTCGATTTCCTAGCAGGTGTGCGTCCTAAGCACCTGTCACATACATTAAAATACAGTCAATACATATAATGTAAAGGTGAGCATACAAGTTTGATAATAGCATATAGAGTTCGAATTCGTTTACGCATAACCAGCACGTACACATAGTGAAATGAAGCACGTTAGTTATTGACATAGATCCATCGATACCAATGACTACGAGTTAACTGCCCGGGGCAGTTCGCAATACATGATTACCACCGTAAACCATGCAAGTAATTGTCCTTAACAACCCCTGCGAACAGGTGCTGAGTCCAAACTATAGTACTATCGTTGCTAAGGCAGGTAGACAGCATTCCATGTGTAAACATAACAAACAAGCATTCATAAGCCACGTATAACATGCATTAACGGTTAGCGTTCGAATAGTATTGAGTAGTGTGTTGATTGTGATTTGAATATTCGTAACGTATGTAACACCCAAAAGTGAATAAAGCAAAAAGGGGTCGAGTATACTCACAGCGATTGATGGATTGAAGGGAGCGCTTAGCGAGTAAGGTTAGCCGGAATAGTTTGATAGCATAAAGATAAGTGGCGCATAAAACGATGCGATGTATCAGTGGCTCGGACAGCAGTTCGGTCGGATGGTAATCCGATCGGATGGCTTGTTCGTGCGGGTGACAATCCGTTCGGATGGTCATCCGGTCGGACAGCTTGTCCGGTCGGATGACTATTCGAGTGGATTGTTTCTTCCTATGAGAAGGAGGTGTTCGTGTATGATGGCTTGACCTTTGAAGTTTTCGTTGTAGCATTTTGAAAACATTGAAGTATCTCTATCCCTCAAGTCGGTCGATCGGACGGTCGGTCGTACGGATGACAATCCGCTCGGATGGTCATCCGGTCGGACGGTAGTCCGGTCGGACGGCGACTTCTAGTGATAAGGTTACTTAGTGGGAACAAATTCACAGCAGAAGTGTCACTCGGTCGGATGTCCATCTGACCGGGTGGCAACCCTGTAAATGAACATGTTGAAAATTGTTTAAGTCTTTAAAGTCCTAGTATCTCATGATCCGAAGAGTAATCCGGTCGGATGGTAGTCCGATCGGATGTCAATTCGTTCAATACTCAAACTTCAGATGAAGTTGATTAAGTGTGGGACCCAAGGTGTGATCCGTTCGGGTGGCTTATCCGCTCGGACAGCAGTCCGGTCGGATAGCACTCCGTCCCGGTTGCTCCGTCCGTTTTACACTTGGTCGTTTTGTTTGTTTGTAGTTTTATCGAGACGTTTTGACATTGTGTTAACCAACGGAACCCCATCTTGACCCAAGTGACCTGATTCACCAGGAATCACCCTAGTTTGGCCAGTTAACCGGTTCAATACGGTTGTTCTTGTTTAACCCGAAATCGGTGGTCTCATGAGGAGAATCCAGATCTTGGACTAGCACAACACTAAGAATGAGTAGGAGACTAGAACAAGATCCGACTCTACCAGTTTTGAGTGAATTGAGTGTAAAAGAGTTGAAAGAAAGTTAGAATCCATCTTTCAATCCTTTTTCACTGTGAAAGTGTTTAGATCTATGAAAGATCTTTGTGTATTCGTGTGGAAATCGGTTAGATCTAAGTTGTTTTTGGTGGGTTGAAGCCAAAACATGAAGTTCTTCAAGAACTCATGATGACGTCATCCTAGAACACCTCAAATCTAGTGATTTCACGGTTAAAAGTTAAGATTCAAAAGATAGAAAGGTGTAGGAGTGCGTGTCGATCAAGAAAGTACAAGATTTAGGGTGAGATCTTACCGGAATTGGGAGAAATCGAAGAAAATGTGAGGAACACGAGCTGGTCGGTCAGAGAGTTTCCAAAAGTAGAAAGTTTGAGAGTGACATGGGTATTTATAGGATTCCAAAAGGGGAAAGTGTGGGTCGGTCGGATGGCATCCCGCCCGGATGACTATCCGGTCGGATGTCATCTCGGTCGGATGGCATCTTGGCACCACGACCAAGTGGCAGCCCGGTCGGATGGCTATCCGGCCGGATGGCACTTGGTTCGTGTGTTCGACGCGATGATTTTTTTTGCTGATTTGATTTTGATTGCGATCGATGCGAGTGCGATAGATTTTCCTAATCAAATTACTTTTAATCCCCACTATTCATATCTAGCGCTGTCTCTTCTCCACTAATTATCGTACCATTTTGATTGTGATTCGAGTTCGATGTCGATTGAGTTCGATTGCATTTCGAGTTTCGATTCGAGTTCGATTGATTTCCACACATAACATAAATTAAACATGCACAAATAACACATAAGGCACACACACACGTATAACAATAACTAAAATGCGTAGTTCGAGTTGCGATTCGATTCGATTTGATTAGCATAGTTTGATTATCGTTTAGTTAACTTTATCGCGTTGTTACTTCCTATAGTTCACAGTCGTAAGTCGATTAGGTGGCGATTGAAATACGTCAATTATTGTAATTATTGACACTTACTCCACATAATACAACTAAACTAAACACATAAAAGAAATCTACTACAAGTCAAGTCGACCGCAATCGGTCGTTGACTTTGACCTTGACTTTGACTTTGACTTCTCGAAAACACGGGGTGTTACAGCAATACACACAATTTCATAGGAATAAATCCTATTTTATTTAATAAAATCATCTATTTTATTTTAGGTAACTTTATTGCCACTTTTCCAAGCCTTCAGTGCTGTCCAGCTGGCTTCTATTTGGCTTTCACAGTTTGTTACCTGAAACGCGTTTTAAAAACATTTGTCAGTGGGAAATACTGGTGAGTGAATCCCAGTTTAATCAAATTTAAATAAAAACCATTGTACAGTATTGAGGGCGGTCTCGCAATTACATTTGTTTCCAAGTTATATCAATTAACATCCATGGTACTGTCAGACTCGACTTGTGGAAATGTTACTCCTTGACCAGGTGGTAACAAATTTTGTATACAAAACCCCAACATACCCACGATAATTGTATCCTTACAAATACTCAATAACTGTTTAATATATAATTAATCGTATGAGGTTTTGTAAAAACAGTTAACAAAAAGGAGATTACTCACATTGCTGTCTTAGATTATCCTTTAGGGTTTCCTGAAAATTATCTATAATTTACACAAAAGCACACGTGTTAGTATAATAACCCATTTTAACATTAGTAATACCCTCCCCGAGACGGCATTCCAACGACTACGTCGGGCAGAACCACGACAGCCGTTACGGAACCCTAGATCAATTGGGCAGAGTATCTAATACGTATCCAGGGGTTATGATACTTACAACGGAGCAGAACTTCGCTATTTAGGGGGGTGTTAGACCCGAGTATAATGCCTACTATTAAGAAATCGAGTGAGAAAGAAAGATTTGGGACGAACTGACTGAAGATCCGAGCAAATCAATTTATAGGGCCTGAATTCGACTTTTACGCGGCCCGCGTAAGAGTAGACAAAGGCCTACGCGGCCCGCGTCAACTCTGGTCAACGTCGTAGGTGATCCGGATCAGCTAGTAGGCTCGACATGTGTTGGGCCACGTGGCGGCCCAGGGTTTAGCCAGGTTTCACCCGCTCGCGGCCCGCGTAAGGGTTGAGGTGTGGCTTACGCGGCCCGCCTCAAACCCAAAAATTTGATTTTTGATTATTTTTAATAATATTTAAGGTATTCGGGGCCCGTTTTCACGTATGGGGTGTATTTTAATACATATTGGGATATTTAAAAATATATTAGGGTGTCGGAAAATTTATGAGGGTGTCGGTTTTCTTTAGAGTTGTTATATGATGTGTTTGTATTAACGGTTTAGATTGAATTTTCATATCTATTCTACTGTTTATTAAAAAAAAACACACACACACACAATTCACACTCTCACATCCAACATTGTCCTTTCCCGGTCCTTTCTGTTGCAAATTTTGTTATGGGCACGACCGTGCATGGAACGGTGTCCAGTCAGGGCTTGAACAAGTGTTATTCTTGTCAGATCTTGAAGCTTCCAATATTTGTCTCATTCATGCATGGGCGTGCACAGTCGTGCCTCCGTACATCATGTGGACTTTGTAGACTATTCTTGGATTGACTTGTTGACTTTGTGCTACTTTGTGTTATGCATGGCCTTGCCCTTACTTGGCTCGGCGTGCATATCTGACAACTTGCTGATTTTCTTGGAATCTTGGATTTTTGGCTCGTTTTTCGCTTCTTTTCAATCCAGAGCCCTACAAACCTACAAATACCGAATAGGAACGATTTAGGTAGTATTGTCAACAAGTAAAAAATGGTACTTAGAAGTGAGGGTAATTAGACACCAAAAAAATATGTAATCGATGACTAATCAAACGTAAAGACACACTATAGTGATTGTAGGTTGAAGAAGGTGATCACTATCTTGGATTAGTGAAGGAGTTTGTATTGATGATCCCTTTCGTCTAAGAGAATGTTTTTAGCAAAGAAACTTAGGATTAGAGAATCGGGGGAAGGTTGTAGAATTAATTAGTTAATACCTACTTGAACCTCTATAAATTGGTTTCGTCTTTCTTACCCTTAACTATTTACATTCATTGTCTATTATTATTGTTGGATTTCAAACAAACTTAAACCATTCAAAACTAATAGCTAATAAAAAAATTAAGAAAACATATTTAACCCCATTAGAGGCAATAAAAAATCTACACCAGGAAGGACAAACAAACTCCCATTATATATTAGATTTTGTTTATATTAACTATTAAATATTCAAATATTCTTCCCCTTGCATATTTATTATTTATATATATATATATATATATATATATATTTTTTTTTTTTACTTTTTGACATTTTTTTACTTTTTAATTTTCTTTTACTTTTAACTCTTTTACTTTTTTATCTTTTACACTTATAACCCCATCTTTTACACTTTAATCCCATGGTTTTCATTTTTTTACATATTTGTCACAAACTTTTTTCTATTTTTAACACAACATTTTTCTACTTCCAACTTTGATCCCTTATACTTTACATTTTTTATAAATTTATAGTTTTATGATAGAAACTTGACTAACATATTATGAAACTATAAAATGAAAGAAAAACCCACCCTATTCTTTTTTCATCCAAGTCAATGGTTTTTGATGATCGCTATAAGGATATTTTATCCAATTGTTATTTGTATGATTATACATATTTTTAACCTTGATACAAGCAAAACTGGATTATTTTTTTTTAAATATGTTTATATGTTCACGTATAATTATCAAAAATACTATGCAAGAAAAAAAATAGGTATATTCCACCATTTTAAAAGATTGTAGATGGAATTCCAAATCAGATTCTACACTTATTCCACAAATTCCTCCATTAACAACTTAGATTCCTCTTTCCTTCAAAATGGTGCAACACCTAAGATTCCATCATGCAAAAGTTGCATACTTCATGATTTTAAAGGTTGGTGTGTCTTGTAAGATTCAATATCTGATTGGACTTATTATTAGGCTTTAATTTAAATGATTGTTAAGTTTTTTGTTAGTTATATATGATTGTCAAAAGACCTTATGTTTGTTTCAATTTATAGAAATGTATGTTATAAATCATGTGGACCAACATAAGGTCATGGCTCGAGATTCTTTTTCCATAAAATAAGCTCGATTGGAGTTTAACCCGAGAAATGTAGCATATATGCGGATTTTAAGAATCTCGATTAGAATCTTAGGGGCTGTTTGTTTAGCTCTGAATGGTTTAGACTTATTACTGGTTCAGCACTTAATAGTTCAGACTGTTTGTTTCGCGTGCAGATATTTGAATTGTTCAGACATTTTGCCTTTGAATGGTTAAGCGTTATACTGAGTCTGAATGACTAAGACCTCTAATCTGAATTGGTCAGACATTTGCCTCTTAACGGTTAAACAATCTACTGGCTCTTAATGGTTCAGACCACTTACTGGTTCAACACTTAGACCATGCGTAGTCGTTGGATTTTGGGCATTTTTTTGGAACAAAACGCCCCACCACACCCGAGATGCCGCCCCCGTGGGCGTTTTTTTGCAAAAAAATTGTTGGAGCGTTCTATATTCAACGCCGGATCCATTTTGATTTAGCCAGTTACCGTTGGCAACGGTCATAATTAACGGCTATATTGTTTTTTTTAATTTAACCTTTATATATAAATACTATCACACCCTCATCCATTTTATACAAACCCCAACCAAGATTTTAGGCGTCGTTTCCGGATGAGTAAACGTTTATTTTTACGCATCGTTGAAGACTTGGAAAACATGTATGATTATTTTAAACAAATAGCGGATGCTAAAGGGACACTTGGATTCACATGTATTCAAAAGAGTACTTCAGCTCTACGGGTCCTTGGATACGGAAACACGACGGACATCAACGACGAATATTTAAAAATGGCCAAGAAAACAACGCGAGATACCTTGGAGCATTTTTGTAAAGGTACATTACTATTTTTTTTATTTATTAATTACATGCATTCATATTTTTTTAACTTAGATTAACATTATATTTTAAAGGTATTATAGAGTTTTACGGTCTCCGTTATCTGAGAAAGCCCACTTGGTCCGACCTTCAAAAAATTTACGAGGTCCATTCTGATCTCCATGGTTTACCGGGCATGATCGGAAGCTTGGATTGTCGTCATTGGCAGTGGTATAATTGTCCGACCACGTGGTGAGGTCAACACACACGAGGTGCCAAGACGGACCAACTGTTATTCTTCAAGCGGTTGCCTCACAGGACCTTTGGGAATGCACATAAATTGCGGCCTGAAGCCGCACATAGTGAGTTAGCGCTTGATTTGGTCGAACACGTGTGGTCGGTTCGGCATATTCCAAACGAGGGAGAGCAAGAATCAGATGACGAAGAAGACGAAGATGATGGGAATGGCGAAAGCGAAGACAAGAATTAGGGGTGTGCACGGTTCGGTTCGGTTCGGTTCGATTTTTGGGTAAAACCAAAACCTTAACCGAAAGTTCGGTTTTTGGTTTTTAAAAACCGTTCGGTTTCGGTTATTTCGGTTTTAGCAACGGTTCGGTTTTTCGGTTTTTTCAGTTTTTGAAACAAATTATGTAAGATACAAAACTTAAAAATATAATTTAAAGTTTAAGAATCTTTCTTAAATGTTTACATTTATCTTAATATATTTAGTCTTTTAAATTAGTATTATTCACATAAACCTAACATTCTAATCTATTTTAATGATTCTACAAAGTTTTTGTTAAGACGTTTTCTTTTATAATACTTTGAAAACCATTTAATTTTTATATTAAACTTTGTTAGTTCTTGTAAACAATGAATAATTTTAATGATAAATAAATATGGTAATGTTCTTATTATAAATATTAACAAACAAGAATAAAATTAATAATTCTTAGTAGCATGGGTAAACACTTAAACAACTTAAACATAAAAATATATAGAGTTGGTATAATATTAAAACTTATTGGTTCGGTTCGGTTCGGTTATTTTCGGTTATTGAAAATGATTATCCGAAAACCGAACGGAAATTTTCGGTTATTAAAAATCCGAAAACCGAACTGTCGGTTTTTGTTTCGGTTCGGTTTTTTCGGTTATTTCGGTTACGGTTCGGTTATTTCGGTTTTCTGCTCACCCCTAACAAGAATTAATAAAATATTATTTGTTTTAAAAATATTATGTGTATTTGTTTTATTATTTATGTAATTTTTATTTAATTACTATAATATTATTTGTTTTAAAATAAAAAAAAAGGGGTAATTATGGAAGTGTCACGTGTCAAACAACGCCCAAGGGGTTTGGCATTATCCCACTATGCCAATTTCTTCAAAACGCCCCTTTGCTGACAATGATGCCACGTGACGGACAACACCTAAGGGTAGGGCATTATTTATCAAAACCACTACACATAGTCTTAATGATTCAGCATTTAACCATTCAGAAGTTGTAAACCAGACCGTTAATTAAAATCTCAGTTTCACTCACCTTGTTTATATTTTGAGTGATAAGATATAAAGTTATCTACTAGTCCTATGTATAAACTAAACATGACACATCCTATGGGTGGATATGAATGACTCATCCTATCCTATGCATAGACATGAATCACCACTTTATATTTATCATGTTATCATGATATGTAATAGAGTTCTAGGTTACTCAAGTTTGAATCTCCTATTTATTGTCTATCGCATCTCATTTGTGAGATACACATAAGTAACCACTCTTCTATTTGACTTGTTTTAAAGTTGTAGTTTAGACGTGATCACACTCGAATCAAGATAGAACCCGAATCATAAAAGTTCTAAGATTTTGGGAATTTTCTTAGAAAAAAAAAAATGCTACGTGTACGAATTACGGGAATATTCGTAATACACAAATTATATTTTGCAAGTCTTAATTTATAATTGGTTTTGGGTGAATTAATAAGCTTTTTGTTTACAAGGTTTTCTTTTATGATTATTATAAAATCTATTTTTTTACATTTTTTTTAACGACCAACATAATCAATCCCGAGCACTCTTATGGCACCTACTGGACAAACAAGTACTTCGAAAGTAACCCGAGTCCACCACCAAATCCGGGGAAAACCCGTAACCCACCTACCCGTAGGCACGAGAGTGAAATTACATCTATTATATATTATTATTTTGTAACATGTTTGTGCATTAGGTTGTTGTAACATGTGCTTATATTGTGTTTTATGTTTCGGCTTTTGTACTTTCATTATTACTAAATATAACTAAGCTAAATAATAAATAAATTTATAAATCCATAACTGACTTACCTGTTTAAACTCAAAATCCAAGCTTTGTTGTTGTTTGCAATTATTTATTATTGAAGTTGACCAATGCACCTGTCGCAACGCGAGGCCCTTAATACTAGTTTGTTATTAATTATTAGAGTAAAGTCTTTTTTGAGTCCCTGTGGTTTGTGCATTTTAATTATTTGAATCCAAAAACCAAACTTGTCTTGATTTGAGTCCCTATGGTTTGTATTTTTAACCATTTTAATCCAAAACACAAACCTCATCCAAATCATGGACTAAAAGGGTTGGATTCAAAGGGTTAAAAATACAAACCACAGGGACTCAAATCAAGACAAATTTAGTTTTTGAATTCAAATAGTTAAAATGCACAAACTACAGGGACTCAAAAACAACTTAACTCTAATCAATACTATATAATAAAAGAAACCATGTTTGGGATTATGTTATCATGAAGATAACTGGAATAGGTTGATCAATTCTTCTTTTTGACACTGATGGCCAGGTACATTATTAGTTGGTTTTCAATGTTGATGACACTGATGGCTAGGTACATTATGTTATCATGACGATAACTGGAATAGGTTGATCAATTCTTATTTTTTTGCTTTTTGTAAATTTTTATCATTTAGTTATGTTGTATAGAAAAGTAAAATATACTAAAGCTTCTTGCTAATAAAGTAGAGCTAAAACAAAAGTTTCATTGAAAATTAAAATTATAGATTTGATCGGTTTGCGGATATTATTAGACATAGATGATTTATTGAAAATGTGTATTACCAAGATCGGTAGGCAAAGTACCAGTATTGAGATGTACCGAGTTTGTGGTTGGGACTTTTAAATGTATACTTAACTAAAATGCGAATGTGAATTCATCAAATATTTGTTCACATGATAGTTTACATATTTACATAGACAAAAACTTTTATCATTATAGTTATTATAATACCAACACATACTGTCTTTAACATTATTTTATAAAGATATAGATCTAAAGACCAAAATTTAAATGATATATTATAATCTGTTTTTTAGTATTTGATTTCGATCATTACTAAACCTACCCGTGTGGTTACACGGGTCCTACACCTAGTACTATATAATAAAAGAAACCATGTTTGGGACACTTGTCATCATATTAGGCCATGTACTCTATGGATAATTATCATTTAGTTTAATATCTTCTAATTAGTTATAGATAATCTCCTACGAAATATTATTTAGTTTAATCTCTTCTACCGAATTATAGATAATTATTATTTATATCTATACAAATAATAATTAAAATAAAAAGATATTAATGGTAGCAGTTATAATTAGAACATAATAATACAAGTAACACTGCTAATAATGATATTAATAAAAAACAATATTTTTTTTGTCATATGTATATTAATAGTTATAATTAAAAAAATATATATATATACTTATAACAACATTTAAACATAAATAAAAAGAGTTAATTACATAGTTAGTCCATGTGGTTTGCACAAAATAACATACTTAGGTACTAATAGTTTAAAATCACATTCTAAGGTATTAACTATTCATTTTGTAACGTTTGAAGGTATTAACTTCTAGGGTATTAACATAGTTAGTCCATGTGGTTTGCACAAAATAACATACTTAGGTACTAATAGAATGTGATTTTAAACCTACAAATAACGTTAATATCTCCAAACGTTACAAAATGAAAAGTTAATACCCTAGAATGTGATTTTAAACTATTAGTACCTAAGTATGTTACTTTGTGCAAACCACAGGGGCTAACTATGTAATTAACTCTAAATAAAAATTAAAGAAACACTAATAAAATATAATCGATTACAAATATAAATATACTTTAGTCTCAAAATATTTATCCTGAATCATTAAAATTTACGAGCATATAAGTGATGACAATGTACCTGCTATTTACATGTGCTCAATCTTTTTAGAAATTTTAAAAGCTAAACATTAATTACTATATGTGTTTTATTATATATTTACTTTTAGTCATTTAGATTTTAAAATCTTGATATCAGATTATCAAAGAATTTCATAACTAATACAATTAAACTTCCTAAAAGAATGATGATAAACGTGGATTAAGTTATTCCATTTATATCTTAAATTAAACATAATATATGCTTATTTAAAAATAAAATTCGGATAAAGAGGAGTTTGATAAATCAAATTGGGATAGATAGGAAAATACATGGTTTTAAAGATATAATATTTTTATTATTTAGTATAAAAAATTACATTTATTCAACTCATACAATACATATGGTTTATATATGTATAACTTTTTAATATATAAAATTACATTTATTCAACCCGTGTAATACACGGGGTTATAACCTAGTTATTAGCTATGTAAAACGTACAAGAAATGTTAATATATCTTGTAGTGGATGGAGTATTAATTTGAAGCATCCCAAAGTTCTTGGAATCACTTTAACTTTAGAAAGAAATTATACTTTTTGTTTGGCTAAAAAATGGAAAATGAGAAAATCCAAAGTTAAGTTTATCAAATTCTCAAAATTTTAATAGAAAGCGATTGATTGTATATTATCATAATTTTGTTTATCACATCCGTATATAACATTCGTCACTTAAAATAAAATCTTAAAACAACCATAGCAATCCACCAAGGAACAAATCGATCCCAATTCCAACCAACAATAAAAAATGTAATTTCAAACAATAAAATAAAATCCCTAAATCATTAAATCAAAGCCATAAACCCCAAACAAAGAAATTTTCTTTAACGGCCCACAAAGCAAAGCAGATTATATAAAGAAGCTGAACTAAAAAATCATTAGCCCACCCAAAGTTACAGCAGCATACAACAAAAAGTGCACAGGACAAACAACACAACATCCAAAACTATATGCCCAAACCTGCAAGATCGAATGTAGGCAACCTCTCCCACGTCAATCCTCTGGCTTTGGCCCGATTTTTATCCACAAGAAACCGAGCACCTTTATGTCGTCCATGATTCTACCAAAAACTGTTGTCTCATGCCTGAAGATACGGTTGTTACGGCTCCGCCAAATACAACACAACGTTGCCTGCACCATCGTGTACACGGCTTTTTCCACAAACGTGACCCGTTAATGTACCAGTGGCTTTGCACCAAGTCCATTGCAGAAAAAGCGAATAAAGATGTGCCTTTACACCACGATACTACCGCGTCCAAATTTTTTGAGCCAGCCCACATGAAACGAAAAGATGATCGACGGTTTCATCCTCTTCCCTACAGAAACTACAGCGGGTCGAAGCGAGTTGTACATTACGTTTCACCAGTTCCATTTTTGTTGGGAGATGGTTTTTAGCCACGCGCCAAGCTAGAAAATTGACTTTGATTGGTGACCATCCGTTCCATTCAATCCTGAAGCCGCTATCCACCACATTTAAACTCCTTAATTTCGTACGAATGCTTCTCACCGTGAACTCCCCTCTCGTATCAAGCTGCCACCTCCACCCGTCTTCCGGGCCACATGCCTTCACCGAACGTAGTAGCTCGTTCAGACTGTTTACTTCCATAAGTTCAGCCGGTGTTTGAGGTCTTCTGCACCAGTGGAAACGAAGCAGCGGTACACCCCCGACCCACCCGACATGCTCCTTAACCAACACAAACTTTGAGCTTTCGATCGCAAACAAACTCGAGAAACGGAATCTGAGTGGTAAGTCCCCGACCCAGTAGTCAATCCAGAAACGAGTTAACTTGTCATTACCATATACACCCCGAATCAAAGACTCCAAACAAACGCCCATTACCTGGAGATCTTTTGACATCTCCCCAATTTGCTTCCACGGACTCGGTAGGGACAACAAAGTAGGTATATAGTTCCAGTTCCTTGACCAGCCATGTACGCTCCAAATTACCTTTCTCCACAATCCATTGACATCCGCCTTGAACCTCCACCACCACTTCGCCAAAAGCGCCAGGTTAACATCTTTTAGCGGAATTATACCCAGCCCCCCAACCTCCTTTGGTGCTAACACATCTTCCCAAGCTACCCACTTCATATTTTGTACATCAGGCCATCTCCCCATAAAAAAGTCCTTTCTAATCCTCTCTAATTTCTTAAGAACCTAGACCGAAGCCTTAAACAAAGTGAAAAAATATGTGGGAAGGGAGCTTAAAACAGATTTTATAAGGGTGATTCGACCCCCAAAGGAAATGGTATTGGCCTTCCAATTCTACAAACGTTGCTTAAACGTATCCATAACCGGTTTTCAATTTTTGACAACATTCATATTCGCCCCGATAAGAAAATCTAAGTGTTTAAACGGAAACTCACCAACCCTACATTTAAGCACCCCCACCAACCCTTGAACATCTCCTTCGGTAACCCCAACCCCAAAAAAACCAACTTTTTGATGCATTCACCCGAAGACCCGAAACCAAGAAACATCGGAGCAATCTATTTAAGTTAAGGGCGTTCCGTTTAGACCAATTGATAAAACCGAGCCTTGAGACGTATATGGAATTCTTTCAAAAATCCCCATTGAACAAGCCCGCTTTACCACTCTTGAGAGTGCCTCCATTGCTATGATAAACAAAAATGGTGACAACGGGCCTCCTTGCCTTAGACCTCGATGACATGAGAACTCTTGGGTCAGAGATCCGTTCACCAAAACTAAAGCCCTTGCGGTGGTTACCGTTGCCATTACCCACTTCCTCCACGTACTTGGGAAATTCATTTGTATCATAATTGAGTCCAAAAACTCCCAATTCAATGTATCGTAGGCTTTCTCTATGTCCACCTTGTAGATCAAACCGCTCCTTTTCCTCCGTTTCAACCATGGTATAATTTCGTTAAGAATTAAGGACCATCCAATATGCTCCTATTGGTTAAGAACGTCGTTTGTTCCTTGGAAATTAGCTTGTGGATAACCATCATCAACCGGTTTACCAATACTTTAGATATGACCTTGTTGATGCAACCAATCAAGCTTATGAGCCGATAATCCGACAACCCTCCCGGATCCCCACACTTGGGGATTAACGCGATGAAGGACGATGTACACCCGTGCTCATAGTACCATTCTGGAAGAACTCATCAAATAAATTCCAGAAATCCGAATGTAGCAACCCCCAACACTTTTTAATGAATCGGAAGTTGATGCCATCCGGCCCCGGCGCTTTATCTCCTTCACACTCCCATACCGCCTCTTTTATTTCAGAGTCGGTAAAAGGCCTAACAAGTGTATTTGCGTCCTCCTCGCTAACGGTGTTAAGATTTGGGCAACTCAAAGTCGGCCTAATGCTCACGGGTTCATGAAATTTACTTGCAAAAAAGGCACAAATTTCATCTTTGACAAGGGTGGGAGTAGTCTCCTATGTACCGCCAATCCAAAGCCCGTCAATCTAATTGTTCGTTAGGTTTGCATTTGTCACTCCATGAAAGTACACCGAATTTTCATCCCTTTCCACCGCCCACTAGACCATGGACTTTTGTTTCAAGTCCATTATCCTCAGCGTATCCGCCTCCACAATCCATTCTTTGCACAAAGTTCTTTCCTGTAACTCACTAAAGGTCAAGTTTCTGGACTCGGCAGTGATTTCTAATTCCTCTAGACGCTTCGGCTTCTCTTTGTAAACCCCTTCCTTATCATTGGATGATAATAGTGAAGAAGACCCGGGGTTGACCAATGACCAATCTTGAGTGTGATATTAAGTGCAAGTGACGGTGATATCAAGCAAGCAATGGGATTGAGCGACAACAATTGGAAATGAGAATGGGGAAGAAGTGATGCCACTATTAAATTTAAGATGAAAATCAAATAAACTAATTTAATGATAAACCTAATCTTTTAGATAATAAACTAATTATTATTTTATCTTTTATATTAGATGCAATTTTAAATTCTCTTTCAAGCCACCCATGAGAATTACCTATAACAACCCTCCAAAATAATTTTCGACACCCCTAATATATTTAAATATCCCTATATGTCCTAAAATATACCCCGTATGTGAAAACCGAGCCCCAAAAATACAATATATGATTAAAAATAAAACAAAAACAAGATTTAGTGGTCTCTCGCGGGGCGCGTAGCCTTTGATTTCCTTCTACGCGGGCCGCGACCGCCAATACACCAGGCAAGCCCCTGAGCTGCCACGTGTCCCAGTCGTGTCGTGCCTAGTGGTCGAGTCAGCAACCCTAGGGCCTACCCTAGGGAGCCTCGCGGGCCACGAAGGCCTTGGCCGAGTTCTACGCGGGGTGCGACGAAGACGAAATCAGGCCCTATAAATAGAGACCTTCGGCCTTCAGTCCCAACTCGCACCACATTTCTTTCTCTCTTGAAAATTTACATAGTATAAGCTATTCTCGGGCATAATACCCCCTAAATAACGAAGTTCTTCCCCGTTGTAAGTATCATAACCCCGGTTACGTATTAGATACGCTGCCCGATTGGTCCAGGGTTCCGTAACGGCTGTCGTGGTTCTGCCCGACGTAGACCTTGGAATGCCGTCTCGGGGAGGGTATTACTAATGTAAATATTGGGTTATTATACTAACGCGTGTGCATTTGTGTAATTAATAGATAATCACCAAGAAATCCTTAAGGAAAACCCTAAGACAACAATGTGAGTAATCTCATTTTTGTAAACTGTTTTTACAAAACTTCACTTAATTAATGATATATTAAACAGTGATTGAGTATTTGTATTCTACAATTATCGTCGGTATGTTGGGGTTTTGTATACAAAATTTGTTACTACATTGTGAGTAGTAACATGACCACAAGTCAGGTTGACAGTACCGTGGGTGGTAATTAAAGTAGATGGAAACAAATGTAATTGCGCGACCACCCTCAATACTGTACAATGGTTTTTATAAATCTTGATTAAATTGGGATTCACTCACCAGTATTTCCCACTAACAAAATGTTTTTAAACGCGTTTCAGGTAACAAAATGTGAAAGCCAAATAGAAGCCAGCTGGACAACACTGAAGTCTTGGAAAAGTGGCAATAAAGTTACCTAAAATAAAAAGATGTTTTATTTAAATAAAATAGGGTCTATCCCTATGAAAATGTGTGTACTTGAAACTTGGGATTTTCCCATGTGTTTAATATTATAAAAGCGTGGTAATTTTACTCTGATAAAATATTTCTGAACTACGATCCTGATGAAAGTTCCGCTGCCAAAATGATAAACAACAGATACCACCAAAACTGGCCGCGGCCGCCCGTCCCCGAGTAGTTAGGGGGTGGGGGTTGCGACAGAAGGTGGTATCAGAGCTGAGCCACTGATTCAGTCACAGAGTTGTTCCGCTGACACCAAAATATTATTCAAAATGTTAGGAAATAAATTACGGAAATACGTGCATATATGTATTTTTTTGTTGTGTGTTATTTGACTATTTGTTAGTTTACAGTAAGAGTGATCAAGGACCCTCCGACGTCTATCGTCAGTTGTCCAGCTCACCTAGGAGCGAAGGCACCTCTTCACAGCCTGCCCTCTCAGGGTATTCTGCTGAAAATGAAGATGGGATATTCGTGTTTAAGTCTCAGTCTGAAGAGCCATTCCCTCCTAAAAAGAGAGGATGGTTCAGTAGGGGAGCACAGGAATGTAAGAAGAGAATGAAAAAGTTACAACACCATCGAGCTTTAGCAGCCATTAAGAGAGAAACAGATGCTCATGCTCAGGACCTGCTCAACAGGAGTTTAGCAAACTTCCACATCTTAGCAACCACAGCTGCCGACCCAAACCTTGAGCAACTCGTAGCACCCCAACCATTACCATTGTTTCCAACTCAGCCAGTGGAAATTGAAAACAACCCAGAAAACCAAATCCAAATGCATGACTTTGATCCAATTGAGATACATAGGATACCAGCACCCAATCCCTTAAACCCAGACTACGATCCATGGCTAGACGATAATAGGGATTACCAGCAACACTACCCAATACCAGAAGACATACCTACTCCAAACCTAGCAGCCTACCCAGGTCTGGACCCTCTAGATCCCTACTACGATAATGACCCATACATCAGGGAAATTCTAGAGAATCCTTATCCTTACCAGGAACCCATGCCCCAGTTTCCAAACCCAGTATCAGAACCTGCACCCCCAATGAGTGCAGAGAATGTGCAAGAACTCCGAACCTTCAGAGAAGAGATTTTAGAAAATAGCGAGAGGATGAGGCAGGTAGGAGAACGACTCGTCTGGAAGTACGACGAGCATAATATGGAGTTCTAGATGAACCCATATAGTGAAGGTGATGATGGGAGTAGTAATAATAATAATATAATAATATATAATATGTGTGTATGTTTGGAAAAAAATATATCGTAGTATAGACCACCTCGTGGTTAGTGATGCCTAATAGTATTGTAACTTTATATTTCAGTTCCAGTTTGTATTAGATGCATACTATATAAGAAAGAGTAAGTTGCAATGCTCGACGTTTTTTATCAATATGCGTGTTATGTGATTGATTGTATTAAGATATTATCTTGTGATATTAATATGTGGTAAATGTTTAAAATTCAGATGGACAACGAAGTGAACCAGGAAAACTAGAATGATAATAACCAGAATGACAACAACCCGAATAATGATAATCCTAACAACAATAACAATGGAAACCAAGTGGATAACAGTGCCATCCAACACATAGTAGCACAAGGGATAATAGATGTGATGCCATATATTATTCAAACAGTTAGAGAAGCTGATAATAAAAGTAACCGTGATAGTAAACGACCCACTGAACCAGAAAACAGCGTGAACAATGGACCTATACTTCAAGCGCCCATTCCCAAAAGAAGAAGAACCATGTCTTATGGTTGTTCCTATAAAGAATTATGGTCTTGTAAACCAATGAAATTCTCGGGAAATGAAGGGGTCATTGCAGCTCTACGCTGGATAGAAAAGACTGAGGCAGTCTTGAAAATAAGCAAGTGCACGGAAGAGGATAAGATAATGTTTGCTTCCAATCTGTTTAAGAACTTAGCCTTAGAATGGTGGAACACTATCCTCCAGTCTAGGGGAAGTGACAGAATTTACAAAATGGGATGGGAGGAATTTAAGAACATGGTGGAAAGGAAATTCTACCCTCCCAATGAAAAAGAACAGATAGCAAATAAGTTCTTAAACCTTAGAATGACTGGAGTGGATAGTAAGGGTTACACTACGTTATTCTTTGAATATGCTAGAATAGTGCCAACCCTTTGCATCACCTGAACCAGTATTAATCTCCCGTTACATCTGGGGATTAATCAGTGAGATTAGGTGTAACACTCGTCTTATAATTTTATCATTTAATCATAAAATACGGAATTTTTAAAACAAAATTCATAATTAACAAAAACTTAGTTAGTAGACTAAGCTATACTTCATCATAGTGTTTAACATAGCCAGATAACTGGATTAAAACATTCATCATTTAGTAGTGTTTACAAACAACAAAGTTTAACTAGATTAGATTAGTGCGGAAGCATCTAAAATTTGCGTTCGGTTTTTGATTCCCTTGTTTGATCGACATCCACAACAAAACGAGCATCACCTAAGGTCAAAACCCATCAATTGTTAGTTTTGTCATCTTAATATAAAATAGATACAAGTTCTATAGCTTAAACAATGAAAAACAAATAAAATTGCTGCATTTTGGGGCTGTCGCGCCCCGCGACAAATTAGAGGCAGTCCTTCGCGGCCCACGACAGCTGTTGCGTCGCGCGAGGCTAGAGTAGTTCAGCGTCGCATAGCGCGACGACATTGTTTCGGTAGAAGGTTCGTTATTTGGTGCTGTATGTTTGCCCAGCAACCTTATTTTCCATTGTAAACTTCAAACTTTCATAACTTACAATTTATACGTCCGTTTTAGCCGATTCTTTTTCCTATACGTCCATATTAAAATTACGGATCTACCCATGTAAAATTCACTTAATGAAAAACAGTTTACGAACAAATGGTTTACAGATTCTATGATTCAATTATTCGACCCATTAACTAATGTGCATATTGTTCAATATACACTTCTTGGGCATTCTAGTCTCATTCACCCATATCCCGGGCTTGTAATTTTTTGACATATTCGAACCGTTTCACGGCTTTACGCTTGCGTTCGAGTTTCATACTTATTTTCTAAAAATACAAGCATACCACTTTTATGCAAGTCTTACATTTAACTCCTAGCAATCGACCCGATATCACGGATTCATAACTTGGCTTAATGTAACCATTCATTACTGAATTGCTACCTAGCATTAGCGCATTATGAGACTTTCAATTTTTTATGCACAAGATCGTTTTATGAACATGATTTTGACCCGTTTAGTTGACAAGTGAAAATCCTCACCTTAATGTCGAACCAAACTGTTTATAACTAATATTTTAACCCGTTTGAGTGTCGGGTGAACTACGCCACTATAATGACATATCAAACGCAATTTCTACATTTCGACACCATTAACAAACTAAAATTAAACGTATATTCATATTATGACGGGATCAAAGTTACGTACCTTTAGAGCACCCCCTTCAAGCACGTATCTCCTCCGGCTTGTCCACTCGACGATCCGGATTCTTTGCCTATAGAGTTCAATTCACAACCAATTTAGAACCCTTTTTTTATAATCTTTAACGCATAATTCGCTATAAATTCAAGCATGCGTTTTTATCCGATTTTTAACATTTTAATCCTCACTTAGGCATTTTAACAAACACCTAACGGGTATGATTTCTACATAACTAGAATCAAGTTCATAATTCGTTATTTTCGCCAATTTCAATCACATTTTTCGATTTCTTCATATCAAGCATGCATACAATCATCAAGATTAACATAGAGAAGTCAAGTAACACTAATTTTGACAATCATAATGCTTGTGTTCATCTACTTAGTAAAACCTATTTAACTTATAAGTGGGTTATAACAAATTTCATAGTTCTAAACATGATTGTTGCAATTATCAACCATAAACTTGTTTTTATTACAAGTTTCCTCTGGACATTACATAATCAAGCTTTAATCCGATTTTCACAAATAACCTAGAATTCAAGATGAATCAAAACATCAAGATTTTGCATACCTTATGATCCCCTCAACAAGGTGATCACTAATTCGTGCTTGAAAATCGATTTGGAACTGATTTGAACTCTCAATTTGATCAATTTTGACTGAACTAGGGTTTGGTGGGGAACCTTGTGTTGCCCTTGTGTTCTTGTTCGACCAGACACACCTAAGTGTGTGTTTGGTGTGGGTTATTTTGATTATAACCATTCAAGTTTCTATTTCAGCAACTTAGGTCTCTTATCTATTGTCTTATTTATAGTTTAGGAGTTTTAAATCCATTTATTTGGCATCATAAGACTCGTAACTAACTGGGTTATCTATTCCTAGTTAGTTTGTTCTTGTTTATTTAATACTTTATAATTCAAATATAAAGTTTTATATTTTCGGGGTGTTACAAGTCCACCCCCCTTAAAAAGGTTTCGTCTTCGAAACCAAGGTACGTACCGAATAATGTAGGGTAGAGCCGTTGCATCTCCTCTTCGGACTCTCATGTGGTATCCGAACCCTTTCTGTGTTCCCACTTGACCTTTACTTGGCTAATCTCCTAGTTCCTTAAACTTTTCACTTTGCGATCTAGAATTGCTATCGGTTTCACTGCGTAGTTAAGACTATTATCCACCTCGATGTCGTCGTAGTGGATATAAGCAGTTTCGTTCGCTAGACATTTCCAGAGATGTGACACGTGGAACGTGCTATGTATCCCACTCAACTCCTCGGGCAGTTCGAGACGGTATGCTACCTTACCTACCCGTTCGAGGATTTTAAATGACCCAATAAACCTTGGGCTTAACTTTCCTCTTTTTCTAAACCGAATGATCCCCTTCCATCGAGATACCTTTAACATAACCTTGTCACCGACTTGAAATTCGATTGGTCTTCTTCTTTTGTCTGCGTATGATTTTTGTCGATCCTGATCCGCTTTCAAATGGGCTCGGACCACATCAATTTTCTCATTCGTGATCTGGACTACATCCTTATGTGCAAGCTCGCGTGGACCAACCTCGTCCCAACACACCGGGGTTCGACATTTTCTACCGTAAAGCATCTCGTACGGAGCCATACCGATGCTTGCGTGGTAACTGTTATTATATGAAAATTCGACCAATGGTAGATAGACATCCTAACTACCCCTGAAGTCGATAATGCATGCCCGTAACATATCCTCCAACGTCTGTATTGTTCTTTCACTTTGTCCATCCGTTTGTGGATGGTACACGGTGCTAATGAACAATTTAGTTCCCATTTGTTCTTGGAATTCGCGCCAAAAGTTCGAAGTAAACCGAGTATCTCTGTCGGACACAATAGATATCGGTACCCCGTGGCGTGCCACTATTTCATTAGTATATACCTCTGACATCTTTTCGGATGTATAAGTCTCACGAATCGGAATGAAGTGAGCACTTTTCGTCAATCTATCCACAACTACCCATATAGCATCGAAACCGCGGTTGGTTTTGGGCAGTTTGGTCAACAAGTCCATTGTGATTTGTTCCCATTTCCAAACTGGGATATCCAACGGTTGCAGTTTACCATACGGATTTTGGCATTCTGCTTTGACTTGCAAACACGTCATGCACTTCTCCACATATTTTACAACATCTCTTTTCATTCCGGGCCACCAATAGTTTTGCTTTAAATCGTTATACGTCTTGGTTGCCCCTGGATGAATTGAATAATGGGATTTATGGGCTTCGTTAAGTAGGAGCGCCTTGACTCCACACGAATTTGGAACCCATATCCTCCCAAAACGAGTCTTTAACCCTTGGTTATCATCCGCCAATTCTTTCAATTGGCCAACTATTCTTTCCTTCTTCACGTTTTCCTCCTTCAATGCTTAGATTTGAGATTTCTAGATTTGTTCAAGTAAACCCGATGTTACATTTAGTTGCATTGATCGCACTCGAATGGGCGTATAATCTACCTTTCGGCTCAACGCATCCGCCACCACATTGGCCTTCCCCGTGTGGTAATGTATTTCACAATCGAAATCTTTGACAGTTTCCAACCACTGCCTCTGTCTCATGTTTAATTCCTTATGATCGAAGAAATATTTCAAACTTTTATGGTCGGTAAAGATAGTGCATTTTACCCATATAAACAACCACTGCCGCCAACTCGAGGTTGTGTGTCGGGTAATTCTTTTCATGAGTCTTTAGTTGTCTCGAGGCATAGGCTATAGCCTGGCCTCATTGCATCAGAACGCACCCAAGACCCGAATGTGACGCATCCGAGTAAACTACCATATCATCAACTCCATCCGGCAATGTCAATACCGGAGCGTGTGTCAATTTTTCTTTAAGCGTTTGGAACGCTTTTTCTTGATCCCCAAATAAACTTTTCGTCTTTACGGGTTAGTTTGGTCAACGACGTAGCAATCTTGGAGAAATCCTGTATGAATCTCCTATAATATCCCGCAAGTCCCAAAAAGCTTCTGATTTCCAAAGGATTCTTCGGAGGGTTCCATCTTGCAACTGCTTCTATTTTTTATGGGTCTACCAACACCCCGTTCACACTAATAATGTGCCCGAGAAATTGCACTTCTTGTAACCAGAAAGCACATTTTGAGAATTTTGCGTATAATTTCTCTCTTCTGAACGTCTCCAACACTTCACGTAAATGGCTTGCGTGTTCTACTTCATTATTTGAATATATCAAAATGTCGTCGATGAATACTATCACCGACTTGTCCAACATCGGCTTGCAAACCCGGTTCATGAGGTCCATGAAAGCCGCGGGTGCATTGGTTAATCCAAAGGACATCACGAGGAATTCGTAATGTCCGTATCGTGTACGGAAGGCCGTCTTTGGTACATCCTCTTCCTTGACTTTCAACTGATGATCCCCCGATCTAAGGTCGATCTTGGGGAACCAACTTGCACCTTGTAATTGGTCAAATAGGTCATCGATTCTTGGGAGCGGATATCGATTTTTCACCGTGAGTTTATTTTACTCCCGGTAATCGATACACATGCGCATGCTTCCATCCTTCTTCTTCACAAATAGCACCGGTGCGCCCCACGGAGACACACTTGGCCTAATAAACCCCTTGTCGAGCAGGTCTTGGATTTGAGACATTAATTCTTGTAGCTCTGATGGCGCGAGCCGATACGGCGCCTTGGCCACAGGTTTCGCGCCCGGAATCAATTTGATTCCGAACTCTACCTCCCGTTCAGGCGGTATTCCCGGTAAATCTTCCGGAAATACATCAGCATATTCACGTACCACTAGTACGTCTTTAATCTTTGGCGACCCTTTGTCTGGTTCATTTGCGTATACCATGAACGCTCTACATCCTCGTCTCATAAGTTTGTGGGCTTTTAGCATTGAGCACATCACGGGATTACCCCCTTTCTCGCCATAAATGGTAACATGTTTTCCACTTGGAGATGTTAATTTTATCTCCTTGCGGAAACACACGACCTTCGCGTGATGTCGGGATAGCCAATCCATCCCGACCACCACTTGGAATTCTCCCATAGACATCGGAATCAGGTCTATTGAGTATTCTTCACCGTCGATACTCATCTTACAATCTTGACATATGTCACAGACAATAAAACTCTTGTTGTCGCCTATTTCTACTTCTAGAGGCACAGGTAACTTGGTCAATACAAATGAAGGATGTTGAATAAATCCATGTGAAATAAAGGATTTATTCGCACCCATATAAAATATCACATGTGCGGGTATTGAATTTATGGCGACTATACCTGAGACCACATCGGGTTCCACCTTCGCCTCGGCTGCGGTTAACTGGAAGGATCTGGCTTTTGCTTTTGGAGTCTCTGTATGTGAATCCTTGCCATCCTTTTTCCCGACTAGCTCCGGGCACTCAGATTTCTTGTGACCCGGCTGGTAGCATTTATAACACACCAAAACCTTCCCCGGGCATAATGCAGCCGTGTGCCCTGTCTTCCCACATATAGGACACGACTTGTTTTTAAATCGGCACTCACCCTTGTGCCCTTTCCTGCATACCTTACAACTCGGCGATCCGCCTTTCCCTTCCTGTTTCTTTGACGACTCAGTTGTACGCACCTTTTTCGTAGGGCTTGGATTAACAACTTGTGCCCTTCTTTCACCTATCTCTATTTGCTTCTTCAGCTCTATCTCCCTTTCACGAGCAGTATTAATGATTTCAGTGAGAGTCTCGTATTTCGAGGGAATCATAAACTCCCGATACTCTGCACTTAGCATATTATAGTAATAATACACCTTCTATTCTTCAGATGTCACCAACTCATCACAAAACCTTAGTTTGTCGAGAAAGATCCCCGTGATCTTATCGATAGATTCGCCTTTCTGTCTAAGCTGAATGAATTCCTCTTTGATTCGATTGATAACCGCCTTGGGACTGTGGTGTTTAAGGAATGGTACCTTAAACTCGTCCCAGGTCATAGCCCTAGCCGCTTCGCTTCCTATTTCCTTTTTCTTGTTATCCCACCAATCCTTTGCCTGACCTCTAAGCTGACCCGTACCATAAGCTACGGAGTCATTCGTGTCGCAGTGGGTTCTCTCAAATACCCCCTCAATATCACTTAACCAACGTTGGCATATTATCGGATCCACCTCTCCATTATAAAGTGCTGGTTTACATGTCATGAATTCCTTGTACAAGCAGCCCTTGCGTTCTCCCGACTTTTCTTTGGCTATGTTGGTACTATCCTCCAACTTCTTGATTCTCTCATCAACTACCGATAGTAACGTGTTCTGGATTTTATCAATAAAGCCAGATAAGCTATTTTCAATTGCCTTTCCTTCTTCCTCGGCAACCACTTCCTTCATTTGCTCGGTGACTATCGGCACCGCATTAACATTACCTTCGTCCGTCATCTTTAAAAACTGAAATGTTTACACCAACCGTTAAATATTTCATCTATAACATATACTTTATTTGCTCCGGTTTAGCCAAGTTCGCGACTTGCTTTAACCGTTCTCGTTTAGTGCACTTTCCGGGTTTGAGTGTGTTAACACGCTCTTTCCGTGCACGTCACATCATATTTTTCTTTTACATTAATAAACCTACTAAAATGATTAACTCTTACCGGATGTTGATCAAGCTTGAACCGAACACATTTTGTTAACAACCTTGAGCTCTGATTACCAACTTGTAACACACGTCTTATAATTTTATCATTTAATCATAAAATACGGAATTTTTAAAACAAAATTCATAATTAACAAAAACTTAGTTAGTAGACTAAGCTATACTTCATCATAGTGTTTAACATAGCCAGATAACTGGATTAAAACATTCATCATTCAGTAGTGTTTACAAACAACATAGTTTAACTAGATTAGATTAGTGCGGAAGCATCTAAAATTTGCGTTCGGTTCTTGATTCCCTTGTTTGATCGACATCCATAACAAAACGAGCATCACCTAAGGTCAAAACCCATCAATTGTTAGTTTTATCATCTTAATATCAAATAGATACAAGTTCTATAGCTTAAATAATGAAAAAACAAATAAATTTGCTGCATTTTGGGGCTGTCGCGCCCCGCGACAAATTAGAGGCAATCCTTCGCGGCCCGCGACGGCTGTCACGCGACGGCTAGAGTAGTTCAGCGTCGCATAGCGCGACGACATTGTTTCGGCAGAAGGTTCGTTATTTGGTGCTGTATGTTTGCCCAGCAACCTTATTTTCCATTGTAAACTTCAAACTTTCATAACTTACAATTTATACGTCCGTTTTAGCCGATTATTTTTCCTATACGTCCGTATTAAAATTACGGATCTAACCATGTAAAATTCACTTAATGAAAAACAATTTACGAACAAATGGTTTACAGATTCTATGATTCAATTATTCGACCCATTAACTAATGTGCATATTGTTCAATATACACTTCTTGGGCATTCTAGTCTCATTCACCCATATCCCGGGCTTGTAACTTTTTGACATATCCGAACCGTTTCACGGCTTTACGCTTGCGTTCGAGTTTCATACTTATTTTCTAAAAATACAAGCATACCACTTTTATGCAAGTCTGACATTTAAATCCTACCAATCGACCCGATATCACGGATTCATAACTTGGCTTAATGTAACCATTCATTGCTGAATTGCTACCTAGCATTAGCGCATTATGAGACTTTCAATTTTCTATGCACAAGATCGTTTTATGAACATGATTTTGACCCGTTTAGTTGACAAGTGAAAATCCTCACCTTAATGTCGAACCAAACTGTTTATAACTAATATTTTGACCCGTTTGAGTGTCGGGTTAACTACGCCACTATAATGACATATCAAACGCAATTTCTACATTTCGACACCATTAACAAACTAAAATTAAACGTATATTCATATTATGACGGGACCAAAGTCACGTACCTTTAGAGCACCCCCTTCAAGCACGTATCTCCTCCAGCTTGTCCACCCGACGATCCGGATTCTTTGCCTAAAGAGTTCAATTCACAAACAATTTAGAACCCTTTTTTTATAATCTTTAACGCATAATTCGCTATAAATTCAAGCATGCGTTTTTATCCGATTTTTAACATTTTAATCCTCACTTAGGCATTTTAACGAACACCTAACGGGTATGATTTCTACTTAACTTGAATCAAGTTCATAATTCGTTATTTTCGCCAATTTCAATCACATTTTTCGATTTCTTCATATCAAGCATGCATACAATCATCAATATTAACATAGAGAAGTCAAGTAACACTAATTTTGACAATCATAATGCTTGTGTTCATCTACTTAGTAAAACCCATTTAACTTATAAGTGGGTTATCACAAATTTCATAGTTCTAAACATGATTGTTCCAATTATCAACTAAGATTCAACCATAAACTTGTTTTTATTACAAGTTTCCGCTGGACATTACATAATCAAGCTTTAATTCGATTTTCACAAATAACCTAGAATTCAAGATGAATCAAAACATCAAGATTTTGCATACCTTATGATCCCCTCACCAAGGTGATCACTAATTCATGCTTGAAAATCGATTTGGAACTGATTTGAACTCTCAATTTGATCAATTTTGACTGAACTAGGGTTTGGTGGGGAGCCTTGTGTCGCCCCTGTGTTCTTGTTCGACCAGACACACCTAAGTGTGTGTTTGGTGTGGGTTATTTTGATTATAACCATTCAAGTTTCTATTTCAGCAACTTAGGTCCCTTATCTATTGTCTTATTTATAGTTTAGGAGTTTTAAATCCATTTATTTGGCATCATAAGACTCGTAACTAACAGGGTTATCTATTCCTAGTTAGTTTGTTCCTGTTTATTTAATACTTTATAATTCAAATATAAAGTTTTATATTTTCGGGGTGTTACATTAGGCATGTAGTCAAGGCAGCTAGACCCCAAACTATAGAAGAAGCCGTAGAACCAGCAAACACCTTGACTGATGAATTAGTGCGTACACGAGAAGAGGATCATAGGAGGAACTTAGCTCAAAAGCTTACCCAAGAATTTCATTATGGAAATTCCAACCGTGGGAAAAATGTAGGTTCTACCTCTGCACCATACTGCAAGGCCTGCAAGAAAAAGCATTCAGGAAAATGTTCCACTTACTGCAATTTCTGCAAGATACCAGGACACAAGGAAGAAGATTGCAGGAAGAAACCTAATAATGGAATGTGCTTCAATTGTGGAGAAAAAGGTCACATCAAACCGAACTGTCCGAAGCTAGCTCCAACTGCAAACAACAAGACTACTAATAATGCTAGAGCATTTGTTCTGACTGCAGACGAAGCCAAGATGATCCCGGATGTGATAGCCGGTACGTTTTTAGTTAATGATGTTTTTGCTAAAGTATTATTTGACTCTGGTGCGGACCAAAGTTTTATTAATACTTCATTTTGCAAACTTCTCAATCAACCATTAACTAAACTTCCACAAGGATGTCTAGTAGAGACAGCAATTGGAGAAACCATTAAGATTTCTGAAATCTTGTAGGGAGCAAGAATAGAATTTTTAAATCATAAGTTTAGTGCAAACCTCTATCCAATGAATCTGGCAGGATTTAAAGTCGTATTAGGAATGGATTGGTTAATAGCCAATAAAGCCAGTATTTTATGTGTTCAAAAGTTAATCCAAGTAAATTCACCAAAGGGTGAAAATATCACAATTAAAGGAGATAAGCCCTCTAGATCCACAAAATTCATCTCTGTGATGAAAACAACAAGTTATATAAGAAAAGGATCATTAGTGTATTTGATTTCCATAATCACTAACACTAAAGGAAAAGAATTAAAAGATATTCCTGTAGTATCTCAATTTCCAGATGTATTTCCAGAAGAATTACAAGGACTACCGCCAGACAGGGAAGTTGAATTCAGAATCCACCTGCTACCAGGAACAGCACCAATTGCCAAAGCACCTTATCGTTTGGCACCTGCAGAAATGCAGGAACTGAAGAAGCAGTTAGACGAATTGTTAGAGAAAGGGTTCATACAGCCAAGTTCATCGCCGTGGGGAGTGCCAATCTTATTCGTTAAAAAGAAGGACGGATCAATGCGTATGTGCATTGACTATCGCGAATTGAACAAAGTCACGATTAAGAATCGGTACCCATTACCAAGAATCGATGATCTGTTTGATCAATTGCAAGGAGCTCAATTTTTCTCTAAAATCGATTTACGATCAGGATATCATCAATTAAAGGTACAGGAAGTGGACATTCCTAAGACCGCTTTTAGAACAAGGTATGGCCATTATGAATTTATTGTCATGCCATTTGGTTTAACCAATGCCCCAGCCGCATTTATGGACATGATGAACCGAATATGTAAGCCATATTTGGATAAATTCATAATTGTCTTTATAGATGATATTCTCATTTACTCTAAGAGTAAGGAGGAACATGCAAGACATCTGCACGCGCTTCTAAGTTTATTGAGAAAAGAAAAACTTTATGCAAAGTTTTTAAAATGCGAGTTTTGGTTAGAACATGTACAGTTTCTTGGACATTTAGTCAATCATGAAGGAATTCATGTAGATCCCACCAAGATTGAGGCAATTACTAAATGGAAAACACCTGAGTCACCAACTGAGGTTAGAAGTTTCTTAGGATTGGCCATTCCCTTAACTAAGTTAACCTGTAAATCTATTAAGTTTGAATGGGGACCAAAACAAGAAGAAGCCTTTAGAATTCTTAAGCAAAGATTAACCAACGCACCCATATTAGCATTACCAGAAGGAACTGAAGACTTTGTAGTCTATTGTGATGCTTCTAAGTTAGGTTATGGATGTGTGTTAATGCAACGTCAAAAGGTTATAGCTTACGCCTCTAGACAACTTAAGAATCATGAAGAGAATTATTCAACCCATGATTTAGAGTTAGGAGCTATAATTTTTGCTCTTAAGATTTGGAGACATTACCTTTACGGTAGTAAGTTTACCATTTTCACAGATCATAAGAGTTTAAGGTATGTTTTGGGCAAAAGGAGTTGAATATGAGGCAAAGACGCTGGATGGAGATACTTAGCGATTATGATTGTAATATCCAGTATCATGCAAGAAAAGCAAATGTAGTTGCTGATGCTTTAAGTCGAAAATATCATGAAAAGCCAAAAAGAGTACGTTCTCTTAAATTAAATTTACAAGTAGATTTAAACGAACAAATTAGAAAAGCACAGGAATCAGTAATCAAGGATGATACTGAAAAATTGAAAGGAATGATTAAGGAACTAGAACAATGAACAGATGGAATTTGGAGATTCCATAAGAAATGAATGTGGATACCTAAATTAGGAAACCTACGCCACCGTATATTAGAAGAAGCCTATAAGTCTAAGTATACGATGCATCCTGGAAGTGATAAGATGTATCATGACTTAAGAAAGAATTTCTGGTGGATAGGAATGAAAAAGGATGTAGCAGCTTATGTTTCTAAGTGTTTAACTTGTTCACAAGTCAAGGCTGACATCAGAAACCCTCAGGTCTTTTGCAGCAGTTAGAAATGCCAGTATGGAAGTGGGAATTGATAACAATGGATTTTGTTACCAAACTACCCAAAACAAGAAAAGGTAATGATACAATCTGGGTGATTGTAGACAGGCTAACTAAGTCAGCTCATTTCCTACCAATGAAAGAAACTTTCAGTATGGAACAATTAGCTAAATTATATGTAAATGAAATAGTTTCATTACATGGAATTCCTTTATCAATTGTTTCTGACAGAGATAGCCGTTTTACCTCTCATTTTTGGATAAGTTTCCAAAAAGCAATGGGAACCAAGTTGAATCTAAGCACAACTTATCATCCTCAAACGGACGGACAAAGCGAAAGGACAATTCAGACAATGGAGGATATGCTTAGAGCTTGTGTAATTGATTTCGGAGGTAATTGGGACGATCACTTACCATTGACAGAATTTTCTTATAATAACGGTTATCATACAAGTATCAATGCTGCACCATTTGAAGCACTTTACGGACGTAAGTGCCGAACTCCAGTCTGTTGGGCAGAGATTGGAGAAAAGCAACTAACTGGACCAGAGATAGTGCAAGAAACGATCCACAAAATCATCCAAGTCAAGGAACGACTGAAAGCAGCACGTGATCGACAAAAGAGCTATGCTGATAACAGACGAAAACCACTGGAATTTCAGGTAGGAGACAAAGTGTTATTGAAAGTCTCTCCTTGGAAAGGAGTGGTAAGATTCATCAAAAGAGGGAAGTTAAGCCCCATGTATGTTGGACCTTTTGAGATCATTAGAAAAATAGGACCTGTAGCCTATCAGCTACAACTGCCAGAGGAAATGGCAGGAATACATGATGTATTTCATGTATCAAATCTCAAGAAATGCTTAGCTGATGAATCACTCATAGTACCTCTTAAGGACATAGAGGTAAATGAGCAGTTAAAATTTGTAGAAAGACCTCTACAGATTGAAGACAGGAAAGTCAAGAATCTCAAACACAAGAGATTAGTTCTGGTCAAAGTGAAATGGGACTCCAAAAGAGGACCAGAATACACATGGGTGCTTGAATCGGAAATGCGAAGGAAATATCCACACATGTTCCAGTAGATCTCGAGGACGAGCTCTAAAACAAGGTGGGGAGGATATAATAACCCTCCAAAATAATTTTCGACACCCCTAATATATTTAAATATCCCTATATGTCCTAAAATAGACCCCGTATGTGAACACCGAGCCCCAAAAATACAATATGTCACACCCCAACCGATGGCGGAAACATCAGAGTGAGACGAAATAGATTGCTCGAGACATCATAACACTAATAATTGTGTCAAGTATTTAAATATTAAATTTCATTTCATTTCTAAAGAATCAATTACAAGAGTTTGAAACAAATACAACATGAATAATGAAATACAACACAAATAAAATACAAAATTTAAAGTGTGTATCTAAGCATCCTACTAGATTCCATGCATCATCAACATCATCCCTAAACCTGCAACATGTTTTAAAAGCATAGTTCAATACAAAGGTATTGGCGAGTACACAAGTTTTAGACTCGTTTCATGTGTATAAAAGTATTTTCAATCCAACATAGCATTTGGTATACAAGGTCAAACTATCATGCAATACAATATGTCAACTCTAGTGTCCACTAGTATTTAGTATTTAGCATCCCTCGTCACAAAGCAACGAGACCGTTATAGAATAAAGACTCAACAAAACCCCGTCGGGTGGTGTGCTACTCCTATAGCGCTATAATTGTTTAAGCCGAGTTAACAAGTAGTATGTATTCTAGCATGAACCTAAGCATAACAAGGCATGTATACGGATTGAATGAATAAAAGCATGTTTGTGAATTGTGCGGTTTAACAAGTAAAACATGTTGCACCCAAAGTGTATTTAAAAGGGAAATGGGTCAAGTGTACTCACCAAATTTGCATATGCTTTCTGATTATCCAATGTGACAAAGTTGATGAGGTTAGAAGGTTGAATGTGTAAGGGTTAAAGTTCGAGTATGTTTAGAGTCGTAACAAGTTATCATACTATAGGATGATATAATCTAGTACTTTGACATATGAACACTAGTTCATCATCTAAGATTCGATTATTTGGATTATGTGTTTATATATTACATATATTATATACATATTATTAAGTCCAATATTTCAAGCATGAGGTAGAAGATTAAGATCTTCATTTAGGTACCTCTAAGTATCATGGAAATCATGTAGGAGGTAGGAATAACAAGCTTCCATTTAGGTACCTCTAAGTGTTCACCACTACGCTTGATGTAAGAACATTCAAGGAGGGTCATGAACTATAAGTAATACAAGAATATTAAACACTAATCTAAGAGAAATCATCAAGTAATGTGGGGGTTTTATGTTGGACAACACAAGTTAATCCATAATCACACCTTCATCAAGCTTGAAGCTTGAACATCACTTGTGGGTTAAAAACCCTAAACAAAGCAGAAAGTATTTGAGGATTAACCTCTGATTTTGAATGTCTCAACCTTGTTTTTAAGCCCAACTAACAATTCGATTGATTATGAGCATTAGGACATAGGTTTGAGATGAGATTAACTCAAGTTTACTTAGTTTAACAAAGTTTTAGATGAAAATAGAAAAATCAGTCAACTTTGGAGCCTTTTTGGTAACGTTCCAGGGCCTGGTTTTCCATGGAAAACCAATGGAAACGTAGCTAAGGTCAAACCAAAGAAGTAGGAAAAAGAATCGAGTGAATCGGATAAGAAATGAGTGAGTTATGCTCACTTTTGTAAGAGAGGATGAATCTGCTCGAACTTGTGTTTTGCAGCTGATTTGGGATGAATTTAGGAGAGTTTGGAGTGTTTAGAAAAGTGTAAGAAGCTTGGATTATGAGTGGTATTTATAGGGAAGGTTTAGGTTAGTTGGTGGTTGGTTAATTAATGTTAAAAGTGAGTTTAAACTTAAGAAAAACACAAAAATCCCGCTTAAAATCGCGCTGAAAAGGGCTGTTTTGCGGCTGCCAGGTTTGGTTCCAGCGTGTGTTTAAGGATTAACTAATCCGGGTTTTGTTCAAAAGGAAGGCCCAGCTCAGCTGGTTGGGCGCACGCTGGTGAAGGTACTGACCCGGGTTCGATCCCAGCTGTTGGCAGACTTTTATTTATTTATTTTTTTACTTAAAAAAAAACCTTATACTTTCATTTATTACACCATTTACCCCTGAACTTTAATTAACCAAGTTATATTAAAAGAAAACTAACATTTTAGTTTAAACTAACTAAGTTAGTTTAGTAACTTTAATATCTAACGAGATTAACAAGATTATTAATAAAAGAGTTAATTGCCAAAATCGTCCCTGAGGTTTGGGCAGGTTTGCCATTTTCGTCCAAAATGACACTTTTGTACCAAATTACCCCCAACGTTTGTAACTTTTTGCCATTTTCATCCAAACAACTAACTTAGTTTATTTTTTCTGTTAAGTTGAGGATATTTGGATGAAACTGACAAATATAAAACCACAGGGACGATTTTGGCAATTTACTCAAAGTCTTTTAAATTTCCTTTATTTAGTTAATTTTGTTATGTATATAATAAAAAAGAATATACATGCAATTTTTATATGAAAAAAATAATAGCCTTGTCACATAATTTTTATAAATTTTCATCTAACAACTAACTAAGTTAATTTTTCTATTAAGGCGAAGGATGTTTATAAACTAAGACATAAATTAATTTCTAATTTTTTATATAGATCAGTTTTACAAAAATAAAATCTACTTAAACCTCTAAATTTTATAAAACTAAAATGCTGGTGACCTTATTGAAAAAGGTCAAATAAAAAAAATCTTATCCAAACCTTAAAATTACCCACCAAATTGTAATTATAATGCTATGAACCAAAAGTTTCTTTACTCAAGCCACTCAGAACAAGTATTAATTAGTTACCCTCATAATCTTAATTAAATACATATTTTATTTCTACCAATATATTTTCTAGGTGCTCAACACATTTAAAAAATATGTAACGTTTTACAATTTTTTTCTATCTTTACAACTGATAAATACTAAAAGTTGTAATCGATTGTTATGTGTTGCACACCAATGACGTTTTCTCTTTATAAAACTGATTTATATAAACAAGCTGTAAATTAATTTCTGTCTTAATTTATAAAATTTAAAACATCCTTCACCTTAACAGAAAAATAAACTGAGTTAGTAATTTGGATGAAAATTAAAAAAAAAATTATGTGACAAAACTATTAATTTTTTTTTCTTCTAAAAACTCCATATATATTCTTTTTTATTATATATGTAACAAAAATAATTAAATAAAAGAAATTAAAAAGGGTTTGAGTAATTGCCAAAATCGTCCCTGTGGTTTTATATTTGCCAGTTTCATCCAAATATCCTTAACTTAACAGAAAAAATAAACTAAGTTAGTGGTTTGGATGAAAATGGCAAAAAGTTACAAACGTTGGGGGCAATTTGGTACAAAAGTATCATTTTGGACGAAAATGGCAAATGTGCCCAAACCTCAGGGAGGATTTTGGCAATTAACTCTTAATAAAATAAACTTTTAAATAACGAAATTAATTAATTTAATTAATTTAATTAGCTTAAATAATTTGAATAATGACCATATTTATAAAGAATAAAAATCTTTAAACGATTATTTATTTCACGAAGCTTTCGAGTTTCAAAAATTAGGATCCGAATCTCATCATTTTAATAGTTTCAATTGGTTTAACGAGTAACAAATGTCGATAAATAAAGAAACAAGAATCCTTGAAAAGTATTTCGTTCAAACGAGAATTTCGTTGTGATTTAAGTCTCGGATTCTACAAAGATTACATCGGAACGACGATTACAAGAACACAAAAATTTTCAAAGATAGAATTTCAAGCAAGGGTTTCCAAATATAGAAAGTATGAAAACACAGGGCGTTACAGTCTCCACTCATTTAGGAAATTTCGTCCCAAAATTTATTTCAGAGGAAGACTTGAAAGCGTTTTTGGAAAAAGGTGAAAAAATGAGACTTGGAAATTTTGAAATGTTTGAAAAGTGAGGAATTTTGGAGAACAAAAAAATAGGTTTGTGGGAGAATTTGTTTGGCTAAAATGGTTTTGAGGCATAAGCATGAGTGAAACGTGTATAGGTAAAACAAGTTAAACAAGTTTTTGAATAACAAAATTCGGAGTTGATAAAAAAGCGTATTGTATTCCCGAAGGAGATCCTTGAATCTTAACGGTTTGTATTTGATGAAAGTGAGGTAGTATGCGTAGAAAGTTTTAAGTATTATATGAAATCACATATTAAAAAAAAATGTTCATTAAGAGGAACGAGAAGTTTGGGTACTTTAAATATAGTGATATCAGTTTACTAAGTATGTTTACACAAGAGTAAAGAATAGGAAGATGGTTTTAAAGGCAATGAGATAAGTTAGGATTCAAACGTTTAAACAGGCTTGATTGGGAACGGGGTTCGTAATAACGAAAAGGATAATGGAGAATAATATGAGTATAGAAGTGAACGATTGACTCTTAAAGAATGCAAGTATAAGAATGGCATAAGTATTGGATAGATGAAAGTAGCGCGTTAAGTTTGCATCAGGTCCAAAGGTCTGCAAAACACTGAATTTCTCATGGCACGTTTTACGATATTTTGGTAACATGGTGAAAACACTTATATATAGGAAGTACCAGCGGCGTATCCACCATGTTTTGACCACATTACGTCCGTTTCGTATTCAGTGTCATGTTACATTCCGTGTCTTACCATACACAGTAGTACACTCTAGGGTTCTCATGCGCTTATCACTATAATCTCGTGTGCACCCGCGATTATATTGATCGTCGCATGATCCGCATAGCTTGTACTAGTTGTGCATGAATTAGGGTATACATATTTTTTTTAAAAATTAAGAATGTGTACATGTAAGAATGTAGTATGTATGCAAGTCCATGCTTGAGTATGTATGAGACCCACGCAAGCGAATCCCTCGGATTACGCTCGCGTATAGGTACGAATGTATGAATCATGGGTATGAATGAAAGTACGAGCATAAGTATAAGTTTAAGTATGAATATGCACGTAAGTATGAGTATCAACATAAAACGTACGAGTATTATGAGTATACGTATAAGCATGAAACGTATAAATATGAGTATAAGCATAAAACACATGAGTATAAGTATAAATACAATTATAGGTGTGAGCATAAAATGTATTGTTATGAATGTGAGTGTGAGTACGAATACTAATGATTGCGTATATAGTATTTACTGACACATAATAAAGTTAAGCATGTAAAAATGCTCAAAAGGTTGAGCATGTAAATACGAATGATATAACTGAAATTGTCGCGATGCAACGACTAAAACGTGTATGATGATATGCATGTATAGTGGTTTAAACGAAATGTTGAGTTTATCGAATCTAAATAGATTGAGTTGATTTGGAAGGTAGAACATAGTTGTAAATGTAAAGGAACATAAAGTACTCATTGGTTATGCATAACGTATTTTGTAATGGATGAAATGCTACTTTTGTTTTCAAAAGAGTTTACGAAATCCGAAGATGGTCGGTCCCCATGAAGTCTTCTTGCCCACATGTTTTGTAAAGTGGTGTAGGAAAAAGGTTTTTGATAAAAAGTAAGTTCGTTTCATTAAACAAGAAATTATGAATTTAGAAAGTTCTTGTGAAAACAAGGATCCTTAGAAAAGAAATTTAGCAAAAGGGCTTAGTGGTTGTTAAAAGTTTTAACAAATTATTTTTTTTTTGTTGAAAAGATTATTTGGTAAAACGATCATATAACATCTATAAGATCTTATAAGTAATTGAGAAAGGTTGGTTTGATTTCGATTAAGAATGGAAGTCTCTAGTATGATGATATAACGTGTGCGTGTTTTAGTGATTAAATTGAATATGAAGTTCATGGGCCAGAGATTCATTGGACCGATTAAATTGATAGGTAGTATTTCGTAAGGTTTTGGAATTCGGGAAATAAAACGTTTTAAGGCATGATTAAGAATTTTCGTGTATATGATTTATGTGAAATATATAATGGGATAAAGAATACGTTTGATAAAATAATAAATTTTGAAAATCGCATAAGTAGGGATTTTGACGAATGATAAACGATTTAGGTGTAAAATATGATCGGGTTCGCATAATAAGATATTTTGAAGAGACGTTTCGGTAACGATCACCCCTAACTCGTTGATGAGGTCGTTTTAAGAAAAAGGGAGTGGAGTTAATCGTCAAGGTAAGGAAATCACTCATATCTCGATGATATGTCTCCACTTGTCGTTACAAGGAATATGAATTTAAATTATATGAAATCATGCATATGTATAAATGTATGGAAAAGATTCAATATGTTGTGTGTGTGAAAAGAGAATATCGAAAGTAAATTTTGAATTTGAAAGGTTGCATCGTATAAGATAAATAATAGAAACACATGTCTGATTAAAATTTGGATGGTTCCAAAACGGAACATTGACTAACCAAAGTGGTCGAAAAGTCTTTCGAATTTGAGTAACATGCTTTGGCCTAATAGGTGGAATACTCTCGCCGATAAGTCGGTTAACGGTATTTACCCTTCCGGTTACTACATGTCCCAAATCAATTGAAATTTCGAGACTTGGCGGGATTTATGAAAATCGAGGAGTGGAACTAGTCGACAAGGTGCGGGTTTCACCCCTAACTTGGCGATTTCGTATCCTAAGTGTGGTTGGTACTCGTCGGGTCAAAATCTTAATTTCAACACTTTGACGAGAGTCCACTAGAATGTGAAATTTGAATTTCTCCATCGAGGTGAGGATCTCACTCCTAACTTGAGGGTGAATTTCATGTAAAAAGGAAAAGTAGATGGATTAAGAGTTGTTCACCAAATCGTGGGTTTCATGCCTGTTTTGGTGAAGTCGTCTCGTTTGTGTATTACGAGTGGTTGTGATTTTAGTATAAACGAGTAAAAGACGTATGTTTAAAATAATAATAAGTATAAGCACAATAAGCATCTTAAGAAATAATACGTAAAAGACATTTCAAGTATAGCACATAAAGGATGGAATAATACAACAAGTATTAATAAATAATAAAGCAAGTATTAACACAAAAGTGACATATATGTTTAAAAGGCCAAAAGAAAATAAATAACGAGCAAATAAAGTATTATGCAAGTGGATCAAGTAAAACATAAGAATAAAGCTCTAGAACTATAGACTAGGTAAAAAGCATGGCAATTTTTTTTTTCCTAATTCCCTATATTTATGGCTCTGATACCAATCTGTCACACCCCAACCGATGACGGAAACATCGGAGTGAGACGAAATAGATTGCTCGAGACATCATAACACTAATAATTGTGTCAAGTATTTAAATAGTAAATTTCATTTCATTTCATTTCTAAAGAATCAAATACAAGAGTTTGAAACAAATACAACATGAATAATGAAATACAACACAAATAAAATACAAAATTTAAAGTGTGTATCTAAGCATCCTACTAGATTCCATGCATCATCAACATCATCCCTAAACCTGCAACATGTTTTAAAAGCATAGTTCAATACAAAGGTATTGGCGAGTACACAAGTTTTAGACTCGTTTCATGTGTATAAAAGTATTTTCAATCCAACATAGCATTTGGTATACAAGGTCAAACTATCATGCAATACAATATTTCAACTCTAGTGTCCACTAGGATTTAGTATTTAGCATCCCTCGTCACAAAGCAACGAGACCGTTATAGAATAAAGACTCAACAAAACCCCGTCGGGTGGTGTGCTACTCCTATAGCGCTATAATTGTTTAAGCCGAGTTAACAAGTAGTATGTATTCTAGCATGAACCTAAGCATAACAAGGCATGTATACGGATTGAATGAATAAAAGCATGTTTGTGAATTGTGCGGTTTAACAAGTAAATCATGTTGCACCCAAAGTGTATTTAAAAGGGAAATGGGTCAAGTGTACTCACAAAATTGGCATATGCTTTCTGATTATCCAATGTGACGTAGTTGATGAGGTTAGAAGGTTGAATGTGTAAGGGTTAAAGTTCAAGTATGTTTAGAGTCGAGATTCAGAATTTAAAACAACATGAAAATAACACATGAGAATAACATGTGAAAATAGTCATCTAATACATATGATACTTGTTCTTGACACTATGTAACTCCAAGGAGTTTATATGGTTTCATGGAACAAGGTTCCATTAGAATCGTAACAAGTTATCATACTATAGGATGATATAATCTAGTACTTTAACATATGAACACTAGTTCATCATCTAAGATTCGATTATTTGGATTATGTGTTTATATATTACATATATTATATACATATTATTAAGTCCAATATTTCAAGCATGAGTTAGAAGATTAAGATCTTCATTTAGGTACCTCTAAGTATCATGGAAATCATGTAGGAGGTAGGAAGAACAAGCTTCCATTTAGGTACCTCTAAGTGTTCACCACTACACTTGATGTAAGAACATTCAAGGAGGTTCATGAACTATAAGTAATACAAGAATATTAAACACTAATCTAAGATAAATCATCAAGTAATGTGGGGATTTTATGTTGGACAACCCAAGTTAATCCATAATCACACCTTCATCAAGCTTGAAGCTTGAACATCACTTGTGGGTTAAAAACCCTAAACAAAGCAGAAAGTATTTGAGGATTAACCTCTGATTTTGAATGTCTCAACCTTGTTTTTAAGCCCAACTAACCATTCGATTGATTATGAGCATTAGGACATAGGTTTGAGATGAGATTAACTCAAGTTTACTAAGTTTAACAAAGTTTTAGATGAAAACAGAAAAATCAGTCAACTTTGGAGCCTTTTTGGTAACGTTCCAGGGCCTGGTTTTCCATGGAAAACCAATGGAAACGTAGCTAAGGTCAAACCAAAGAAGTAGGAAAAAGAATCGAGTGAATCGGATAAGAAATGAGTGAGTTATGCTCACTTTTGTAAGAGATGATGAATCTGCTCGAACTTGTGTTTTGCAGCTGATTTGGGATGAATTTAGGAGAGTTCGGAGTGTTTAGAAAAGTGTAAGAAGCTTGGATTATGAGTGGTATTTATAGGGAAGGTTTAGGTTAGTTGGTGGTTGGTTAATTAATGTTAAAAGTGAGTTTAAACTTAAGAAAACACACAAAAATCCCGCTTAAAATCGCGCTGAAAAGGGCTGTTTTGCGGCTGCCAGGTTTGGTTCCAGCGTGTGTTTAAGGATTAAGTGATCCGGGTTTTGTTCAAAAGGAAGGCCCAGCTCAGCTGGTTGGGCGCACGCTGGTGAAGGTACTGACCCGGGTTCGATCCCAGCTGTTGGCAGACTTTTATTTATTTATTTTTTTACTTAAAAAAAACCTTATACTTTCATTTATTACACCATTTACCCCTGAACTTTAATTAACCAAATTATATTAAAAGAAAACTAACATTTTAGTTTAAACTAACTAAGTTAGTTTAGTAACTTTAATATCTAACGAGATTAACAAGATTATTAATAAAATAAACTTTTAAATAACGAAATTAATTAATTTAATTAGCTTAAATAATTTGAATAATGACCATATTTATAAAGAATAAAAATCTTTAAACGATTATTTATTTCATGAAGCTTTCGAGTTTCGAAAATTAGGATCCGAATCTCATCATTTTAATAGTTTCAATTGGTTTAACGAGTAACAAATGTCGATAAATAAAGAATCAAGAATCCTTGAAAAGTATTTCGTTCAAACGAGAATTTCATTGTGATTTAAGTCTCGGATTCTACAAAGATTACATCGGAACGACGATTACAAGAACACAAAAATTTCCAAAGATAGAATTTCAAGCAAGGGTTTCCAAATATAGAAAGTATGAAAACACAGGGTGTTACACAATATATGATTAAAAATAAAACAAAAACAAGATTTAGTGGTCTCTCGCGGGACACGTAGCCTTTGATTTCCTTCTACGCGGGCCGCGACCGCCAAGACATCAGGCGAGCCCCTGAGCTGCCATGTGTCCTAGTCGTGTCGTGCCTAGTAGTCGACTCAGCAACCCTAGGGCCTACCCTAGGGAGCCTCGCGGGCCGCGAAGGCCTTGGCCGAGTTCTACGCGGGGCGCGACGAAGACGAAATCAGGCCCTATAAATAGAGACCTTCGGCCTTCAGTCCCAACTCGCACCACATTTCTTTCTCTCTCAAAAATTTACATAGTATAAGCTATTCTCGAGCATAATACCCCCCCCCCCCCAAATAACAAAGTTTTGCCCCGTTGTAAGTATCATAACCCCGGTTACGTATTAGATACGCTACCCGATTGATCCAGGGTTCCGTAACGGCTGTCGTGGTTCTGCCCGACGTAGTCGTTGGAATGCCGTCTCGGGGAGGGTATTACTAATGTAAATATTGGGTTATTATACTAACGCGTGTGCATTTGTGTAATTAATAGATAATCACCAAAAAATCCTTAAGGAAAACCCTAAGACATCAACGTGAGTAATCTCCTTTTTGTAAACTGTTTTTACAAAACCTCACTTAATTAATGATATATTAAACAGTGATTGAGTATTTGTATTCTACAATTATCGTCGGTATGTTGGGGTTTGTATACAAAATTTGTTACTACATTGTGAGTAGTAACATGACCACAAGTAGGGTTGACAGTACCTTGGGTGGTAATTAAAGTAGATGGAAACAAATGTAATTGCGCGACCGCCCTCAATACTGTACAATGGTTTTTTATAAATCTTGATTAAATTGGGATTTACTCACCAGTATTTCCCACTGACAAAATGTTTTTAAACGCGTTTCAGGTAACAAAATGTGAAAGCCAAATAGAAGTCAACTGGACAGCACTGAAGGCTTGGAAAAGTGGCAATAAAGTTACCTGAAATAAAGAGATGTTTTATTTAAATAAATTATGGTCTATCCCTATGAAAATGTGTGTACTTGAAACTTGGGATTTTCTCATGTGTTTAATATTATAAAAGCTTGGTAATTTTACTCTGATAAAATATTTCCTAACTACGATCCTGATGAAAGTTCCGCTGCCAAAATGATAAACAACAGATACCACCAAAACTGGCCACGGCCGCCCGTCCCTGGGTAGTTAGGGGGCGGGGGTTGCGACATTACCGTACCACCCTTGTACTTTTCACATTAATGTTTAGATCTCTCATGTTTGTATTACATCAAGTTTCACACTCCCTCAGCCCCTCTTAATACCAACTTGCATTGTACCACAAGAGCTTTCACTCCATGTAACCCTCGCACCTATTTGAGCTTAATCTTTGGACTCACTTTTATCACAATATATACAGGTTTTTCTTGGTTACAACATTGCTAGTTCCGAGATTATCTGTTTGAGAATTGCTTACAACCGCATTATCCATTTTAAATAGGATACAATTTTTGCTTTCTCAACATCATGACCAATCATCATGGTACTCAAAGTAACTATTCTATCCACGCTTCATGCATGCTCCCTCTCGATCTCAACTCCTTCACGTGAATCAACTGATCGTTGCATGAATGCAAACTTCGGCATTATCCTCGTTGGTTTGTTGACCTTACTCTTTTTCAATACCCTTTAATTCTTCACCATGATAAACCGTGATATAAGACGAAGCTTTCTCTTCAACCAATGTTCTTCTAATTCAGTCACGAACACATTTAGATTACTCGTATTGTCTTCCTTAACCACAATTTCCTTATCATCTAGATTAAGAATAATGGTAGATAATTCCAAGGGTGTTTTCAATTGATCCAGATCAGGCACTACCTTATGACTAGTTAACCAACATGAGTCTACATCAGACCAATCATCTAACACGTTCAATTTGAATTCAGTGGAAGCATATTCTTGTTAAAACACAACCATACATCCCTCCACATCCATGGTCTCATTCTTTGTCCTTGTTAGGCTGCCAAAAATCTTTTGCCATATGCCCCATACGTCCATTATTATGGCACCCATACGGAAATTGTGTGAGTTGATACTTTAAATCTTTTTCTGGGTTCTCTTCGTCTAATGAATCTTCTCCAAAATTTTCTCTTTCATTGTCTCAACCCTTTATGTTCCATTCCTTCCTCTTGCGTCGGTCACTGTTATCCCAATACTTGTCCTCGCCTTTTCTGTCATACCGTTCTGATTTTTGGTGAATTGATTCTTCTCCTTTATCCCAACATATAAGGATTTGGTCTTGATTTTAGTTAACACACCAGCTAACTGTTTTTCCAAGGCTTCTTGTCCGGCATGGATATTGTTGAACTCAGTTATACTCGGTTGGGTTGTCCACCCTTGGATAGCGGTAACGAAGTCGGGATACTCCGGCCTTAAACTGTGGATGAGTATCCGTTTCATACAAGCATCGTTAACCCAAGACTCTCAATCGAGTTCTCAAATTTCACGACATAGGTTTTTGATTTTTTGAAAGAACTGTGAAATCAGAAGATCACATTGGGACACCGTCATTAGTTCACCTTCGACCAGTTGCGATCGGGTATCGTTTTTCTTCATGAACAAGGTTTCAAGCGTATCCCATGTTTGCTTTAGGTATTCGAGTTCTTAAATGTGATCACAAACATCATCATCGACTGTTGTCTTGATGATGAACATCGTTCGACACTTTTTTCACCTGCCACTTCCGGATAACACCATTGATATCGTTTGTGGCTTGTTTTGTATCAGTGCCATTTGCTACCTCCCAAAGATCATGATCTTGAAGATAGTATTTGATTCACATGGACCATTGTTTGTAGTTGCTCTTATACCACTTGTTAAACTTAATAAGCATGTGATACGTGCAACCAAATTATTCAATCGCAAAATTAAACCTTAACTTTTGACTTACACAATCTTAACTCTTCTGATGTAACAGGAATATATGATCGAAATACTCCTTTATTATTTTTCTTTGAATCTTATGTACAGTAAGAAACCACATGCGGAACATATCTACTTTACAATCCACGACTCACCAATCTATTATATATAATAAAAGAAAGTTATTTGAGCCACGTGTAAGTAGATTAGGGCTACAATTCTTTCATTTTCCCGCCCAAACTCCCATCCGCTTTTCTTATGTTGAAGAAACCCTAATCTTCAGCGTAAATCATTTAGGCCTCTTCTCCCTTCTTTCTTTTTTCTTTTGCCCTGATACCACAACCTCTTTTCCAAAATGTTAGTACATTTATGTCTATCACCTTCGTCAATCCGAGCCGTAGCGAGAAACAGAAGAAAACGAGTCGTTATAATGTAATATCTAGACAAAAAGGCAAGGTGGCAATATTGTAATTAATGAGAAATCTCACTAAAAGCCAAGGCCTATAAATAGGAGCTTTATGTTTAGATTAGAGACTTTTGGCTCATTTGTGTTTAGGAGAACTCTAGATCTAGAGAGAGAAAGTGATTCAAGGTGCTTGTTCTTGTTAGATTTTTAATAGAATCATGTTTATATTACATCGTGTGTTTTAGGTCGCGTTCGTGTACGGATTCCGCACGTTATACGTTCGTTTCGCAATCGTTTCGGAGTCAAAACCGGTCCTACAAGTGGTATCAGAGCAGGAGCTCGATTGCACTGATCTATCACACATTTCCGCGCAGAAAATCATCAAATTCAGATCCGAATTTCACCTACTTCTTCATATTTTTTATATTTTTCACGTTCTTCACTGATTTTCATCAAATTGAACGGGTTTTTACGGTCCAAATCGTCTGATTTTTTGATATGTTGTGCGAAAACATCTGATTTACAACCCTACCAAATTTCAGATTCAAATTCCTAGTCGTTTAGGAGATATTCGAGTTTTTAGGTCCGATTTCGTCTGAAAATTGGTGACCGTTTGAACGAGGCTTGCCTGTCCGTTTGAAAACTGACTTATCCGTTTGAAACTGGACTGACCGTTTGAAATCTGCACCTTACCGTTTGAAAATGCATGTGTCCGTTTGAAAATGTTGGGTTAACCGTTTGAAGCAAGCACCTTTCCGTTTGAAAATGACTGACCGTTTGAGGGTGTGACAGTTTGAGGGTGTGACCGTTTGAAATTGGTGTGACCGTTTGAGGGTGTGACCGTTTGAAGGTGGTTTAGTAGTTCAAGTGATAAAATTGTTGTGATCAGATCTATATCATCGGTGTACATGTGACTAAATTTACGGTCCAATCAGCATATCGCATTGAACAAAGTTGTCGGACACTTAAATAAAATTGTTGTTATTAAGGATTGCATGTGATAAAAACTAGAGGTCCAATGAGAATTTACACATCATAAATGTTGTCGGCTATTTTTAATTGAAGAAATCAGTTCACGTGATTCGTATATAATTGGACCAATAAATTGAATTGATAAAAAAAAAGGATATCAGCAATCAGTGTGCATGTGGGTTTGAAACCCAATAACTGTTTTCGTCCCATTTATCATTGTGTGTTGTCAGAGATGTCGGACTAGTGGTCATCAGTGCATTGATTTTGCATGTGAAATTGTTTGCGGCCCAATAGTTTTGTTTGATATTTGATCAGTTCACACAAAGTGAATTTTATTTCACACAGTTTGAATTTGTTCCTAGTTCACAAGAGGTGGTTCAGTCCTTTTGTATTCGATCTCGTTCCAGGTCGTGTGGTTTAGCCAGGTCATTGGAAAAGGTCGTTTGAATTTGATACAGGTCATAGCAGTCCGCACAGTCTGTTAATCATCAGTCCGCACAGAAAATTCATCAGTTCGAGTATTATTTTGATTAAGTTATTTGATAGTGTTTAAACTGATAAGTGTTTGTTTGTTTATTGATTCAAGGTAATTCAAGAAGTTCAAATCATGGCTGAAGAATTTTTCAATACTTTCTACAATGCGTTTACCTCGGATACAGTGGAAGGTTCAAACGTTACACCCAAAGCGATAACGAAAACCATCAAAGACAACATTAACCATGACAACTTTTATGGAACCTATTCAAAACCTCCGAAGCTGAATAACATTGAGGATTATGTTTGGTGGAAGGAAAGGTTTGTCAATTGGACGAAGGCATATGCACATGAGAGTTGGTTTTGTTTGAAGTTTGGTTATGATAACCCAGTAAATGACAAAGGAGAAGAAATTCTGATCAAAGATTATTCAGAGGAAGACAAAAAGAAATTTTCATACGAACAGAAGATGATTGCTTTGATCCAGCAAGCAGTTCGAGATGACATTTTTTCATTATTAATACATGATGGGTCATCGAAGTCTGTGTGGAAAACTGTAAAAACGAAAGCTAAGGGGGGTAAACAAATTCAGAAAAACAAAATCGCGTTATTGAAAAAAGAATTTGATCTATTTGATAGTTTAAAAGGAGATACGGTGAGGCAAATGATTGAGAGGTTTTGCCATTTAAAGATTGAACTAGAAAGATTTAAAATTCTGAAAACGAGAGAAGAAGTTGTTGATAAAGTAATTGAAGCGTTACCACGAGCTGATCAGTGGCAAACGTTTGTTTTTATCTTGAAAAATGATGCTTTATATGATACGATTTCTCTTGATATGTTGTTAGAAAAGATTGAGAGTCATGATCTGGAGCTACAAAAGCAAAACAAGATGAGTGGTTCATCGCATCATCAGAATGTTGGTCTATACTACAAAGGCAATGTACCTTCGGAGAAAGTTGTCAGTTCACCAAAGACAGCATTCAGTGGTGAGAAGATGAAGGAACCACAAACAACCTCATCAAGTTATCATTCTGGATATCATTCATCTTCAAAATCAAGTTCTGATGAAGCAGAGGAGATTTTGTGCAACATTGCTCTCAAACTGAAGAATTCTCTGTCGATGAGCATCAATGCAACTAAACAACAAATGAGTTTTCTAGCATCTGTTCTGGAATCGTATGAAGGTTTGGTAGCTGGCAAGATTGGAAACTCCGAATTGACCAAAGAAGACTACGACCAGATTGATCCGGAAGAGATGGAGCTCATAGACATTCGTTGGTGTTTGGCAAGTTGCATTCGAAGAGCTCAAAGATATATGGAGATTACCGGTAAGCAATCGTTAGGTGGTCCGTCAACGAAGCTTGGATTCGACAAATCCAAAGTGACCTGCTTCCGATGCAAGCAAAAGGGTCATTTCAAAAGAGAATGTAGAAATTCTGAAGTTGCTGAAACGGAGAGACCTTTCAATGATGATTACTATCGAAAGGCAATCTACCACCGAAGCAAAGAAGAGCCTAAAATGATTGAAGATAAACCCAAGTCAAGAGCTTGTGCAGTAATTCACGATGATGAAGGTTTTGACAGGAGCTCAATTTGTCCAGAAGAAGATCGCTTGGAAAATGTTCGAAAAACAGCTCATGGCAGATCCATAACAGAGAAAAGACAGTTTGTTTTTGTTGCTGAAATCAAAGATGAAAACAAAGAAGAAAATGTTGTTGCTGAAGTAAAAGAGAAAACTCGAGAAGAGATTTTGAAAGAGAAAACTCAAAGAGAAAGATTCATAGTGGGGTGCAGAATGGAGAAAATGCAGGAGGAATATGAGAATGCTGTTGCGAACAAAAGATGGGATAAGAAACAAGAATGTTATGTCAACAAACAAGGTGAACCGGTTGTTCCAAGAAGTGACATAGTTCATGATGATGTTCTCCTTGTTATTCCTCGATCCGGAGAATATTACTCAAATGTTGCAAAAGACAAGACATATGTGAAAAGGCTGGATAAAATCATCAGGGATGCTATGACAATCAAATTGAGAAAGAGAAATGAAGAAAGAATGAAGAAGAATATTGAGAATATGGTTGATGAATTGAAGAAGGTCGCTGAGGAAGTCAAGGTTGTTGAAAAAGAAGCTGTTATTGAAGAACAACAAGTTGAAGTAGTCAAGAATGAGAATTTGGAAGCTGGTGATGCTGGTGATGAAGTTAGTGTTGAAGAAAAGCAGAATGATGATGATCAGAAGCAGACAGAGACTGCAACAAACACCGAAGTGCCAATCACTGAGGTAAAATCTGATTCTAACATCTTGACTGAAACTGTTGAACAGTGCAAGAAATGCATGGAAACGTGCAGTGCTTGTACTGAAAAAGACGAAAAGATCAGAACAAGAAATCTTGATTTCGCAAAACTTGAAGAAGTTTTCAAAAGCAAGTGCAAAGAAATGTTTGAAAATGAAAAGGTTTTAAAAGAAAACAATGAAATGCTTTCAGAAAAATATAAAAAATTAGAAAAAGAAAATGAAGTTTTGAAAGAAAATGTTTCTAAAATGACAGAAGAATGTTCACGAATAGAAACTATTTGTCAAGAAATGAAAACGGAATATGATTCAATAAAATTGGCTTATCACATTACAAAGGAATCATATGAAAAAGTAAAGAGTGAAATGAAACTTGTTAAATCAAGATTGAAATATTGTTCTGAAACATCAAATGAACTAAAACGAATGTATGAAATTAAACAACAAGTTGTGAATTCTTATATTGAAGATGTTGCTAAACTTAAGCGTAAGATTGCTGATTTAGAACAGGATAACAACAAATTAAAAAGTTATCACGCGTCGTCATATGTGCTTGAACGTATTTTCAACATAAAACCGGATGGGAAAGATTCTGAGCAAAACACGAAAGGTATTGGCTCAGAGTTTCATCAAGTTTCACCACCGGAAAAGTTTGTGTTTTATGATGAGGAAAAGGTCGAAAAAGCTTTCAACATGGTAGATCAATTGCCAGACAACATTGACATAACCTATTCCAAATCTGATGATTCTCATGATTCAGAGGTGGTAGGAAAAGTCGTTGAAAGTGTGTTGAAAGAAGAGTCGGTTGATACAGGTAAATCTGAATCACAAGAGGAAAATGAAGGTAATTTTCATGATGAATATCTGAAAAACTCAAAATCTGAGAAAAATTTGAATGATGATTCAAAAGGATTGGTTTATACCATGATTGGATCAGACAAATTATTCTTAGATGTTGTATTCCCGATTCAGAATGTGATTTCACAAAAGGTTGATAAAGTTTTCAAAATGGTTGAGATTGAGAAGTCTGAGATTTCAAAGTTTACTGGTAAGAGTTATAGAGGTTCGTATAACAAACCTAGTTTCAAGAAGAAAAACATGAAGGCTGGGCTGGGTTATAAGAAGAAACAAAGTTGGAAAAGAAATGAAACTCTGAATTTTCAGACAAAAATGAGTTTTGTTCAAGGAAAGAGTTTAGCTGAAGAAAAAGAACTTAAAATTGGACAACAGTTTATTGAAGAGTTCTTAGCTCAAAAGAAAAAGCAACAACCACAGGTCAAAGATGTTTCCATGAGAACATGTTTTAAATGTGATCAAAAAGGACATCTTGCTCGCAAGTGTTCAAATCTGAAATTTGTGGATGTTGACATAAAGAAGATTGATGCTGAGAAACAAAAATCTGAGAATGTGAGACAAAGGTCAACCAGATTTGACTCAAAACAAACTTGGAGGTATAACACAAACAAGTTTGCTTCGAATCAAAATTGGAAATCAAACTCTAACAGGTTTGATTCGAGACAGACCTGGAATTCTCACACACCCAGAGTCAGAACAACTCAAAGTTGGAAAACAACTGTTGATATGACAAAACCACAAGAATTTTGGAAACCAAAAGTTGTTCAAAAACAAAATGTTCAAAAAGAGTCTCATTTTTATAAAAGAGGCACGCCGAAAGGTCAAACATGGTCTATTAAGAAACAAATGACTTCGGTAAAAGATGAGAAAGTTGAAGTCAAAGATGGAAAAGTTTTTGATGACAAAGAGTTTCCTAAACTGCATGATACATATTGTGTTGAAATGCCTAAGGTTCAACAGACCTGGGCTAAATTGTTCAAGTAATCAAGAAGTTTGAATGTGCAGGTGCTCACCAAAACTGAAGATTGTGAGAATGGAAGTTGGAGCAGCCTGTCACAACGAGGAGAGGAGGCTGCTGGATCATGTGTTGGTTGAAACAGGAAGTTTATTTGTTTTTTCTGTACATAAATAAACAATATTTTCAAAAACCCTAAAAATTTGAAAAAAAAACTTGAAAAACCAAAAATATGTTTTCATTTCTGTCAAAAATAGAAAATTACAAAAATATGTTTTGATTGAATATGCCGAAACCCTCACGGCTGAACAAACATGATTAATTTCACAAGATTGAAAAACGGTTTTCAAACTGTAAATATCAATGTGTTGTAAATCATGGGGGTACATTATTTTTCTGCAAAACAGGGCATAGTTAGAAGAAAATTGATGGCGAGACAAAGCTATCAGTGTTGGTTGTCAATTTTTCTTCAAATGATTTTGCATTTTAGGGGGAGTATTGTTGTTGTTTGAAAATACAAAAACATTTGAAAATTTGAAAAAGCCAAAAACATGATAAAATTGAAAATTGAGTTTTTGCGTAAAAAGAGGAAATGATAGTACATCAGTAGACAGTTACAGTATGCTAAAGAAATGTAATGATTAAATAGCGTTAAACAGTCTCACTGATGATATGTCGATAGGTTTTTATACATTTAGTAAACTTTTTCGGGATATAAATCTAAATTCAAACTTGCTTATTTCGTGGGGAACACTACTTGGATATATAGGTAACCCCTGAAATCTCGTTTGAAAGGTCCCTCTTTCTGAGATACTAGGTCTTTATGCTTAGTGATATCTGGGGTATTATCTCGGGACTTCTGATTTTGCGGAAGCAATGGCCTAGTCCCCGGAGAATACTTTCTGCATTGCTTGAAATATAGCGCCGCCCTCAGCAAATTGATGAAACAATAAAATTGATAGTCATTGCTATTGTAATACAAAAGATCCTCTAAAGGGGACTCACCTAAAGTCGAACCGTCATCTCTCTGCTGAACGGAAGTTCTGACCTGAGCTCTCACGGTTTCGTACTATAATTTATTCCCCTTACAGATATCATCTAGGTATACTCACCTGTAAGACTGAATATTGGGATCTGGATACGGGAGTATATTCAAGAGGTGGGACACATGAATGAGTTTAGGTTCTTAAAACACCTAATTCGTATCCTGAATCAGTTGAAATTTGTGTGAAAATTTAAGTGGACAAGTATATCGACAATCTAAGTGAATTGTTTAATTTTTAACGTGTAACTAAGCTCAACGGTACTTGTGACTTGTCAGAAACTGATATGATCCTCTGACGCAAACTCAAACAAAAATATTGTCTGTAAATATGTTTGTACATATTACTTTACTGCTTTATATTTTCAGAAAATACAAAAAGATTTTTTATTCTGCTTTATTTTCGACAACCGATGTCTGAAATGCAGAGTTTCAAAATCTAAGTAAGCTGATTGTGTTTCTGAAAATAAAACAAGTTCATTAATTTGAAACTTGAATTTTTAACAAAAATCAAAAACAGTTTGTGATATCTCCAAGGTCATTAGTTTGGACTTGGATGATTAACTGTGAGGGATTTGGATGCTTATACTGTTATAGAGCTAGTTTCTGATTCGTTTCGATGAAACTGCCAAATTCATGAAAATTGTTTGTTTAGAATGTTTGAGTGAGCCAGGTTAAAATTCCTGGATAGCTGAAATTTGAAATGCTGTTACTTATAAATGTTTGAGTGATTGTAGATGAGATTCCAGACTACGATCCCGGAAGCTGAGTCTAAGGGGGAGTCTGAAGACGAGCTCAAAGCAAGGGGGAGCTTGTAACCTGAAAGTAAGGTGTCGATCCCTAAAGCACGGAAGCTTGACGAAAGGGGGAGCCTGATGAAGAAAAGAGTCTACCGAAAGGAGAAGAAGCTGAAGCTGAAGACAGATCCACCGGGATTCTGTTCAAGAAGACTAAAAGAGAGAGAGAAAGACAAGACGCTACGAGATTGACTGCGGCAATATCCAAGGGGGAGTCTGTTAGTACATTTATGTCTATCGCCTTCGTCAATCCGAGCCGTAGCGAGAAACAGAAGAAAACGAGTCGTTATAATGTAATATCTAGACAAAAAGGCAAGGTGGCAATATTGTAATTAATGAGAAATCTCATTAAAAGCCAAGGCCTATAAATAGGAGCTTTATGTTTAGATTAGAGACTTTTGGCTCATTTGTGTTTAGGAGAACTCTAGATCTAGAGAGAGAATCTAGAGAGAGAAAGTGATTCAAGGTGCTTGTTCTTGTTAGATTTTTAATAGAATCATGTTTATGTTACATCATGTGTTTTAGGTCGCGTTCGTGTACGGATTCCGCACGTTATACGTTCGTTTCGCAATCGTTTCGGAGTCAAAACCGGTCCTACACAAAACCCTAACTCCTTCACACAATGACCGTCGCTGATTATTCCCCTCCACACAGCCGCCGGTGATTATTCCCCTCCACACAGCCACCGCTGAAGATTATTCCCGTCCACACAATCGCTGCTGATTATTCCCTTCTACACAGCCGTCGCTGATTATTCAGGTATGTTTTTTTCCTGATCCTTTTATGCTTGGTGGTTGGTGTTTAGAATCGTCTTTTAGCTTAATTAATCATGACCCACTATAAACGGCTTATGAAATTGGTCATATCTGAAGGGGAAAGTTGACCTTTTTGGAATCTTATTACAGTTTTATGAGACGGGTATTTGTTCTTAATGAAAAAGAATTGATTTTTATAGAGTAGAACACAAAAGATCTGTTTGTTCAATGATGGGGTTTGTTCAAGAAAGTTTGTTTCTTGAGCATACAAATGTTAAGGTTTCTTGGATGAAATATCAAATTATAATAATATTCAGGGTGAATCTTAAAGATATAAAATTTTGTGTTACAAGATTAAAGATGTTGGTACTATCATTTATGCCTTTAATCATTCATATTTGGAATCCTGTAATTGCATAATTTAAGGATAAAAAAGGCCAAAACTTGCTTTTGCTTTTACAAAATCATCTTTTACTTTCATCGTAGCTTTGGTTGTATGACTTGATTTTGTTCCTTCATTTTAATCATCTATTAATTGTCATTATATGAATTTTGTACTGAACATGTACATATTATTACAATTTAGTAGATATGCATAATATAATATAGTGTCAGATGACTAAATACTAAGTTGGTATTAATTGATTGTTTCTATATTGATGTAGTTATGACAGAAGCAGTTATTATTCATAACTTGAGCTTATTACGCTTTGTTTATGCATATGTCGAACTTACTTTCGAGCCGTTATCTTTTTCTGTATTGATATAGTGATGATAGAAGCAGTTATTGTTCATAAGTTGAGCTTATTGCACTTATTTATGCATCTGGCTAAGGTTTTGATGATATGTTATCGTTATCTGTATTTTCGTCATGATCATAGAATTGGTGTAAATTAGACTTATCACTTGCGATTGTGATGTCATCATATGTATTGTTATCATAATTTTCATCATCAGTGATTAGCTATTTGGTGAACTTTATTGTGAGTTGTTTTCATTATTTCTATAGTGATGATAGAAGCATTTATTGCTCACTGATTAGCTATTTGGTGCACTAGATGGAAAGAGGTCGAACGATGAACTCTATGTTTATGTGTTCATCATTTATCCTGTCATAAACCCTAATGTAATAACAACCGAATAGCCCATCAGTTATTTTTACCGCCGCAATCGCAAGCATTCCGGTCAAGCTTCGTCAGAGTCGATCGAACTCCAGTTCAAGGTAAGTATTATATCGATTCAATCGTTTTATTTATTCCGAGAAAGCCCTATAGTTTTAGTCTAGATTGTAAACTGTAATATGTAAAAAAGAATTTTGAATTTATATGTGGGCGGGCGACTGCTAGGCTTTCAATTGGGGAAGATGATAAATTCAAAAAAAAGAATTTTGATCGTATACTTTAGAATGAATTGATTGAAATATGTGTGAACTCAAACTTGATTTGTTATAACACAACCATTCTAATATTGAAGATCTAGCAACGACCACCGAAGGATTTCATTTGTAGGATTGGGACTATATGTAAGCTTTTTTTTCTTTTTAATTCTAGGGTTGCTTTTGATTTTAGGGATGTTGCTTTTAATTTGTTGTAAAAAAAATTGCGAGAAAAAGAAATTGATTGAGTAGATGTAGATCTGAATCATACCTGTATAAGAATGCTTTACTTGATTAAAGTTCCATTAGCCTCTTCATCGTCGTTCATTATATGAGAGATGGTATCTTTTCTGTTTATTTAGAAATTAACGTATGATTATGAAGGAGTGGCCAATTAGTATTAGGTTATTTGGGGATGAGAACAAAGAGAAGATGAAATTAGGGATTTGTTTCTTGAAATCGTAACATTCAACATCATGTTCATAAGTTGTTGAAAAGGTACGTTTTTTAATCGTTATTTCATATTTATATACAATTTGTTATTGTTGTGCTATATTTGCTTTGTATGTTTGATGATATTTGAATTCATTTCAGATGCTATTTACGAGTATAGTCGTTTGTATGCATAGATTTTTTTTAAATTGCTACTTAACGTGTATTTTGAAGGAATATGCTGCTGTCTAGGCAAATTGTTCGGACCCATCCATTGAGATCAGGTATACTTCGAACAACTATCATGTAAAATTTATATATGATGTAACAAGTTTATATTGTTTGATATGAGAATATAATTTTATTTTATTGTATAATTTCTTATGTTCTATCTCAATTGTTAGCTAGCAATCAATACAGTTGTTAAAATCACCCAAGTTTGCTCTTTTTTTATATTATTAATTAAGGATCATAGTTTGTTCATGGTTCATATACAAAACTCTTTGAGAGTTCTCTACTATTAAGAATTGCAATATCTACTTTTATTATATCAGTATTGGCTAAACTTCAATTAATAAATATTATGGTGGTACATGGTAGTTTTTAAAGTTGAACAATAAATTTAATATGCTATATCATTTTTGCAGATTAAAGGCCAATAATATGCTAGAGTTAAATTGTTTCTTTTCATCATCGTTTTGTACCAGGTATTGCTACTTTTTTGATTAAAGCAAAATGGTTCCTCTTGATGGTTGTTTTATAACTTTTTTAAATGTAACCCTGAATTCAAGAGGAAATTGGAATGGATGGCTAACGTTAACCCAAGATTGTAGCGATTGGGGAAGTTTGTTAACATTCAATTGGCGAAGAATTTGAAGAGAATCCCACATATTGTTCTTTGGTTTCGGACGCTCTCGCTTATCCTCTTGGTGGTGAGTTTTAGTTTGCTTTATGAATGTTGGTTTCTTTGTATTGAACAATACATTATAGCTTATAAGCATTGTGTAGGGGCGAGAATATTGTTGTCTTGTCCGGGGGAATGGGCAATACAAGGGCATCCAAATGATCTATTGGACTTGATATCACGTGCAAAACATGGACAGATGGAACCTATTGTACACCAGATCCTTCTAGATGAGCAATTTCATGGCAGGTAGTTGAGCCATCTTGATCGGCTTGGTTTTGTCTGCCCAGTAAATGAAACAAAAAATTAAGCAAAATAATAGTAAATAATTGTTTATATTAAAAAAGCATACAATTAAGGATTTATAAAACTTTCTCGACCAGAAAGGCTACCCCGTGGTAAAAGGACTAATTCGTCTTTCTACTTACTACTTAACTAAGGGAATGGTACCCGTTGGGCTCACGGACTAAGACAGCCGCTTCCTCTGTAACTATGATTTTCTTTGGCATATACCTTAGTTCTATTTTTTCATTTAAAGTTAAGTTATAGATTCAAAAATATTTTATGTCAACACAGCAAAATGGTGGTCATGGTTATTTTATCAAATTGCGGTGCTTCATGAGAAGGTATGTAATTCTATAAAAGTCTCCAGACATGTTCCCTTTTTAGCTATACTTTTATTTTTATCAAAATGTTCATTGGGAAATTTGACGATTTATAATATACTTGCTATTTAATTTATGTTTGGCTCATCTATAAAGATGGTGAGACCATGAGCAATTGGATTGACACTTGCAAATTTATCAGCGAATAATCTATTTATAATATAGTTAAACTAAGTAATCTACGAATTGGGAATAGAACTAACTATTGAAGTCCTTGACAAGGCATTTCCGTGGGAACACCCTTCGAACGACAAAGAAACCGATTGCAGCCTGTAAATTGTAAAGCTCATATAGTCACTAGCGAAGAAGTTCCTGTTATGAAGTTCTTGAAATTGATTCCAAACAAGGCGAGAAAGAATTCCAGACAGAGGTAGTAATAAATCATACTTACATCCACCCAATGATTATTGATTAAACTTATCTTTATTACACTTTTGGCGGCTTGCAGTTCGTTTGACCTGTTTCTTTTTTATTTATTTGTTTACCCTTCTGGCCCATTAGTCTTAGTAATTAAGATAATCGGTTAGACCCATTCAGTAACTGTTAACATAAGCAATCCAAATCCATGAGTTAGTAGTTAGTGATTAGATTTGATTATTAATTAAACTTATATTTATTACAACTCAAACCACAAGTAAATTGAATGAAATTGCATGGTCTAAAATATATGTTGCTGGTATCCAAGTATGTTCAGGTGGTTGACCCATCTATATAAAAATGAGTTAAGTTTGCTATATTTTATCCAAATATCTTTGCGTAAAAAATATTATTATCGTAATAATACTACCTCTTAATCAAATTTAACATATTTTTTTTTTAAATAACTGGACAATGAAGTGTTTCAAGTCCACTACGCGATCGGGCCCACTCCCAGCTGATGTTATAGTTTTGAACCATTAGTCGAACCACCAATTACATCTGGTAAGTATAATTACATTATGAGCTTCCATGGTAATATATATAAAATTTAGAAGGTAAACTGAAACTGTTCTTTTTTCTTCATATTTTGCACTAAATTCACTGGTGTTATAGTATGTTTCTTAGATGTTCATTTATTTTCTATTTGGTCACGTATATCTTATATTTATGTGGTTTCTTATTTTATTAGTAATGAAAATTGGGCCTTTAATGTTATAAAATTACTGGGCCGTGTATGCATTTATGAATGAGTATATTTACTTAAGTTGTTATTGTTAGCATATATGAAGACATTTTTTAATTTATTATTGTATTAACAATTAATCAATGTCGTGTAAAAGTTTAATGAAATAATGTTACATTTTAATAAAAATTACATGTTTATTAACTGATAAAAATAAACAACCCGGGAAGCAATCCCGGGTGATAACCTAGTTTGAGATATACTCAAACTAAATAAAATTATTAAACTAAGTTTAAAAATCAAATAAACAAATTTAATGATAAACCTAAACTTTTAAATAATAAACTAATTAGTATCTTTTACATTTTTTTCCAAGCCAGCCCATGAGAATTACTGTACCACTCTTGTATTTTTCATATTAATCGTTTGGGTCCTTCGTATTAATATTGCACTAATTTTTGAAGCCATGATGGTCACAATTGTTAATTAATGGGTCCTTCATATTAATATTGCACTAATTTTCAAAGCCATGATGGTCACAATTGTTAATTAATGGGTCCTTCATATTAATATTATTCCATATATAAGTTTACAAGTTTTTTGTGCATCATCAGTTGTACATTGAGCTTTGAGAGTTTTTCAAAAAAAAAAAAACTTGATTTTTTACTTTTAACCTCAAGGGTTTTACCTTTTTCAATTTTAACCCTACATAATTTGTTTTTTAACTTTAACCCAAAACTTTTCATTATTTGCAATTTAATTTCGCAACTTTTGTCACTTATACTTTTCATCATTCGCAAATTTTCGTTTTACGTATAGTTCTAAATTTTTTCGAGTTAATACGACGCAACGTGCATGTGTGGTTCAACGTTTTTACCTCTGTTTTCCCATGTTTGACAGGTTCGTCAAAACACGCATACCCTAGGTCGAGTCAGTGTTGATAGTCGATGACGGTTGTGTGACATTAGTACTATTTGACATCGTTTTACCGCCGCAACGCGGGGTGTGCTTTGAGGTTTTTCAAAAAAAAAAAAGTTATACATATGGTTGTCGTAACGTTGGCTTTGGGTGTTTTCCAAAAAAAAAAAAATTGATTTTTTTTACTTTTCACCCAAAAGTATTTCATAAGTTACTTTTAACCCAAAACTATTTGTTTTATTACTTCTAACCCAAAACTTTTTATCTTTTACAATCTATCCTCATAACTTTTTTTACTTTCAACTTGGTCCTTTATAGTTTTCATTTTCCGCAAATTTTTCGCTTTATGCTTGGTTCTAAATTTTGTGACTTAATACACCGCTGCGTGCGTCTTTGGTTTAACGTTTTTACGTTCCGTTCTAATTTTGCGAGTCAACACGACGCAACGTGCGTGTGTGGGTGAACGTTTTTACATAACTTGCGGATCCTAGATCGACTTAGTTATAACTAAAGATTCCCCGCCGCATTGCGGCGGGTCACAATCCTAGTTGCACTAATTTTCAAAGCCATGATGGTCACAATTGTTAATTAAAATAGAAAAAAAAAATACAAACATTTGCTATATTTTACCACTCAAGCATTTGTTTACATGTTTGGAAATTACAACTCACATTACGCATAATTATCCACTAATCGTTAGAATGGTAAAGATGTAGCTAGAGTACATATAAGAAGGATTGAAAAATACAAGTCGGTTAGACCTTAAATCTAGTTACCTTGTAGTTCTTAGATTTCGAAGTGTCGCATTTAATTTTAGTTACAAACTAGTTAACTTGGTGCTTATTTTGTGAAACGGTATTCTTTTTTTTTTTTAACAGCAACGCAACTTTATATATATATATATATATATATAGGGAGAGGATCATAAGAAAACTACATCTAAATGAGAAAACTAGAAAACTAAAAAAAACCTAAAAAAAGCTAAACATACCAAATTTTTTATTTTACAATTTTTATAAAAAATTACTATTTTTTATATATAAAAAAATTAAAAAAAAAAAAATTGTTGTACTGCACATGTGCATTATATGTATACTACACATGTGCACTATATCCGTAATAGTGCACATGTGAAATACAACAAAATTTTTTTTTTTTTTGAAATTTTTTTCCATGCATAAAATATAGTGATTTTTTATAAAAAAATGTAAAAAAAAATAATTTGGTATGTTTTTTTAGGCTTTTTTAGTTAGTTTTTTGGTTTTCTCATTTAAACTAGTTTTCACATGATCCATCCCCTTTATATATATATATATATATATATATATCAAAGAGGAGATGAAAAAAGATTGATAATTGAGCCAACACAAGGACCCCACTCATAATGGGCATCTTTGAAATATGGCAAAAGGACCCCACTCATAATGGGAATCTTTGAAATATGGGAAAAGTTTGGCCATTATACGGCATCAAGGACAATCATAGAGTCCACTAATGAGGACCGGGTTCGGGTTGAAACCGGGTACTCGTAAAACCCGGGTTGAAAACGGGTATAAAAAAACCCGGTTCCGGGTTCGGGTTTTATAACAGAAATGCATACCCAATCCCTACCCTATGGGTAAGGTCGGGTTCGGGTTCGGGTTCGGGTATAGAAAACCCGGGTTTTATAATACCCGGTTCCGGGTTTTATTTTCGGGTCCAGGTCCGGATTCGAGTTTTTTGTGCACCACTATCTTGGCACTTGCCATCTTTGATACTTTTATCTAATCAATTATCAATCTACCTAGAGTAAATTAGAAAATCGTCCTTTATGTATGTTACTTATTGCAAACTGTGGCATTTGTCTTCAATAATTACAGAAAACGTACTTGATGTTTGCAAACGCTTACAAGTTATGTCCTTTAGCCTTAAATTAGGTAATTTTTGTGGTTAAATCTGACCAAATGAACCTCACATGAGGGAATTTTTGTGGTTAAATATGACTAAATGGACCCATATGAGAGTAAAATGACCAAAATACCCTCATGTGGGGTTCATTTGGTCAGATTTAACAACAAAAAATTAACTGAGTTAGGGCTAAAAGACATAACTTGCATGGGTTTGCAAACATCGAGTACGATGTCTGTAATTATTGAAGACAAATGACACAGTTTGCATTAAGTGACATACATAAAGGTAGATTTTTGTAATTTACTCATCAACCTATGTAAATCGACTTAATATTTAGTGAACCATTCAACGACTAAGAATAACATTTTTATTCATTTAGTTATTTAGTTATATAAACGAACATCAACACAAGTCATTTTCTTCATTTGTGTTCGTCCTTGGTTATTTAAATTCATTTATATTTGTTAGTATGGTCGATTCGTTTACGTTCAATTATGTTTTTTAGTTTACGTTTGTTTAAATTTGTTCCTTTATATATTCTTTAATTTATTTTTTTTGGTCCATAAGTCCATTACAATTTAGTTTGGTTTTTTGAAAACCCAATATCACCCTTTACAACTAGTATATATTATTATTACTTTTTGGCTTAGCACTCAATTATGTATGTTTGTGCATGTTTATCTATATTCAATAATGTTTGTTTGCTTATATCTATTTGTGTTTTTTTTACGTTCGTGAATTGTTAGTTTCTATTATTAACGAACAAACATAAATGAACATGAACACATTTATTTTCTTTGTGAACAAATACAAACAAAAAATGTCATTTTTTTAACTGTTCTTGTTCTATCGTTTGTCAAATTTAACAAACTTGAGTGTCATGTTCGTTTTTGCTAAATTTGTTTACATACCTAAATCAAACCATGATAAAAATTACTCTTTTCATACAGTTAATGTAACAACCCTCAAAAATATTCCCGAAGACAACCCATAATCAAAACCCCAAGTGCGCGCGACGAAACTTGTAATACTCAATCAGAAAACTTAGTTGTTAAGAAAACTTGATGGTTGATGAACCAACCCGCATAAAAGTACCCTTACTAAACTCACAATTAGAAACCGAACCATTTAAGATCAAGACCCGAGCATACGCGATAAGAACCGACATGAAAATCGAGACAAACACGCGATTGGACGAAAAAGGTGGCCGAGGACACATGTCACGTCGAGGCGCCACGTGTCAGACCTATCCTGGACACGTGGCAGGTCTAGGCCAGGCCGGCCTCTTAAGCGCCACGCAGGAGAAACCTTGTCTCCTCCCACGACGCGCGGGAGAATCCAACCTGGCTATATAAGGGCCAGGTTTGGGACAGAATCATTCGCACCTTTTCGACCTCTGAATCGATCCTCTAATCCCTCGTTACTCTGTTTCTCTGTATTCTCGTGTATTAAACCTTAATCACTGTAACGATACCCTGTCTGATCGATCATAAAACCAATCAACGAATGCCAAAGTGATGCTTGAATAAGTCTATACTTTGTTAACTATGTTGAGGTTTTGATCTCGTGATTATCGTTGAAGTTTAAGTTGGGTTTATACACTAATACGGATTACATTCTATGAAATTAGGGGTTAGAATCAGAAGGCTTAAAACCATAAATTCACTGACAAAGTAAATGCTTAATTATCAGAAGACTTGGAGCTATAAACTTACTAATAATCAAGAGGCTAAGTATCAGAAGACTTAGAATCAGGAGGCCTGTTAAAGCAGAACTATAGATTTGCATTCTGAGTCATTCTCTTTTATCAAATGTTTTCAAAACCCTAAATGTTTCCAATTGTTACTTATATTACAGTGATTAAGTCTTTGTATTCTAATTGGGAAACTAGACGGTATGTGGGTTTTGTATACATTACTTGTTATGCGTCACTATTGGACAATGGGTTAGCCAATGAGTGATATGACCACACTCACAGGAACTGCCATCGAGTGACAAATACTATTTAAAATAGTTTCTTTATTGTTGGATAATAAGTTAGCCAATAGTACTTTGGTAAGATAAACAAATGTAAAAACCCTTAATGTTGTCATTATAACAATATGTCTTTTTATACAAATGAGTGAACTCACCAGTATTTCCTGCTGATAAAATGTTTTTAAATATGTTTCAGGTTATTATAGTAGATCTGAATAAGAGTTGTGATACGGCACCAAAAGGCTTAAAGAAGTGGCTTATTTTATCAATTAAATTATGAAACATTGTTTTATGGGTTTATCCCAGATTAAAGCTACCTTTGTAAAACATGGGTTTTAATTCCCATTTGTTATAAATAAAATTCCAGTGTTTCTAAACTATGATATTTTCCTAACTCACTGTCCTGATGAAATTTTCGCTTAGGATTCGAATTACAGGAACAAGGGCCAAACCAACCACCCAAGAATGGAATCATCGAGCGAAAACACTTAACAACCTCCTGGAAGCAGCTTTTCTTGCCACCAGACCTTTCTCCATCAATTAGGAATCTGATGCCGTCACTAAACACATTCCTTAAATTATAGCAATTTTTTGAGTGTTTATTTTTTGGTGTCTAATCCGCATATATATCACCATTGCACTTGATTTTCTTGACTGTATATCATTTAAATCTCAACATATACACGTGTGATTTAGTTTACGAAGATTTTTCAATGACGAGAACCTCTATCAGAGAGTAAAAAAGATGTTTTCAAAATAACCACCGGTACCACTTGACTGTTCACGGCTCTCATCCACGGTGTGGTCGGGGGTTGTGACAGTTAAGAGCAGATGAAAAAAACTACCCCTGCTACAAAATCAAGCTCTTTACGGTTGCTTATGACTCAATTTGGTGGAACAAATTTTATACAAGAGAGGTGAGGACTATATAAGGTTTGTTTTGTATAGGGTAATGGAATGGACGAGGTAATGGAATGTACCATTTAAGGGTTTGTTTGGTATAGGGTAATGGAATGGATGAGAGAATGGAATGGACGAGGTAATGGAATGTACCATTTAAGGGTTTGTTTGGTATAGGGTAATGGAATGGATGAGAGAATGGAATGGACGAGGTAATGGAATGTAAAAAAAAATGATATGAATCATTACAATTCCGTGGTCTTGTTTGATTACCATATGTGAATGGAATGAATCATTACTTTGTGTTGTTTAGTAGGCAGAGTAAAAGACAAAGAAATAAAATCGGCGGTGGGTGGCGATAGTGGCTGATGGCGGCGGTGAGAGTGACAGCGGTTGGTGGCGGTGGTGGGTGGCGGGTGGTGGCAGTGGAACTAGTGGTCGGTGACAGAGGGTGGCGACGGAGGTGATCGACGACAGCAATGGTGGGTGGCGACGGCGGTGGGTAGCAGTGGTCTATGGTGGTGGCGGTGTGTGCGATGGCATCGGTGGTCGATTGCGGAGGCGATGGTGGCGATGACGACGGGTGGTGGTCGGTGGCATGTGGCGACGGTGGGTAGCAGTGGTCGATGGTTGTCAGCGATGTCGGAGGTGGTCGGTGGTGGAGGGTGGCAGCAACGACGGGTGGCGGCAGTCGGTGGTGGCGATGAGGGTGGGTGGTAGTGGAGGTGGGTGGTGGTCGGTGGTGGTGATGAAGGGTGAGAAAGTGAATAGAATGGGAAAAAAATAATGGTGGAAGGAATGAATTTAAGGATTTTAGAGGGAATGAAATATCTTATGCAATGGGTGATTCAATTACTTTGTCCAACCAAACAAAACTTTTTTCATTCCCTCACAATAGTCCATTCCATTCCGCCTCTCATTCTGACATACCAAACACTACCAAAGTGTAGTGTTATGTCACGACCCCCGATCACGCCCTGGACGGGAGCCGTGAAGCAGCCAAGTGGTACCGGTGGTTATTTTAAAAACATTGCAGCGGAATTGTTCATCAGGATCATGAGTTAGGAAAAATATCAGAATTTTGAAACACCGGATTTTATTTATTCAACAGATGGGAATAAACCCATGTTTTACAAAGGTAGCTTTAGTATGGGATAAATCCGGACAACATTTATTGATTTAGTTTAATTGATAAAATAAGCAACTTTTTTAAGCCTTCCGGTGCCGTATCATAATTCTTATTCCGATCTACTGTAATCACCTGAAACGCGTTTTAAAAATATTTGGTCAGCAGGAAATACTGGTGAGTTCATTCATTTTTGTACAAAAACAAATTTGTTATAATTTACAGCATTAAGAGTTTTCACATTTCCCCCTATCTTATAATTAGCTGGTTCAGTTGTCACTCGACCGGATCTATGATTGTGGACATATCACTAATTAGGCTCGCCCACCTAAGAGTAATAAATTATTAGTAGTAATGTGCACATACCCCCACTTACTGCCAGCAATTAAAGATTTGCAAAGACTTAATCACTGTACTTATAACTGGAAAACATTTAGGGTTTTACAAAGCAACTTTGATAAAAACAGAATGACTCACCTTGTTAGCATATAGTCTTGATTAAACAAGCATCTTGATTCTAAGTCTTCTGATGATTATAGAGAGAGAAGAATAGAATGAATGTGCAAAGAAAATGAATCCTAAGCTTCCTATTTATAGGTAGGAAATATGCAATTTCCAGGAAGTTTCCTATATACTTTATAGGAAATTACATATACTTTTCTAGGAAGTTACCTATACATTTTCTAGGAAGCTTCCTACCCACATATATATCCTCTTACACCTTCCTTGCACCTTCCTCATATATATCTATTTTCATGTATATCTATTTAGGTGTTTAATTTACTTAGTTAATTAATCTCACTTAGCTGATTAATTAATCTTACTTAGCTGATTAATTAATCTTACTTAGCTAAATTAATCTTACTTAGCTTAATTAATCTTACTTAGCTTAATTAATCTTACTTAGCTTAATTAATCTTAGTTAACTGATTAATTAATCTTACTTAGCTTAATTAATCTTACTTAACTGATTAATTAATCTTACTTAGCTTAATTAATCTTACTTAACTGTTAAGTTTTACTTATCTATTAAGGTTTCTTAACTGCTAAGTTTTACTTAATTATTAAGTTTACTTAACTACTGAGTTTACTTAACTACCAAGTTTACTTACTCGCTAAGCATTCTAGTTAAACAGCTCCCCGAGCATGAGTTCTAATTTCTAGATACAATGGAACTCTTATTAGTGTATTAACTCAATTCAACTTTAACGATAATCACGAGATCGAAACCCTCACAATGAATGACAAAGTATAGCCAGATATTGGCAGCACTTAAACATCCATTGGATCGGTTTTAATCGATCGAATACAGTATCGTACCAGTGATTAGAGTTATTACCCTAATAACGGGCAGAGTTTTGGGTTTAGGGGGTATAATACCGGAGTATTATAGCATTATACGTTTATAGAGAGAGAAAAGAATTGAACATAAACAAATGAACCTGTCGACCCCTTTAATAGGGCTGATTGCACATTTTGTCGCGCCCCGTGACGCCCCAGGCTAAGCCTGTCGCGGGTCGCAAGAGACCGTATAGTGGCGATAGGGTTGCTGAGTCATCGGTTAGGGTTGCCACGTGTCAGCCACGTGGCTTGTTTGTGTGCCCGGCAAGTTATGGGCTGTCGCGCCCCGCGAAGGAATTCCCTTCGGCTGTCGCGGGCCGCGACGACACTAATTTATTTGTTTTATTTGATTTTTAATTATATAAAGGTATTTCGGGTCCGTTTTCACACACGGAATGTATTTTAGGAGTGTTTTTGAGGGTTGTTACATCCTCCCCACCTTGTTTTAAATCTCGTCCTCGAGATTTACGGAAATTTGGAGGAATACTCCTATTTCGACACTGATCCTAGTTTCCAAGTATACTCTGGTCCTTACTTTGAATTCCACTTTACTTTGACCAGAACCATTTTCCATGCTTTGAGATTCTTATCTTTGACTTGTAAGATCTTTCAATGGACTTTGTATTTACCTCTATATTCTGAAGAGGTATAACTTAAAGATTTATAAGTATTTCCTTAAGTTTTATACATGAAATAAATCATGTTTACCTGCCATTTTCTTTGGAGATTTTAACTGATAAGCTACTGGTCCAATTCTTTTAATAATTTCAAACGATCCAACAAATCTCGGCTTAGCTTTTCTTTCTTACTGAATCTGACTAATCCTTTTCACGGAGTGATTTTTAGTAGTATTCTTTCTCTGATTTGAATTTCTAATGGTTTGCCGATCTCATGGCCCGATAGTTGCTTTTCTCATATTTCTGCTCGACATAATGGATGGTACCTTCATCCATAAAGTGCTTCAAACGGGCAATACTAATACTTGTAGATTAATTATTGAAAAAAATCTTATGGGTGCTAAGTGATAGTCCCACTTTCATCAATATTTATCGCACATGTACTTAACATGTCTTCTTATGTTTGTAGTGTTCCTTCACACTGCTTAAAATAAGTCGGGTTAAAATTTTCTCAAAAGTAAAATTACTATCTTGGTTTGATACAGTAGATAACGGGATTCTATGTAATGAGACTATTTCGTTCCCACACAATCTTAACTATGTTTCTTATACTAAAAGGTTCCTTTCATTGGTAGGGATTTGAGCAGGCTTGGTTAGTTTATCCACAATCACCCAGATTGTGTTGTCTCTTGTTTTGGGTAATTTGGTAACAATATCCATTGTTATCAATTCTCATTTCCATACTGATGTCGTTGAGGCAAAACAAAGGGTTCTAATGTTTAGTTTTTATCTTGAAAATAAATTAAATACTTGTAACTTGCTACATTCTTCTTCATTCATACCTATCCGCAATTCTTATTGATACCCCTTATCATATACTTAGTTTTATGGGCTTTCCTAAGAATTATGTATGTTTCCTTAGATAGGTATCCAAATTCTTTTCTTATGGAACTTCCAAATTCCATCAGTTCCTTTTTCTGATTCCTTCATTATTCCTTTATAATACTTCAGCATCATCCTTGATTGCTGTTTCTTGGGTACTCTTTAATTATTTCATTAAATCTATCCGCAATTTAATGAGCACGCACTTGTTTCAGCTTCTTATGACTTAAAGCATTAATTACTACATTAGTCTTTAACTTTGCGATATAACAATCGGTGTTGTTCCTAGTCTCAGATGAATTCTGAGTTTCTCCTCACGATCGAGAGATAGTCCAAGTAGATCCTCTAGGAAAACATCGGTCAGAATTTCTTTCAGTTCCATGCCTCTAGTGTTAATGAACTCCGAGACCATATACGCTATGTCTTACTTCCTTGCATAACTTGCAGCTTTCATCCCAGAGATGTACTTTGTCGGCTGGTCTATCTTGTCTCCTTGTGGTCACTTCTCCGGTTGGCTTGTAAATCTAAACTTAATTTAACAATCACCTCAGGAGTCATTGTTTCCATTTGTTCCTTCTTATAAAGCAAACAGGATTTCCTTTCTGTCAGTTCTTTCCATTTTATGGCATATGTCGTGATCATGTGTTTCGAAGATCGAGTCTTACTATTTGAATTCCTAATTGTTGAAGCATACATTACTTCATCCTTCTTGACGTATATACTAATGGGTTGGACAACTTTTGTCCTTTGCAGCCCATGTATTGTTGTAACAGCTTCTTTATTACTGGTAATCTTTGTAGGATTATAGGTGAAGAGTCTTTGTAAGTGCATCTAGTCGTGGTTACTTTTATCTTTGCAAGAGTTCTTAAAGAAAATAGAATTACTCTTATTAGCGTAAGTTTTGGGACGTCTTGTGCCTAGCACAACTTTAGCTACAGGTTTCCTAATGTGTTAATAATCTAAAGTAGCGCAAAGGGAATTCTTATACTTTTGATGGCACCCCAACATAAAGGGTTCACATCGTTCATCTTGTCGCACAAGTTACGAGACGAATGATCAAATGAAATAGTTTTTGATATCGGAATTATAGATGTATACAAGAGATTCCTGATAAAGAATTCTAGAATTATTATTGACACACATGCTCGTGTTTTATTCTAAATTGTCAATCCATATGGTTTTTGGATTTCCTTATAGATATACATATCTATATAATCATATTTTTTCACATACTGTAATATACATACCATTCATAAGGTCAATGTATTTAATTGTTTCCAAAAACAAATAGGACAACAGGTCATGATACTATTTAGGGAATTCTGTCACTTGTTTGACATATCATATACCCCATCTTACCCGGTTCTCGCCGGAGAGGTAACCTCATCTTGCCCGGTTCTCGCCGGAGAGGTAATTTGTATTTTGATTAAAAATGAATATTTTATTAGGGTTTTTATCAAAGAACAAGGTAATTAATATTCACATGATGGATCATATTCTAGAACCCAGTAGTACCAATAAATAAGAAATAACAGTGGCCAAGTATTATCGCTTATTTACCATACTTGCAACGTTCTAGTCATCATCCCCACGGCATACCAATACCCATCACACTTTATTTATGCAAGCTTATCTTGAAGCTAATACTAAAGTATCTTTCTTAAGTTCAAGTCTAAATACTATCCTGGGTGCTACCAGATAATATCAATTTCCTAACTCTTTCGTTTAAGTTTAGGTATTATTAAAACACCTATTTGCTTAAACTAGTGGCTTGGCTCTGATACCACCTTTGTCACGACCCCCGACCACGCCCTGGATGAGAGCCGTGAAGCAGCCAAGTGGCACCGGTGGTTATTTTAAAAACATTGCAGCGGAATTGTTCATCAGGATCGTGAGTTAGGAAAAATATCAGAGTTTTGAAACACCGGATTTTATTTATTCACCAGATGGGAATAAACCCATGTTTTACAAAGGTAGCTTTAGTATGGGATAAATCCGGACAACATTTATTGATTTAGTTTAATTGATAAAATAAGCCACTTCTTTAAGCCTTTCGGTGCCGTATCACAATTCTTATTCCGATCTACTGTAATCACCTGAAACGCGTTTTAAAAATATTTGGTCAGCAGGAAATACTGGTGAGTTCATTCATTTTTGTATAAAAAAAATTTTGTTATAATTTACAGCATTAAGAGTTTTCACATTTGCCCCTATCTTATAATTAGCTGGTTCAGTTGTCACTCGACCGGATCTATGACTGTGGACATATCACTAATTAGGCTCACCCACCTAAGAGTGATAAATCATTAGTAGTAATGTGCACATACCCCCACTTACTGCCAGTAATTAAAGATTTGCAAAGACTTAATCACTGTACTTATAACTGGAAAACATTTAGGGTTTTACAAAGCAACTTTGGTAAAAACAGAATGACTCACCTTGTTAACATATAGTCTTGATTAAACAAGCATCTTGATTCTAAGTCTTCTGATGATTACACATCTTGTTTGATAGTAGGTTTATGGATCGGAGTTTTCTGATAGTTAAACATATACTTTAACAGAGTGGAATACGTTTTAGTGTAAAACCATATCAAACCTAACGATGGTCACGAGATCAGAACCTTAACGAAATTCACAAAGTATAGTCTTATTTAGACAGCACTTTGGCATTCGTTCGTTGGTTTCCGAATCGATCGGACAGAAACCAACGTATAGAGAGAGAAGAATAGAATGAATGAGCAAAGAAAATGAATCCTAAGCTTCCTATTTATAGGTAGGAAATATGCAATTTCCAGGAAGTTTCCTATATACTTTCTAGGAAATTACATATACTTTTCTAGGAAGTTACCTATACATTTTCTAGGAAGCTTCCTACCCACATATATATATATCCTCTTACACCTTCCTTGCACCTTCCTCATATATATCTATTTTCATGTATATCTATTTAGGTGTTTAATTTACTTAGTTAATTAATCTCACTTAGCTGATTAATTAATCTTACTTAGCTTAATTAATCTTACTTAGCTGATTAATTAATCTTACTTAGCTTAATTTATCTTACTTAGCTGATTAATTAATCTTACTTAGCTTAATTAATCTTACTTAGCTGATTAATTAATCTTACTTAGCTTAATTAATCTTACTTAACTGATTAATTAATCTTACTTAGCTTAATTAATCTTACTTAGCTTAATTAATCTTACTTAACTGTTAAGTTTTACTTATCTATTAAGGTTTCTTAACTGCTAAGTTTTACTTAATTATTAAGTTTACTTAACTACTGAGTTTACTTAACCATTAAGTTCACTTAACTACTAAGTTTACTTACTCGCTAAGCATTCTAGTTAAACAGCTCCCTGAGCATGAGTTCTAATTTCTAGATACAATGGAACTCGTATTAGTGTATTAACTCAATTCAACTTTAACGATAATCACGAGATCGAAACCCTTACAATGAATGACAAAGTATAGCCAGATATTGGCAACACTTAAACATCCATTGGATCGGTTTTAATCGATCGAATACAGTATCGTACCAGTGATTAAAGTTATTACCCTAATAACGGGTAGAGTTTCGGGTTTAGGGGGTATAATACCGGAGTATTATAGCATTATACGTTTATAGAGAGAGAAAAGAATTGAACAGAAACAAATGAACCTGTCGACCCCTTTTATAGGGCTGATTGCACATTCTGTCGCGCCCCGCGACGCCCCAGGCTAAGCCTGTCGCGGGCCGCGAGAGACCGTATAGCGGCGATAGGGTTGCTGAGTCATCGGTTAGGGTTGCCACGTGTCAGCCACGTGGCTTGTTTGTGTGCCCGACAAGTTATAGGTTGTCGCGCCCCGCGAAGGAATTCCCTTCGGCTGTCGTGGGCCGCGACGGCACTAATTTATTTGTTTTATTTGATTTTTAATTATATAAAGGTATTTCGGGTTCGTTTTTTCACACATGGAATGTATTTTAGGAGTGTTTTTTAGGGTTGTTACATGTTATATCATAAGTGGAGGGTTCAAATAAGAAGAAATTTTTTATAAGAAGAACTTTCAACAAATAAGAATAATTCATTTCACTTATTTAATATTTGCATTTAATTTTAATGTAATGGTATATTTGTAAACTTACATAGATCATTAATTTCTAATTTTCCTATTTAATAGCTAACTACATTAAATTTGTAACTTATTTTCAAGATATATATTTTTTCAAAAAAATAAAAAAAAAATAATTTAGAGTGTAGGACAAATTACTAGGTGTATATGATAAATTGCAAGTTGTGTAGGATGAATTTAAATATATGTAGGATAATTTTCAAAATATGTAGGATAACTTTTTATGTGTGTAGTAAAAAAAATTAGTGTTGAGAATAATAGTCTTTATGAGTAATTAATTACATAAAGATAGTAATAAGTGAGATAAAAAAAATACTACTTAATATTTTACGATTGTACCCTTTGTTCCTTTTGTTCTCAATTAAATTATTTTCTCAAATGAACCTCCCCCTGTATCATAAACACCATTTCCTTAGAGACTTGTTAAGAAATTATGGTTATCAAATTAACTTATATATAAAACATGATGTTTAATTATAAACCTTTAATGTACATTACAGATGTTTTTAAACATAATCTATGTATAAATATGACATTGGTTGAATTTCAAGATGAATTCTATACACATCTTAAATGAATATTAGGGGTCATAATAGTGATTTTTTTATACATTCACTTCAACTTGTCTATTGACAATAGTTTATGGTTAAATTACAAGAAAACTACAACATTAGATACTCTTGTTAACAAAAAAAATTTATCGACCACATGATAAGCACACATCACTCCCACCTCTTCAACCACTCTGTCACACCCCAACCGATGGCGGAATCATCGGGGCACGGCACTAGGCGAATCAGATTGCTCAGGAGAATCCATAACAACTATTTTGCAACAATAATTAATGCGTTCATTATCCCATACTAATAAACAATCATAATCACATACGTCGTCACAGATTACATGTTCTCTCGAACAATACAAATCCGACAACCTAGATTTTAGTTGAGTTTCTAGACTTCCTAGCTTGGTTTGAAATAGCCTGCGATCTAACCTGCAACATACGTTAAAATAATGTCAATGCAAAAGTATTGGCGAGTATACAGGTTTGATATGTAATAGCATAATAGATTAAAAGTGCTGCGAATTCCTACATACATAAACGGGATACACGACATATATACTCACAAAACCGATACTACCAGCTAAGTCCTCGATGCTCGAATACGCGATGGCAAACTAGACCCCGTCGGGCGCAATAGTACTATGCTAGTCATGGTGGGACGTCGCGAGTATAAGTCCTAGCACATATGTAACTAGCATCATGTATAACTATGCAAGTAAGTCATTCGCAAGTGATAAATAGTTTAAACATTTGATATGATTTGATTCGATAGCAACGTATGTTACACCCAAAAGTGCAAAAGCAAAAAGGGTTCAAGTATACTCACAGTGCGTGTTCAGCAAGTAAACACAGCTTGATTGGATGGATTGAGAGCGCGTCTGATATTAGCCTGAGTATAAATTGATAGCGTAAGCGTTGAACAGTGCGTTAAGCGGGGGCGGTTGAACCAAGTGTCGGTTGGTAATCCGATCGGGTGGTAATCCGGTCGGATGGCCACTCGGTCGGATTGACACTCATTGAGAATGATGTGTTTGTGTATGATGGCTTGTCCTGTGAAGTTTTCGTTGTACCATTTTGAAAACAGGGAGGTATCTCTACCCTTCAGGTCGTTCGATCGAACGGCGGTTCGATCGGGCGGCGATCCGATCAGTAGGACACCAAGTGGGGGACAAGTAGGATTGTCACTCGATCGGGTGGCAATCCGATCGGGTGGTAATCCGTTAGAAATTGAACATGTTGAAAATTGTTTAAGTATTGAAGTTCCAAACATCACATGATCGGGTGGTCCCTCGATCGGATGGCAATCCGATCGGGCGGCAATCCGTTCGATGTTCAAACTATTGAAAGTTTGAAATAAAATTTAAGTGTGGGGCCAAGTGCAAGCCGATCGAGCGGCTGTCCGATCGGGCGGCAATCCGATCGGGTGGTAGCCCGATCGGACGGCAGTCCGTTCCGATGGCCTGATCGTCTTGATACTTGGTAGTTTTGATAGGTTTGCGGTGTTGAACGAGACGGGGTGATAACGTGCTAACCAACAGAGACCCCATCTTGACCTAAGTGACCCGTTCGGACAGGAATCACCCTGGCCCGACCAGTTAACCTGTTCGAGAAGGTTGTCCATGTTTAACCCGAAATCGGTAGTCTCTCTGATAGAAACCAGATCTTGAACCAACATGTCACTAGAAGGAGTAGAAGGTCAGAACGAGCTCCGATTCTATCGGTTTCGACTACATTTAGTGTAATAGAGTTGAAAGAAGTTTGGAAAACCATCTTTCAATCCTTTTAACCATGAAAATGTTTAGATTTGTGCGAAAACTTTGTTTAATCTTATGGAAATCCTTCAGATCTGAGTTATTCATGGTGGAATGATGCCAAAACTTGAAGTTCATATGAACTTCATGCTGACATCACCCTAGAACACCTCAAATCCGTTGATTTCACGGTTAAAAGTTGAGATTCAAAAGAGAGAAAGGTGGAGGAGTGCGTGTAGATCATAGAAGTACAAGATTTAGGTTGAAAACTTACAAGAATCGCGAGAAATCTAGAGAAAAGAGCCCCAAAGCGTGCTGGTCGAGTGGGAGCTGTCACATCAGTGTTCAAGTGATGTGACAAGGGCTATTTATAAGTGAAGAGGAGAGGAGGCGATAGAGTGTCACGGATCGGGTGGGTCATCGATCGGGTGACCGTCCGATCGAGCTGTCACTCGATCGAGTGGTTCCGATGGTCAACGTTTCGGCGTTTCGTTTTGATCGTTAAGCGTTGCGATAGTTTGGTTACACATTTTCATATATATATTTATTATAATTAATCACAGAAGGTCGTATATATGTATCCGCACTTTCAAATGTACGGTGCGATAATCGAGTTGCGCGTGATTGCGGGTGCGCTTTCGAGTTTGTGATGCGTTGTGCCACAATGACTGACGGGGTACCACTCGCTCGTATTGTCATCATCGTCACGATGACCGATGGGGTAGTACTCACTCGAAAAGTCATCGTTAGCATTAATGTTTGCGTCGTGACACATCACGTCTATCGAGGAGGGTAGAATAGGTCCTCACTCAGTGACATCGTGAGTGTTAGTGTATGCGATGTAATGTGATGCGTTATAGCGATAAAATATGCTAAATATGCGAATATACTGCGAAATAGCGATGTATGCGATATAGTTACATTATGATCCGAATCTCTGGTGCTAGGCGTAACGAGTGTAGCGAGTAGTAACAACGGACGAACGTGCGGGTTGTTACAGTCTCCCCTGCTTTAGGAAATTTCGTCCCGAAATTAATCCATCAGGTAGACTTTGTGAGGGTTGTACCACATAAGTAGCGATATAGCGAGTTAGTCGACTGGAAGTTGTCAAGCATGAGCGTCTCGAGTAAGAGAAAGTTTAATTGCGATAGCAAAAAGGCGACATAATGACAAGAGTAGTATCCCACGAGTTGGCGTTTCAAAAGTATCTCGAGCCCCGAAGAATTAGTAAGGTCGTAGGGTTAAGCTGCGTATGTTAACCAACGTTGTAAGAAAATTTAGGTTTAAACATTTTAAAAGAATTTGGAAATGAAAACTGGAGTTAAGAAAACTCTCCTATGACATGGGTTCAAGTTGAACTCGATGTCGAACCAACGTCTTAAGAAAGGTTTCATTTTGATGTTGCAAAAGTTTTGAGGAAAACTAGACTTATGAAACTTCCCTCGGGCATGGAGTTAAGCTGATTCAATGTTACCTCCACGCTGTAAGGAAATTTCACTTGTCCAACGGCTTTAATAAAATTTTTATAAAAATCAGTTTTTAACGGTTCGGAAACACAATTAACATCGAGCCCCACGTGGCACTTTCCCACGAAAGTTTGTTAGTATGGTTAAAACACTTATATATAGGAAGTACCAGCGGCGTATCCACCATATTTCGCCCATATTACTTCCGTTTCATGAGGCGGTGTCACGTGTATCGATAGGACACAGATAGAATTTCGTCTCCTCAGTCCAAGCGATAGAAAGTTAGACCGAGTTGAAGGTAGAATCGAAGAGATTTAGCGGCGAGATTGATTGCAAACATAGCGATGACAGCGTGTGCGAGTAGCTTGATGACGCATAACATCAAATAGCGTGTCTTGGTAGGCTACGACTGACAAGCGATAAGCGAATGATGCGATTTGATTAGATTCCACATTAAATTCCACATGGCATGTTTCCACGAGAGTTTGCTAACATGGCGAAACACCATGTTTGACCAGGTTAGTTTTGTCCCGTGAAGCGATGTCATGCATATCGATACAACACAAATTGCGATGAGTATCAGGCGATGTGCAATGAGCAATAAGCGGTACACGATAAGCGACAAGCGAGTAAGCGATACGCGATGTGCGATCAGCGAGAAGCGACGCGCGATTGCGATAAGCGAGTAGTGTGATTTGGTTAGACTCCATAGTTTCACAAATTAACCAACAGGAAGCCCCACATGGCATCTTTCCACAAAAGTTTGGTAGTATGGCTAAAACACTTATATATAGGAAGTACCAGCGGCGTATCCACCATGTTTTGACCATACTAGACCCGTTTCGTGAATCGACGTCATGCGTGCTCACATAACACAAGTAGCGATAAGCGTTAGAAGCGATAAGCGATGCGAGTATCAAAGCGATGCGATTAATCGAGTTTTGCTTCGAATATGTGTTGCGTTGCGACGCATCACGACTATCAAGGAGGGTAGAATAGGTCCTCACTCAACGGCATCGTGAGCGTTAGTGTGCGTGATGCGATTAATTGCGACAGACTTACGACCAGTCTTGCGTTGATGCGATCGCCCTGCGGGGTAGACTCACCAAGGTCTATCGATGAGGCAATTGCATTGCGTTTGCAGACTTATGAAAAAGTCTCGCGGTGATACGATTTGGATGTTACGCCTTGCGGATTAGTTTAGCGTGTCGAAAATAACCATAATAGTATAGGTCTAAATAACGTTCAACTGCACATGGCACTTTCTACACGAAACATCGGTAGTACGATAAAGCACACCTTGCTTTACCCCTACTACTTGTGCCTCGCGAATAGATGTCACACTTGGTCGACATGGTCAAGACGCTTATATATAGGAAGTACCAGCGGCGTATCCACCACGCTTGACCATGCTTTTAATGTTATGGCACCATTAGAATTTACTATGATCTCCGTGCACTGACCCAAATAATCCCGTGTGCACCCGTGATTAGTCGTTCCTTGCACGTTTATCGTACCTTATTCTAAGAGTGTAGTGAGGTTAAAACACATTATATCGTGATATAGTATATAGTTCGTGTGTGAAGCTTGTCTAAGTGCGACGACTAGAGAGTGAAAGCGAAAACGAAAGCGAGAGTTAACGTTACACATAGTGGCAACATCGAGTAAAAGATTAGGTTTAATACTTAGAAATTAACGCCGAAAATAGTATCATTACAACATTATCCTACGCTTGCTAGATGCTTGGTGTTGAAGACTTTTACTGGAGCTGTTGTTGTTGTACTCAAGTTCGCGGTTCGGTGCGGCAGTTGCGGGTGAAGTGACCGTAACAGTCGCAATTGTTGCAATAGCGACAATCAGCTTCAACTGGATGATGATGATAGGTGCATGTGTAACACTGAGGATGAGTTCCAGTGTAGGCACGTTTTGGAAGTAGTGGAACTGATTGAAGAGGTTCTGGTTGTAGCAGTTCGGTTGTTGATGAGTTTGAGCTTGAGATCTTTCGTTTGCGGCTGGGTTTGTCGATGTCTTGTGATGAGATGTCTTCTTTGGAGGATTCGTCTGAGGACTCACTTGCAGAATCGTTGACAGAATCGTCAGCAGAATCGTCAGAAGAATCATCGGTAGAATCGTCAGAAGAATTGATGACGATTGCTTGATGAGCTTGTTTGACATGATTCTTGGAAAAGAACTCGTCCAAGACTCTTTTGTCGTTGATTTCTGCGGATAAGCGGTAGGTCTCTTCGATGGTAGTAGGCCTTGCAGCTTCGACAAAATCGCCCACACATTCAGGCAAGCCGCGAATGTACTTCATTATGGCTTTTTTCTGAAGTGCTGACTTGACTTGGGCAGATTGTGCTAAGCTGTTTGAACCTTTCGGTGTAGCCAGTATTGTCACCTGTTTGATCTCCCAAAATTCGTTTTCCAACTTCTGGACTTCGTGGGGAGGGCAGTACTCTTCCTTCATGAGCTCTTTCAACTCATTCCAGGAGAGAGCATAGGCTGCGTGAATCCCACGTTTGTTGCGTTCGGTAGTCCACCAGTCGAGTGCACGCGATTGAAATACTCCGGTAGCGCAAGTGGTTTGAAAATGCTCGGGGCACCCACTCTGACGAAGGGTCACCTCGACAGAATCGAACCACTGGAGTAGCTGAGAGACACCTCCTTCACCCATGAAGACCATCGGGTCATAGGCTTTGAAGTGTTTGTATAGGAAAGTAGATTGTGGCGCTGCTGTCTTAACGTCTTCCGAAGTTCGAAAGTTGCTAAGAGAGTACACTTGAGTGACAATCCGAGGAATGACTTTGGCCACTTCCCTGACCACAAGTGAAGCAATCCTCTTTTCATCCCTTCGTTTGGCTCGTCTCCTGACTGACATTCTCGAAGCAGATTTGTTGAAAGGCATCTAGACAGAGATAGAGAGAGACTTGGAGTGAGATTCGATCATAATGATTTTGAGTTTTTTGAGATGCGATTTGAGCGCTTTTAAAACTTGTTGCAGGTAGTATAGTAATACGTATTCACATAGGAGCCACATAGGAGACACAAGATTCCTAAGTTCTCACACAAGTGTTTCGTTTGTATGTATATAAATAGTTGTAGTTTATACTTATACACATACATGTTGGTGTAGAATGCGCGAGGACGCGTTGAAGAAAGGAAGCGAGGGCGAGAAATTAGACATTAGTTTTGTTGTGATCATTTGGTTTTCGTTCTAGATTGCGATGGCTGTGCGAGTTGTGCATTCATAAAGAGGGGAGCGAAAATCGGTAAATCGAGAAATCGTTAAAGCATAAAAATTCAATTTGTAAACACGTAAGCGTAAATAAGTTTAACAAGCGTAAAACCGGCGAACTGTAGGCTAGAAAATTCGATAGGATGCCCTGGGTGTTTAGGCGTCGACTACCCAAAGTCATCCAACTATACCTTACGAGTTCATGCATGCGCGTTGACCTAGTAGACTATGCTTCCACTGGGATGCAACTCATGGCATTCGTCCTTCTATTCATCACACGGCTCGAGTCATTTGGTATAGCCGAGTCTTTGGTGAGAGCTTTTCGAAAACCATTCAGGGAGTGAAAAGGGTTATTAAGGTATGGGTCTCACTCCTGACTTAACAACTTCGTTCCCGACTGTGGTTGTGCACATCGAAATAAATTCGAGAGTTCCACTAGATTGAAAGGAGATTTCCGTCAAGATATGGATGTCACTCCTGGCTCGATAGAAGTTTCTCATGCTAGAATAATGCGCTGAGTGAGCGACCTATCGAGAGTTCCTTTTTTTCACACCTCATCTCGACACGATCACTCGTTGATGTAATGCGAGTATCGTAAAACATGTGTATTGTGTTAGCCTTAGGAAAGGCAAATAGTATTAAGCCTTAGGAAAGGCTTTGCTTGTGCGAAGTTGTAGTACGCGATGTTCACACAAGGATGTAGTTTTAGCGAGTTCGAATGAGAGCAGCAAATAGGCCCGTTCAAATCCCACTGGGTTCGCACGAAGTCTGCCCGTTGGTACTTAGACTATAGACTAGGTCATTGCTAAGACTTCAACCCGGACTAGGTCGAATGTCTTACCTAATTCCCTATAGTTATGGCTCTGATACCAATCTGTCACACCCCAACCGATGGCGGAATCATCGGGGCGCGGCACTAGGCGAATCAGATTGCTCAGTAGAATCCATAACAACTATTTTGCAACAATAATTAATGCGTTCATTATCCCATACTAATAAACAATCATAATCACATACGTCGTCACAGATTACATGTTCTCTCGAACAATACAAATCCGACAACCTAGATTTTAGTTGAGTTTCTAGACTTCCTAGCTTGGTTTGAAATAACCTGCGATCTAACCTGCAACATACGTTAAAATAATGTCAATACAAAAGTATTGGCGAGTATACAGGTTTGATATGTAATAGCATAATAGATTAAAAGTGCTGCGAATTCCTACATACATAAATGGGATACACGACATATATACTCACAAAACCGATACTACCAACTAAGTCCTCGATGCTCGAATACGCGATGGCAAACTAGACCCCGTCGGGCGCAATAGTACTATACTAGTCATGGTGGGACGTCGCGAGTATAAGTCCTAGCACATATGTAACTAGCATCACGTATAACTATGCAAGTAAGTCATTCACAAGTGATAAATAGTTTAAGCATTTGATATGATTTGATTCGATAGCAACGTATGTTACACCCAAAAGTGCAAAAGCAAAAAGGGTTCAAGTATACTCACAGTGCGTGTTCAGCAAGTAAACACAGCTTGATTGGATGGATTGAGAGCGCGTCTGATATTAGCCTGAGTACAAATTGATAGCGTAAGCGTTGAACAGTGCGTTAAGAGGTGGCGGTTGAACCAAGTGTCGGGTGGTAATCCGATCGAGTGGCAATCCGATCGGATGGTCACTCGATCGGATGTCAATCCGTTCGGGTGGTAATCCGGTCGGATGGCCACTCGGTCGGATTGACACTCGTTGAGAATGATGTGTTTGTGTATGATGGCTTGTCCTTTGAAGTTTTCGTTGTAGCATTTTGAAAACAGGGAGGTATCTCTACCCTTCAGGTCGTTCGATCGAACGGCGGTTCGATCGGGCGGCGATCCGATCAGTAGGACACCAAGTGGGGGACAAGTAGGATTGTCACTCGATCGGGTGGCAATCCGATCGGGTGGTAATCCGTTAGAAATTGAACATGTTGAAAATTGTTTAAGTGTTGAAGTTCCAAACATCACATGGTCGGGTGGTCGCTCGATCGGATGGTAATCGATCGGGCGGCAATCCGTTCGATGTTCAAACTCTTGAAAGTTTGAAACAAAATTTAAGTGTGGGGCCAAGTGCAAGCCGATCAAGCGGCTGTCCGATCGGGCGGCAATCCGATCGGGTGGTAGCCCGATCAGACGGCAGTCCGTTCCGATGACCTGATCGTCTTGATACTTGGTAGTTTTGATAGGTTTGCAGTGTTGATCAAGACGGGGTGATAACGCGCTAACCAACAGAGACCCCATCTTGACCCAAGTCACCCGTTCGGACAGGAATCACCCTGGCCCGACCAGTTAACCTATTCGAGACGGTTGTCCATGTTTAACCCGAAATCGGTAGTCTCTCTGATAGAAACCAGATCTTGAACCGACATGTCACTAGAAGGAGTAGAAGGTCAGAACGAGCTCCGATTCTATCGGTTTCGAGTACATTGAGTGTAAAAGAGTTGAAAGAAGGTTGGAAAACCATCTTTCAATCCTTTTAACCATGAAAATGTTTAGATTTGTGCGAAAACTTTGTTTAATCTTATGGAAATCCTTCAGATCTGAGTTATTCATGGTGGAATGATGCCAAAACTTGAAGTTCATATGAACTTCATGATGACATCACCCTAGAACACCTCAAATCCATTGATTTCACGGTTAAAAGTTGAGATTCAAAAGAGAGAAAGGTGGAGGAGTGCGTGTAGATCATAGAAGTGCAAGATTTAGGTTGAAAACTTACAAGAATCTCGAGAAATCGAGAGAAAAGAGCCCCAAAGCGTGCTGGTCGAGTGGGAGCTGTAACGCCCGGCTCTTTTGTACTTTCCATTTATAGAAAGTTTTGTTCGTATTTCTATTTTTGGAAACTTTGTATTCTTGTAATCGTTTCTCCTTTGTAATCATTGTAAAACCGAGACTTGGATCATTAATGAAACTCGTATTTTGTTACAAATATGTTATACACACTTTATATATGCTCGTATGTTCGATTTTGTGAATCAATTGATGCTTAAACGATATTCTCGGAAACTATGTGCTAAAATTGTAATTAAGCTAAACTTATGCATGAAACGTGTTTTGAACGTAAGCGATACTTGATTATGACACTTATACGCTCAAATATACTTTGACTATGACCGCCATGCTTGATTTTGCCTTATACTATGCTTTTATATCAAAACAAGTCCCTAAACTATCAAAAATGCACCTAAAGGTATCAAACATAAACTTCAGGGACTAAAATGCAACAAAAATGAAACTTATCAAAAGTGAGGCGCCGCGTGACACCAAGGCCCTAGGCGTCACACTAGGCCCCTGTTTCGGCAGACCTTGTGTTTTCTTCAGCTGTATGCACGAAATCCCAAGTTCTAATCTCACCCAATCACCTTTAATCCACCTCTAATCACCTCCAATCAACTCTAACCTCCTCCACTATAAATACAACCCTTCTCCAAGCCTTTTGACACTTTCACAACTCATTACACTTCACAAATTCACTCTAGTTCTGCAGTAAATCTGAGTTTTGGACAGATTCATACATCTTAACAAAAGTGAGTATAACTTGCTCATTTCTCAACCAAATCACTTGGTTCTTCTTCCTACTTGCTTGGATAATCATGGAGTTTGATTCCTTGATCTCTCCTTGGAGAAATCAGACCTGGAATTGCTCCGAAATTATCCACAAACTTTCTGTTTTGTTCTAAGTTATTCAAAAGCTTGTTTAAACTTATCAAACTTGTGTCTAACACATCTCAAACCTATGTCCTAATGCTTACAACCTATCTCATGGTTGGTTAAGCTTAAAAACAAGGTTGAGACACTTAAATCAGAGGATTAAACCTCATAAACTTTCTGTTTTGGTTAGGGTATTTAACCCACGAGTCATGTCTAGCTTAGACCTTGATGAATGAGTGATTATGGAACAACTTGGGTTGTCCAAACATACAATCCTCACATGATTTGATGATTTCTCCTTAGTTAGGTTGTTTATATTATTGTACTAATCTTAGTTCGTGACCCTCCTTGGTTGTTTTTACATCAAGTGAAGTGGTGAACATTCAAGGGGTTCCTAAACGGAAGCTTGTTCTTCCTACCCCATACATAACTTCCATGATAACTCGAGGTGCCTAAATGAGGATTTTAATCTTCTACCTCCTACATGAATATTTGGACTAAATAATATGTAATACTTAACCTAAATATATATACACACTCATTCGAACCTTTAATGTTAAACTTGTGTTTATATGTTAAAGTAGTAGAATATCATCTAAGACCTAAAACTCCAAGTATGATTCTAATGGGCGTACTACCCATGAAAACCTTCTAACCATATTGGTTACATAGTGTCATACAAGGGTTATAAAGTTAAAGATGATTATTTTCAATATCCTACTTTATGTTATGTTAAACTCCAAATTCATAATCTTCCGTTAAACGCCAAACTCACACACCTATGTTCCCTCGTGTAGAAGGACTAGGCGCTCCGAACTAATCCATCCACCAACGCACTCGCGGGATTTCAAGTAGGAAAGCTTGCAAACCACCGTGAGTATACTCGATCCCTTTTTCCCCTTTACACTTTGGGATGCAACATGTTGTAACATCCCGAAAATACAAAACTTTATATTAGAATTATAAAGTTTAAATAAACAAGAATTTATCTAACTAGGAAATTATAATCTAGTTAACTATAAGTCTATGAATAACTAGAATTAAGGCTAAAATAACCAAACTATAAGCTAAATAAAAGTAGATGGGCCAATATTGTTAAAATTGAAACTATTGTTATTGGTTTTGATTAAAAACAAACCAAACACCCCATTAGAAGGGGTCTGGTCGATCAAGAACCACAGGGGGCGACACCCACACTTCCACAACCCTAACTTCTACTAAACTCTCAAATTGAAGGCTCAAATCATGTTGTAATCGAAATCTGAACATAGAATCGTGATCACTTCGTCAAGGAGATCATAAGGTATGTCAAATTAGGTTGTTTTGATTCAACTCAAATTCTTGCATGTGATTGAAATCGAAGGTTGAGCTTGATTATGTGATGTAAAACATGAAATTGGAAGTAATGTGAGGTCTAGGGACAAACCCTAGATGATTTCTTGTCAAAATCTTGCATGTTAGTTGTAAGGATCAAAATCACTATAGTGAGTGATTAATAAGTTAGTAGAACTTGATAAACACTAGGATTAAGACTCTTTCACTAGTGTAAACTGAAATTGTGAAATAATCTATGAAATTATTGATGTCAAAATATGTGCATAATGTCTAATTGAAGTCAATTTGGGTGGTAATTTCAAGTCATGAACTTGGTTTAAATCATGTAGAAATCTGACCCGCAAGGTGTTTGATAAAACGCCTAAATGAGGGTTAAAATGTTGAAAGTTGAGTGAAAACGCAGATTTGACTATGTTAGGAAACAATGCGTTAAAGCTTATGAAAGAGTTCTAAACTGTTATGAATTGAACTCTTTAGGCAAGGAATCCGGAACGTCAAGCGGACACACCGGAGGGGATACGCGTGGAAAAGGTGTGCTTTGAAGGTACGTGACTTTAGTCTCGTTATATTATGTAATAATGTTTGGTTTTAGTGTATAAATGATGACGTATTGTTATAGATGCGTTTGATGCGTCGTTAAAGTGGCGAAGTTCACTAGATCATCAAACGGGTCAAAACAAAGATTTGAAATTTGGTTTGGCTTGTTAATAAAGTGATGGTCTTCACTAGATAGCCAAACGAACCAAAATGTTGCTTGTGAATGAATCACGAGAGCAGAAACTTGAAAATCTCATATCTCGTTAGGTGATGGATGGTTCCACACCAATAAATTGGATATGATATTTTAAGTCCACGAACCCAGGATATCGGGTCAAATAATGGAAGTTAATAGAATGTGTCGTTGGAAACGGAATGCTTGAATTCCGTGAAAACAAGTGTTTAGTTCTAAGAGAACGCAAAGCCTTTGTATAGCGCGAATACTCCAAGGTTATAAGCCCCGGGAAATGGGGTAACTATGTTTAGTGTGTCTTTAGGATTGAAATATGGAATTATGCACTTTTGCTAATGGGTTGGATAATTGAAATAAGGAAATTGTGAGCCGAATGCCGGTACCTCGATTTCCGTAATGTGAAATTTATATGGTTAGATCCATAATTTTATTACGGACTCATAGGAAAAATAATCGGTAAAATCGGACTAATGAGTAAAACGTTATGATCTTTTAAAGTTGAAAAATAGTTAAGGAACAAAGATGCAGAACCCACCGTAACTTACGGTCCTACCGTAATTTACGGTGGAAACCAAAGATGTTACGGTATGTTACCCCTGTGTTACGGCAGAACCAGAGTTATTCAGGGTCTACCATAACTTACGGTAGACACCGTAAGTTACGGTGGAACCCAGAAAAACTTGTATTTTATTTAACATTATCCCATATCGGAATTCGTTTATATGTATTATACTAATGTCAAAACTAATGTTTTTAGTGTTTGACCCTAGGTATGGATGAGTTCCTTCCGGATGGTGATCAAGTACGTTGTCAAGAACCGAACACGCATTTTGAAGCTTCCGCACTAAACTTAACTTTGTCTAGACTTTAATCATGTTGTAAATGTTTTTGTCAACCATGTTTGGAATCCTTTAAACTAGTTGTAGTTGACTAGCAAGGGTTATCTTTAAACTCGTTATGTATTATCTTGGATATGTTTGGTACTATCACAAGTGTGTATGGTTTTAAACATGAAATGTTTTTTTTTTTTTTGTAAACTCTGATTTTTATAAAGTTCATATGATTATTATTTAAATACTGTCCAAATATTATGGGTGTTACAAGTTGGTAATCAGAGCCCAAGGTTGTTAACAAGTGTGTTCGGTTCAAGCTTGATCAAACATCCGGTAAGAGTTAATTGTTCTAAGGTAGAGTTACTAAGTATAAAAGGGAAATAATGAATGGGAATGCATGGGAAGAGCGTGTTAACACACTCAAACCCGGAAGGTGCATTAAATAAGAACGGTGAAAACAAGTTATGAACTTGAATAAACCGAAGTAAATAAACCATATGTCATAAATGAAATGTTTAACGCTTAATGTAAACATTTCAGTTAAAGATGACGAGTAAAGGAAATGATGATGCGGTGCCAAGAGTCACCGAGCAAACGAGAGAAGTGATTGCTGAGGAGGTAGGAAAAGCAATCGAAAACAGTTTGTCGGGTTTCATAGACAAAATCCAAAACACGGTATTATCAGTTGTGGAAGAAAGAATCAAGAAATTGGAGGATAATACCAATTTAGCAAAGGAGAAGTCGGGAGGACGAAAATCTTGTTCTTATAAAGAGTTCATGGCATGCAAACCGCCAATTTATAATGGGGAGGTTGACCCGATAATATGCCAGAGGTGGCTAAGCGATATGGATGGAGTATTCGAAAGGACTCATTGTGATCCAGACGACTACGTAGCCTATGGCACGGGTCAGTTAAGGGGTCAAGCGAAAGATTGGTGGGATAACAAGAAGAAGGAAATTGGAAGCGAAGCGGCTAAAGCTATAACATGGGACGAGTTTAAGACACCGTTTCTTAAACATCATAGTCCCAAGGCAGTCATTAACAAGATCAAGGAAGAATTCATGCAGCTTCGACACAAGGGTGAATCTATTGATAAAATCACGGGAATGTTCATGGATAAGATGAAGTTTTGTGATGAACTGATAACGAATGAGGAGTAGAAAATATATTATTATTATAATATGTTGAGCGCCGAGTATAGGGAGTTTATGACTCCCTCAAAGTATGAGACTCTCACCGAGATTATAAACGTTGCTCGGGAACGGGAGATAGAGTTGAAGAAACAGATTGAAAGAGGTGAAAGAAGGGCGCAGATAGTCAATCCAAGCCCAACGAAAAAGGCGCGCACAATAGAATCCTCTAAGAAACAGGAAGGGAAAAGCGGGTAATCGAACTGCAAGATATGTGGGAAGGGACACAAAGGTGAGTGCCGGTTCAAGGACAAACCGTGTCCTATATGTGGGAAAACGGGGCACATGGCTGCATTGTGTCCGGGAAAGGTGTCGGTGTGTTACAAATGCTACCAACCAGGTCACAAGAAATCTGAGTGCCCGGAGTTAATCGGAAAGAAAGATGACAAGAATACACACACCGAGACACCAAGAGCAAAGGCAAGATCTTTCCAGTTGACAGCGGTGGAGGCAAAAACAGAGCCCGATGTGGTCTCAGGTATATTTGCCATAAATTTAATTCCTGCACATGTGTTATTTGATACGGGTGCGAATAAATCCTTTGTTTCACATGGATTTATTCGACATCCTTCTTTTGTACTAACAAAATTGCCTATGCCATTAGAAGTAGAAATAAGTGATAACAAAAGTTTCCTCGTGTGTGATGTATGTCGAGACTGTAAGATAAACATTGACAATGAAGAATATTCAATAGACTTGATTCCTATGTCGATGGGGGAATTCCAAGTAGTAGTCGGGATGGATTGGTTATCCCGACATCATGCAGAAGTGATATGTTTCCGCAAGGAGATAAAATTGACATCTCCAAGTGGGAAGCATGTTACTATCTATGGCGAAAAAGGGGGTAGTCCCGTTACGTGCTCAATATTAAAAGCTCACAAACTTATGAGGCGTGGATGTAAAGCATTCATGATATACGCAAGCGAACCTGATAAAGAAACACCAACGATTGAAGACGTGCCAGTGGTACGTGAATACGCTGATGTATTTCCAGACGAATTACCGGGAGTACTGCCAGAACGGGAGGTAGAGTTCGGAATTGAATTGATTCCGGGCGCAAAACCTGTGGCTAAGGCGCCGTATCGACTCGCGCCATCAGAATTGCAAGAATTGATGTCCCAAATCCAAGATTTGCTTGATAAAGGATTTATACGGCCAAGTGTGTCTCCATGGGGCGCACCAGTATTATTTGTAAGAAAGAAGGATGGGAGCATGCGTATGTGCATTGATTATCGGGAGTTGAACAAACTCACGGTAAAGAATCGATATCCGCTTCCAAGAATTGATGATCTATTTGACCAACTACAAGGTGCAAGTTGGTTCTCCAAAATCGACCTTAGATCGGGGTATCATCAGTTGAAAGTCAAAGAGGAGGATGTACCGAAAACGGCTTTCCGTACACGGTATGGACATTACGAGTTCCTTGTGATGTCCTTTGGGTTAACTAATGCACCCGTGGCTTTCATGGACCTTAAGCTTAAAAACAAGGTTGAGACACTTAAATCAGAGGATTAAACCTCATAAACTTTCTGTTTTGGTTAGGGTATTTAACCCACGAGTCATGTCAAGCTTAGACCTTGACGAATGAGTGATTATGGAACAACTTGGGTTGTCCAAACATATAATCCTCACATGATTTGATGATTTCTCCTTAGTTAGGTTGTTTATATTATTGTACTAATCCTAGTTCGTGACCCTCCTTGGTTGTTTTTACATCAAGTGAAGTGGTGAACATTCAAGGGGTTCCTAAACGGAAGCTTGTTCTTCCTACCCCATACATGACTTCCATGATAACTCAAGGTGCCTAAATGAGGATTTTAATCTTCTACCTCCTACATGAATATTTGGACTAAATAATATGTAATACTTAACCTAAATATATATATACACTCATTCGAACCTTTAATGTTAAACTTGTGTTTATATGTTAAAGTAGTAGAATATCATCTAAGACCTAAAACTCCAAGTATGATTCTAATGGGCGTACTACCCATGAAAACATTCTAACCATATTGGTTACATAGTGTCATACAAGGGTTATAAAGTTAAAGATGATTATTTGCAATATCCTACTTTATGTTATGTTAAACTCCAAATTCATAATCTTCCGTTAAACGCCAAACTCACACACCTATGTTCCCTCGTGTAGAAGGACTAGGCGCTCCGAACTAATCCATCCACCAACGCACTCGCGGGATTTCAAGTAGGAAAGCTTGCAAACCACCGTGAGTATACTCGATCCCTTTTTCCCCTTTACACTTTGGGATGCAACATGTATAACTATGCAAACAACTTTTAAACTCAACTAAACTTACTCTATCCATGATTAAACATGAAACTAATGTGACTTACTTGTTATTCTCGTATGCTATGTGAACGATTTGGAACGTTATATGCTCATTAACTTTGCTCGCCCACCTTAACAATTATAGCGCTATAGGATTAACGCCCCGCCCGTTATACTTTTGGGTATTGTTAAGTTAAACATCACCACCCCGCTAAACTATTGGGATTAGGCTATTTCATGCATTGTATTCTAGGGTTTGATCATATTGTACGCCAAAATTGCATACTAGTAATCACATATTATGAATCATGTTGGATTTGAGTTTTTATTCTATTATGCTATGTAAACAAACTTGTATACTCGCCTTTGCTTTTGCATTGAAACTCTATTTTAATACATATTGCAGGTTAAATTGTTGAAGTATGATGAAAGATGAAACAAGAATAGGGTGGACTAGATACACACCTTTAATTCATTTATCTTTTGATGTTATGTTGAAATTTGAACAATGTTGTTATTTCTATTTTGAATGTTGTATGACAATTTAGCACTTGCAATGAAATTTGAATTTAAATAAATATTGTCACATAGTGTTATGAAGTCTCTAGCAATCTATACACACTTCGTCTCATCCCGATGTTTCCGCCATCGGTTGGGGTGTGACAGGAGCTGTCACATCACTGTTCAAGTGATGTGACAAGGGCTATTTATAGGTGAAGAGGAGAGGAGGCGATAGAGTGTCACGGATCGGGTGGGTCACCGATCGGGTGACTGTCCGATCGGGTGGCAATCCGATCAGGTGGCAACCCGATCGGGTGACCGTCCGATCGAGCTGTCACTCGATCGAGTGGTTCCGATGGTCAACGTTTCGGCGTTTTGTTTCGATCGTTAAGCGTTACGATAGTTTGGTTACACATTTTCATATATATATTTATTATAATTAATCACAGAAGGTCGTATATACGTATCCACACTTTCAAATGTACGGTGCGATAATCGAGTTGCGCGTGATTGTGGGTGCGCTTTCGAGTTTGCGATGCGTTGTGCCACAATGACTGACGGGGTACCACTCGCTCGTATTGTCATCATCGTCACGATGACCGATGGGGTAGTACTCACGCGAAAAGTCATCGTTAGCATTAATGTTTGCGTCGTGACACATCACGGCTATCGAGGAGGGTAGAATAGGTCCGTACTCAATGACATCGTGAGTGTTAGTGTATGCGATGTGATGCGTTATAGCGATAATATATGTGAAATATGCAAATATACTGCAAAATAGCGATGTATTCGATATAGTTACATTATGATCCGAATATCTGGTGCTAGGCGTAACGAGTGTAGCGAGTAGTAACAATGCACGAACGTGCGGGTTGTTACACACTCTAGTTCCAATTGTATCGATATGGGTTACAATGTTCAAACTCATGTATGAATGAGGCGAGGCTGATTGAATTGAGTAGAGTAGTTAGATGCTTAACTATATAGATTTGTTCTTGACTAACTAGATCGGGTTTTTGGTAATGATATATTGTAACCGGGTTTTTTGTAATGATGTATTGTACCCAATTGTATATGTTAATTATTGGATGATTATGTTTAATTAATGGATGATGAAATTCTATGTAAATTAATTAAATGTTTGCATAAATGTGTTTGCACGAATGTATGTTCATTAGGAGTATGTTCATGTCATGGTTTGCAAGAACGTGTGTTCATTTAAACAGAAGTATGTTCATGTCATCATTTGCAGATGTTCAATTAAATAGGAGTATGTTAATGTGCTTCTAGATATCAAATTTATGCAATTCTAGATTTGAATTTAAATTTACATATGTTCATGGTTTGCTGCATTGCATGTTTATTTGAATAGTTGATGGTTTGCAGGAATGAATCTTTACAGGAATGAAAGCTTGATGAATTGAAGAAATGTATGGTTTGTACTCCTTTCAGGTCAGTACAATGTGTATGGTTGATGTAGGTTCATAACATATTTGTAGTAATTGTGCTAAGTCCCCCAACGTAGGTTCATAACATATGTTCATGGTACATGGTATGTTGATGGTTACAAGAATCTATGTTCATTAGAACATCTTATTGTTCATTTAAATGGTCACATAAGTATACATTATGGAACTCTTGGAGGTCAGTTGATTAAATTTATGTTAAGTGTAGTGTAATTTGCATTATGTAACTGATTGACTGATTTGTTTATTGATGTTTGGAAGATTTGGTAAAATTTGATGTAAGTTGAGTGCAAATTCATAAGTTGATCCAAGTTCATAACATGTTTTGTATTTGGAGGGAAATTGCTAATTTGGTTGGGATGTTTAAAATCTAAAGAGACACATTGTGCTATGAGATAATGACAGGGGTATTTTAAAGTATTTACAACAATTGATGATGAATAGTGATTCAATATTTTTAAGTGATTATTTATTTTCTTTTCTATTTTTTAAGTATTTATTTATTTTTAATAATATTATATTTATCAGTTAGTTTGATTTTTTTCTAATAACTTGTGGTCGTTATTTTTTTTAAACCTAATTTTGCAACTATATATCTTTTTCAACATTGCGATATAGGTTTCATTAAAAATGGTTACCATGTCAGCATACTAAACCGAACTAAAACCGGCAATGAATACGGTCAACTTCATATTTATTAGTAGTTTTTTTTTTCTGAAGGGTGACTTTCTATGTACGTGACTCAGTGTCACCGGGTTCTTGTCAAAGACAATCCCCCGTCAGCTCCGCCCTCCGGACGCGATGTTCGATTGGACCCCGGCCGTCTCGTAAGCTGACCTTCGCCCGGAAACCATACTGCCCCCACACGGGTAAAGCCGCTGGGGTAACAGCTGGGTAAAACCGGGTTGCCCTCAAGACCGCACCATGCCTCGGTAGGATACGATCCATCATTGGGACGTCCCACCCCCCGTTTGCACCTCCCGGGAGTCGAACCGGCGACCTCCGAAGAGGAAGCCGGCCCAACCCAAACCACATGGGAATTGCCGGTTGGGCTAGGGTTAATACATTAAATTTTTTTCACAGTTATATTATTTTATTGCTTTAATCAATTTTGAGCATACTTTGTTTTTCATAAGGATGTCTTAAAAGTTTTCGAGTATGTTACGCCTACTTTTCTACTTCGAAAGCGAGGTAACGAAATACTTTTTTTAACGAAATTTGGGCATGACCCGTTTGTATTATGAACGGTTCCCTGCTTTTATAAAATCATCATTCAAACTAATACTATGACACGATTCAAGAAAACATAACATAACCGTAAATATAATAAAGTTTTACTACAATCTAGAATTTACAAAATAACAAGCATTTTAAAGTTTAAGGTTTAGCTACTATGCATAAGCCATTTAACAAAGTGTTTTTGACCGAATAACAACTTTTACAAAAATTGCGGAAGCGCATGAAGGGTGTTCGATCCGAGCGAAGCATGACCATTTCAAACTTGAGTTTTACCTATAATCATAACCACAAGAACAATATTAGCAAATTATACATAATTCAACTAGAGTTCTAGAATCATAACAAATTAATACTCAATAACTTATTCGCACATCACTTACTAGTCATTCTTTGAATTTGACACTTTTACCTTTGTAACCAAATTGGTTACAACATTCTTTCACATATCACTCGTTCGATTTGAGTCTCTTACATAACCTTTCTTTTTCATAAGGTTCCTCCTACACTAACCCATTTTTCAACGGGTTTGCAATCATGAACTTCCTTATCATAATTCATTCTAATTATTCAACCCATTCAAGACGGGTGTTAGCGACATCATATCGATTATTTGACCCGTTTGCAATGAGTCAACATCACGACCTTCATCTAACAAATTGACCCATTCGGGTTAATTCAACTACATAATCATTTAATATATTCACCTTGATACAATAAGCAAATTACTTCTACAATCTAAGACATATTAACACCTTTACTACAAATTTAAATGTACAAGTAACGTACCTCGGTCGTGATTTCCTTCCTGCTTCGTGTGGCTTGAACTTTCTTCCTTTATTCCTATACATATAAACATTTACATTAAGACTTTCGCATTTCATATTTACTTCTCAATGGTGTTTTTGGGATAAAGCATCTTAGTTCAATTCGAACGTTATTTACATACTTAAAACATGACCATCATATATATATTTATATAGAAAAAATATATCGTACATTACGGCTTAACGTACTTCACGTACAACAACGTGCGTGATTTGTTCTATAACACGCGTAATTAATGTTTTCAATATGCGTGATTATTGAGTTTCAACATGCGTGATTTTGGATTTTTGAGTTATAACGTGCGTGATTTTAAAATGAACGTGCGTAATTACCTGTCGTACGTGATGTACGTTAAGCCGTAATTTACGTTAACTTTCCTCTATATATATATATATATATATATTCTAAGTCAAAAATGCAGAATTTCTCTTTGAGGCATTTTGTCGAACACTTGGCGTGTGTATAACCAGCAATGCATTATGTACAAGTGTTTAAGCATAAACCTACTAATTCACATCATGGTTTGTCAAGGTTAACAATTTCAACTAATCTTTCATCTCTTAACTATCTATAATCAAAATACACTTCCTACAACTTTACATTACAACAATTACTACACCTACACTCTTAATCATTCATCATCATCTATGCACAAGTGGGTTTTCTAACATAAGTCACTAATTTGAGAAATTTCAAGCATATACTCGTTCTAATTGATTAAACTAACATACAATCATTCCAAATTTTATGATTCTTTAAGTTTGATCAAAACCCACTTCCTTAAAAAATCATCAATCAGGGAATTACAACTTACCGTTTGTTTAGAAAGCTTAGGTTATAGAGATTTTCATTTCATGCACTTGTTTTGCAAAGGAATTGCCTTTCAATTTCTTGGATTCTTTGAAAACAACGGTTTTCCCTTATTTTCCCATGTGGTTCGATCCAGACACACACCTACCTGATGTGTGTTTTGAGTTTTATTTCATTCCATAATTTCCAATTTGCAATTTAACATGTTTAGCCCCTTTAATTTAGGTGTTTATTTTTATTTAGACATTTCAATTCTTAGGCACATATCCTAACATATTCTTTAACTAAATAAATTGTATAATTAATTTTTAACAATTTTGCATAATTAACCATTTTTTGGGTGTTATAGAGTATATGTTGCGTCGCATCTATTTTGATCTACATCCTGATATAACTTTTTTTCAAAACCGAGATGTGATTGGTAACGTACAAGTAATCGAAGCATAAACGTACAACTACGATAAACAATAACTTTATTTTTTTAATAAAATCATTAATTATTCCGAGCATACGTTTGACATGTCTATTTTTATCTATGTCTCAATATTTTTTTTTTTCAAAACCGGGTTGTGAGTAATAATGTACAAGTAATCAGAGCACAAACGTACAATAACGATAAACATTAACTTTATATTTTTAAGAAGTTGAATCTTTGATATTAAATTTGATTTTTCCCTACTAATTTGCATTGTATTTAAGTTTTTTTTTTCGACATGTCAACATAAATTTGGTTGGAAACGGAATCAACATTCATTTTTTGGTTTTTTTTTCCATGTAAAATACGTGTTAATACCCTTTTGGGCATATCATGACTTTAATTTTTGGGTTTTTTTTCTTTGGGTTGCTAAAATGAGTGCTCGTATTGTAACAAAATAAACCGATTACGACCAAATTCCCGCCGCGCAACGCGGGGGAAACACACTAGTTTAAAAAATAAAATGTATCAAACGTTTAACTAAATGACTCACTATGCAAGGAAGTGTAAACCACAGGAACTCGAGGAAAAATTAGGGGCTCAACATGCTGGCGCATGTAAACCACGGACTCAAATGAGCTACACCACATTGCCAAACCTCGCCATTTAAATAAAAAATTAAGTCATTATCGTTTTTTATAAGACGTAAGTTATTCCCTTTAGTACAACACGTATTGCTTTGAGCTTAGTCGTGGGACTCATAGTCATTATTATGGAAATGGTCAACCCATAAAAAAGTCAATTCCTACCACAAAGTTTTATTATTATAAAATTTGTTAAATTAATCATAAAATGTGAGGAAAATAGCATACGACCAAATCATCTTCTGGAAGCAAATTAACCATGCATGTTCCTCCCACCTTTCTCTTTTGACTAGCTCCATGTATTCTTTCTAAACGCATATATTGTTACACACCATATATATACATATATATGTCAACACACAAAGCAACTCTATATCATATCTCTCTGCCATTGACTACATCAACACATTTCTCCCAGCAAGAAAAAAACAGCAGTCAACCATGTGTCCGATGAGGGTATTCTTGGTGTTTTTCTCCGCGATATTGGCCGGTTACCTCACCTGGAAATCGGTACAATCTTCTGTCGATACCGAAGACATGGTTTCCAGGGACGACTTATCTCCAAACCAACAAGAATCTAGCATCATCAAGGTAATGATCCATTTTCTTTTCTTTTTTTTTAAACTCGCTACATATACAATGAGTATATAAATTTTAAGATTAAAGTTAATAAAAATGATATATATATATATTAACATAAACGTTTGTTTTTATGTGGGATTTTAGATGGGCCAAAATGCTTTATATGGATTTGTTGACATGGCGAGTGGAAAGTATTTGTGGAGGAACCTCAGACAGATGACTGCAGATGGCAAGACCAAGAGTAATTAGAATAATTGTTTTCTTCATAATTTAATTTATTTAATAAACTCAATGTATCCAAAATTTTCTATTTACACATTCATATATAGTTGTATTTTATACCTTAACATTCAAAATTATTGATTCGTCACGTATTTAGAAATTTTGTAAAATATGTAAAGTTATAGACAAGATGGAGTTTTAATTATAAGCAATTATGTACATAAACTCTTGTAAAGATGTAGATTTATTGACAAGATGGAGTTTTAATTATAAGCAATTATGTACATAAACTCTCCTAGCCGTTTTAGTTAGGGGTAGGGGCGCTCCACTAGCGATGGAATTCCATCACTGACAGCTTCTAATCAAGTTCCGCTATGTCATCAAAAATTATTCCATCACTAGTGATGGATTTTAGTGGAAATGCCCATCACCTGTGATAGAATTCCATCACTCACAACTTTTTTTTGTTTTTAAATTATAAATTAACAATAAAACAGTAAAATTATAAATTATAAATTTCATTTAAATTAAAAACAATATTTCTAGAAATAAAAACATACATAAAGAAAACCTACTCGTCGTTCGAATCAGAAAATTCCAAACCTAAAGAACCTACAAGTTCAATTAAATCGTATCTCAACCAAAAGTGAATTTCTTCATCATACAAGTCTTGTTGTATATTTTCGGGAACGGGAACTCGTTTAAGAGGATCCGGCACCCAATCTGGAGATATTGCATGACCTTCTTCTTTGATTAGCATATTGTGCAATATGATACATGCATATACTATTCTATGTATTGTTTTCTTATTCATCGCACGAACCGGTCGGTTTAGTATGCCCCATGTACCCTTTAAAACACCAAAAGCCCTCTCAACATCTTTTCTTACCGATTCTTGCAACCTTTTAAACGCCTTTTCTTTAGCCTCGACAGGAAATGAAGGAGCTTTCACAAAAACATACCATGATGGGTGTTTTGGTCAAAAATCAGACTAGGAAAATGCAACCATATCTTATTTAGTGAGGTGTGATGCTTATATGATTGAGCAAATGTATGAACAGTTTGTAAATGAAACGAACAAGGGACACAAGGATTTATACGAGGAAAAAGCCCTTGATCAATATATGATCTCCGGCATAAAAAAACTCGGGCGATGGAAACTACCGATCACCAACTATATTCAACAAGTAAAGGTTACAAATCGGGATGATAATAAGCTTGTTACAAGGATCACTGGTGAGTAAAAGGTGTGTAATCGCCAATAAGTTGTAGAGAGTTGCCGAGAGTGTGCGTGTGTTGCTAAATGTTCTTACTATCAAGCTCGTTATCCCCCTTTAAAAATAGAAATAAACTAAATAACAAACAATCCGCAAATTGTGCTAGCTACCCACGACTTCCATAACGGTCATTCAAGCTATGCACGTGCAGAATATTGGAGCATATTCTCCAAGAATATCGGCAAGACCAAGTTCTACTCGTATACTCCTGCAAATCAAGTTCAAACATAGTGGAAACAACCGTTAGTGTATGGATAACAATGAGGATCCTGGATCCTTAAACCTGCAACGTCTTCCGAGGATCCTTAATTCAAACAGAATTGAGGATCCGTGATCCTGGCTGCACTTGAGGATCTGTGATCCTTAGGTTTGGAAAATCCATCCCTAACAATTGCCCCCAAAATATGAGGAATAAAATACAAATTAATGAGTCATATTTTCTGCCTTATCGCTAACAAACTGAATAACGTAAATATAGCCGTTATCATCTAACTAGCCGTTGCAACCCTGAAGTCAGCGACATGACTACCTGCAAATCATCATTATAAATTCAAAGTTAGAGATAAGGATCAAGAGGCATTTAAATTCGTGCGTTACTATCCCTTTAAATCCTCATCCAGAGATCGGAACAGGTATCTCTCTTCTTCCTTCTCTCTGCAATTTCTTATTCTGATTTTCTATTTCTTCAAAACCTCAAAGCCACAATGAAGCTACGATCCTCTCCTGCCAAGGATCCTAGGAAGGATAGTGTTTTGGTTAAAAATCAGACTAGGATAATGCAACCAAATCTTCTGTTGTGAGGTGTGATGCTTGAATTAATGAACAAATGTATGAACAACTGGCAAATGAAATGAACAAGAGACACAAGGATTTATACGAGGAAAAAGCCCTTGATCAAGAGATGATCTCCGGCATAAAAAAACCTCGGGTGATGGAAACTACCGATCACTAACTATAATTAAACAAATGATTGTTACAACTCGGGATGATAACAAGCTTGTTACAAGGATCACTAGTGTGCAAAATGTATGAAATCTCTAATGAGTTGCAGAGAGCTTGGGAGAGTGTGTGTTTGCTAATTGTTCTAACTGTCAAGACTTGTTATCCCCTTTAAAAATAGAAATAAACTAAATAACTAACATCCCGCAAATGGTGCTAGCTACCCACGACTTCTATAACGGTCATAAAGCTACGCACGTGCAGAATATTGAGAGCATATTCCCCAAGAATATCGGCAAGACCGAGTACACTCGTCCATTTCTGCGTAACAAGTTTAAACATAGAGGAAACAACCGTTAGTGTTAGGATAATAATGAGGATCCTGGATCCTTAACCCTGCAACGTCTTCTGAGGATCCTTAATTCAAACAAAATTGAGGATTCGTGATCCTGGCTGCACTTGAGGATCCATGATCCTTAGCTATGGAAAATCCATCCTTAGCTATGGAAAATCCATGATCCTTAGCTATGCAAAGAAGAGGAAAGCTGCGGACACCCTTGAAGGCCTGCCTCTCCTTCAGCATCAGTTTGAGAAATATGTCTCTGAGGTAAGGATCACTGATCCTTAAATATGATCCTCACACACTGAGGATAACGGATCCTGACGTGCCTTAATCTTTTGCAGAAATTTGCTGAGATCCAAATGCTTATGGATTCCTATGCTGAAGAGGCTGAGCAGAAGGAGCTGGACTTCCAAAAGTTGTACCTGGCTAAGGATCAAACCATCTCTTCCCTCGAGAAGGAGCTCACCTTGATGAAAAAGGAGCTCGTCATGGCCCACGTCACTGCTGATCAGGAGAAGGCTGAAGTGATGGAGGATGCTAAGCTTTCTGCCACCATTGCTATGCTCAAGATCAAATTGCAGATGGCAAAGGAAGCTGAGGATCCTAGCTTTGACAGGACCACCTGGGACCAGGAAGGTTGGAAGGCTAAGCTGGCTGAGCTTGACGATGAGGAGGAGGCTAGAGAGGTCCTGATGATTGAAGCCAGTGGCAGCGGGGAGAAGGATCAGGCTGAGGGTGCAGAGGCTGGTGGTGAAGGTGATGCAGCGAAGGTGTGAGCTGCAAAAATGGGCGATGATGGAAATTTCTAGACGTGGCCGGAGCCCATTTTTTTATGGTTTGATATTTTTTTGTTTGGTAATGTTTTTTGAACAATGGTTGGTCTGTAATAACTCTAAACAATAGCTCTTTAGGTTTAAGGATCATGGATCCTTCAGACAATAGGTAGGATTACAAATGGTGGAGGGATCCTCTGTTTGGGGGATGAAGCCATTGTGATCCTGCCGTCTTTCTATTCTTGCACTTATTTAGAACTTATCATCATGGACACCCTTTACCTACCCCAGCGAACGGGCCACGGATTGCTGGTAGATGCTTGGGGTAGGTAATTTTGACAACCTTTAGAGTGTTAACCTTTTTCTAAATAAATAAAAGTTTAATCTTTTGGCTTATCATGTGTTGTTATTTTTGTGAATGCTTTACCTTTCAACTGTTATGATACATTTTGTTTGAATTCATAAGTTAAGAACAAAAGTTATGTCAAAAAGTTTAGGATATGATCAAGGATCAAATATCCTATAATCGATAAATTCAAAAAAGTAGTGTAATTTAAGGATCATGCATCCAGTTGTCAAAGAATAAGGGTCACTTAGATAAATAAAGAATAAAATTAAGACAAATAAGGATCATACCTGAGAATCCAAGTTAGGATCCTAAACCTTCAATACTTACAATTAGGATAACCAAAAGACAAACCTTAATAAAAGGTTAGGATCAAGGATCCTTAGTTGTTTGGCTTCAAAAACCTGAAATGGAACATAACTTGGGACTAAGCCAATTATAAGAGAAGAGTTAGCAACTGGAGACAAGCCCAACAATTCTGGGGACAAGCCCAATATACTGGTGACAAGCCCAAAAAACTGGGGACAAGCCCAAAAAAACTGGGGACAAGCCCAAAGGATCTTGTGTAAACTGGAGTATGGCCCTCACTGGCGACTATCCAAACTTAGTGACATGAAAATGCCAAAACCTTAGCTAACGTGAAAATGTTAGAAACCTTAGGAACGGATGTATGGTACGTCTACCATTATACGTAGGATCCCGGATACAGCCAGTACAATGAAATTGTCAGCCCCTAAAGCGGGTACTGGTCCCATTGCCTTGAACTGCACCAGGATCATCGTGCGCTACTGGCGAAACTGGGGACAAGCCCAAAAAACTGGGGACAAGCCCAAAAAAACTGGGGTCAAGCCCAAATAACTGGAGACTTCTGTGGATACTTAATTCTTTGTTAAGGATATAACAACCTCCTGCAAAACTCAGAACTAAGTGAAAAAAGTATAAAGGATCCAGGATCCTTCTCCTTGTATATAAGTTAATTAAAGAAGTGGATAAATTGAGGTTAGATCATTACCAGAATGAGAATCATTTATCCTCTAAGGATCCTTCATGAACGTTGTACGCCAAAGTAGCTAAGGATCCTGGATCCTTATTATATGAAGTATCTCTTCAAGTGGATAGCATTCCAAGCTCTTGGTAGCAAATCACCTTCCATTGTTAACAACCGATATGCCCCCTTTCCTGCCTCAGCTTCAATAAGATAGGGACCTTCCCACTTTGGTGCTAGCTTGCCATCAGCAGGATTGGTGGTATTCTGAAATGCTTTCCTCAATACCATATCACCAACTTGGAATTTCCTGATCCTGACATTCTTATTGTAGGCTCCAGCCATCCTTTGTTGATAACTAGCCATTCTTATCCTTGCCAAATCCCTGAGTTCTTCTATGGTATCCAAATCTTGAACCAAGTTTTTAGCATTTCCTTCAGGATCGCGGATGTTTGTTCTAGCAGTAGGAACCACCATCTCTGTAGGGATCACTGACTATGCTCCAAACACTAAAGAAAATGGAGTTTGGCCAGTAGCATTCTTGGGAGTTGTCCTATCAGCCCATAGTACATAAGGTAGTTCTTCTGCCCACTTTCCTTTCTTGGATCCAAGCTTCTTCTTCAAATTGTTGATGATGATCTTGTTGGATGATTCTGCTTGACCATTAGCTTGTGGGTGGACTGGTTTTGATGTTATCATCTTAATCCCCCAGCTGTCACAAAAGTTAGTAGTTCTACTCCTAATAAATTGGGATCCATTATCACAAACAATTTCAGAAGGGATACCAAATCTAGTAATAATATTTCTTTTAATAAAGGATATCACTTCTTTTTCTCTGACTTGAGCAAAGGCTTCAGCCTCTATCCACTTGGAGAAGTAATTAGTCATGGCAAGCATGAACACTTTTCCTCCTGGTGCTTTGGGAAGTTTACCAACTATATCCATTCCCCATCTCATGAATGGCCAAGAAGAGGATATAGGATGCAGAAGCTCTGCTGGCTGATGAAGGATATTGCTATGTCTCTGACAAGCATCACACTTCTTGGCATAATCCACAGCATCCTTCTTCATAGTAGGCCAATAGTATCCTGTCCTAAGGATCCTTGAGAACAATGCCCTGCCCCCAGTGTGGTTTCCACAATCTCCTTCATGGAAATCCTTTAGGACTTCTTGAATTTCAGGATCCTCTATGCACCTTAGATATGGACCTGCAAGAGATTGTTTATATAACATGTTATTTAATATTGTAAATTGAGATACCTTGATTTTGAAAGCCCTGGGGTTTTCTCCTGTAGGAATCTCTCCATGTTGTATATATCTCATGATTGGAAGGATCCATGATCCTGAATGAGACTGTGCACTATCACTAGGAACCACTGCAGAATCCTCTTCTATCTCCATAGCTATTTGATCCTCAATAGTAGGAGCCAAAATATGGATGATAGGGATCTTGATATCCTCTAGAATTTTTAATGATGATCCAAGATTGGCCAATGCATCAGCTTCTGCATTCTCTTCCCTCGGTACCTGTGTCAAACTAAAAGAAACAAAAAGAGAGTGCCAATTCCTTGACTATCTCTAGGTATTTGATTAGTCGTTCACCTTTAAAAACATAAGATCCATTAAAGTGATTAGTAATTAACAATAAATCCACATGTACCTCAAGATACCTGATCCTCATATGCTTGGCAATTTGCAAACCAGCTATCAAGGCCTCATATTCAGCCTCATTATTAGTAGTTTGAAATTCACAAGCTATTAAGTGGGGTATTATGTCCCCCTGTGGCGATTTTAGTAGTATTCCAAGTCCTGTTCCTTTGACATTTGAGGCTCCATCAGTGAAGAGTATCCAAGGATCCTTAGTCTCTTCAAGCTGCTGAACTTCTAACTCAGCTTCTCTTTGTAAATCACTACTAAAATATGCCACAAAGTCAGCTAAGGCTTGGGATTTGATGGCAGTCCTTGGTTCATATCTTATATCATAAGCCCTAAGCTTCACTGCCCATTTGGCCATCCTTCCTGACATTTCAGGTTTCCTGAGAACATTCTTAATTGGAAAATTAGTCTTGACAATAATGGCATGAGTTTCAAAATAATGTCTTAGTTTAGTAGATGCCATAATCAAAGCAAGGACAAGTTTTTCTAAATGTGAATACCTGGATTCAGCATCAAGCAAACTCTTACTTACATAATAGACAAGATGTTGTGTACCTTCGTGATCCTTAGCAAGGACCGCACTTACTGCTTTAGAGGATACCGCTAGATACAAGGATAATATATCCCCTTTTTCTGGTTTCAGGGCTTTGAGAGCATTCTCATGCTTTTCAGTCCACTCAAATTTCTTGTTCTTTCTCAAAATGTCATAGAATTCCTTGCACTTTTCTGATGACTTTGATATGAACCTGTTCAAGGCTGCGATCCTTCCTGTCAACATTTGCACATCCTTAGCATTGGCAGGAGACTTGCTTCTATGCCTCTTTTTGTTTCCATGTAACCTAGGAATTTGTCTGCTTTAACACCAAAGTGACACTTTGAAGGATTCAATTTCATATTGAATTTGTCAAGGATATCAAATGCTTCCTCCAGGTCTCTAAGGTGATCCTTAGCTCTCTTGGACTTAACCACCATGTCATCTATATAGACTTCCATAGTGTGTCCTATTTGATCCTTAAACATCATATTGACTAGCCTTTGATAAGTAGCACCTGCATTTCTTAGTCCAAATGGCATAGCAATATAACAATAGATACCAGTTGGGGTTATAAAGGCTGTATCCTCTTAATCAGATGGTTCCATCTGAATTTGTTGAAATCCAGATGAAGCATCCATAAAAGTTAACAACTCATGACCCGCGGTAGCATCCACCATGGAGTCAATGTGGGGTAATGGGAAAGGATCCTTGGGACATGCCTTGTTTAAATCAGTGAAATCGACACATACCCTCCACTTTCCGTTTTTCTTTTGAACAACAACCACATTGGCTAACCATCTTGGATACTTAACTTCCCTAATCATACATGCTCGGAGCAGCTTATCTACCTCCTCCTGGATAATGGCATTCCTCTCAGGTGCAAACTTTCTCCTCTTTTGGTGTATGGGTTTGAATGACCTGTCAATACAAAGCTTGTGAGTAATAATATCTTTAGAGATACCTGTCATATCTTCGTGCTTCTAGGCGAAGGTAGTTTTTCTCCTTTTGAGGAAGGATACTAAATCCTCTTCAATTTCGTTGAGGATCCCGGATCCTATGAAGACTTTGGATTCAGGATCATGAGGATCCATAAGAATATCTTTCACATCTTGTTCTCTTGCCTCTAGGACATCTCTTGGAGGATGCTTTAATTGCTATTGCTCCCTTGGTCTTGAGGTTGGCTTCATTGATGAGGTATAGCAATTCTTTGCTTCTTGCTGGTCACTCTCAATATTTATCACCCCCCATGGACTAGGAAGCTTTACATACTGATGATATGTAGATGCAACTGCTTTCATGTCATGTATCTATGGCCTGCCAAGGATAACATTGCAACAGGATAAGCAATCTATAACATAAAATTTTTGAAAAGAATTAAGTCCCTCTATGTAGATGGGAAGCTTAATGTCCCCCAATGTATTCTTAGTTTCTCCATTGAACCCCACAAGAACTGAGGATCTTGGGATGATCTCTGATTCAGGAATATTCATCTTCTTGAGAACATCAAGCTGAATGATGTTCACCGAGCTTCCTCCATCGATTAGGATCCTGCGAACAAAATGATTAGATATGAACAAAGTAATAACAAGACCATCATGATGAGGATCCTGAACATCCACTCGATCATCCTCATCAAATGTTATAACTTTCTCCTGTGTAACAGTAGAGGTTCGGATGGGTGTGTCCCCATTATCCATCTTGGTCTCCTTGGCGTGTCTTTTGGCTGCTGAAAAGGAAGTGCCACATATGTCTGATCCACCGGATATGAAGTTTATAATTTGTGCATCTGTCGGAGGAGCAGGAGCTCTTTCTGGAACCTTTTCAGGATCCTGGATCCTTGACTTTTTTCTTCCCAAAAGCTCCTTCAAGTGCCCCTTGCTTAACAAATAACCGATTTCTTTTCTAAGTGCAATACATTCTTCAGTGAGATGTCCGAAATCCTCATGATATGCACACCATTTGGATTTGTCTTTTGTTGCAGCTGGCTTATCACTTTTTCTGGGCCATCTTGCTTTTTCACCTAAATTCTGCATTGCAAGAATCAGTTCATTGTTATCAACAGAAAAACAATATTCAGAAATGGGAGGATAATCCTCATCATCCTCTTCCTGTTCTTCTGCGTGCACACTCTGGTTGTCAGACTTGTTGTAAGATTTGGACTTGTTGTTCCTGAAGTAGGATCCTTGTTTCTCCTGCTTCGAGGATCCTGCCAGTCTTTCTTGGATCCTCTTATCATCCTCTAATCGGATGAATCTAAGGGCCCTGGTTCTTACTTCATCAAGATTCCTGCAAGGGGTCATGACAAGATCATCATAGAATAATGAATCCCTAAGTAAACCCATTTTAAAGGCTTCCACAACCGTAGCTATATCCAGGTTAGGAGTATATAAGGATTCTTTACTAAACTTAGTAACATAATCTCTAAGTGATTCATTTTGACCCTGTGTTACCCTATATAGGTCACTAGTTAAACGTTCAAATTTTCTACTACATCAGAACTGACTATTAAACAGATTAACTAGATTAGCAAATGAAGTAATAGAATAAGGGGGAAGACTTAACAGCCATTTAAGAGCTGGTCCTGTCAGTGTGGATCCAAAACCCTTGCATAGACATGCTTCTTTTAACCTCTCCGGGATGGGGTTGATCTCCATCCTTTCTCTGTACTGAGCTACATGTTCTTCTGGATCTGTTGAACCATCATATAGCTTCATGGTTGGTATTTGAAACCTTTTCGGTATCTCAGCATCACAAATAGGTGGTGCAAAACGAGATATCCTGTGACTTCCATCTGCAATTTCAGGAATGGGCTTAACCACTCCTAGAACGCTGGATATCATATCCTTCAGTTTCTATAATTCCTTAGCCATAGCTTGATTGATACCTGTATCCTGCACAAAGCCATGGTTAGTGTTATAAGAATTATTGAAAGTGTTACCTCCTGGAGGATTCAAGTTTGGGACTCCGGATGTGAATCCATATTGACGGGATTCTGGTACAATCGAGGGACCAGATGATGCAATGGTCTGCATCAGAATGAAGTATCCTTGATGAACATCTGAACCTCCAGGTTGTACATTCCTTAAGAATCCTTGATCCTGAAAGATGTTGGATCCTTGATGTGCTGTGATTGGGGGTCTTGAAGGATACTCCATGGATCCGTAAACCTGAGGTGAGGTTCTCTGAACCTGAGAGGAGGATCCTTGAACCTGGAAGGGTCCCGGACCTTGGGATGAGGATCCTTGAACCTGAAAGGATCCCTGACCCTGGGATGAGGATCCTTGAACCTGAAAGGATCCCTGACCTTGGGATGAGGATCCTTGAACCTGAAAGGATCCCTGACACTGGGATGAGGATCCTTGAACCGTCTACACTCCCACAAATCCTCCGGAATTGAAGAAGGATCCCTGATACTAAGACGATGATCCTAAAGGCTGAAAGTAGGATCCTTGAGCTTGTGGTATCGCTGATGATCCAAAACGCATTCCCAATGATCCACCTTGAAGCTGGACATCAGCTGGAGCGGAGTGTTGGCTAGTTATTACTGGAGTGTCGAAATTCAGTGACCTCGGCATCAATGGAGAGTGATCCTCCACTGATCTCTTCAATTTGTTGATGTCATCAATCTCTTGAAGGATCCTGCCATTAGTTTTGTTCTGCTGCTGCATGTAATCCCTCATCTGCAAAATCAAAGAATAAAGATCACTGTTAGAAGGGCTAGAAGAAACAACAGAAGTTGGTGGTTTTGGGAAGATGGGGCTTTGTCTCTTCGCAGCATTTTCAGCATTTTTCTGGGATCCAAAAGATGGTGGAGGCAAAGGTGGAATTCCCTGTGAAGAAGTGACTGCCGGCATGGAACTTGATGTGTTCTTTGCTGAAGAAGCCATGTGGTTGAAGGTGGTAAACCGAAATGATTGCAATGAACGAATTTTTTCATAAATGAAGCACCAATTTCCCCACGGTGGGCGCCAAACTGTTTTGGTTAAAAATCAGACTAGGATAATGCAACCAAATCTTCTGTTGTGAGGTGTGATGCTTGAATCAATGAACAAATGTATGAACAACTCGCAAATGAAATGAACAAGAGACACAAGGATTTATACGAGGAAAAAGCCCTTGATCAAGAGATGATCTCCGGCATAAAAAACCTCGGGTGATGGAAACTACCGATCACCAACTATAATTAAACAAATGATTGTTACAACTCGGGATGATAACAAGCTTGTTACAAGGATCACTAGTGTGCAAAATGTATGAAATCTCTAATGAGTTGCAGAGAGCTTGCGAGAGTGTGTGTTTGCTAATTGTTCTAAATGTCAAGACTTGTTATCCCCTTTAAAAATAGAAATAAACTAAATAACTAACATCCTGCAAATGGTGCTAGCTACCCACGACTTCTATAACGGTCATAAAGCTATGCACGTGCAGAATATTGAGAGCATATTCCCCAAGAATATCGGCAAGACCTAGTCCACTCGTCCATTTCTACGTAACAAGTTTAAACATAGAGGAAACAACCGTTAGTGTTAGGATAATAATGAGGATCCTGGATCCTTAACCCTGCAACGTCTTCTGAGGATCCTTAATTCAAACAGAATTGAGGATCCGTGATCCTGGATGCACTTGAGGATCCATGATCCTTAGCTATGGAAAATCCATCCCTAACAGATAGTCCCTTGAAAAGCCAAGGCATTATCAAAAATCCTTCATCTGAACTCTGTCGCTTCACCGACCCGGAGATCGATCGAATCCGCCATTGCTTCCCGGCGAATACCGTCTTTAAACCTTTCGACTCTTCTGTGAAGAGTGACTGTATCTGCGACACCTGGATTGCTTTTCCGGCCACCCCCTTCTTGATAGGATTCTCTTATCCTTTCCCTGCTTTCACCCAATCTTTTTTTTTTGCACTCACCGGCATGTGCTACATTCAGGCCATGCCAATGATGTGGAGAGTACTATACACCATAGAGAACATCATCGAGCATGAGGGCATAGAGATAGGAATGTCAGAGAGTTGTACAATCTTGTTAGCCATGGTTCACACCGTTTCTTGTTCAAACACAAGCCTGGTGATCCTCACCCAATCCTCAAGACCACAAAAAACGATACCCATTGAAAAAACCGTTTCTTTTTTGTTAGGAGGGACTCTATCCCGGACGGGAAAGACCTTCCCAAGAAGTGGACCACCCATGGTAGGATATAGGATCCTTATAGAAGGATCATAGGAAGATTCTATCTCTTTTCAAGATAACTTATCCTTTTCTGTTTCTATTGTGCAACTATCTCCGTTTCTCATCTTTTAGAATCCCCTGCAACAAAAGAAAGAATCACTGCCTTATGGAGGCTTGACCCTGTTGTGAGGACATTTCAAGCTAAAACCAAGGATTAAGAAGAAGTATCCTCCGGTTCCTTCACAATGTCTAGTAAGTATTTGAATACATGTATGGATAAATAAATGTTTAAATGAATGTAGAATATAAGTACTTATCTATGTTTGGCATTCGCAGGCGCTGGGAAATCTTCAAAATCATCCTCTCGCTTCAGTGTCAGTGATCTTGATGCATATGCTTCCTCCAGGTCCAGCAAGAAACAACTTGCTGCTAGTCCTAGCATCCCAGTTCCAAAGGGTGCCAGCACGAAGGGCAAGGGTGGAAAGAAGAGGAAAACTGCTGACACTCTTGAAGACCTGCCTCTCATCCAACACCAGTTTGAAGAATACGTCTCTGAGGTAAGGATCCCTGATCCTTAAATCTGATCTTCCCACGCTGAGGATAACGGATCCTGACATGTGCTTCTTTTTTGCATAAATTTGCTGAGATCCAGATGCTCCTGGACTCATATACTGAAGAGGTTGAGCAAAAGCAGCTGGACTTCCAGAAGCTGTACCTGGCAAAGGATCAAAAGATCGCCTCCCTCGAGAATGAAGTCAACCTGGCGAAGAGGGAACTGGTCTTGGCCCACATTACAACTGATCAGGAGAAGGCTAAAGTGATGGAGGGTGCTAAGCTTTCTGCCACAATAGCCATGCTCAAGATCAAACTTTAGATGGCAAAGGAGGCTGAGGATCCTAACTTTGACAGGACTGCCTTGGACCAGGAAGGTTGGAAGATCAAGCTGGCTGAGCTAGATGATGAGGAGGAGGCTGGAGAGGTTCTGATGATTGAAGCTAGTGGCAACGGGTTGAAGGATCAGGCTGAGGATGCAGCAGCTAGTGGTGATACAGCGAAGGTGTAGGCTACAACAATGGGCGATGATGGAAATTTCTAGACGTGGACGGAGCCCATTTTTTATGGTTTGGTAGTTTTTTTTGTTTGATGATGTTTTGATGGTGAACAATGTTGGTCTGTACTTAAACAATAGCCTTTAGGTTTAAGGATCATGGATCCTTCAGGCAATAGGTAGGATAATAGATGGTGGAGGGATCCTCTGTTTGGGGGATGAAACCACTGTTATCCTGCCACCCTTTTATTCATGCACTTTATGAACTGTTAATTAAGGACACCCTTTGCCTACCCCAGCGGACGGGCCACGTTTTGCTGGTAGATGCTTGGGGTAGGAAATTTTGACAACCTTTGAAAGGTTAATGTATTGATAAATAAATAAAATTCTAATCTTTTGGCTATCTTATGTTGTCCATTGTGTGTATATTTACCTTTCAATATTTATGGTACCTTTTCTTTGAATTCACAAGTTAAGAATGAAAATATAATAGATTATGTCAAAAAGTTTAGGATATGATCAAGGATCAAATATCCTATAATCGAAAGTTCAAAAAGTAGCTTAAATTAAGGATCATATATCCTGTTGTCAAAGAATAAGGGTAACAAAAACAAATAAAGAATAAAGTGAAGTTAAATAAGGATCATACCTGAGAATCCAAGTTAGGATCCTAAGTCTTTAACACTTATAATCAAGATAACAGACAAACCTTAGTAAAAGGTTAGGATCCAGGATCCTGAACTGTTTAGCTTTGTAAAACCTGAAACATATCATAACTTGGGACTAAGCCAATATAAAAGAAGAATTAGTATCTGGGGACAAGCCCAACAATCCTGGGGACAAGCCCAATAAACTGGGGACAAGCCCAAAGAACTGGGGACAAGCCCAAAGAACTGGTGCAAACTGGAGTATGGCCCTCACTGGCGACTATCCAACTTAGTGACATGAAAATTCCAAAACCTTAGCTAACGTGAAAACGTTAGAAACCTTAGGAACGGATGTATGGTACGTCTACCATTATACGTAGGATCCTAAATACAGCCAGTACAATGAAATTGTCAGCCCCTAAAGCGGGTACTGGTCCCACTGCCTTGAACTGCACCAGGATCATCGTGCGCTACTGGCGAAACTGGGGACAGGCCCAAAGACTGGGGATAAACCCAAAAAACTGGGGACAAGCCCAAAAAAACTTATGAGACTTCTGTGGATACTTGACCCTTTGTCAAGGATGCATCAATCTTCTGCAAAACTCAGAACTAAGTGAAAAAAGGATAAAGGATCTAGGATCCTTCTCCATGTATCAAAGTTAATAAAAGGATTAGATAATTTAGGAACAGATCATTACCAGAATGAGGATCATCTATCCTGTAAGGATCCTTCAAGGATATTGGAAATTAAGACGGCCAAGGATCCTAAATCCTTCTTACATGAAGTATCTCTTCAAATGGACAGCATTCCAAGCTCTTGGTAGTAAATCACCTTCCATTGTTAATAATCGATATGCCCCCTTTCCTACCTCAGCTTCAATTAGATAGGGGCCTTCCCACTTTGGTGCTAATTTTCCATCAGCAGGATTTGTGGTATTCTGAAATGCTTTCCTCAACACCATATCACCAACTTGGAACTTTCTGATCCTAACATTCTTATTGTAGGTGATGTATTGTAAAATACATCTTTATTCGCGTCCGTTTTAGTCGTTAAATAATTGTTTTTATTCCGTTTTAGCGTAGAATGTATATACTATTGATTTATTTATGTTTTCCAGGTCTATATAGCCAAAAGATGCAGGCGGGCCGCATAAACTTAAGTTAAAACGGAAGCTCGGGAGTTGAAACGGATCGAAAAATGGATCCTGGAGTTTCCAGGCGGGCCACATAAACTTAAGTTAATCCTTACGCGGCCCGCCTCAACTTAAAACATGATTTTTGGAACTTGGCATCCATACCGGCCGCGTAAACTTAATCCAATATGTTACGAGGGCCGCCTGAAAGTGAAAATCGTGCACCGACCTTGTTTCAGCAACGGCTAGTAGGGTTTGAACACTTATATAATCACCATGATCGTTAACAGCCGAATCATCTTACGAATTTGGAGTTCCAGGAACATTGGAGAAGCTGATTGAAGGTTTTGGAGCATTCAGGAAGCAAGGAATCATTCGGGTAACATTCGGGAGCGCTCGACATTGAAGAATCGGGTTTATTCTTCCCGTTTTCATTCTTGTTTCGTTTGATCTTGTTTGTTCAGTGATGAATTCAGAATTGATATTGATTGTTATTATGTTTATGGTTTAAGACGTTTCTATTTGTTCCAACCCAATTCGTTTCGTGTTGGAACCCATAATTCGAACCAAATCCTTTGTTGTATTTATCGCCTATAAAATAAACACGTATACTACAAGTAGGTGTAAGTTTTACTTACCTTGCATCCGAAACATGCTTTTACTTCTTATTTGCTTCGTTTGACCCGCTTCCTTTCCAAGCCTCCACCTAGCTTGTCAAGCGTCAAACTATCATCATAATTCGTAAGACGGTTAGTTTAGTCATTATCACATACGACTATTCCATCTTACCAACTCTATGTCGGAACTACTATCCGACTTCAATATTGGTTTATTTGACTTTCGATAGTCAACTAACTTCAATCATATTACACGCACAATAAGTTCAATCAACATCACGTTTAGAACCCATATTATTTCGTATTACACGTAGTTAGTCGAGTTAGCCAATTACGCGTTTCTTTCATAATTTCATTATGTCAACATTCATTCGAGCATTTTAACAAACACCTAATGTGCATAATATTACTTATTTACTAACGAATTCATAACTAGTTATCTTTACCAAGATTTACACCACAATTCAAACCTCTATGTTTAGTGTTCATGAACTACACATCATATTTTCATAAATCAGTTTCTAAGCACCAATTTACACTAGATTAGCATCCTACATCCTAGTGTTTATCATTTTCTCATAAAACCCATGAATCACCTTCAATGTGTTCATGAAATTTTTCAGAATTTAGCCATGATTTCACATGTTTTTGTCTAGGTTTTACTCCTAGACACCATATCAACCCTATTCTACCCAAATAGCTAACATGCAACATAAATTTTCAGATTTCCCAATTTCATGAGAAATTTAAACAGAGAATTAACACCAAATTTTACATACCTTGTAACCCCCTTGTGATGAGGATCACGAATCTATGTTCAGATTTTGATTTGGGACAAGAATTGACCTTCAATCTGGTTGTTTTGTGAATGTTTAAGGTTTAGATGGAGCCTGGGGGTCGCCCCTGATGTTGGTCGATTTCCACAAAACACAGACAATTGTGTTTTGTGTTTTATTTTGTTATTTCTATACAATAGTTTTCATTTAGACACGTATGGTCCCTCATTTTTCACTCTTAATTCTTTTGAACTCCTAACTACTCATAAGTGACTAACTTACTTAGTTAGTGTCATTCCTAGTTAGTTTAGTAGGTTCGGGAAGTCGTAACCCGTTTACTTTAAGTCCCGTTAAATCGGGCCTTTTATCCATCCTATTTTCTTGAAAGCTCTTATTCGCTATAAATAAATATTAGGATTATTCACTTGAATTCCTAATATTTATCGGTTTACTTTTACGATTTAACGGTACTTTCCCCATCTTTAGTATTAACTGGGTTTAATTACCAAACCCGATTTCGGGGTGTTACAAGTCTACCCCCCTTAAAGAGGTTTCGTCCTCGAAACCTTTTATGATATAACTCATTGAGTTTAAACTCAATGTATTTTGAGCCGAGAAATCCTTTAAACATTACTTATACTCTTAACCAATTGTTAGTATTACCAGAAAAGTATGGTAACATCTTTTTGGCTATTAAGTGTCTACGTATCTCTTACGACATAGTGCAATTCGAAATAACGTAACCTCGTTATTTCCACTAGTTTAGTTACTTAGCGCTATTCATCACTTTCATATACTATCGAATTCTTTATGGATCCGTTACTTTGACCCATTTAAAGGTCTTTAGTGAAATCATTCACTTTTAACAACAATTTCTTTTTGTTTTCAAATTCATTTATTCGGTTCAGTTATACCGAATCCACCGCTTACAAACAACCAAATTTACTTTAATGACCTTAACCGGTCTCACTAACTAGACTTGTTAGTCCAGTTACTTTTACCGCTCGTTTAGTGATAATGTGATTCCACTTCACATTGCTTTTCTTGACCGTGATCGTGTCACTTCATGTTTAATTTATATCAACCTTTCATTTTCGAAAATACCACTTTTCGAATATATTGTCTTGCACCTATTGATGTTAAGACCCATAATTTATTCTTTTCCGTTCTCATTTTACGCGGGGAATCATAGCTAGTTCCCTTGCTTTACACTATTGACCCGTAGGTTCTTTCACTTAGCCTCATAGGCTATTTCTTTAAATTTTCCACCTTTTTAAGGTGAGACATTAACAACTCGTTTCCTTCTCTTTATGACCGAGTGTCTTTTAGGTCCCGCAGACCTTAACGATGTGTTTAATCCCGTAGGTTATGATGATCCCGTAGATCATCTTTTATTCTAGTCTATATTCAAATGTATATATAGCTTCAAAGCATCTCCTATTATGTTTGGAATCGTTTATTTTCGCTCTTGAACTTCAATTGACCTTGACCGTAGTCTAAGGCTTCATTTGTTCATTTCTGGACTAATCCTCCGACTTTATGACTTATGACGTTATTTGCGCGTCAGTTTGTTCTACACTTACCGTTTCCCGGTTCATACTTATACTTGTATACAACCCATTACCCGGGTTCTTTTATCTTAACGTTCTTAACGCCCATAACCCTTTACATAGGTTAGTTAACATCTCACACTTTTACTTATTCAACCCGCGCCTACTTACATTAGCAGCATCATCATTTATTTAATTCGTTTAACTTGTTCATGTGAAATTTCATCACTGGCGAACGTCAAATTTCATTCTTTGTTCAACCCGTTCGACTTTTAACTAGTCGAACGTAATTTTCATCAAAATTTATGGTTGCGAAAATTCTTGTCATCTTTTTAGTCATGACTCATATTCCGAGTCTTTTGACTTTCTATTTCGCGTTCCTGTTTCTCAGTCTACGCATGCGTTTAAATCCTTACCCATCAACCGAGTGTTTTACCGAAGTCGTTATTATTGCAACCCTCCCGGTATGCATTAAGACCTCGCTTCATTTTTATATTCCGACTTTGTCTTTAAGTTTGACGTTTTACAAAAACGACCCGTTAAGGGACATATTTGCATTTTCCGAGTTCGAGTGTAAGTACACTCCCTCCCAATGCTTGTCTAAATCATTTTACATGTTTGCGTTTTCTGGGTTCAAGTGTAAGTACACTCCCTCCCAATACTTGTCTAAATCATTTTTTTTTCATGCTTGCGTTTTCTGGGTTCGAGTGTAAGTACACTCCCTCCCAATACTTGTCTAAATCATTTTTCATGCTTGCGTTTTCTGGGTTCGAGTGTAAGTACACTCCCTCCCAATACTTGTCTAAATCATTTTACATGCTTCTTTGTCCCTTCACTCGGGCTCATTATCCTGATGTAATACGCTTCCGTCACTCGGTTGTGCGTTTACATTATTATCAAATATTTTGCTTATCTGATTCATTTGGGTACTTTTTAATTAGTCCCATTCACTCCGCCCTTACTACATCGGATGTAAATGTGTCCGCTATAAGAAACTCGTGGTATCATATGCCACTACTTACTTGGCCAGAGTAAGCGATTTAACACATGACATACACGACCTTTTTATAGTTTTCACATCACGCCCTATGTAAGTAACGCCTCTATTCAGTTTTTCTTGGAAATTATATCCTGGATATGTATTTCTGTTCAGGTTTTTTTTTCCAAGTTTCCAATTTACCTATGCAACAATCATTCTCTACATGTTTGTTGCATATTGCTAATTGTGCGATTATATTTAAAAACACGCACCTGGTAATGCTTGCCCTGACGGGCGTTTCTTGCCATTAACCTTGTTCGCGGTCGTTACGCGATTTAGTCCTTAGTGAGCATGCTCCTATCGTCATACTTCGGACCGTTCCTCTTTCATATCCTTAATTTGTTCAACTCTTGTCATCTTTAAATGCAAGTGTCCTTCAATCAAGATATTCACAAAAGTTAGTAATATCAACTTCAATAATCGCCTGTATTATAATACAAGGCTTTTTCTACTATACGCGTCAGCGCGCGTATTTTTTTCAACTATATCAATCATTTAATTGGGGTAACGTGTATTACACGATAACCCTATGTGTTGTCTACAATACTTTAATACGCTAGACCATTAGCATACATGCACTTACCGGATTTGCGATCAAGCCTCGAACCGAACACTATTCTTTGTCAAGAGCATAAGGTTTAAGTCCAAGCATGGTTCCTCCCCACCATACTCGAATCTCTTAAACCAAGGCTCTGATACCAACTTGTAACACCCGTTCTTATAAATCAAGGTTTAACGTATATTTTGCGAAAATAATCATGTAATTATTGATTATATATATACATCGGAAATACGGGTTTGTTAAAAACTTTTACAATTTAAGTGATAAACATAATGTGATTTAATTCGCCGTTTAGAATAACGACAAAACAACGTTGCGGAAGCTTTGTTTAATGTGTGTTCGGTTCTTGCTCGATGCTCGATTTTCATCCGGGACTTTCGACATTCACCTATGATCAAAACCAACTTAAAGGTCAGTTTTGATAATTAATTAACTAATACAACGGGGAAATTAGGAAAATCCAACATGGATATCTTAAACCCAAAACAAAAACTCATTTCTGACCTCCACCGTAACTTACGGTGGCACCGTAAGTTACGGTGGCCTCTGTGTTTCAATTATTCAACCGTACAACAGTAGGCATTTACCGTAACCAAATCATGTCCACCGTAACTTACGGTGGCACCGTAAGTTACGGTGGCCCCTTCATCATTCCTTTCCTTTTTGCCGTTTTTGACACGAAAACTTTCGTATCTTTCAATCCGCTCGTCCGTTTAACCTACCGTTTCTTCCTACGTGTTTGTAATTTGATTCTCCATCATATGGAGTTAAAATCTAACATCCGGTTAAACAAAATTTCATACTTTCAAGTCTTTGGCTTATTACCCTTTTTGCCAACTTTTGACCCGTTCGTGATTTCATCATCAAACTTGTGTATTTGACCATTATATCTCATATACTTTTTCAACTTAATGTTATCTACCATACTAGATTATAATCCCCGGTTTATTACACAAATTAAATCCGTTTTCGTTTGTATGCTTATTTTGACCCATTAAGGGTATTTATGCACTAAGGTCTCATAACATCCCTTTTATACTTATCTAAAGAATTTAATCTACCAAATCACTTATTTCCAACAACCTTTAAAGGTCGTTTGCCCGGTTTACCCAACAAGGGCATTTTAGTCAACTTTAGCCCCTCATTTACGACGAAGGGCATTTGCTACTTATTTGACCCCAAAAATGTATGTTTAACCACAATCGTATTTATACGTACCTGGCTAGAGTCAACCTAGTGACCCGTTTTCAACACCTTGCTTCTATTACCGATATTCTATGGCGACGCAATTATCCAAATTACTATTCGCTCCTGTAACACATGACTTGACCACCACATTAGTTGATTTTGTCAAATGACGTTATTCCCACCATTTGACCCGTTCGGTCTATATAACCCAACATTTTCATATGTAACAAAAACATGGTTTTTAATTACCAATCACACATCCGAACCATTTCGGATTTTCTCACTAGATCACTTTCTTTCTAAAGTCAATTTCCTATATTTTTAACCCATTCGGCTTATGCTATGGGTGTCCTTTGAAACTTATTTTACTTTAGTCAGTAAAATAAGTTTCAAAGGACACCCATAGCATAAGCCGAATGGGTTAAAAATATAGGAAATTGACTTTAGAAAGAAAGTGATCTAGTGAGAAAATCCGAAATGGTTCGGATGTGTGATTGGTAATTAAAAACCATGTTTTTGTTACATATGAAAATGTTGGGTTATATAGACCGAACGGGTCAAATGGTGGGAATAACGTCATTTGTCAAAATCAACTAATGTGGTGGTCAAGTCATGTGTTACAGGAGTGAATAGTAATTTGGATAATTGCGTCGCCATAGAATATCGGTAATAGAAGCAAGGTGTTGAAAACGGGTCACTAGGTTGACTCTAGCCAGGTACGTATAAAGACTAAATTTTCATTTTTACCCATTTTCCATTACTAGTTACGCTATAAGGTAACTTTAAGAAAACTCTTAAACTATTAACCAATTCATGACTAGTTTACCATTTTGCCTTTTTCACCATTAATCATGGTTTAAGACGTTTCTATTTGTTCCAACCCAATTCGTTTCGTGTTGGAACCCATAATTCGAACCAAATCCTTTGTTGTATTTATCGCCTATAAAATAAACACGTATACTACAAGTAGGTGTAAGTTTTACTTACCTTGCATCCGAAACATGCTTTTACTTCTTATTTGCTTCGTTTGACCCGCTTCCTTTCCAAGCCTCCACCTAGCTTGTCAAGCGTCAAACTATCATCATAATTCGTAAGACGGTTAGTTTAGTCATTATCACATACGACTATTCCATCTTACCAACTCTATGTCGGAACTACTATCCGACTTCAATATTGGTTTATTTGACTTTCGATAGTCAACTAACTTCAATCATATTACACGCACAATAAGTTCAATCAACATCACGTTTAGAACCCATATTATTTCGTATTACACGTAGTTAGTCGAGTTAGCCAATTACGCGTTTCTTTCATAATTTCATTATGTCAACATTCATTCGAGCATTTTAACAAACACCTAATGTGCATAATATTACTTATTTACTAACTAATTCATAACTAGTTATCTTTACCAAGATTTACACCACAATTCAAACCTCTATGTTTAGTGTTCATGAACTACACATCATATTTTCAGAAATCAGTTTCTAAGCACCAATTTACACTAGATTAGCATCCTACATCCTAGTGTTTATCATTTTCTCATAAAACCCATGAATCACCTTCAATGTGTTCATGAAATTTTTCAGAATTTAGCCATGATTTCACATGTTTTTGTCTAGGTTTTACTCCTAGACACCATATCAACCCTATTCTACCCAAATAGCTAACATGCAACATAAATTTTCAGATTTCCCAATTTCATGAGAAATTTAAACAGAGAATTAACACCAAATTTTACATACCTTGTAACCCCCTTGTGATGAGGATCACGAATCTATGTTCAGATTTTGATTTGGGACAAGAATTGACCTTCAATCTGGTTGTTTTGTGAATGTTTAAGGTTTAGATGGAGCCTGGGGGTCGCCCCTGATGTTGGTCGATTTCCACAAAACACAGACAATTGTGTTTTGTGTTTTATTTTGTTATTTCTATACAATAGTTTTCATTTAGACACATATGGTCCCTCATTTTTCACTCTTAATTCTTTTGAACTCCTAACTACTCATAAGTGACTAACTTACTTAGTTAGTGTCATTCCTAGTTAGTTTAGTAGGTTCGGGAAGTCGTAACCCGTTTACTTTAAGTCCCGTTAAATCGGGCCTTTTATCCATCCTATTTTCTTGAAAGCTCTTATTCGCTATAAATAAAAATTAGGGACCGCCGCCGTTTCCGCTTACAGTCAAGTCGTCCGCTTCACCCGTTGCACCCGAGGTAAGTTCTTCTAGCTCTTCCTCTTCACCACCACATCCCGACTTCACTCAGAAGTCATCACCCCACGTTTCCCCACCACCCACCCGTTCTCATATACTAGTCCTCCACCCGCTACTCAAATGGCGAACCGCACCTTTACGAGCAGGGTACCACTGGTTTCACTGGCGCTAATTCACCCATCACCCTTCCAAACATCGCAAATGATAGGTCCTGGCAGATTACATCCTACATCATGACGGCCATCACCAATTCTTGCCAATTCTACGGCCGTGATGATGAGGATGCTCCCGCTCACATAAATCGCATCACTCGCCTTTGCAGCACCTTCTCCATTGAGGGTGTTAATCTAGAGACCAGGTACCTTCATGTTTTCCCATTTTCTCTCGCTGGACGCGCAGCCGTCTGGTTCGATTCTCAGCCCGCAGGCACTTTCACCACTTGGGCAGGTCTTCGTGATGCCTTCTTAGCCAAGTACTTTCCCCCAGCCAAGACATCCCGCCTTCATGATCAGATTCACTCCTTCCGCATGGAGCCTAACGAGCCTTACCACTTGGCCTGGGAGCGTTTTTAGACTTTGCTCTCTCGTTGTTCTCAGCATGGTCTGTCTGATTGGGCTCTAGTTGAAAAGTTCTATAATGGTCTTACTCCTGAAATTAAAGCTCTTTTCGATACTTCAGCTGGAAGGCAGCTTATGGGTAAAAAGACAGTGAATGAGTGTAATGATTTGTTTGAGAGTGTCGCCCATTCTGATATGGATTATAGCACTACCAGCAAGACTTCTATTCCTGTGCGTACCTCCTCGGCCGGTCGAGGGGTAAACCAAGTTAGATTGGATCCATCGGTAGCTACTGTTTTAGAGGGCATGAAACAAGATTTGAATGAGATTAAGAAGAAAGTTGATAGGTGTGAGGTTTGTAGAGGAGGTCACAATACGATAGATTGTCCTACCCTTACTCTAGAGCAGGTAGAGTTCATAGCCAATAGGGGTCCCACGAATCCGTTTACTAATTCTAACTATAACTCTAATTGGCGTAGTGGTGGCAATAATAGTGGATTTTGCTCTTCTGGTAATCCTCCTGGTTTTCCATCTGGTCAGTATCAAAGCAGGGGGTCCGGTCTATACACGAGTAGTGGTTCAGGTCAGGGTGGTCAGTTTAGTGGTTCAGGTTCGAGTGGGCAGTTTGCTAGTGGGGGGTCAAATCAAGAGGGTCAAGGTAGTGGTAAGGGTTTAGAGGGTAGTTTGAGTAGGTTGGAAGAGATGTTCGCCCAGATGATGGCGCACAATCAAACGACCCAGAAGTCCTTATCTGATTTAGGAAATTTCGTTAAAAATCAAGAGCAGATTAATAGAAATAACGATCTTCAGTTCAAAAGTCAGCAGTCCACACTTTTAGACCTTCAAAGAACAGTAGGTGGAATAGCTAAACAGTTGCAAGAGCATCCACCTGGTCAGTTTTCAGGAAATACCTTCACAAATCCTGCTAATCATTCATCTAAAGCCATTACGACCCGCAGTGGAAAGAGTTTGGGGGAGGTCGTTCGAGAGAGTGAGGAGGTTGAAGAGTATCAAGTCGATGAGGAGATCGAGATGGAGGCTCCAGGCAAGGTGCACACGTGGCTAGACCCAGCAAGTACCGCACACGCCGAGGAGTCTCAGGTAGAGAAGAATGTGGAGAAGCAGCCGACGAGAGTTCGACCGGCACTAGTGATTGATCACTCTTGCATCCCATACCCCGCCCGCCTTAAGCATTAGAAATATGCTAAGGAGTATGGGCAATTTCTTGAGATGTTGAAGCAGTTGAAAATCAATCTTCCGTTCATCGAGGCACTTCAGTCTATGCCTAAGTATGCGAAATTTCTTAAAGATCTTTTGAAGCGTAAGGAGAGAATTGGTGAGCTTTCGAATATTCCGTTGACAGGAGGTTGTTCCGTGGTAGTTTTGAATAAGCTGCCAGAGAAGTTAACCGATCCTGGTAAATTCACTATTCCATGCCTTTTTGGGGGAGCCGCTACCCCTGCTCATGCTCTAGCCGATTTAGGAGCCAGCATCAATCTGATGCCATTTTCGTTGTATGAGAGGCTAGGTTTAGGAGAGCTTACACCCATGCGTATGTCTTTATCTTTGGCTGATCATTCAGTCAAGTATCCTCGTGGGATAGTGGAGAATTTGTTGGTTAAGGTGGATAAGTTTGTGTTTCCTGTGGATTTCGTCGTTCTTGATATGGAGGCCGATGAAAGAGTTCCTATCATTCTGGGCCGTCCATTCCTTAGAACCACAAAGGCGATCATCGACGTCTTTGATGGTAAGATTTCTCTTCGAGCGGGTGATGAGATTGTCACATTCGAGATTGATAGAGCGATGTAGCATCCTGGAGGTAGAGATGAGGACAGCGGGCCATGTCATTCTGTTTACTTTCTAAATTCTTTCATATCTTGTGTCGACACGTGTCTCGAGTATATCAGTGGAGCTGATTTAGTAGGCGAGGGAGTTGTTGACGAGCTTGATGAAGAAGCTGTTGAGGATGAGCAGTTGGATGAGAGTGATGAGTTATGGGTTCCTGAGATGTTGGAGCTCAACGAGATTAGTGATGAGAGTACTCCTGTAGAGATTCCACCACCGCTAGAACTTAAGGTTCTTCCAGCGCACCTTGAGTACGCATTTCTAGGAGAGAAGCCGAACAGGCCTGTCATCATATCTTTGAAGTTGACAGAGGAGGAGAAAGTGAGGTTGATTGAGGTGCTGAAGAAGCACAGTGATGCGATTTCCTGAAGGCTATCTGATATCAAGGGCAGTAGCCCTACGTTTTGCACGCATCGCATTCTGATGGAGGAGGTTTTCAAGCCTGTAGTGCAGCCACAGCGTCGTCTAAATCCGAATATGCAGGAGGTAGTTAAAAAGGAGGTTAGGAAGTTATTGGAGTCTGGATTGATATATCCTATTTCCGATTCAGCTTGGGTGAGCCCTACGTAGGTTGTCCCGAAGAAAGGGGGGATGACAGTTGTTCTTAATGCGAAAAATGAGCTTATTCCTTCACGTACAGTCACGGGTTGGCGCGTGTGCATTGACTATCGCAAGTTAAATGACGCCACTCGTAAGGATCATTTTCCGCTCCCATTTATTGATCAGATGCTTGAGCGTCTCGTGGGTCAGCAGTTCTATTGCTTTCTCGATGGGTTTTCGGGTTATTTCCAGATCCCTATTGCACCTGAGGATTAGGAAAAGACAACTTTTACATGTCCATACGGCACCTATGCGTATCGCCGCATGACGTTTGGTCTATGTAATGCTCCGGCTACATTCCAGCGTTGTATGATCGTGATTTTTCAAGATATGGTAGAGAGTTCGATGGAGGTGTTTATGGATGATTTCTCAGTGTACGGCAATTCTTTCGATCAATGCCTGATGAATCTGTAGAAGATGCTGAGGAGATGTGTTGAAACGAAGCTGATGTTGAATTGGGAGAAATGTCACTTCATGGTGATTGAGGAGATTGTGTTAGGACACAAAATTTCGAGAGCTCGCATTGAAGTTGATAGAGCGAAGATAGATACGATCAGTCGGCTTCCTCCGCCGACTAGTGTTAAGTCGATTCGTAGTTTTCTCGGTCACGCGGGATTTTATAGGCGCTTTATTAAAGATTTTTCAAAAATCACTCGCCCCATGACGCTATTGTTGGAGAAGGACGTTCCTTTTGTCTTTGACAAGGAGTACCTTCAAGCGTTTGAGTTTCTGAAGGAGAAGCTGGTGAGTGCACCGATTCTTGTATCACCTGACTGGAGTTTGCCATTCAAGCTTATGTGCGACGCCAGTGATTATGCAGTAGGTGCATTGTTAGGGCAAAAACGGGAGAATCATTTTCACCCGATTAACAACGCGAGTAAAACTTTGAATGATGCCCAAGAGAATTACACCACTACTGAGAAGGAGTTGTTAGTGGTTGTGTTTGCATTCGACAAGTTCAGTTCGTACCTTGTTCTTTCGAAAACCGTTGTGTTTACGGACCATTCCGCTCCGCGTTACTTATTTCAGAAGAAAGACGCTAAGCCGCGTCTGATTCGATGGGTCCTACTTCTTTCTGAGTTTGATATAGAAATTAAGGATAAAAAAGGGAGCAGAGAACGTTGCAGCTGACCATCTCTCGCGTTTGGAGGATCCTAGTAGGGAGGAGATTCGTGAGGAGGCGATAGGAGACAGATTCCCTCATGAGTCCATTGATTATGTTGAGGCCGAGTGATGTGTGCAAAATGCAACATATAAATTACATCAATTGTGGCATAAAAATAACCCTTTTATAGTACTAATGTTGGAAAAAGTGTGCTTTTGTCTTCCTTTTGTATTTTCAGGATTAAATGAGCTCAAATTAACAAAAGAAGCAAAAAGACAGCAAAATCTAACATAAATACAAGAAAAGGAACAAACGTGACATGCCCGACCCCACGACAGCATCTTCCCAAGCAAAACAAGAAGACAGAAGACTGAACACGCCCCGTGCTCAGTGAGCACGGGGGCGTGCCCAAGTGTCAGCAGAAAAGACAAAGTGGTAGAAGCTTCTATTGCCCACCACGGTGCCGTGCTCAGCGGGCACTGGGCCGTGGTCAACTATAAGATTCGCAGAATCCAGGCAAATCTTCATAGTACAGATATGCTTCTGCACACGGGGTCGTGCTCAGCGGACACGGGGGAGTGGTCAACTAATACAGACAAGCTGTAATAAATGAAGAAAGAGAAGGATGTGGACACGGGGTCGTGCCCACTGGACACGGGGCCGTGCCCGAGCTTCTGTTCAGCCTATAAATAGGAGTGTTTGGCTCAAGCTCAAACCATCCCTTGGCACACCACCTCTCTCACACTTCATCCACCACCCACCACCACCATAACACCATCATCCACCACCATCATCCATTGTCCATCATAGAGTGTGTGAGTCGTCTCGGGATCCAAGATTGATCGTAAGAGTTCTTGACAATCAAGGCCATGTTTTCCTAAGTCTCTTACATCACTTGGTGAAGACAAAGTGTCTAGTGTAATACTTTTTATTTCTAATCTTTTCGCACTTTTTACTTGGTTTTGTATTAATGACTTTAATAACTAGTTTCTTATGTTGAAGGTGATTCTTCCTTATCGTTTGTCCGTGGTGTCTTGGCATTATTTTACTGTCTATATAAAATAAAAGATTTTCACCATTCATATCTCCACGGTCTATATGGAGGTATGTTGGCTACCTGGTCGGGGGTTAAGGGAACGGTTTGGTAAGAATCTTGCCGTTGTTCAGCGTTTAGAGATCCTGCAAGGTACCTGGGTCAAATTTAGTAGTACCTCCTTCAATACTTAACGGTATTGGATGGCGGGGGTCCAAACTCTTTGATCCCCTCATAAGTTAAACTACTATTAATACTATAACCCGGCTACTTAGGACTGTATCCTTGCTGACTCAGACTACTTAGCCGAGGGTAACGTCACCTTCAAAAGAGGGGCCTACCATAATTTGCATTAATAACTTAATTAATTATCTTTCAATAATCCGACCCTTTAGGATTGTATCCTTGCTGACTCAAACTACTGGGTTGAGGGTAACGTCACCTTCAAAAGAGGGGCCTACTACAATAACTAAGATAATCTCTTAAAATAGTGCAAAAGTGCGGAAATAATCAAAGGTTACACTAAACACGAGTCGGAACCAAGTGATTCATCTTGTCTATCTGTTTTTATTTTTATTTTTATTTTCAGCATTTTTAGTTAGTTTTTAGTTTAAAACCTTTTTCCAACTTTTTGATTTGATTAGACGTTGAGGATAAACCGGTACTAAAAGCTCTTGTGTCCTTGGACGACCTCGGTATCTTACCAACACTATACTACGCTCACGATGGGTGCACTTTCCCATATGTGTGTTTAGTGTTAGTAAATATCGTGTTTTATAAATTTAAAACTTGGCTAAAAAAAGTGTAAAAGGGCTTAAAATATACTTAAACTTATATATACACTTCACACGCATCAAGTTTTTGGCGCCGTTGCCGGGGACACAAGGATTTTAAGAAAGTTAGGAATCAACGGCCTAATCGTTTTTTCTTATTTTTCATTTTTTTTAGGATTTTTCTTAGTTTTTCAGCTTCTGCAGAACTCAGCACGGGCCGTGCCCGCTGAACACGCCCCGTGCCCAATCATTGGAACTGGCAATCCTGTTTTAAGTCAGGCAGTAAGCTGAACACGGGGCCGTGCCCACTGAACACGCCCCGTGCCCAAGAATTAGTTACTGAAAACAGAACCGTAAGATCCCGACGGTTGGTAATTTCTGACACAAATATGAGTGATACTGATACTTTTTACTTTCGGCACTCTTATGGTACGTGGTGTCAATTATGTGGTGGTAACCATGAGGAATTAGAATGTTATTTTCTAAATTATAAGCCCCACTATATAGACCCATCGTCTCCTTATATCCTTAAGAGGGGCGAAAGTAAAAATAATCCCTATCTCTCCCTCGAATGCTCTCAACCGGATTTTCTAGGAGAAATGCTTCTCGATGAATTATTTCAATTAGAAGATCTAATTCTTAATTGGTTAAAATAACTTAGGGAAGATTTCAATAATCTATCCCAAGACGATAACCAAGAAGAAGGGTTGGGCTCGCATTCAAACAACTTCGTTGTTTCCGACGATACTTCTAACTCTAGTAAGGACTTGAGCGATAGTCGTCCCTGTGTCGATTGTGCCGTGAAGGACTCCCCATCGACTTCATTCGATGCATACATAGACCTGAGCGATTCGGCATATACCTTCTTTAATGAGAGCCCGGGAAAGGGTTGGACTTGTCCATCTACTTATAGCATAGGAATCACCCTCACCGACAACCTCTTGCGTTCTCGTCTTAATCTAGAGCAATTAAGGTATCTTAGGCACTTTGGGGTTGTTCCATCCAGTAAGGAACCACCCGATCCGGAAAAGTTCCTTAAAAATAGATGAATTCCATAAGACAGCTTATAGACACGGGGCCGTGTCCAGGTCAGCACGCCCCCGTGTCCACCCAAAGATTCCCTTCTGATTTTATCAGAATACGGACAAAAATGTGTCAGGATTCCCTCTGCACACAGGGCCGTGTCCAGCCGACACGGGGCCGTGCGCAACGTACTGTCGTTTTCTATAAATGCAGCCAAGAATCCTGCACATTTGAACCATTCCAGGGACAGAGATTTGGGGAATATTCTCACATACCATCCTAGGTATTTTCTAAAAGAAGTTTCTCAACTATCTTCTTGTCCTTTCCCCTTTTATCCACTATCATCTTCTTCAATTTTATTTTCCTTACACCTCCATTAAAGCTTGAGACTTCCATAATTTCAAGCTTTATTGAGATGTTTGTTAGGTTTTTGTTCATGGAATCTTGTTAAGAATAAGTTCTACAACAATGTTTTAAGTTGTTTCTGTTCAAAAATGCTTTAAAAATCACAAAAACAAATTAAAACTCCAAGATTCCTTGTTCATAAATCATGCAGATGTCTGAACACGGGGCCATGTTCATTGAACACGGGGCCGTGTTCATTGAACACGGGGCCGTGTCCGAGGTACTGGTCCCATAGAATTGAACTCTTTTCGGTTTGTTTTCTCATAATGGCAAGCAAAACAAGCGGAAACTCATCATCGCATTCCAGAAACAACCGGCAGGGGAGAAGATCATCAACGGTTGAAGATTCTCTTGTAAACTATGTTTACGCCTTAAGAGAGGCCCTTGATGAAGTGACAAGTGTGGAAGAGGCATTGGTTGACCGTATTAATCATTTGACGGTGGGACTAGAGGGATGTCTTCGAGAGGTCAACCTTTTGCACCAATGGTTGAACATTCTCGCTTCTCCTCCTTTGGTACCAATCATTACCCAAAGGGCATGGAATGTGGTTCCTGAAGTCATCATACCAGCTGAATGGTACGCCTTACATCCGGAGGCCCCTCAAGACATACTACAAGGGGTTCCGATTGGTGTCGCTCCCCCTCCACAAGATGTTGAGGAACATGAAGCCGCCTCCCTTCTCCCGAGGGAGATAGAAGAATGGCTCTACCAACATCTAAGGGACACCGCTCGGCTTGGAGTTCTACAAGACTTTTAGAAACCGGAAAACTATTTCTGGAATTTTGGTTCGTATTGTAGAAGTAGAACTCCTAGGGATGATTTTACGTATCATTTGACCTATCTAATTTAGGATTTTTAACTTTTATTTTCTGTTTTATTTTTTCATTTTCTAGGACTATTATGTAATTCTCTCTATGACTTAATGAATGATGGTTTTAGTTAAATTGGTGTTTGGATGGTGTTGAAATGAATAAAATGCACTTGAGATGGCAAAGGATACAAGGGAAACTTGAACCAACACCCCATGCAGGAAAACAGGGTCATCCGACAAAATTTCTTCCTTACAGTAAGTTCGGCACGGGCCGTGTCCGCCCAACACGACCCCGTGCTGCACAGTCTGCAGAAATGACCCAGTTCAGGTAAACTGGACACGGGCCGTGTTCACCCAACACGCCCCCGTGTCCAGACCTCTGTTTCTTTTGTTTAATTTTTGTTACTGGCACTTGAACACGAGGCCGTGCCCGGACAACACGGGGCCGTGTCCAGCGCCCAGTAACGCAAATTTTTGGTTTTTCACACCTTTTTACACATTCAATCAACCTAAAAACTTATTTTTGGGACACATTGAGGACAATGTGTAATTTAAGTGTGGGGGGGATGCTAAAACCTTGAATCTTGCAAGTCCTAAATACAAGCCTTACACAAAACTCTATTGGAACCGCTAATCACCCCAAAATTTTTTCAAAAAAATTTTTCATTTTTTTTACTTGTCTAGGTTTAATTTGGGAATTTCAAAATTCTAAAAAGGTTATATTTTTACAAATTTACAACCGATAGCGTCGTGATAAAAAGAACCAACATAAGAAAATTATGAAAAGGCATGGCAAACTTAGTTAAAATTTGATTATATATACTTGATCACATAAAAAACCTATTCCCACAAAAGTGAGTTTCGAGCCTTTATTGAGCATACAAATACATATCTTTAAATTAAATGCTCATTTTTCGTTTCTTGTGTGAATAGCCGCTTGGTTCTTACAACTCTAGAACTTGCCACGACGATACATTCCCGGTCCTTACCAACTTAAACCCGAGTAAGTAAATGATGGAGGCATTAGGACTAACCCTTTTTATTTCTACACCATTATTTTTCTTTTTTTTTACCACCTACCCAAAATCCCCCTAGTTAACCCCTTTGAGCCTAAACCTTTTCATTTCATAACCCAAAACCAAACACCCTTTCACCCACCAAAACCTTTTTATTTTTAACCCTTTGTTTTAGTAACTAGTTCGGTTTTTCGTATGACTTTTCAAAAAAAAATGTTGATGATGAAGCAAAAAGAAAATAAACAAACAAGTTTATCAAAAATAACTTTGTTTGAATAATAACTTCATCAAAATAAAAGTTACAAAAATAAAAAGTCTTATGAAAACCGACGCTTGTTACGTTTTTCGCCCTTTCTGCTAACCACTAACCCAACCACCTACGTTTAACCCAAGCCTAACCCTTCACCCAAAAGTCCTCTTGATATTTACAAAGGTATATAGTTAAAAAGGAGGAGGATTGATTGCTTGGCAAGCCTATGGTAGGAGTAAGTTTCATGCCGCTCTCGAGTGATTCACTAAAATACATCTTCGGCCGAGTGTTGAGTGATCCCCGTGAGGTATGTGAACTTGTATATAAATAGAATTTTAAATAAGCATGTTATGCCCTAATAAGTAATTTATCTTATGAAAAGTTTTAAATAAATCATGACGAATAGGATTGTAAATAAATAAAAATAAAACTAAATAAAGAATCTTGGAAATCCCGACACTCTATGACAAGCCCAAAAACCTTCTTTTCTACCCATTCCATTTGGGAGTGTAAAGCCGCATTATAAAGAGTTTTGCTTGAGGACAAGCAAAGATTCAAGTATGGGGGTATTTGATGTGTGCAAAATGCAACATATAAATTACATCAATTGTGGCATAAAAATAACCCTTTTTTAGTACTAATGTTAGAAAAAGTGTGCTTTTGTCTTCCTTTTGTATTTTCAGGATTAAATGAGCTCAAATTAACAAAAGAAGCAAAAAGACAGCAAAATCTAACATAAATACAAGAAAATGAACAAACGTGACATGCCAGACCCCACGACAGCATCTTCCCAAGCAAAACAAGAAGACAGAAGACTGAACACGCCCCGTGCTCAGTGAGCACGGGGGCGTGCCCAAGTGTCAGCAGAAAAGACAAAGTGGTAGAAGCTTCTATTGCCCACCATGGGGCCGTGCTCAGCGGGCACGGGGCCGTGGTCAACTATAAGATTCACATAATCCAGGTAAATCTTCATAGTACAGATATGCTTCTGCACACGGGGTCGTGCTCAGCGGACACGGGGGCGTGGTCAACTAATACAGACAAGCTGCAATAAATGAAGAAAGAGAAGGATGTGGACACGGGGCCGTGCCCACTGGACATGGGGTCGTGCCCGAGCTTCTGTTCAGCCTATAAATAGGAGTGCTTGGCTCAAGCTCAAACCATCCCTTGGCACACCACCTCTCTCACACTTCATCCACCACCCACCACCACCATAACACCATCATCCACCACCATCATCCATTGTCCATCATAGAGTGTGTGAGTCGTCTCGGGATCCAAGATTGATCGTAAGAGTTCTTGACAATCAAGGCCATGTTTGCCTAAGTCTCTTACATCACTTGGTGAAGAGAAAGTGTCTAGTGTAATACTTTTTATTTCTAATCTTTTCGCACTTTTTACTTGGTTTTGTATTAATGACTTTAATAACTAGTTTCTTATGTTGAAGGTGATTCTTCCTTATCGTTTGTCCGTGGTGTCTTGGCATTATTTTACTGTCTATATAAAATAAAAGATTTTCACCATTCATATCTCCACGGTCTATATGGAGGTATGTTGGCTACCTGGTCGGGGGTTAAGGGAACGGTTTGGTAAGAGCCTTGCCGTTGTTCAGCGTTTAGAGATCCTGCAAGGGACCTGGGTTAAATTTAGTAGCACCTCCTTCAATACTTAACGGTATTGGATGGCGGGGGTCCAAACTCTTTGATCCCCTCATAAGTTAAACTACTATTAATACTATAACCCGGCTACTTAGGACTGTATCCTTGCTGACTCAGACTACTTAGCCGAGGGTAACGTCACCTTCAAAAGAGGGGCCTACCATAATTTGCATTAATAACTTAATTAATTATCTTTCAATAATCCGACCCTTTAGGATTGTATCCTTGCTGACTCAAACTACTGGGTTGAGGGTAACGTCACCTTCAAAAGAGGGGCCTACTACAATAACTAAGATAATCTCTTAAAATAGTGCAAAAGTGCGGAAATAATCAAAGGTTACACTAAACACGAGTCGGAACCAAGTGATTCATCTTGTCTATCTGTTTTTATTTTTTATTTTTATTTTCAGCATTTTTAGTTAGTTTTTAGTTTAAAACCTTTTTCCAACTTTTTGATTTGATTAGACGTTGAGGATAAACCGGTACTAAAAGCTCTTGTGTCATTGGACGACCTCGGTATCTTACCAACACTATACTACGCTCACGATGGGTGCACTTGCCCATATGTGTGTTTAGTGTTAGTAAATATCGTGTTTTATAAATTTAAAACTTGGCTAAAAAAAAGTGTAAAAGGGCTTAAAATATACTTAAACTTATATATACACTTCACACGCATCACCGAGACTGAGGGTTTACCGTGGTTCAGTGATATAGCTAACTACTTGGCTGAAGGGTATGTGATGGATGGTATGAATCGTCAGCAGAAGAAGAAGCTCGTGAATGATGCACGGAAGTATATATGGGACGAGCCTTACCTCTTCCGGATAGGAGGTGATAGGATTTTGAGGAGATGTGTGAGTAGAGAGGATGGTTTGGACATTATTCGGCATGTTCATGAGGGTTTGACAGGAGGCCATCACGGTCCGCATGTGACTGCGCAGAAGGTTTTTTATTGTGGGTTTTATTGGCCGACTGCGGTAAAGGATGCAGCTGAGTTTGTGAGGAAGTGTGATCATTGCCAACGAACATGAAACATCTCATCCAAGGATGAGATGCCCCAGAACCCTATTCAAGTGTTAGAAGTCTTTGTTGTATGGGGCATTGATTTCATGGGACCATTCCCCTCTTCGAGTGGGAATCGGTACATCCTCGTTGTTATCGACTACGTTTCGAAGTGGGTGGAAGCTCAAGCTTTGCCTACTAACGATGCACGAGTGGTGGTGAGATTTTTGAAGAAGCTATTTACGCGTTTCGGTACTCCTAAGGCAATTATTAGTGTTCGCGGGACGCATGTTTGCAATTTCGTTATGGAAAAGGCGTTAGAAAGATATGGAGTTATGCACCGCTTGTCTACCGCGTATCATCCGCAAACAAGCGGACAAGTGGAGAACGCGAATCGAGGAGTGAAGAGAATTTTGGAGAAGACGGTTGGAAAAAGCCGAAAGGATTGGTCTGATAAATTAGATGATGCATTGTGGGCGTTTCGTACCGCCTACAAAACGCAGCTAGGTACTACGCCGTTTATGATAGTGTATGGAAAAGCGTGTCATTTACCGGTCGAGTTAGAGCATCAGGCTCTTTGGGCGCTTAAAACCGTTAATTTAGATTTGACCGAGGCCGCAAGAAAAAGGTTCTTCCAAATTCATGAATTGGAAGCTTTACGGGATGCCGCGTATGATCGATCATGGAGTATCAAAGAAAAGTCAAAGGCTTTGCATGATAGGAGACTGCGGAAGTTGAAGGAATTCCGAGTTGGTGATAAAGTGCTTTTATTTAACTCGAGATTGAAATTAATCGCCGGGAAGTTGAAATCAAGATGGTCCGGTCCGTATGTCGTGAATGAAGTTTTCCCGTACGGTACTGTGGAGTTGTTGAATGAAGATACTAAATGCTCATGGAAAGTGAACGGACATCGTTTGAAACATTATCTAGGGGGTCCCATCGACACCGCCGAAGAGAAAATCGTTCCTCTTTCGGACCCGCCTAGCACCGCCGCATAGTTTCTTGAGTGAAAACTCAAGTGTATAGTTTGTACATTGAGTCGTGTTTGCGTCGTGTCTTTAGGTTAGTTGTTTTAGTGTTTATTGCGTCGTTTTTTGTGTTTTTCCGTATTTTTATGTCCGTATGTGCGTCGTGAAGAATTTTGCAGGTAACATCACCAAACGTAAGCGGGATCGACAAGGGAGCAGCATTCCAGGTACGTTCTAACTTAAAATCGAAGAAATAAACACCAGGGGCATTTTGTGTAACGCCTCGTATCTTCGTATTTCTATTTTAAAAATGTTCATATTCGTATTCTAAATTTAGAAACCTTACATTCGTATTTTAATTTCAATCTCACAATTCGAGGCGTTAATCATAATACAATTCATATTTTATACATATTTTTTTTATTCACACAACCGATCATTTAAATACGTATTTATACGCAAACCGACACAATTATACGTATAAATACTTATACGCACATCCTCAATACTTGAATTATACTTTTATACTTTTTATATACTCAATTACATATTATATACTCAATAAATACCAAAGATTATACCAAACACTTTTCCACCTCTTTTCTTCTCCAATCACCTTTTCCACCTCCTTCAATCACCTTTTCCACATCCACTCTCCATTATAATTATTTTTTTATCTTTTCCATTTATTTTTTTATTATCTCCACCAATCACCTACCACCTTCTTCACCTATAAATACCAACCTCCTCCTACCATTTTCTTCACACCATTATTCTCTCAATGTAACACCCCTCTTATTAATATGAGGTTATGGTACAAATGACATAATATTTAAAACCAAATCACTTAATTTAAGACTTTTAAACTAAACGGAGGTTTGCAAAATGTTATCATTCTAGTTAACAACTATCTAGTTCGAACATCCCAAAGACAAACATTTAAGTATCTACAACGTGAACATTGTTTAAAACAAGATTAATTAGTCGCGGAAGCTTCAAAAGGTTGTGTTCGGTTCTTGAAATTTCGCTTGATCGCCATCCGGATTGAGTCCAACGTCACCTAAGGTCAAAACCACATCAAATGTTAGTTTTGATAATGTTAGAATGGATATAAACAAGTTCCATGGGTCAAACAACAAAAAAAAAAGTTTTTCCGGAACTAGGGGGCGTCGCGTGACGCCTAGCCCCCATTTTCACAGAATGTTGCTTAAACTGTTGCTGCACATACCCAGCTCAATGTTTATTCAAATCTCAACTTAAAATTGCCACAACTTGTGATCCGTAAGTCCGTTTTAGGTGATTCTTTTTCCTATACGTCTGTAAATTCACTATGCATTTATTCGACCCATTCTAACTTTACCCATTTATTACCAATTTACAAGTAAGCCTATGGCGCCTTATGCCCATTATCCCGGGCTTAGCATCACTTGCATTACATCACCAATTCCATGGTTTAATGCCCTTGTGATTGGTATCGCCTTTGCTAACTAATTAAAACACTAATATTACAATTTACACTATTATTCGACCCGTTGGCTCATCTTGCGAAAATCCTCCAATGTGATGACTACCAAACGGTTCTTATCAATTCTAACCCTATTAACTCAAGTAAAAATCATGGTAACTAACATCAACACAACTTTCATTCTACAATGCAACTATGCATAGTTTAACAACAATTCATTTAATGTAACGGTCAAGTTACATACCTTCAAAGCACACCCTTTAATCGTGCGTCCACACCGGCTTGTCCGCTCGATGCTCCGGCTTCCTTCCCTATAGAGTTCAATAGTTTTCGCATTTAGAACTCTTTGTTTCATAAATAATGCATAGTTTACCATTTAGTAGAAATTTAGGCGTTTTTGTTTATATCTCAACACTTGGCCTTTTCTTTGGCATTTTCACAAACACTTTATGGGCAGGATTTTATATCTTTTATATTCAAGTTCTTAGCTTGTTACTTAGCCGAATTTAACATCATTTGAGCTACCACATATAAAATTAAACATCAATATTTCAGAAATCACTTTCTATGAACCATATTACACTAGAATAACATTCAAACCCCTAGTGTTTACTAGTTTCCCACAAAACCCATGAATCACCTTCAATGTGTTCATGAAATTTTCAGGAATTAGCCATGATTTCACATATCATTGCCTAGGGTTTACTCCTAGACACTATATCACCCCTATTCCATCCATAAAACGAACATGCATCATCAGAATTTGAATTTCTAAATTCATGAGAATTTCAAGTAGGGATTTTTCTATCAAATTTCACATACCTTAAGATCTCCTTTCAATGGGAATCACGAATACAAGCTCGGATTTCGTTTTAGACTTGATTTTGGCCTTCAATTCAAGGGATTAAGCAGGAACTAGGGCATGGAAGGGAGCCCTGGGTCGCCCCCTGTGTTTCTGTCGAACTCCACTGTTGGGATTGAACCCTACCAGAGGAACAGATAATGAAAGCCAAAACTGGTTCACAACAGTGGATTCATAATAAGCAGCTGTTTACACTAAGTCTTCTCCCTTGAAAGTGAATATAACATCTGATGGTCCTATATCCCCTGTCCGCATACAACAGCTGCTGTTCTTCTAACTACTGATGAAGCCTAGAAGACTGCTGAGAAGTAAACATTGCTGGTACAATCTACTGATGACAAAGCCTGTCCCCGGCAACGGCGCCAAAATTTGACGTGATGTCGTGGTCACAATCAAATTTAATCCAAATACAACTAATTAGCTAGCGGTAAGTGGGTATCGAACACAGGGAGTTTGTGGAAAATGTGTTATTTGCTAGAGTATCTAACTTTGACTAAATTAATCTAATTGCAAATAAAATAAAATTCAAGAGTTGATTTGATTGGATTGGTTTTAAAAACTAAATTTAACTAAATAGATTGCAAAAAGAAAAGTTTTGGTTGTAAGCAAATTAGAGACAAATGACCATCCTAGATTTCTGGTTTGTTTCTACATTCATATTATCATTTCACTAGAAAGAACTACATAGACATAGCTCATGAGTGATTACTTGCAGTGATGAAAGGGAACTAAGTACTCAGATTCCTAGAACGTGAGGTTGTTACCCGATGATCAATCAACCCTTACCCAAGCCTAACAATACCCATGATATCTCGATTGCCAATGGCACCAAGAACGTATGGTTTCTAATTAGTTTAACATAAGGATTAACAAGTTACTAACAAACAATCACACACCATAACAACAAATCATAAAGATAAAGATTGTTATTCTAGAAATTAGAAAAATCAAACATGGAATGTCTCAACCAAACCTTTAATCTAGGACAATCATCAAGTGTTTAGCCACTCATGGCTTGAAGCAACATCATAACCAAAGTTCTATTGTTCATAAAGATCAAAAAACATAAACTAATGATTAGACAAGTGTTCTTCACCGCAAAGTCTCCAACCAAGCTCCAAAAATCGTTCACAAGTCAGGTGTAACCGAAAACACATGATTAGACACCTTAAAACACCATCAAATGACCAATAAATGCACAAGTTACAAAATGGGATCAGTCGGCGCCGTAACCTACGGTGATTTGCCGTAGGTTACGGTGGTCAGCATATTCAGGAAGTCAATATAGCGCCGTAAGCTACGGCAAATCACCGTAGGTTACGGCGGTCAGCAATTCTTTACGGTGCTTCTCTTCTGATCTACGACAGACAACTTTTGAGCATGAATGGCCGTAACCTACGGCAAGGCACCGTACGTTACGGCGCTGAGTGGGCTATTTCCTTTGTTTCTCCCTCAAAACTTGATTTCTTCATCTCTTAATGATGCCATCTTCCCACATCCATCCAAGCTTCCTAAATCCCGCACTTTGAGCACTTTAGCACCTGCATCATTAAACATAGAGTGGTTACCAAGTTCAAGAAATTAACCGAATAAAGCATGGAATGTGCATATATTTAGACCTTTTAAGGGTTGTCCTACGGACCACCCGTCAGTCCTATATCCCCTGTCCGCATACAACAGCTGCTGTTCTTCTAACTACTGATGATGCCCAGAAGACTGCTGAGAAGTAAACATTGCTGGTACAATCTACTGATGACAAAGCACTGCCCAACCAAGGAAACTAAGGACTGATCAACCTTGAGGAAAGCACTGATGTAAAGAGAGAGCAGTAGTTTAGTGTGTCATCTGTTTTATACATTGTCAGTAGTTAGGATTAGCAGTGTTTGTAGAGGAACAGTTGTTACAGGTTGTTAGGCTGTTAGACGTCGCTTTCATAGTGACGTCAGCTGAGATGCCTCAGTGGTTTGGTTTGCCTATAAATGGAGCAGTACTCTGTAATGTTACATTTGATTGACTGAGCAAGTTCTTCTTCTCATGTCTAATCCTTTCATCTTGTGCAACCAACCTTGGAGCATCAGGCTGAGGGGGAGTTTAGTATTGTAAGCATGCTTGTAATCATTTGCTTTGTAATTCAATCATTCAACTTAATGTGAAGCATTTGTTTATCAAACTATTCTCTTCTTTGATTGTGTTCACAAAGTTTGTATTCATTTCCGCTGCACTTTACATTATTTCATATTCTCTTAATGTACAAATTATACAAACAAACACAATCATGAGAGCCTCCGATCCTAACAATTGGTATCAGAGCCTGGACAGTCAAATTCGATCTAACAATTAATTTGGCATAACAGTTCAGCTCAAAATTCATTGATACTAAGGTTGGGTGTATTTAGTTGAAAAACAGAGTAACGAGTAAATCATGCTCAAAGTGGTTATTCAAAACTCTGAAAAACAACCAAGATGTCATAAGACACACAAATTTCACACAACAAGTGATGTCATGCACAAGTCACTCATAGTTTTCAGATCTGAAAACATGTCTGTTAAACTATGATATTATTTATTCTTTTCAAAATTGATTTCAACTGTTGTTTATGAAATTTGTGATGTTTTCATTATATTAGATGCTAAAGTATGAACCTCAGATTAACAAAACCTATGTTCATAAAAACATTGGTGTTTTGCTAACATAAAAAGAGGGAAATTAAAACTTTAGTCATTAGATCTTATGTGTTGGAAAACAGGTTGGGAATCCTGTTAAAAAGGACCAAACCAACTCTTTTAAAATATGTTAAGAAAACAGGAGTCAAGATAGTCCGTATCATATGTAATGTGAGATTGGTCAAAAATTTGTACAAATATGGCTAAATCTCTTAAAACATTACTACAAAGTGATTCTGGATTAAGTATTCCTTCAATAAAGACCTCCCAGTAAGTATTTCATTACTTATGAATGGGAAGGGTAAAAAGGGAAGAAGAAAATTCACAAAAACTCAAAAGTGTGTTTATCTTAAAACTTTTGAAGTCAGAAGAAAAGAGTATAAACATAAAACACTTAAGAGTCAAAGATTGGGGTAACAATGGTCATTAAGCAACTATGTGCAATCATTGGTTCAGGAAAGTTCAGGTAACAATAGTATTCCCAGTGAATGAATTTACAAGAGGACTAGACAAATTTTCAGAATCTTCACATGGTAACAAAGTCTATAACAGGGTTTTCAAAAACTCATGTGAACATGTGTCCTCATTTCTGTTGTCAATCAATCAACATGAAAATTGTACCAAACAGTGGTCAAAATGTATTTACAATTTCATACCACTGTTGTCAAACCACTGACCATTTTCATAAACTTGAGACTGATATGATTAGGTGCGTTAGTGGAAATTATACCAAATCCTTTTGATGCTGTTTTCAGAAAATCCTTTATTTTTTTTAAAAAGGCTTATCTCAAATAAAGCAGGATATGTTATTCTTTAATTTTTTTAAGAATGATATATTTTGAACTTTTTATTGGTTTTTGATAGTAAAAGCCTCAATCTCCTGTCAGGATATATAATCTTTATTTTTGTTGGTAATATTATCCTCAAAATGGATCAAAAGGAAATGGTATATATGTCAGAGTCATGTCAAACTCAAGTTTGTTTTTACACTGAGCAAAAGATTGATTGTTAACAGATCTTAAATTACTTGGGTACTCATGTTTCAATTTAAATATTTTAACAAAAATGAGTTGCCTTAGTAAAATGTGTACATCATCTGGGGTACTAAACCACTGTCAGGAATTCGTAAGAACTTCAAAATGAGAAATTGACATGTGGCAAAACCTTGAATGAAAATTCTCAAAACAGTTGCTGATATACTAGTCTTTCAAATCTTTACCATTTCCCCTAACTACTGTTTGGTTCAAACATCTGTTTTTTAAATACTGTCAACTGCTGAAAGTCAACCCTGACCTTTCATTTTCTTGGCAAGCACTGATGCTCAAAGTCAGTGTCTTATCCACTGATATGCTATCCACTGATAGTAAAAACCATCCACTGTTATCACATTATTACCGTTGTAACCACTGATGCTTGTTTCATCAGTGGCTCTTAAAACAACTATCCTCCACTCTTCATCCATATCATCAGAGGTTGGCACGTGGTCAGTTTTTAGCCCTCAGATCTTTGTAACTGCTGCCACATCAGCACCCACTTTTTCCCTTAATAAAACCCTGATCAAAACCCCCAAACAGGGTTTTACACTGTCGAATTGAATTCCAAAATTCTCTTCTCAAAGCAGTTTCCAACCTTTCTTCTCAAATCACTCTTCGATTCTTCTTCATCAAAATGACGAAATCAAAATCAAAGTCAAAACCATCATCATCATCTTCCAAAGAGGTCGCTCAAACGGCCGCTGAATCCATTGAAATACCATACAAATCCCCTCACAACTATTTGGGTCTACTCACAAAACCCACAAATAACCACACCTTTGATTCCATCATCGACACATTATCTGAATCAAAGTACAAAACTTTGTTGATAGCAGATGCTCCCATTTACCAACAAACCCAGAGAGAGTTCTGGAAAAATGCTACTCTTGAAAAACAAGACGACATTGTCGTAGCCATTAACTCCTCGATACAGGGTAAAGCGATTCAAATTACTCCACAATCAATCTCAGAAGTCTTTAAACTCGATGATCAGAAAGGTAAAACTTCTTTTGATAAAACCGAGTTGAAAACTGATTTTCTGAAGAGAGGGTATGCAGAACAATCAAAGGTAGATACCTTACAAAAAGGTTACTTCCCTTCTGCACCAAGGTTTTTATTCCACACACTTTTGATGTGTGTTTCAAATAAAACAACAGCGTTTAACGAAATACCATTGAAGATTCAATGTCTGGGTTATGCTATTTTAAATAATGAAAATTACAACTATTCCCAGGAGATCTTTAATGACTTGGTAAAAAATGTTGACAGCAAATCATTTTTACTTTTTCCAAGGTTTCTAAGCTATTATCTTAAACAAAAATTTGAAAAAGAACATGAAAATTTGCTCAAACAAGGTGTTTATTTTCAAATAAAAGGTTTAACAACTGAAACATTTTCCAGAATGATGGCACCTATAAAAACAAAAGCAGAGGTGCCTGAGCAGAATTTAGCAGCTACCACTATTCCTCAGGCATCTACTGCTGAGCCCACTGCTCCAGGTGATCATAGCAGCACAACCACTGCTTTGAAACCCACACCTGCCACCACCAAAAAGACCAAAAAGAAATCTTACAAAAAGCCCACCAAACCCAAGAAAAAGGCAACTCTGGAAGATGAGATCCCAGAGCAACTGCCAGTGACAGCACAAATGTCACCAAAAACCACTGCTGCTACTTCCTCACAGCAGTTGGTAGAAAGATCTCCACCCTTACCTCAAACTCCTCCTGCATCCTCACAAAAGGATCAGGTTGTAAGCACAGGGACCCCACATTATGAAGCTCTGGATTCAATCGGATCCATCTTCCTCAGTCCTGATCCCAAGGACATGTCTCTTTCAACTCCTTTATCTTCACCCCTCACACTACCACCATCCATATTACCCTTGTTGCATGCAGTGGATATAGCTCAGACACAAACCAGTTCCTCTCTATCACCTATCACTGAGAGTATACTCCAACAAGTGACTGGGTCTGATGCATATAACTTTGCTATCCCAGCAACAATTAAGGAGGTTACACTGCAGGAGTTACAAGTAATTCCTGACAGTAGTTCAAGTGGAGCAGCAACTACAAGTGTTGGATCAACATATCTACATTTGGACAGTTGTTTCATCAGTCAAACTCCCTTGAAGGCAATTTCTTCTATAGCACCTCTGGTAACCACTAGTGAAGTTATTTTGACCACTAGTACCATCAAAGGTTTATCAAGTGCTGAAGAAAGAAGACCCCAGAACCAAGAACAAGGGGCATCAATGGGTGGTTTTTTAGGACTCAGTTCCTAAGTCATGCATTGGTACAACCACTACTGGTGGGAAATCAGATGATCCCAGTAACATGGGTGATGCTTTAAAATATCAGGAATTGACGGGCAGAGTTGAAGAACTTGAAAGTTCAGTTACTGAAATAAAGGATATGGTGCAACAGCTGTTAAAAGCTCAAAAAGCACAATCCACTGTTGTTCTACCTCAAGCACCTGCTCCACCACAAGCACTGCTGCAAATGAGTTATGGAACTTATTCCAACCACTGCTCCAACAACAGAGAGAAATGGCAGATCATCAGCATGCTATACAGATTCAGAAGATGAGAAACATGATGGAGTCCAGGTTCAAAGACAACCAGGCAGACATCAAGGCTATAAAGGCCCACATCCTGAACACCACTGGCAAAGCTCCTCCCACTATACTCTTCATTGATAACCTCCCTCCAGATAATGCCAAAAAAGGGGAGATAATCAAGCGGTGGAGTAAGAAGGGAATAGAAGATGGGCTCTATCTTGAACCACAAAAAGAAAACATGACCAAAAACATTCCTGTGCCAAATGGTAGCAAGAAAGTTGATGAGACCACCAATGCACTTGTAGAAGCAGTAGCAAGTGTTAAAAAGGATAGAGAGACTAAGAATAAGGCTAGGATGGATCAATCAGCACAGGGTACTTCTGGGTCAAAGGATGATGAAAATCCTGAAGATGAAAAGAAGAAGCCTACTAGAAAAGTAAGGCAACCCAAATCCATTCAATCCAGACCTACAAAGGCTGCCTCTAAACCACCACCTTCAAAAGGCTCCAAACCTCAAACCACCACAAAATCTCAAACTTCCACCAAAACAGTAGTTGTAACACCTGCTGTATCAACATCTGCAGATGCTTCAGTTGTTTCAACTACTGTCAGCCAAACAACTGCCATCTCCTCAACACACACCACTACAACACACACTACACATATCATAACCACTGCTCTACCACCACCAAACACATCATCAGACTCTCCTACAATAAAAAGGAGAAGGATGTACATACCTCATGATTCACCACCACCATCACCACCATCAAAAACAACTTCACCACCTTCAACCCCTGTTCAAAAGCAGAAGACATCTACTGACAAATCAGTAGTTGTAATGACAACAGAGGTTGAAACACCAGTTGTTTCAACAGCTGTTTGTCAACCATCCACCACTGCTCTCATCATTCCTACATCACAACCAAAATTACCTCCACCTATAAAGCTTCACAAAAGAAAAAGAGAAACAACTCAGGCAACTGATGAAAAATATGATCCTGTTGCTGCTAAATATCCACTGGAACTAGAAGCTGTGAAAAATGAGATGAAACAATTTTACACCGAGGATGATCCTTCAAAAAGAAGATTTCCTTCTCTCATAGGCTTCATAGTCCTAGAAGACATGAATGAATATCTCGAGATGAAAGCAAGGCAAGCAAAGATTAGAGCTAAACTAGAATGCAAAGATCAAGGTGATGAAGCCATTTCTAAAAAAATTGGAATTTTTGCTCACAAAAGTCAAGCTAATGGAAAACTATGCACAAGATCTGAGCAAAGAAAAAGCAGATCAATGAAAAGAAATGAGAAAAAGTTATCTTGCATACATCATGAAAGAGAAATTCTATCGAGCTAAACTCGAATGCAAAGATCAAGGTGATGAAGCCATTTCTGAAAAAATTGGAATTTTTGCTCACAAAAGTCAAGCTAATGGAAAACTATGCACAAGATCTGAGCAAAGAAAAAGCAGATCAATGAAAAGAAATGAGAAAAAGTTATCTTGCATACATCATGAAAGAGAAATTCTATCAAGCTGAAGAAAACCAATTTGAAGAATGGCCAATGGTTGCCTTAAAGCATGAAGCAAACAGAATTGAAAAGATTAAAAATGATCCAAGAAAGAAGAAGACAGCTCCAAATTGGAACAAATATAAAAAGCTCATTGCTGATCTTACATCCGAGTACAAAAAGAAAAAACAGGAACTGATAGATGCTAAGGTGGATACTGCTGAAGCCATAGCAAAATGGACAAAGCAGTATACCGACGAGGCTTATGAAAGGCTGAAGAAAAGAAGGATAACAGTCTCAGACACTTCTAACAAGCCAGACTATAACAAAATAAAACAACAGCTGGATGCTCTTAAATCCCTGATCACATCAGCAGATAACCCTATCCTTGTGGAAAACCAAGAAAAAGGAAAACTGCTGACCAGTGAAGAAGAAAAAGAAAAGGAAGCTGAGTACTTCACAGAAGCCATCAAGAAAATGGATCTAAAAGAAGAGAGCTCAGTGAGCCTTCAAAGCCTTGTCAAAAAGGTATTAACCAAACCTGCAGCAGATATCTCAGACACTGAACTTGAACAAAGAAAAAGGCAAGAGCTGATTGAACAAGAAGCTGCAGAAGACATAGCTGCAGCAAATGAAGTCATAGAAGAGGCTTTTAAACGAATGTCTGAAGTTCAGGATACTGCTTTACAATTTTTCTCAAGGCCAAATTCTCCAAGCTCATCAGCAAATAAATCTCTCCCAAGAAACCCATTGGGTTTAAAAATACTAAAGTGGCTCTCTGATCAAAAGACCCATGTATTGACCCTGGTCAGATCCAATGGTGAAGTGAAGTACATATCAAGGAAAGAAGCACTAGGCCTTAGTGTTGAAGATTTGCAGGATCTCCTTGAACTTACACTGTGCAGGGATGAGGATGACATAAGTTCCAAAGATTTTGAAGAAGAATTTAAAAGACAAGCTAGTGAACTTCTGATGAGAAATAAAGATCCAAAATAATGAAGTGTTTTGGCATTATCTGTTCCAGGGGGAGATTGTTGGGATTGAACCCTACCAGAGGAACAGATAATGAAAGCCAAAACTGGTTCACAACAGTGGATTCACAATAAGCAGCTGTTTACACTAAGTCTTATCCCTTGAAAGTGATTATAACATCTGATGGTCCTATATCCCCTGTCCGCATACAACAGCTGCTGTTCTTCTAACTACTGATGAAGCCCAGAAGACTGCTGAGAAGTAAACATTGCTGGTACAATCTACTGATGACAAAGCACTGCCCAACCAAGGACTGATCAACCTTGAGGAAAGCACTGATGTAAAGAGAAAGCAGTAGTTTAGTGTGTCATCTGTTTTATACATTGTCAGTAGTTAGGATTAGCAGTGTTTGTAGAGGAACAGTTGTTACAGGTTGTTAGGCTGTTAGACGTCGCTTTCATGGTGACGTCAGCTGAGATGCCTCAGTGGTTTGGTTTGCCTATAAATGGAGCAGTACTCTGTACTGTTACATTTGATTGACTGAGCAAGTTCTTCTTCTCATGTCTAATCCTTTCATCTTGTGCAACCAACCTTGGAGCATCAGGCTGAGGGGGAGTTTAGTATTGTAAGCATGCTTGTAATCATTTGCTTTGTAATTCAATCATTCAACTTAATGTGAAGCATTTGTTTATCAAACTATTCTCTTCTTTGATTGTGTTCACAAAGTTTGTATTCATTTCCGCTGCACTTTACATTATTTCATATTCTCTTAATGTACAAATTATACAAACAAACACAATCATGAGAGCCTCCGATCCTAACATCCACACACACCAGTGTGTGTTAGAGTTTCAAATTTTATGTTTTATTTTCACTAGTAACATTTTAAACGCTTTTGGTCCCTCACATATCATTTAGTTCTCATTTTTAGTGTGTTAACCCACTTTTTAAGTCACTACAAGACTTTTAATTTAACTAGGCTATTTTTAATCCTAGTTAGCTCGCTTTTTTATTTATCGACATTATATTCTAAATAATCGATTTAAAAATTTCGAGATGTTACAAGTCCACCCCCCTTAAAAAGGGTTTCGTCCCCGAAACCAAAGTACGTACCAAATAATGTAGGGTAGAAACGTCGCATCTCCTCTTCGGACTCCCACGTAGTGTCCGAACCCTTCCTATGCTCCCACTTGATCTTGACTTGATCGATTTGTTTGTTTCGCAAGTGCTTGACCTTTCGATCTAGAATCTCCAATGGCTTTGCCGCATAATTTAGGCTATTATCCACCTCGATATCGTCGTAATGGATATAAGCTGTTTCCTCTGCTAGACATTTCCGCAATTGCGACACGTGAAACGTGCCATGTATTACACTCAACTCTTCCGGTAGCTCGAGGCGATAAGCCACCTTGCCAACCCGTTCGATGATTTTAAACGGTCCGATAAACCTCGGGCTTAATTTCCCTCTTTTTCTGAATCTAATAACGCCCTTCCATGGGGAAACCTTCAACATAACCATGTCACCTATCTGAAATTCAATCGGTCTTCGCCTTTTATCGGCATATGCCTTCTGCCTATCTTGGGCTGCTTTCAAATGAGCTCGTACCACTTCAATCTTCTCATTAGTGGCCTAAATTACATCTGTATGGGCCAATTCGCGTGGTCCTACTTCCCCCCAACACACCGGGGTTCTACATTTTCTACCATATAGCATCTCGTAAGGCGCCATGCCGATACTCGAATGGTAACTATTGTTATATGAAAATTCGGCCAAAGGTAGATAAACATCCCAACTTCCACCAAAGTCGATGATACACGCCCGTAACATATCCTCTAACGTCTGTATTGTTCTTTCACTCTGTCCATCCGTCTGAGGATGGTAGGCGGTGCTAATGAAGAGTTTCGTTCCCATCTGTTCTTGAAAAATCTCGCCAAAAAATTGAAGTAAACCGAGTATCTCTATCCGACACAATAGATACCGGCACTCCGTGACGTGCGACTATTTCGTTTGTATATACCTCGGACATCTTTTCCGAAGTATATGTTTCACGTATAGGAATAAAATGTGCACTCTTCGTCAATCTATCCACAATCACCCATATGGCGTCGAATCCCCGTATCGTTTTAGGTAGTTTGGTCAATAGGTCCATAGTGATATGTTCCCATTTCCAAACCGGGATCTCCAAAGGTTGCAGTTTCCCATAAGGTTTCTGATGCTCCGCCTTGACTTGTAAACAAGTCAAGCATTTTTCCATGTATTTCACAACATCTCTTTTCATTCCGGTCCACCAATAGTTTTGTTTTAAGTCATTATACATGTTGGTCGCTCCCGGATGGATGGAATGACGGGACTTGTGAGCTTCATCGAGTAGAAGCTTTTTAACTCCACATGTGTTAGGAACCCAAATTCTATTGAAACGTGTTTTCAAACCATGGTTGCCTACTTCGAGATCTTTAACTTGGCCAACAATCCTTTCTTTTCTCCAGTTTTCCGTCTTTACTGCTTCATCTTGTGCTCCTCGGATTCGTTCAAGTAAGCCCGAGGTCACAATGAGCTGCAATGATTGTACTCGTATTGGGACATAATCTGCTTTTCTGCTTAGGGCATCCGCCACCACATTTTCCCTTCCGGGGTGATAATGTATTTCACAGTCGAAATCTTTCACCGTTTCTAACCATCGCCTTTGCCGCATATTTAACTCCTTCTGATCGAAGAAGTATTTTAAGCTCTTGTGATCGGTGAATATGGTGCACTTTACCCCATATAAATAGTGCCTCCATATTTTTAATGCAAATACCACCGCAGCCAATTCAAGGTCGTGTGTGGGATATTTCTTTTCATGCATTTTCAATTGTCTCGAGGCATAAGCTATAACCTTGCCCCGTTCCATCAAAACGTATCCGAGTCCCGACAGTGAGGCATCCGAATAAACCACCAAGTCTTCGACCCCGTTCGGCAACGTTAATACCGGAGCTTGAGTTAATTTCTCTTTTAGTGTCTGAAACGCCCTTTCTTGTTCAACACCCCAAATGAACCTTTCCTCCTTCCGGGTCAACTTAGTTAGTGGCGACGCAATCTTGGAGAAGTCTTGAATGAATCTCCTATAGTACCCCGCAAGCCCTAAGAAGCTTCTGATTTCCGAAGGGTTCTTTGGGGGATTCCATTTCGACACGGCCTCGATCTTTGACGGATTTACCAATACTCCATCAGCACTTATGATGTGGCCGAGAAATTGCACCTCTCGTAACCAAAAAGCGCACTTAGAAAATTTCGCGTACAACCTTTCCCGTCTAAGTGTCTCTAACACCTCTTGTAGGTGGCGTGCATGCTCGGCTTCACTTTTTGAATACACCAAAATATCATCGATGAACACGATGGCTGATTTGTCTAGCATTGGCTTGCAAACCCGGTTCATAAGGTCCATGAAAGCCGCGGGTGCATTTGTCAGCCCAAATGACATTACGAGGAATTCGTAATGTCCGTATCGCGTGCGGAAAGTCGTCTTCGGCACATCTTCCTCCTTGACCTTTAATTGGTGATACCCCGATCTAAGGTTAATTTTTGAAAACCAGTTCGCACCTTGTAGTTGGTCGAATAAATCATCTATCCTCGGAAGCGGGTATCGATTCTTTACCGTGAGTTTGTTTAACTCCCGGTAATCGATACACATGCGCATGCTTCCGTCTTTCTTTTTCACGAACAGTACCGGTGCGCCCCAAGGAGACACACTCGGCCTTATGAATCCTTTGTCAAGCAGGTCTTGAATCTGGGACATCAACTCTTGTAATTCCGACGGTGCGAGTCGGTACGGTGCTTTAGCTATGGGTTTTGCGCCCGGAATCAATTCGATCCCGAACTCTACTTCCCGTTCAGGCGGTACCCCCGGTAAATCCTCCGGAAACACATCTTCATAGTCCCGTACTACCGGTACATCTTCAATCTTCAGTGATTCTTTCTCGGGTTCATTTGCGTATATCATAAATGCCTTGCATCCTTGCTTCATAAGCTTGTGAGCTTTCAACATTGAGCATACTATGGGGTTACCTCCCTTTTCGCCATAGATAGTGACGTGTTTCCCGCTCGGAGATATTAGCTTTATCTCCTTACGAAAACACACGACCTTCGCGTGGTGCTGAGATAGCCAATCCATCCCAACGACTACTTGAAATTCCCCCATTGACATCGGGATTAGATCTATCAGGTATTCTTCATCATCGATGCTTAATTTGCAGCCTCGACAAATATCACAGACTATAAAACTTTTGTTGTCCCCTATTTCAACTTCTAAGGGCACAGATAATTTCGTCAATACAAATGAAGGATGTCGAATAAACCCATGCGAAATGAAGGATTTATTCGCACCCGTATCAAACAATACACGTGCTGGAATTGAGTTAATTGTGAATATACCTGAGACCACATCGGGTTTTGTTTTTGCTTCAGCCACGGTAAGTTGAAAGGACCTAGCCTTCGCTTTAGGAGCTTCTGTTGGAGATTCTTTAACGTCTCTCCTTCCGACTAAGTCCGGGCATTCGGACTTTTTGTGGCTGGGTTGATAACATTTATAGCAAACTGAGACTTTACCCAGGCATAGCGACGCCATGTGCCCCGTCTTACTACATATAGGGCATGGTTTGTCTTTGAACCGACATTCTCCCTTGTGTCCTTTCCCGCACACTTTACAACTTGGTGACCCACCTTTAGCATCCACCTTCTTTCCTGATTCTCCAGTTCGAGCTTTCTTTGTAGGGCTTGGATTCACATCTTGTGCCCTTCGCTCACCCCTTTCAACTTGTTTCTTCAGCTCTATTTCCCGTTCCTGAGCAACGTTTATGATTTCGGTAAGGGTCTCGTATTTTGAAGGAGTCATAAACTCCCTATATTCAGCGCTCAACATGTTATAGTAGTAGCATATTTCCTGTTTTTCATTCGTCACCAATTCAGTACTAAACTTCATCTTATCCATAAACATCGCCGTAATCTTGTCTATGGTCTCGCCTTTGTGCCTAAGTTGCATGAATTCTTCCTTGATTTTATTAATGACCGCCTTGGGACTATGATGTTTAAGAAACGGCGTCTTAAACTCCTCCCATGTCATGGCTCTCGCCGCTTCGGCTCCTATTTCATTCTTTTTATTGTCCCACAAATCTTTGGCTTGACCTCTCAACTGACCCGTTCCGTAAGCAACAAAGTCACTTTCATCACAATGGGTCCTTTCAAACACCCCTTCAATGTCGCCCAACCATCTTTGGCAAATTATCGGGTCAACTTCCCCGTTATAGATTGGCGGTTTGCACGCCATAAATTCTTTGTATGAGCACCCTTTACGTTCTCCCAATTTCTCCTTCATAAGGTTGACACTATCCTCCAACCTTTTAACTCGCTCTTCGACAAGTGACAACACCGTGCTTTGAATTTTGTCTATAAACCCGGATAGACTAACTTCAATTGCCTTTCCTACTTCTTCGGCAATTATCTCTTTCATTTGTTCGGTGCTTGTCGGCACCGGATCATTATTGCTTCCTTTCGACATCTTGAAACTGAAATGTTTACATTAAACGTTAAACATTTCATTTATAACCTTGCTTCATTTGTTTCGGTTTAGCCAAGTTCCCAACTTGCTTTAACCGTTCACATTTAATGCACTTTCCGGGTTTGAGTGTGTTAACACGCTCTTCCCATGCATATCAATTCATTTCTCATTTCTTACATAAGATATAATCTATTAAAATAATAAGTTAATTTTACCGGACGATCGATCAAGCTTGAACCGAACACTTTGTTGACAACCTTAAGCTCTGATTACCAACTTGTAACACCCCTCTTATTAATATGAGGTTATGGTACAAATGACATAATATTTAAAACCAAATCACTTAATTTAAGACTTTTAAACTAAACGGAGGTTTGCAAAATGTTATCATTCTAGCTAACAACTATCTAGTTCGAACATTCCAAAGACAAACATTTAAGTATCTACAACGTGAACATTGTTTAAAACAAGATTAATTAGTCGCGGAAGCTTCAAAAGGTTGTGTTCGGTTCTTGAAATTTCGCTTGATCGCCATCCGGATTGAGTCCAACGTCACCTAAGGTCAAAACCACATCAAATGTCAGTTTTGATAATGTTAGAATGGATATAAACAAGTTCCATGGGTCAAACAACAAAAAAATAAAGTTTTTCTGGAACTAGGGGGCGTCGCGTGACGCCTAGGGGCCTCGCGTGACGCCTAGCCCCCATTTTCACAGAATGTTGCTTAAACTGTTGCTGCACATACCCAGCTCAATGTTTATTCAAATCTCAACTTAAAATCGCCATAACTTGTGATCCGTAAGTCCGTTTTAGGTGATTCTTTTTCCTATACGTCTGTAAATTCATTACCGACGTGTCTATACAATTATCATACCGAAAATTTGATTAACGGACCGAAAAACTAAATGTCACTATGCATTTATTCGACCCGTTCTAACTTTACCCATTTATTACCAATTTACAAGTAAGCCTATGGCGCCTTATGCCCATTATCCCGGGCTTAGCATCACTTGCATTACATCACCAATTCCATGGTTTAATGCCCTTGTGATTGGTATCGCCTTTGCTAACTAATTAAAACACTAATATTACAATTTACACTATTATTCGACCCGTTGGCTCATCTTGCGGAAATCCTCCAATGTGATGACTACCAAACGGTTCTTATCAATTCTAACCCTATTAACTCAAGTAACAATCATGGTCACTAACATCAACACAACTTTCATTCTACAATGCAACTATGCATAGTTTAACAACAATTCATTTAATGTAACGGTCAAGTTACATACCTTTAAAGCACACCCTTTAATCGTGCGTCCACACCGGCTTGTCCGCTCGATGCTCCGGCTTCCTTCCCTATAGAGTTCAATCGTTTTCGCATTTAGAACTCTTTGTTTCATAAATAACGCATAGTTTACCATTTAGTAGAAATTTATGCGTTTTTGTTTATATCTCAACACTTGGCCTTTTCTTTGGCATTTTCACAAACACTTTATGGGCAGGATTTTATATATTTTATATTCAAGTTCTTAGCTTGTTACTTAGCTGAATTTAACATCATTTGAGCTACCACATATAAAATTAAACATCAATATTTCAGAAATCACTTTCTATGAACCATATTACACTAGAATAACATTCAAAACCCTAGTGTTTAATAGTTTTCCACAAAACCCATGAATCACCTTCAATGTGTTAATGAAATTTTCAGGAATTAGCCATGATTTCACATATCGTTGCCTAGGGTTTACTCCTAGACACTATATCACCCCTATTCCATCCATAAAACGAACATGCATCATCATAATTTGAATTTCTAAATTCATGAGAATTTCAAGTAGGGATTTTTCTATCAAATTTCACATACCTTAAGATCTCCTTTCAATGGGAATCACGAATACAAGCTCGGATTTCATTTTAGACTTGATTTTGGCCTTCAATTCAAGGGATTAAGCAGGAACTAGGGCATGGAAGGGAGCCCTGGATCGCCCCCTGTGTTTCTGTCGAACTCCACACACACCAGTGTGTGTTAGAGTTTCAAATTTTATGTTTTATTTTCACTAGTTCCATTTTAAACGCTTTTGGTCCCTCACTTATCATTTAGTTCTCATTTTTAGTGTGTTAACCCACTTTTTAAGTCACTACAAGACTTTTAATTTAACTAGGTTATTTTTAATCTTAGTTAGCTCACTTGTTTATTTATCGACATTATATTCTAAATAATCGATTTAAAAATTTCGAGATGTTACACTCAATCTCCTCAATCTTCTCTTAATCTCTCTAAATCAAGAATTCTAAGAATTCTATAAGAACACTAAGTGTTCTAACCATTCTTCTCTCAACCCCTCTAATTCTCTTAAAATCTTCTAAGCAAGGAAGAGAACTCGAAGAGTTCTAAATAAAACATTAAATGTTCTAAGGAAGCTTTGAACCTCCAACTCTTCACGGATTACCAAAGGAACAACTTTGAGAAACCGTGAGTATACTCGATCCATTTTCCCTTTTACCATTTTGGGATGCAACATGTATATTATACAAAATGACACTCAAACTATTTTTAACATACTCTATCCATGCTTAACATGAAACTATGTGTGGTACTTGTTATTCTCGTATGCTATGTAAACTACTTGGTCGATATATGCTCATTAACTTTGCTAGCCTCCCTTAACAATTATAGCGCTATAGGATTAACGCACCGCCCGTTAGACTTGGGGTATTGTTAAGTTAAACATGTTACCTCCCGCTACTCTATTGGGATTAGACTATTTTAACGCGTTGTATACTCGGGTTTGAACATATTGTAAGCCATATTTGCATACTAGTACTCACATATTATGAATCATGTTGGATATGAGTTTTTAAACGTTTAAACTATTATGCTATGTATTCAAACTTGTATACTCGCCAACTTTTGTTGATTTTATTTTAATACATGTTGCAGGTTGATAGACGAAGTCATGAAGAAATCAAGTTAGGATGGTCTAGATACCCATTTTAATAATAAACCATGTTTGTTGCAATTTGTCTTTATTTGAAACAATGTACTTGAATTTAGTCATTTATGAAATTTGATTTAATCTATATTGTCACAATTAGTGTTATGTTGCTTTTGAGTGATTTGTTCGTCTCATCCCGATGTTTCCGCCATCGGTTGGGGTGTGACAGATTGGTATCAGAGCCATAACTATAGGGAATTAGGAAAAGTAGGAATTCTTTTACCTAGTCTATAGTTTAGAAGCTTTGTTCTTATGTGTTGTTTAAAACTATTTCCCTTCTATCTTATTTGTTTCTCTCTATTCTCTTTTGTCTTTTAACATACATGCCTTTCCTAAGGCTAACACAATACACACTTGGAGATTTTGAAGACACTCTTATAACACAATCGAAATGATTCATCAAAATAGGGGTGATTCCCACATTTGGTGATGACTTTCACTCAGCTATACTTTGTATTTTGCACGAAATCTACCCTCAAGTTAGGAGTGATATCTAAATCTTGAAGGAAATTTCCATTTCATATTCTAGTGGAACCTTATCTTTGGATAAGTACCAACCACACTAGGGTTCGATGTTATCAAGTTAGAGGTGAAACTCGCATCTTGTTAACTAATCCCACTCTTCGATTTTCAATCTCGCCAAAGTTTCGATTTTCCCAATCGATTAAGGACGTGTAGTAACTGGAAGGACAAATATCGTTAGTCGCTTCTCGATGAGAGTATTTGTCTATTAGGCCAAAGCACGTTACCTTAATTCGAAAAGGACTTCGATTCACTTTGGAGTAGTCTTATGTTACGTTCCGTGACAATCCAATTTTTATGTTAAATCCCTTTTATGCTATCTCAATTTTAATGTGTTTTACATTTGTACGATATATCATTTCAATCTAATACATGCATGCTAGTAAGTTATACTGGATTCGTGTTACTGGGTGATTCTTATGTGATGAACCTGTCCTTTAACCCACGCCTTAACATGTATAGCACTATGCGTAGTGCTATAGGAGTAGCGCACCACCCGTGAACGAGAGGTCATGTTAAGTTATTCAATTGCGGTACACGATGGGTTGACCTGTTTATTCACATGCCAGTGATACGTTAATCTTGTTAACTAAGTATGTCATGTGGATTGTTCTAAATTTTTATGCTAATACTCGTATTCCCAAAAAAAATGGAAGCTTATCATCAAGATAGGAGTGATTTCCTTACCTTGACGATTAGCTCCGCTCATTTTTCAACTTCACCAATGAGCTAGGGGTGATTTCCTTACCTCAGAGGTAGTTACCAACTCTTCCTCGTTCTCAATGAAACTTTATATTTGAACGTTACATTCATTTCAAGTTTGGAGACACGAATCACACTATGTTCGCAATCTAAAACAAATAATGATCTCTCGTGAACGAACTAAATTTATGATGCTTTCATTATTCTTGTTACACTACGTGAATTTCTTGTTATGCTATGTGAAACTAATTGAACCTTTTATATGCTATGTGAAACTATGTGCAATGTGGAACAATCCAAGTTTTAATCAAACCTACGTTTTACTATTATCAATTTTATACGATACAATCCCCTCTTTTCAAATTCAAAATTTTTTTTTCGAGATCATGCATTTTCAAATTCAAATTTTCAAAATTCAAATTATTTTCGAGATCATACATTTTCAAATTCAAATTTTCAAACTAGCTACAGTAAACTGTTTTAAAACGTATCATGGAAGCCTTAACCGATCGTATGGTGTTAGCCGAAATTTCCTTATCTATATAAGAAACTCACTACTCGAGCTAATCTACACAAGAACTACAACTTCTGATATAATTCAACACATACCCAAAATAACCCATACCCAAACTTTTCTTAGTTCAACAAAACCCAATATTCAAATGGCAAATTTCCCAGTAGCATATGCTGAATCTTCAAATGCAGCAGAAATTCATCCATTCCTTCGGTTTACTGATTTACCCAATCAAGAGAGGTATCGAAAACTCAAGGATCTTGAAGTTTTTACTATTAGCGGTATTGATTGGCATCGAATGGAAATGTTTGATTCCAGTGGTTTACTGGCAGGATTACTACCACATAATACGCCCTGGCGCCGTTTCTTCGACATCATAGAACAATCATACGATGAACTGGTATATGAGTTCTTGTCCACTTTCTATTTCAAATATAATAAAAGTCTTACCGATGAATCCATTCATTTTCGACTTTGTGGACAACCTCATAATATGTCATTAACAGAATTCGCAGTTCATCTAGGCATATATACAGATGAAGAAGTTAAAAAACCCATTTTTACAGAGGCATCAACCTCTTATTCCTCCGTGGAAATGACAGAATATTGGCGATGCCATTCATTAAAATAATGGTGTTGCAACAATAATTCTATGAACTTCACAGACCCTCGTTATCGATATATGCACCGTGTTTTAGCCAACACTATCACGGGGCATAAGTATAATCAACAAAGGGTTAGTTCAACCGAACTTTTCCATCTGCATAGTATTTTTGAGCAAGTTCCTTGTAATATTGCCCACGAGCTTGCTACATATTTTTTTAGTCAACAAACAAATCCTCTGAGAAGTCTCATGGGAGGGTCTTACATTACAAAAATAGCAAAATCATTAGGTGTCTTAAGTGATCAGATTATCCAAGGATTATCTCCACCAAAGGCACCTGGGATTGTAAATTTTAACACCATTAGGCTAACCCCTGTTCATATTTAGACACCAATTCAACCATTCTAGTCGGAGGGAGCTCCAGTTATCTCAGAAAGTACCTCCACACAAAATTTACAACAATCATTGTTGCAGCTTCCTCAATCGTCTTTTTATCGATTTGATCTGCAACCACAGCTGCCACACATACAAGAACATATTACAACTAACCTATCCCAACCATTAACACCAAACGTATTACAAAGCTTCTCACCGTTAGTTTTCGAGGAGGATTCAATGGTGCAAGAAACTTTGTTTGATGAAAACATGATGATCCAAGAACAATTAGCATCGGAATCATTTTTGCAATCACCATTACAGCCACAGTTTTTCCAGTCACTATTAAACGAAGTAGAACAACAACTGCCACCAACTGATATAGCTGGCCCAAGTACGGTGCCTCAAATGAACCTACCTCCAGATTCAATGGGAGTCGAAGTGACTAGGTTAAACGATCAGGTTCGAAATTTGTCTCAACAAATAAAACGGCTGACAGAAAGAAATAAATGGTTGGAAGACATGCTAAGACAATTAGCTGCTCAGATGCAACTGACTCTACCACCTCCACCACCTTATAGTTCTGAGTCTGAATTTGATTCATTACATGATTTATTTCAAATGTAAATTTGTTCACATCATAATAGACTATCAAAAAAAAATTTATTTAGTATAACATAGTGATATACAAAACAATCTCTATACACTCAATGATGCTCATAGATTCTTCAAAAACTATCAACACCACACGATGCTCTAGAAACTAACACTTTTCTCATCTATTCAATCCTTACAATTACATTCTATGGTCTCTTTCGAATAAATTTCGGGACGAAATTTCCTAAAGTAGGGGAGACTGTAACGCCTCGTATCTTCGTATTTCTATTTTAAAAATGTTCGTATTCGTATTCTAAATTTAGAAACCTTACATTCGTATTTTAATTTCAATCTCACAATTCGAGGCGTTAATCATAATACAATTCATATTTTATACATTTTTTTTATTCACACAACCGATCATTTAAATACGTATTTATACGCAAACCGACACAATTATACGTATAAATACTTATACGCACATCCTCAATACTTGAATTATACTTTTATACTTTTTATATACTCAATTACATATTATATACTCAATAAATACCAAATATTATACCAAACACTTTTCCACCTCTTTTCTTCTCCAATAACCTTTTCCACCTCCTTCAATCTCCTTTTCCACCTCCACTCTCCATTATAATTATTTTTTTATCTTTTCCATTTATTTTTTTATTATCTCCACCAATCACCTACCACCTTCTTCACCTATAAATACCAACCTCCTCCTACCATTTTCTTCACACCATTCTTCTCTCAATCTCCTCAATCTTCTCTTAATCTCTCTAAATCAAGAATTCTAAAAGAACACTAAGTGTTCTAACCATTCTTCTCTCAACCCCTCTAATTCTCTTAAAATCTTCCAAGCAAGGAAGAGAACTCGAAGAGTTCTAAATAAAACATTAAATGTTCTAAGGAAGCTTTGAACCTCCAACTCTTCACGGATTACCAAAGGAACAACTTTGAGAAACCGTGAGTATACTCGATCCCTTTTCCCTTTTACCATTTTGGGATGCAACATGTATATTATACAAAATGACACTCAAACTATTTTTAACATACTCTATCCATGCTTAACATGAAACTATGTGTGGTACTTGTTATTCTCGTATGCTATGTAAACTACTTGGTCGATATATGCTCATTAACTTTGCTAGCCTCCCTTAACAATTATATCGCTATAGGATTAACGCACCGCCCGTTAGACTTGGGGTATTGTTAAGTTAAACATGTTACCTCCCGCTACTCTATTGGGATTAGACTATTTTAACGCATTGTATACTCGGGTTTGAACATATTGTACGCCATATTTGCATACTAGTACTCACATATTATGAATCATGTTGGATATGAGTTTTTAAACGTTTAAACTATTATGCTATGTATTCAAACTTGTATACTCGCCAACTTTTGTTGATTTTATTTTAATACATGTTGCAGGTTGATAGACGAAGTCATGAAGAAATCAAGTTAGGATGGTCTAGATACCCATTTTAATAATAAACCATGTTTGTTGCAATTTGTCTTTATTTGAAACAATGTACTTGAATTTAGTCATTTATGAAATTTGATTTAATCTATATTGTCACAATTAGTGTTATGATGCTTTTGAGCGATTTGTTCGTCTCATCCCGATGTTTCTGCCATCGGTTGGGGTATGACATTTTAGGTATTAATAAAATCAACTTTAAGCTAAAACTGTTGCTGCTGTTAACATTTTTTGTTGCTGTATGCTGTTCACGCGGGGCGCATAGTCCTTTACTGGTCTCTTACGCGGCCCAAAAGGGAATTAGAATCTTTTTAAAAAAAACCTGGGCCTTACACGGCCCACATACACTTAAGATTAAAACCTACGCGGCCCGCGTAGACATTAAATGTCGGCAACAGATTGCTAAATCCCTAGAAATCCATCATTTTGAAAACCTAACTCTTTCTTTCTTTACTCACCACCATCCCCACACATTGACACCACCGATCCCCCTTGAACCCACCATTATTTCACCATTACCACCACTACCATTCCATACCACCGATTAACCGCCGCCGACCATCGATTCCACCATCACCACTGCTGATACACCCGGCTCCGACCACCATCTGTTTTCACATTCTGTTTCAAGTCGTCGATTACAAGGTTTGTATCTTGCAACTTTCTTCTTGTGTATTGAGTTTTAGTTAATGTGTCAGTTGGGTTGTTGATCGAGTCAGTGTCAAGTCAGGTCTGTGTTTAGTATAATTGTTGGGTCAGTAGTTGGTTGATAGTGAGTAATATCTCTGTCTGCAGTTTCGAGTCAAGTTAATTCTTTGTTTTAGGTCCGGGGCAGGTTTGTTGAAGGTTTTTTTAGGAGTATTGAAGGTGTGTCGGGATGGTCTGCATTTGGGCTTTTAAAGTGTCGAACAGTTATTTTGATTGTGTGTTACTATTAAGAGCTGGGGTGTTATTATCATAAGTTGTCAAGAGGTTATTCTGATCGGTTTTTTAGGATGTAGCAGGGTTAAAGGAGACTGTCAGGGGTTTATTACTTTGATTATTGCGGATTGTTCGGTTTGGCCATAGTTTAAGATAAGTGTGGGGATACGGGTCATAAATTTTTTATATATAAATACAATTTTTCCTAAATTTTGGCCTGTTTCCGTTGCTTCCACACTTTGGTTTGGTACTTGCTTTGTCGGCACTTGGGATTACTCGAGGGCGAGTAAAGTGCCGGGAGGGGGTAGGCTTGTAAGTCTTGTATTGTGCGTCTACTTTAGGTCGGTCTCTTGTTTAGTGTCTAGTTTTGCGTATTTAGGGTCCTTTAGGTCGTTTGAGTCGTGTTTCGAGTCTTGATAGTGTCTTGTAGTGTCGATATGCATCGCTTAATTTTCAAGCCGCTTCGCTCGTACTCAATCTCCATTCGGGCAAAGTTCGGTTTGTAACTTGAGTTGTTTTGCGATAAAGTCACTTGTTTTCAAACAACGGCCGCGAACGAAATGCTATACGGCCGTTGTTTGAATGTACATTATTATATTATTAAAATAATAATAAAAAATTGAAAAAATATAAAAAAAATAAAAATCAGAAAAATTCTTAAAAATTGCAAAAAATCAAAAAATTCAAAAATACGAAAAATAGTGTGTGTTTACTGACTGTTCACCTGTTTTTGCGCGTTTATTGAACTGTTTTACAGGATGTCAGGTGAGGGATCATCATCAGGCACCAAACGCAGGCGAGGTGCTTCCACGAGATCCCAAGGAGCTGCTCAGGAGCAGCCGGCTGATTTACCACTGAGAGTGGTCAGTTATCGTGGAGAGGGGATCCCGCACGGCCAGAGTACAGTATTATGGGATAGCCCTTTATTACAGTTTGCTTATCAGACGGATGAGTATTTGAGGTTTCAGGTTATTAGGACAGTGAAGCTGTTAGAGTTTCGGAGGATAGACTGGGAGTTGGTTGGACGACTGGGACAGGTTGAAAGGTTAGAGCAGTTGTTGAGGGAGAAGTTTAGGATGGCGTTAGATTGTGATGCGCCTCAGTATTATGAGCTTTCTTTGGAGTTTCACTTCACTTTTTAGTATAGGCATCATGGGGGGTTCGCTGAGCCAGATGTTGTGTCGTTTGTGTTAGGGAAGAGAATATTCAATATGACGCTACCGCAGTTTGCTGAAGCGACATGGTTTTATACTAGACAGGAGGTAGAGGCGGATGAGTTTGTTAGTTTGCTGAGAGGAGTAGTGAAGAAGAGACAGGACCACTGTGTGTTGAAGGAGGATTTAGCGAGATTCTGGGCTACGATTGCTATCTCGCCATTTTCAAACAATATGGTTGTGTCTGCTATCAAAGATCCTCTGCATAGGTTTGTGCACAAGATTCTAGCAGCCACACTCATCGGCCGACACGAGGGTGATAATAAAGTGAATCTTCACAGTTTGTTTTGTTTGATATGTATGGTTGAGGGAAGTCCGGCAAATCTAGCGAGTGTTTTAGCATGGTCGTTGGTGAGGCTGAAGAAAGGTGGGAACAAGGCTAGGTTGTTTGGTGGGCCGTACATTACGAGGTTAGCAGACATGTTAGGAGTTTTTGATGATTACCCTGCTGAGAGGATGCAGACAGGTGCAGCTCCATCATTGATGGCGCTGAACAGTTTTCAGCAGGCGAGTATTATTACGTACGATGATCCACCGGCGTGGTCGGAGGTATTACAGGGGCAGCAGGTGCCACCTCCACCAGGGTCAGAGGCGGATGTTGTGATGCAGGCTGCGATCCCTCCGCGTTATCAGGTGTTGCGTCAGAGGCATGAGTTGCCAGCGCGTGAGTACCCTATCAGGGAGCCGCGGCCAGATCCGTTGACATTGGAGGCTGTGTATGACAGGGTGGATAGTTTGTTTGAGTTTGTTGAGCAGGTGAGGCAAGAGAATGCGGCAGGTCAGAGGCAGATACGGGATGGCATGAGAGTTATTATGGATCGTCTACAGGTGCAGCCGCCGCCATCTTGGCAGCCACAGCAGTAGGAGCCTGCTAACGTGGAGCAGGGTTTAGGATGAGGAGTAGGATGGTGTGGTTCGAGGATGATGCAGCAGTGATCGAGCATATCTTTTTTGTTATATTTTCCTTTTATGTTGTTTTCATCATATCTTGGTCTGTACTAATATTTTAAACAGGTTGGATGGGTTTTGGGGTTGGTTGATACATGTTGGATGGTTGTTGAAATTATGATGATGGTATATATTATGTTTAGTTTGCTTGGTATATATTTGATCGTTTAGGTTGATGGTTGTTGCCGCTTCCGTTCGCGTGTCCGAGTTATTACAGTTTGCTGAGCGCGTCTGGATTGGAGGGCATATGTGGTATCGACTGGCACACTGACAGTCTCACATATTTATTCAGCTAAGTCCTTCCACTTGTATACTTTGTATATTTATTTATTTTTCGTATTTCTTTTGGTTTTTAGGTTGTAGGAGTCGTGTTTTCATCCTTGCATTAGGGACAATGCAACATTTAAGTATGGGGATGGGACACTTGGGTCTTAGTTGTTAGTTTAGTTAGTCGAGTCATAAAAAGTCGAAAAAAATCAAAAAAAAAGTTAAAAATTTCAAAAATCCAAAAAAATTAAAAAAAAATAGAAAATGTCTTTTGAAATAAGAAGTTTGCAAATTAAAAAGCGGAAAATGATAGAAAAGTCGGGTTTTTGTTCGGGTTCAAATAATAATAATATGAGATAAATATAATTGAGCTTGTGTCTAGTTTGGGATGTGCGGGTAGGCTCGATTCGGTTCTGGGTTTCTTTGATCTTAAAATTACCTAATTGTCGGTCTACTAGTGGGTTCCCATCTAGGGAAAGTGGGGAAATTGAAACCGCCGATAATAGTATAAGGGATGCCGTTATAAGCTAAGATCGTTAGAGTTTTTTGTCATATCTCGTTGAAAAGGGAAAAATGAAAAAAAAAGAGCTAGAAACTAAATGAAAGTAGCGCATTTCTATGTAGTCTGGGTTGGGGATAGTGACTTTACAGCCAGATTACCGCTAGGGTGTGTGAAATCGACCTTGCAAAAGAAAATAAAAAGTACCGAAGCCTAAGTAATCCGAGTTGGGGATAGCGACTCTACAACCAGAATGCCTCTGGGTTAGGGAAAGCAACGTCTACATTCGAAAAAAGAAAAAAAAATGAAAAAGTGATGAAAAAAAAAGAAAATGGAAAAAAAGGAAAAAAAATAATAATAGATTTGATTCTAAACTCTCTTGATCTTGGTATAAGGCGGTTAGGAAATAGCCCAACGGTTGTTCCTTTTGTCCTATAAGCTTGGGGGGGATTAGGTGGACTTGCGATTCTTAGCGTGAGACCCTAGGTGGATTGACCATAATTGAACTAAATTACATGATAAGGGCTTGGAACCGGGTTTGGGTTTAAAAGGATCAATATACTTGCAATCGCGGCTAACACAAGTTTCGGTTTTAATAAAGTAACATAAGCTTTGTCCCGAATGATTATCTCGGCTATGATTCCGCTTTGCACAATTCTTTTTCAAGGACAAAAAAAGGTTAAGTGTGGGGATATTTGATGTATTGTAAAATACATCTTTATTTGCGTCCGTTTTAGTCGTTAAATAATCGTTTTTATTCCGTTTTAGCGTAGAATGTATATACTATTGATTTATTTGTGTTTTCCAGGTCTATATAGCCAAAAGATGCAGAAACGAGTTAAAATTTGGAAAGGTGAAGAGTTGGATCGGAAAGCGGAAGCTCGGGAGTTGAAACGGATAGAAAAATGGATCCTGGGGTTTCCAGGCGGGCCGCATAAACTTAAGTTAATCCTTACGCGCCCCGCCTCAACTTAAAACATGATTTTTGGAACTTGGCATTCATACCGGCCACGTAAACTTAATCCAATATGTTACGCGGGCCGCCTGAAAGTGAAAATCGTGCACCGACCTTGTTTCAGCAACTGCTAGTAGGGTTTGAACACTTATATAATCACCATGATCGTTAACAGCCGAATCATCTTACGAATTTGGAGTTCCAGGAACATTGGAGAAGCTGATTGAAGGTTTTGGAGCATTCAGGAAGCAAGGAATCATTCGGGTAACATTCGGGAGCGCTCGGCATTGAAGAATCGGGTTTATTCTTTCCGTTTTCATTCTTGTTTCGATTGATCTTGTTTGTTCAATGATGAATTCAGAATTGATATTGATTGTTATTATGTTTCTAGTTATGTTTTCCGGGTAAATCTTTCATAACTACCTAGGCATGACGATTGTTTAAACAAAGATTGGATTTTTATTCGTTATTAATGTGATTATAGGTTATCTTGAAAAGTAAACGATTATGGAATTTTGATGTTGTGTATATGCGTGCTTGATATTGTTTGATTACTGTTTATCACTTCGTATAATCCTTGGTGACGGTCTTTATCACATAATAGGGTTGTGCTAGGGTTCTAGATTTAGGTGAGTGTCTATATCACGTAATAAATCTTTAATCCTTTAAGGTGAAAATCTAGTAAGTAACCTTAGAAGTAATATTTGATAACCTCATAAAATCAAGTGTTCTACTAATCTTGTCGCTGTAAGGCTCGAGGTTGTTAATATGTCTTGGTTTGGTATATAGCTAGGTTTAGGTTTTGTAAGAAATCGGTCTAGTTCCCTAACCATTCTCTTGTATATTAAACCAAGTTGAAACCCATAGTTGCCTTAGACTTTCGCGCTGTAAGGTAGATTGTCACATTAAGGCACTTTTCAAGACGTTAGAGGACTGTAAGGAAGTCTAACAACCGGTATTCGTAACAGCCTAGGTAGTGCCATAAGTTTCACCTCAAGAAGGGTTGAGGGGCTTAGTTGGTGGCTTAATAGGTTTAGTATCTTAAGATCCCGGTTCCATATCACATTAGTTTCGAAAAGAAATCCATTCCAAGTTAAACATGAGTCTAGCTTAGGTAGTCTTCATCGCCACTGGTTTTAGTTCTCGTCCAAATTCCTGTTTCGTTAATTTAGTTAATTTAATTTAGTTTAATATTTAATTGAAAATTTAGGATTTTTTAGAACCCCCCCCCCCCAATCAAATAAACAAATTTAGTAAGTTATGTCAGTCTTAGTCTAGATAGAGTCTTAGCGTAATTTAATTGAATCTCGTGGGTTCGATATCCGGACTTACTTAGCTTTACAAGAGTCGATCGGTTCGCTTGTCGGTCAGTAGTTTAGTCGAGTTTAGAGAGTCTAGAGTATTACTTTGAGTCTAGATTTAGGTTAATTTTAGTTGTTTTTATTAAACTACTTTTAGCACATCAGTAGGCTCCAGCCATCCTTTGCTGATAATTAGCCATTCTTATCCTTGCCAAATCTCTGAGTTCTTCTATGGTATCCAAGTCTTGAACCAAGTTTTCAGCATATCCTTCAGGATCACGGATGCTTGTTCTAGCAGTAGGAACCACCATCTCTGTAGGGATCACTGATTCTGCTCCAAATACTAAAGAAAATGGAGTTTGGCCGGTAGCATTCTTGGGAGTTGTTCTATCAGCCCATAGCACATAAGGTAACTCTTCTACCCATTTTCCTTTCTTGGATCCAAGTTTCTTCTTTAAATTGTTGATGATGATCTTGTTGGATGATTCTGCTTGACCATTAGCTTGTGGGTGGATTGGTGTTGATGTTATCATCTTAATCCACAAGTTGTCACAAAAGTTAGTAGTTCTACTCCCAATAAATTGGGATCCATTATCACAAACAATTTCAGAAGGAATACCAAATCTGGTAATAATATTTCTTTTAATAAAGGATATCACTTCTTTTTCTCTGACTTGAGCAAAGGCTTCAGCTTCTATCCACTTGGAAAAGTAATCAGTCATGGCAAGCATAAACACTTTTCCTCCTGGTGCTTTGGGAAGTTTACCAACTATATCCATTCCCTGTCTCATGAATGGCCAAGAAGAAGATATAGGATGTAGGAGCTCTGTTGGTTGATGAAGGATATTGCTATGTCTTTGACAAGCATCACATTTCTTGGCATAATTCACAGCATCCTTCTTCATAGTAGGCCACTAGTATCCTGTCCTAAGGATCCTTGAGAACAATGCCCTGCCCCCAGTGTGATTTCCACAATCTCCTTCATGAAAATCCTTTAGGACTTCTTGAATTTCAGGATCCTCAATGCATCTTAGATATGGAACTGCAAGAGATCGTTTATATAACATGATATTTAATATTGTAAATTGAGATACCTTGACTTTGAAAGTTCTAGGATTTTCTCCTGTAGGGATCTCTCCATGTTGTATATATCTCATGATTGGAAGGATCCATGATCCTGAATGAGACTGTGCATTATCACTAGGAACGATTGCGGAATCCTCTTCTATCTCCATAGCTATGTGATCCTCAATAGCAGGAGCCAAAATATGGATGATAGGAATTTTGATATCCTCAGGAATCTTCAATGATGATCCAAGATTGGCCAATGCATCAGCTTCTGCATTCTCTTCCCTAGGTACCTGTGTCAAGCTAAAGGAAACAAAAGAGAGTGCCAATTCCTTGACTATCTCTAGGTATTTGATTAGTCTTTCACCTTTAACAGTGTAGGATCCATTAAAGTGATTAGTAATTAACAATGAATCTACATGTACCTCAAGATACCTGATCCTCATGTGCTTGGCAATTTGAAAACCAACTATCAAGGCTTCATATTCAGCCTCATTATTAGTAGTCTGAAACTCACAAGCTATTGAGTGGGGTATTATGTCCCCCTGTGGCGATTTTAGTAGTATCCCAAGTCCAGTTCCTTTGACATTAGAGGCTCCATCTGTAAAGAGTATCCAAGGATCCTTGGTCTATTCAAGCTGCTGAACTTCTAACTCAGCTTCCCTTTGTAGATCACTACTGAAATCTGCCACAAAGTCAGCCAAGGCTTGGGTTTTAATGGCAGTTCTTGGTTCATAACTTATATCATAAGCACTAAGCTTCACTGTCCATTTAGCCATCCTTCCTGACATTTCAGGTTTCCTGAGAACATTCTTAATTGGAAAGTTAGTCTTAACAATGATAGCATGAGTCTCAAAATAATGACGTAATTTAGTAGATGCCATAATTAAAGCAAGTATAAGTTTTTCTAAATGTAAGTACCTGGATTCAGCATCAAGCAAACTTTTACTTACATAATATACAGGGTGCTGTGTACCTTCATGATCCTTAACAAGGACTGCATTTACTGCTTTAGTAGAGACTGCCAAATATAAGGATAATATATCCCCTTTTTCTGGTTTCATCAAGGCAGGAGCTGAGGATAGGTAATCCTTAAAGGCTTTGAGAGCATTCTCATGCTTTTCAGTCCGCTCAAATTTCTTGTTCTTTCTCAGAATGTCATAGAATTCCTTGCACTTTTCTGATGACTTTGATATGAACCTGTTCAAGGCTGCGATCCTCCCTGTCAACCTTTGCACATCCTTGGCATTGGTAGGAGATTTTATATTCACAATTTCCTTGATTTGCTCTGGACTCGCCTCAATGCCTCTTTTTGTCACCATGTAGCCTAGGAACTTGCCTGCTTTAACACCAAAATAACACTTGGAAGGGTTCAATTTCATGTTGAATTTATCTAGGATATTGAATGCTTCCTCCAAATCTTTAAGGTGATCCTCAGCTCTCTTGGACTTAACCACCATATCATCTATATAGACTTCCATGGTGTGTCCAATTTGTTCCTTAAACATCATATTGACTAGCCTTTGATAAGTAGCACCTGCATTTCTTAATCCAAATGGCATAGCAATATAACAATAGATACCCGTTGGGGTCATAAAGGTTGTATCCTCTTGATCAGATGGTTCCATCTCAATCTGTTGAAATCCAGATGAAGCATCCATAAAGGTCAACAACTCATGACCCGCGGTAGCATCCACCATGGAGTCAATGTGGGGTAATGGGAAAGGATCCTTGGGACATGCCTTGTTTAAATCAGTGAAATCGACACATACCCTCCACTTTCCATTTTTCTTTTGAACGACAACCACATTGGCTAACCATCTTGGATACTTAACCTCTCTAATCATACCTGCTCGGAGCAGCTTATCTACCTCCTCCTGGATAATGGCATTCCTCTCAGGTGCAAACTTCCTCCTCTTCTGATGTATGGGTTTGAATGACCTGTCAATACCAAGCTTATGAGTAATTATATATTTAGAGATACCTGTCATGTCTTCATGCTTCCAGGCAAAGGTAGTTTTTCTCCTCTTGAGGAAGGATACTAAATCCTGTTCGATGTTGCTGAGGATCCCTGATCCTATGAAGACTTTGGACTCAGGATCATGAGGATCCATAAGGATATCTTTCACATCTTGTTCCCTTGCCTCCAGGACATCTCTTGGAGGATGCTTTAATTGCTATTGCTCCCTTGGTCTTGAGGCTGGCTTCATTGATGAGGTGTAGCAATTCTTTGCTTCTTGTTGGTCACTCTCAATCTTCACCACCCCCCATGGACTAGGAAGCTTTACACACTGATGATATGTAGATGCAACTGCTTTCATGTCATGTATCCATGGCCTGCCAAGGATAACATTGCAACAGGATAAGCAATCTATAACATAAAATTTCTGAAAAGAATTAAATCCCTCTATGTAAATGGGAAGCTTAATGTCCCCCAATGTATTCTTAGTTTCTCCACTGAACCCCACAAGAACTGTGGATCTTGGGATGATTTTTGATTCAGGAATATTCATCTTTTTGAGGACATCAAGTTGAATGATGTTCACCGAGCTTCCTCCATCTATTAAGATCCTGCGAACAAAATGATTAGATATAAACAAAGTAATAACAAGACCATCATGATGAGGATCCTGAACATCCACATGATCATCCTCATCAAATATTATAACTTTTTCCTATGTAACAGTAGATGTTCGAATGGGTCTATCCCCATTATCCATCTTGGTCTCCTTTGCATGCCTCTTGGCTGCTGAAAAGGAAGTGCCACATATGTCTGATCCACCGGATATGAAGTTTATAATTTGTGCATCAGCCGGAGGAGCAGGAGCTCTTTCTGGAACTTTTTCAGGATCCTGGATCCTTGACTTTTTTCTCCCCAATAGCTCCTTCAAATGCCCTTTTCTTAACAAGTAACCATTCTCTTTTCTGAGTGCAATACATTCTTCAGTGAGATGACCGAAATCTTCATGGTATGCACACCATTTGGATTTGTCTTTTGTTGCAGCTGGCTTATCACTTTTTCTGGGCCATCTTGCTTTTTCACCTAAGTTCTGGATTGCAAGGATCAGTTCGTTGTTATCTACAGAAAAACAATATTCAGAAATGGGAGGATAATCATCATCATCCTCTTCCTGTTCCACTGCATGCACGTTCTGATTGTCAGATTTATTATAAGATTTGGACTTGTTGTTCCTGAAGTAGGATCCTTGTTTTTCCTGCTTAGAGGATCCTGTCAATCTTTCTTGGATCCTTTTATCATCCTCTAAACGGATGAATCTAAGGACCCTGGTTCTCACTTCATCAAGATTCCAGCAAGGGGTCATGACAAGATCATCATAGAACAATGAATCCCTAAGTAAACCCATTTTGAAGGCTTCTACAGCCGTAGCTATATCCAGATTAGGAATATCTAAGGATTCTTTACTAAACTTAGTGATATAATCTCTAAGTGATTCATTTTGACCTTGTGTTACCCTATATAGATCACTAGTTAAACGTTCAAATTTTCTACTACATGAGAATTGGCTATTAAACAGATTAACTAGATTAGCAAATGAAGTAATAGAGTGAGGGGGAAGACTTAGCAGCCATTTAAGAGCTGATCCAGTTAATGTGGATCCAAAACCCTTGCACAAACATGCTTCTTTTAACCTCTCCGGGATGGGATTGATCTCCATCCTTTCTCTATATTGAGCTACATGTTCTTCTGGATCCGTTGAACCATCATATAGCTTCATGGTTGGTATTTGAAATCTCTTCGGTATCTCTGCATCACAAATAGGTGGTGCAAAACGAGATATCTTATGGCTTCCGTCTGGAATTTCAGGAATGGGCTTAACCACTCCTGGAACGCTGGATATCATATCCTTCAACTTTTGTAATTCTCTGGCCATAGCTTGGTTGATACCTGTTTCCTGCATAAAGCCATGGTTAGTGGTATAAGAATTATTCATAGTGTTACCTCCTGGAGGATTCAGGTTTGGAATTCCAGATGTGAATCCATATTGACGGGATTCTGGTATAATCGAGGGACTAGATGATGCAATAGTCTGCATTGGTATGAGATCTCCCAAATGAATCTCTGAACTTCTGGGTTCTGCACTTCTTAAGGATCCTTGAGCCTGAAAGATGTTGGATCCTTGATACACCGAAGTTGGGGGTCTTGGAGGATAATCCATGGATCCGTAAACCTGAGAGGAGGATCCTTGAACTTGAAAGGAGGATCCTTGAACCTGAGAGGATCCCTGAACTTGTAAGGAGGATCCTTGAACCTGAGAGGAGGATCCTTGATCTGTTTGTGCTCCCACATATCCTCCAGAACTGGAGAAGGATCCTTGAAGCTGAGAGGATCCTTGAGGCTGAGAGGATCCATAAGGCTGAAAGTAGGATCCTTGAGCCTGAGGCATCGCCAACGATCCAAAGCGTAGACTTGACATTCCACCTTGGTATTGAGAGCCTGATGCTGAGGAGTGCAGGGCCGTTATGGCTGGTGAATCGAAATTCAGTGACATGGGCACCAATGGAGAGTGATCCTGCGCTGATCTCTTCAATTTCTTGATGTCATCAATCTCTCGAAGGATCCTATCATTGGTTTTGTCCTGCTGCTGCATGTAATCCCTCATCTGCAAAATCAAAGAATAAAGATCATTATTAGTAGGGCCAGAAGTAACAACAGAAGTTGGTGGTTTTGAGAAAACGGGGCTCTGTTTCTTCGCATCATTTTCAGCGCTCTTCTGGGATCCAAAAGGTGTTGGAGGGAAAGGTGGGATGCCCTGTGAAGAAGTGACTGCCGGCATGGAGCTTGATATGTTCTTCGCTGAAGAAGCCATGTGGTTGAAAGTAGTGAACCGAAATGATCACAATGAACAAAATTTCTCAGAAATGAAGCACCAATTGCCCCACGGTGGGCACCAAACTGTTTTGGTCAAAAATCAGACTAGGATAATGCAACCAAATCTTATTTAGTGAGGTGTGATGCTTATATGATTGAGCAAATGTATGAACAGTTTGTAAATGAAACGAACAAGGGACACAAGGATTTATACGAGGAAAAAGCCCTTGATCAATATATGATCTCCGGCATAAAAAACCTCGGGTGATGGAAACTACCGATCACCAACTATATTCAACAAGTAAAGGTTACAAATCGGGATGATAACAAGCTTGTTACAAGGATCACTAGTGAGTAAAAGGTGTGTAATCGCCAATAAGTTATAGAGAGTTGGCGAGAGTGTGTGTGTTGCTAATTGTTCTTACTATCAAGCTCGTCATCCCATTTTAAAAATAGAAATAAACTAAATAACAAACAATCCGCAAATTGTGCTAGCTACCCACGACTTCCATAACGGTCATTCAAGCTATGCACATGCAGAATATTGGAGCATATTCCCCAAGAATATCGGCAAGACCAAGTTCTACTCGTATACTCCTGCAAATCAAGTTCAAACATAGTGGAAATAACCGTTAGTGTAAGGATAACAATGAGGATCCTGGATCCTTAAACCTGCAACGTCTTCTGAGGATCCTTAATTCAAACAGAATTGAGGATCCATGATCCTGGCTGCACTTGAGGATCCGTGATCCTTAGGTTTGGAAAATCCATCCCTAACAATGGGTAGATACCATCCATAAGAAGAAAGCCTCGTCTGTAATATCTTCCATTAACATTGAATGGACAGAAGGGTGTGGTACCATCTGTTACAGTTTGAAACAACGGCGACGTGTGCAAAACATTGATGTCGTTGTTTGAACCTGGAACACCAAAATATGAATGCCAAAACCATAAATCATTCGACGTCACCGCTTCAAGTATGATGGTTGGTCTTTTGACGTCACCCCTAACATATGCCCCTCGCAACTCTCTTGGACAATTTCTCCATTCGATATCTGTACAATCGATGCTACCGAGCATCCCTAGAAAATGCCATCTAGCCTCATGTGTGGCGTAAATACATGAGATATCGTGTCTCGTTGGTTTACGTAAAAACTCTTTACCATACAATTTAATGATCGTGTTACAAAAAAAATTGTAGACATTCACGTGAAGTTATGTCCGACATAGCTAAGTATTCATCAAATTTATCTGGAGGGTTACCTGTCGCTAGTTGGCGAATGGCGGACGTGCATTTTTGTATCAGCGTGAAACTTCGTTGCCCCTCCCGTCATAACGTTCTTGAAACCATTCTTCAGTTGCTTCGATGTCTCCAACAATCTTTAAAAATAAATCTTTTGGTGAACGAAATCGATCTCTAAACGTTTCGGCATTGTATACCGGATTCTCCACAAAATAATCATTCATTAACACTTAGTTGGCATGTATACGATCACGATCCACCATTTTCTTTTTTGGGTGGCTCTAACTTGCTTCAAGTGCGTCATATACCGTCTCGAAAAATTCAAGCGTCTCATTGTCGGAAGACGTTTGGCCATCCCTATCGCTGTCCATCAGAAACGTCGAATCCGTAGGAAAATCCATTTGTGAAATATGTAGAATGTGTGATATGTATTTTTTGTGTGGGTGAAATGGGAAGAAGGTGTGATATATATATATATATATAGATTGTTTAAGTTTTTTTTTAATTTCAAACGGTAACTTACAATTGTCAACAAGCAACAACTTTCCAATTTTTCAAAATTTAACGCGTGAAAAAGATGACGCTTTATATGTTCCACGCGTGGTGGAAATGACCGGCGGCGGTGTGCGTGATGGTTCCACGTGTGGTGGAGATGCCATCACGTGGTGCCCCGTCCCCCCTTATATCGACTCTTCATGCTCTATTTATTGAGTTCGCCCTCGGTCCGTTGAAAGCTTGACTACTTGGCACATTGTTGCCCTCGGTTGTGAGACCATGTGTAGTGGTAATGCCACTACCCTTGGGCGTTTTGCGCCATGTGGCAGCCCAGTCAGCAATGGGGCATTATGGGGCGTTTTTCTAAAATGGGTGTAGTAGGGATATGGGCATTGTGGGGCATTATATTAAAAAGGGGTGTAAATAAAATTAAATAAAAAAACATTAAAAATATTTTATTGGGCATTATGTTTAAACCTGCATGCATGGTTGTAAAAGTCCCGACTAGGCTCCGAGTACTCCCCGAGTACTCGCTACAAGGTAGGCTGCCGAGGCCCGATTATTGTTTGCCTAGGCCAATTACTCCCCGAGTAATCTCCGCCTAGGCCGAGTACTTCCCGAGTAATCCCGAGTACTCTCAAATCCGACTAGGGAGCGCCTAGCGACTTTTGCAACCATGCCTGCATGTGATTGGCCAATTCAAAGTTCTCTCCAGTGTGGAATAAAAAACGCTCCAACCAAATTTTGGTAAAAAAACGCCCACGGGGGCGGAGATGAGGTCGTGGAGGGGCGTTCTCGAACCAAAAAACGCCCAGAAGCTTCACCACTACGGGTGGTCTGATGGGCACTGGACATCGTGAAAGCTTGCCCTCGGTCCGCTCAAAGCTTGACTAGTTGGCACATTGTTGCATTTATTATATACGCCAAGACAAAGTTTGTAACACAACTAGGCCAAACACAAGTTTAAACTGAACGCCCCAAGTATTAGACTCGTTAAATGAATGTCTATAAGTAGTGGCGGAACTTGACTAAAAGTTCCGGGGGGGGGGGGGAGGGAAGTCATGGGACTCAATTTATATATTGTATAAATATTTAGGAAAAATAATTGAGGGGGCGATCCTTTATAATTTTAAAATTTTCGGATGAAAAATCAAAAATTTTACACTTTTAACCGAAACATTCGGGTGGACGGATGCACCCCTGGGTTTCCACTAAGCTCCATCCCTATCTATAAGGTTTCTAATTGTATTAATTCTCTTCATATAGAATTCATTTGTCACTCTATTAAACAAACAAACAAACAATATACAATTCTATATGTAATATACTTTGTGTTCAAGTGGTAGCAAAGCCAGGTTGCTACTAAATCCTAATGAGAGAAAATTGTTCGTAGGGTTTTCAGCGGTTTTTGTGAGTGGCTTTTGGAGTGATGTGGGTTACAGTGTATATAAAAAGTGGTATATTTTTAGCCGATTTATACACTGGTTCAAGTTTTACTATTCAGAAAACACGATAAAATACTTTCATTCTATACTTTACGTTGAGCAAGTGCACCCATCGTTGGTGTAATATAGTGATGGTAAGATACCGAGGTCGTCCAAGGATACAACAACTTTTTGTACCGAGTTATTGTCAACGTCTAATCAATCCAAAAGTGAGGGTTGTTTTGTGGCTCGTAAAATAAAAAGAAGTTTATAATCAATGATAAGAAAAGGGTGTTTGGGATATTTGTTACCTCTTGATGCTTTATTAACTAAAAGTTACCGTGGATCACAAGAGCTCATTTTTTAGGCGTGAAGTTGTATTCTATTAAGAGCATCCCCAATAAGGGGCCTTTTTTCATGTTTTTTCTAGTGCGTAGTTGGCACTTGCCCAACCAATCCCCATATTTCTCTCTTGCCCTACTCACACAACACAAAAAACACACATTTTCTCTCCTCTCTCCTACATTACACTTATATAACCTTCCTCCCTCCATTTTTTCTTATTTTTCCACACATACACCACCACACTCTCTCTCCTTCACCTCAAACCCTCTCTCCTCCACATCACACCCTCCCTCTTTAAAAACACCAAAAAATGTTTCTATTGTGGGTGCTCTAATGCTATAAAGTTGTGGAGTTCCTTTTTAGGATACTCTCATACTCAATCATACTGATTTGAAACAAGGAAACGCCCTTCAAGGTTGGAACAATAATTGAGGGGGCGATCCTTTATAATTTTTAAAAATTTCGGACGAAAAATCGCAAATTTTACACTTCTAACCGAAACATTCGGGTGGACGGATGCACCCCCGGGTTTCCACTAAGCTCCATCCCTGCCTATAAGGTTTCTAATTGTATTAATTCTCTTCATATAGAATTCATTTGTCACTCTATTAAACAAACAATATACAATTCTATATATAATATACTTTGTGTTCAAGTGGTAGCAAAGCCAGGTTGCTACTAAATCCTAATGAGAGAAAATTGTTCGTAGGGTTTTCAGCGGTTTTTGTGAGTGGCTTTTGGCGTGATGTGGGTTACAGTGTATATAAAAAGTGGTATATTTTTAGCCGATTTATACACTGGTTCAAGTTTTACTATTCAGAAAACACGATAAAATACTTTAATTCTATACTTTACGTTGAGCAAGTGCACCCATCGTTGGTGTAATATAGTGATGGTAAGATACCGAGGTCGTCCAAGGATACAACAACTTTTTGAACCGAGTTATTGTCAACGTCTAATCAATCCAAAAGTGAGGGTTGTTTTGTGGCTCGTAAAATAAAAAGAAGTTTATAATCAATGATAAGAAAAGGGTGTTTGGGATATTTGTTACCTCTTGATGCTTTATTAACTAAAAGTTACCGTGGATCACAAGAGCTCATTTTTTAGGCGTGAAGTTGTATTCTATTAAGAGCATCCCCAATAAGGGGCCTTTTTTCATGTTTTTTCTAGTGCGTAGTTGGCACTTGCCCAACCAATCCCCATATTTCTCTCTTGCCCTACTCACACAACACAAAAAACACACATTATCACTCCTCTCTCCTACATTACACTTACATAACCTTCCTCCCTCTATTTTTTCTTATTTTTCCACACATACACCACCACACTCTCTCTCCTTCACCTCAAACCCTCTCTCCTCCACATCACACCCTCTCTCTTTAAAAATACCAAAAAATATTTCTATTGTGGGTGTTCTAATGCTATAAAGTTGTGGAGTTTTTTTTTAGGATACTCTCATACTCAATCATACTGATTTGAAACAAGGAAACGCCCTTCAAGGTTGGAATAATAATTGAGGGGGCGATCCTTTATAATTTTAAAATTTTCGGACGAAAAATCAGAAATTTTACACTTCTAACCGAAACATTCGGGTGGACGGATGCACCCCCGGGTTTCCACTAAGCTCCATCCCTGTCTATAAGGTTTCTAATTGTATTAATTCTCTTCATATAGAATTCATTTGTCACTCTATTAAACAAACAAACAAACAATATACAATTCTATATATAATATACTTTGTGTTCATGTGGTAGCAAAGCCAGGTTGCTACTAACTCCTAATGAGAGAAAATTGTTCGTAGGGTTTTCAGCGGTTTTTGTGAGTGGCTTTTGGCGTGATGTGGGTTACAGTGTATATAAAAAGTGGTATATTTTTAGCCGATTTATACACTGGTTCAAGTTTTACTATTCAGAAAACACGATAAAATACTTTCATTCTATACTTTACGTTGAGCAAGTGCACCCATCGTTGGTGTAATATAGTGATGGTAAGATACCGAGGTCGTCTAAGGATACAACAACTTTTTGTACCGAGTTATTGTCAACGTCTAATCAATCTAAAAGTGAGGGTTGTTTTGTGGCTCGTAAAATAAAAAAGAAGTTTATAATCAATGATAAGAAAAGGGTGTTTGGGATATTTGTTACCTCTTGATGCTTTGTTAAATAAAAGTTACCATGGATCGCAAGAGCTCATTTTTTAGACGTGAAGTTGTATTCTATTAAGAGCATCCCCAATAAGGGGCCTTTTTTCATGTTTTTTCTAGTGCGTAGTTGGCACTTGCCCAACCAATCCCCATATTTCTCTCTTGCCCTACTCACACAACACAAAAAACACACATTATCTCTCCTCTATCCTACATTACACTTACATAACCTTCCTCCCTCCATTTTTTCTTATTTTTCCACACATACACCACCACACTCTCTCTCCTTCACCTCAAACCCTTTCTCCTCCACATCACACCCTCTCTCTTTAAAAACACCAAAAAATGTTTCTATTGTGGGTGCTCTAATGTTATAAAGTTGTGGAGTTCTTTTTTAGGATACTCTCATACTCAATCATACTGATTTGAAACAAGGAAACGCCCTTCAAGGTTGGAACAAACTACAACGATATTGCCAAATCAACAGGGAAACTATATACTGTTGTGGTTTAGTATTAAGTAGAAAATAGTCATAAGGGGTTTATACAACCCATCACTATGGACCTCTTAGCTTGATCTTATCTCCCCAAGAGTAGTGACAATAATATAAACCAAGTCCTTGGCATCTTGATCTTATCTCCACGCTTTGGCAAGAATTTACCAAACCCAAAGTCTCATATTAAAACCTTTAACCCCATTTCGAGGCATCAACATGTTTAACTTTACATAGACATAAAAACATGAATGTTTACACTAGCGACAACACAAGATTATTAAAATATTTTTAAGGATTTAGAAAATGCACTTTCAATATGGTATCCTTTACTTAAAGTCATTAACACACACAAAACTCTTGTTAATCCAAAGCTTGTTTTAGTTAATTCCCTATCAAGGGGTTTGCTTCCCTCAAACAACCATAGGAACCTTAGCCGAGCATGGCTTCAAAGATAGTTTTCAACAAACTTGAAAAGATTATATAATCATCACATGATTGATAATTACAGAATTATTGTTCTTACAATTTATAATGATTACAAAGATTAGAGAAAGTGGGTAGAAGAAGAGTGTGTTGTGAATGATTGGGGAAACAGAAAGGCTTGTTTATAGTTGCTAGAGGCAAATGATTGGGGAAATGGAGAGGCTTTTGTATAGTTGCTGGAGGCAAGGCACAAGCCAAAGTGACCGAATCTAGAGTTGGGCGCCAAGCACGGGTCGTGTCTAGGGGTCAGCTTTGTGGGACCCACTGGATATTCAAAAATCTTCCAAGATTAAATTTTATCATTTTGTAGGCGAGGCACGACCCGTGCCTTCAAGGCAAGGGGTGTATCTCGCCTTCTTCTTGGCTAGCATCTCAGACGATGTTGTTGGCTTTTATGTTGCGGCATGGGGCGTTGATGGACTTTGTTTCAGCAGAAATTTTGTTTTTTCATTAAGAGTTGCTTTATTTGTTCGGTTTGGGTTCGTTTTGTCCTGAAAATAAAAAAAATAAACTAAAAAAACTTCTTTCAATATATTTCCATCAAAACCAATAAAGTGTGGGTCCATTTTGATATGAAAAACATGTATATTTATACGCATATCATGACGGTTAGCGTTTCCATTGACTATTAGTGAGCAGCTGGTGTGAGAAGTTGTTGGAACAACGACATATCTGCAGGGGCGTACCCACCCTAAGCCAAGGGTGGGCGGGCGCACCCCATGAAAAAATATTTTTTAGTGTTATTTTTCGTCGGAAATCCCGACCGATCCCTTGGAAAAAAATAATTATTAACCACTTATTCACTTAATTATTTAATCCAATCAAAGCCCAATCTGCAATCAATTTTTATTAACACAAGCCCAAACCCAACCTAAAGAAATTTGAACTAAATAAAATAACTCAAACTCATCCACCCATTCCATTTCCAAATCTCGCCCCCAAAAAAACTCCCAGCGACTTGACGTCACTGCTCACGACCTGGTGGCTTTTTTTACCGGAAAAACCAAAATTCCGGTTGGACCGACCCATATTACGTTAGAATTCCAATATAGAACTAGTATGGTTTATTTATTTATTTTGTTTTATGTGATGATTAGGAGAAAATATAGATGTGTAAGGGTTTAATCTTTTTATATTTTTTGATTTTTTTGTTGTTCTAGACTTGTAGTTAAATGATTTTGTTGTTTTATTTATAGCTTTGTTTGTTTAAATGATTAGTTACACAACATTTAATATTAGGGCTTGAATGTTTAAAAATATAATTGAAAGTTATGGGCTATGGTTGAACATGATTGTTTATTTTGTTTAAGTGTTTAGTGTTGTTTTATGAACTTATGGAGCAAATTAAATGTGTTAGGAACAATGAGTAAGAATTTAATGAACTTATGGCGTGTTTAGTATCTTTAGATGATATTTTGGATATATTTCAAAAAAAAAAAAAAACCTGTAGGGCACAATTTTAAATACGTTTGTAATTTGTAATGACGTTTGACGTGTTTTTGATGATTTATATATTTTAGTTTGATGTTCCTTTGTGTTACATGATCCGACCCGACCCGCTATGAACTGATATTTTTATATAGCTAGGGGCCTAAAATCTTTGAAAATATTCCGCACCCCTAGGAAAAAATTCCTGGGTCCGCCACTGATATCTGTCTATACGTTGAGCTCTTATGTAACCCTGTATTCAAACGATCAATATACAATAAGTCAATACCTTTTAAGTTTAACTTGGTATAATGGTATTGTTGATACAACAAATAACAGACCAAAGGTAGTAGCTGGGTTTGGTAGGCAAAAGGGTTGAAGGGTTCAACTTTGCCTAACGCAGGTCGTGGGGTCCCCCCACGTTTGCAAGACGTGGAAGGAGGTTCCCTAGATTAATTTTGTTGTTTGCTAAAGATCCTCCTCTGAAGTACGTTCAGATTCGGATGTGCAAGCAAAAGGAATGTGTGTGTTGAATGTGAAAGCAAGTAACTCGCATGAAGCAAGTACTTGAGAGCAATGATCAAAGATTCTCCAAGAATCAGAGCTGATCGGAGTGTGTCCCTTAGTAAATGAAGTGTCTAACATATAGGAGAAGACATCACTCGAAGAGGAATGAGTTTGACTAGTGAACATGCTTGCCGTGGGGGACTTGCCCTTTCGGGGGTTAAAGCCTTTTGACCCACGGATAATAGAGTGTGCTCTGAGGACCTGCATTGCTTTTGCGGCTGGTGAGTTGGTGAAGCAATCCAGAGACATGACCTTTTACTGTTCCTGCATTGCTTTATCTCGACTTCCCAGGTTTTTAACCTTTGAACCATTTTGCCTTATGAGCATTTACGTATTTAAGTCATTTATATTTGGTCTTGGGCTACCCCCGTCATCAGCCCCCCAAGTCAGAGGTTTTTGGGAAATGAGCTCAAAGACTTCTGACTTTTATACGTGTATTTTATTGCCTAAAGGCTTCAAGGGTTCAAGGGTTGGAAGGTTGAGAACGGTTGAGGTTTTTGAATTTTGAAATTTGACAAGACAGTTGACATGACTTGTGGCAGTTTGTCAGGCGGCGGTTTTAATTCTACCACTTAATTATTACCTTTTATCTCATTTATTTACACATATTTTATCAGAAGAACATTACTTACCCTCTTTTTCCTCAAGTTTTTCCCCTTTATCAAATCAGGTTAGTTTCCTTTGCTTATTTTCTGTTTAATTTCTCATATCATGGGTGCTCGTAAGGATATGGCAAAGTCGTTTTCTCGAATGACTCAAGAGGAAGTCGATTTGTTTTGTATGGAATGGGGGATAGGGACGAAGTTTAAACCGGTTGCACCGGCTTGTGATAAGTCTATCGATCAATGTCCCCCTGGTTCGATTGCTTTGTATTGTCGACATTTTGAGTTTTCAAATCTTCGTCATCCGTTTTCAAACTTTGTTTTGAATATCTTGGAATATTATCGTATATCTTTTGGTCAAGTTCACCCCCTTGGAATGGCTAGGGTTTTACATTTTGAAATTTTGTGTCGGGCCTCCGGGTATGATCCCACTCTTTTATCGTTCCGCCGTTTTTTCCGATTGGCTAAGAATGGTGATTGGTTCACCTTCGAGACCACTCAAGTTGACACCTGCTTGATTTCGTCTATGGTTTCTACCCTCGGGGTCTGGAAGGACCGGTTTTTCTGGGTGTCGGAAGAAGTTGTCCCTTTTAAACTTGTTTGGAGACACCCGGATGCTGTTTTGAATGAACCTGAGCCTTCTGCGTCTGATGATAAATACACAGTTTTTAGAAACCCTTAGAGAGTGTTCTTTAAGGCTTCGTCCCTTTCCCGAGCATTTGTTGGTGTTATTGGGTCTTAGTAAAGTTTGGGAAAAATGTGATCGAGACCCGGTGCTTATGAGAGATGGGAAGGGTATGCATTTGTTCTTCTTGTGCTTTTGCGTTCCTATTTCTGTGTTTGCTTATGTGTTTTTTGTTTGTTTTGCAGTTATGTCTGCACTTGACTTTATCAAAAGTGATGATACCTCCGATGTCGCCTTTGATGATGTTGGTGCCACTCCGGGTGAGGATGCGGTTGTTAGAGGTTCTGATTATAGGTTCGAGGGTTCTGGGTATGTAAATGTCCCAAATGTTAAAGGCTTTACCAAGACTACTGCTTCCAAGGTTTCCACTCGTCGTTCCCAACGTTATCTGAAAGGTGTTGATCAGCCATCTGGTTTGGAGGCTGTTGATGTTAGTGATGATATTGAGGTATCAGCAGATCGGGCCATTGATCTTGGCAAGGATAAGGAGAAGGAGGTAGTTGTTTCAAGAAAAAAGAAGAAGTTAATTAAGAAAGGTACCACTCCTGTCATTCAAGGTCATTCAGTCAAAAACGTTGAGAGCTTCAAAGGTTCAGAGGGTCAAGAGGTTTATGTGCCCAACTGGGGGGTTAAAGTTGGAGATAGTTTCAAAGATCCGGCTGTTTGTGCTGAAGCCTTAGCTCATTTTGCTCCTCCTGGTGTTCGGGATGCCATTTCAGAGATGGAGGCTAATCATCTTATTTCTAGGATGATGCTCAGTTCCTGCAACCTTTCAGCCCTGTTGGCTGAAGGTGTTACTCGGTTTGCCAAAGGTATGCAGGAATACGAGGAAGCCTCTAAGAAGAAGGAAAAGATGAAAGCTTCAATTGCCTCTATGAAGAAGGAGATTGATAGCTTTTCTAAAAAGGAGCTGGCTTGGACCAAGAAAGTGAGTGAGTTGACAAAGAGACACGAAATTGAGATGAGTGATCTCAAAAAGAGTTTTGAAGCTGACCGATTGAAGCTGAAGTCTGATAGAGAGGCCCTGGTTGTGCAACAGAAGGCTTTTGATGTGGAAAAAGATGGTTTGAAGACTTTGGTTGCCCAAGCCACTGGGGATAACCAGTGGCTTATTGAGCAGGGTTTTCATCAGGTTGTTACCTATCTTCTTCACTCTAAAGAGTTTAACTCTGCTCTTGGTGAGGTTTACACTAAACTGCTCAATCTAGGAAAACATCAAGGTCTTATTGCGGGTTATAAGCTTCATGAGTCTGGCCATCCTTTAGAGAAATCTCCCTTGTACCGTCCCGAGGCTTCCGACATCTTCAAGAGTTCTGTTGAGCAAATGGAGAGGTTAACATATCCGTATGTTAGCCAGGTTGCTTCTTGCTATGGTAAGCCTCTCTCCGTCTTGCAGGAACTGAAGCCGGATGGTTTAAATGAAAAGGTATGTGTTGAAGTGCTTAGTTCTCTTTCAAGGAAACGTTCCTACTCGGGAGATAGCGAAGATACCTTTCCTGGAGAACCTGATGCTCCTAAGGATGCCAGCTTGGAGGGTTCAGCTGTTGGTGATGAGGGCCCAAAGGCTAAGAAGATCAAGAAGACTAAGAAGGCTAAAGGTAACAGTTCTGGGGCCTCTAAGCCTTCTACTGATGCATGATATTCGTAGTTTTCTTAGCATCTTTTAAAACAATTTGTGATGTTAACTTCAAACAATATTAGGTTTTGCAGGAACCCTTAAGGTTCCTGTTATGTGGTTGTGTTTTAGGCCTGTATGGCCTTTTGAACAATTTCTGAACTTACAAGTCACTAGGACTTGTTTTAACTTGTGTTTGGATGGTTGAAAGTCTTTCAAGGCTTTCTTTGCTATGCTACTATGTTTAACTATTTTCTTTGTGTTGTGTTTTTTATACTTGTGCCTATTTTGTTAAGGCAGCTTGGTTGGCTTTAAGCCTTTTAGCTTTTTGGCGATCCTGTATGTAGGTTGAAGCCTTTAAGGTTTATATACAGCTTGAAGCTTTCAAGGCTTCTTGGATTTGTGCCTTTGTTTGGTTTGTATTTTTTAGTTTCTATAACTTTTTGTTCAAGTCGTTGCATTGTTCTTTGGGTTATTTTTGTTTTCTTGTAACTTTGTCTTTGTCAAGTTTGCGTTGTCTTTATGTTTTTTATACCTTAAAGGGTTCAGTGCTGCAGTCACTTAGCCTTGGTATTTTTAACAAGAAAACATAGCACCTATCCTATTTATTTTCTTGTTTTTGTTTGATTTCGTAAGCCTGTTTGTTGATTATTCTTCTAAGGCTTAAGGAACATTCGGTGTAGGCTGTTCAAACCCATCTATGAGACAATTTTGTTTTTAATAATAAGTCTCATGGAGTTGTATTGATTTAGGAACTCACCCCTTATATAGGTTCATTCAACCCTTGAACCTATTGAGCGATGTGGCCTGGGAGCTCATCCCCTTACATGGCCCTTGCCATGGAGTTTTTTGCTAGGTTCTCAACCTGATCTTAGGATAGAAAGACAAGTTTGATAAAACAACTTCATTCATTCATAGATACTTGTTCTTACAAAAGGTGTTCGTAGTGTCATTCTCGAAATACAACTTGTAGAATACAAACCCATCTTTCCTGTTTAGACATGGAACCTTTTCAAGGTCTTTCCATTCCAATGCCTTGGAAGCCTTTTACCCTCTGAGTCTGCTAGCTTGTAAGATCCACCCTTATGTGCTTCAAGGATGGTATACGGGCCTTCCCATTTTGGGCCAAGCTTTCCTTGATTCTCTTTTTTGCTAGCTTCATTGTTTCTAAGTACCAGATCTCCTGGCTTGAAGCGTTCGTTCTTGACTCTCTTGTTGTAATAGGCTTCCATTCGTTGCTTGTACTTGGCTTCTTGAATTGCAGCTTGGTCTCGTGCTTCCTCTAGGAGTTGTAAGTTCAACATGGTCTCTTTTTTGTTTGTTTCGGGATCCATGTTGACAATTCGTTGTGTTACAACTCCTACTTCAGCTGGGATCACAGCTTCGGATCCAAATACCAAGCTATAGGGTGTTCTTTTGTGACTTGTTTTTCGGTTATTCTTATGGCCCATAGAACACTCGGCAATTCTTCAAGCCAGTTGCTTTCGTACCTTCCCAGTCTGGTTTTGATACCTTCCACTATGCTTCGATTCGTCCTTTCAACCTGACCGTTTGATTGCGGGTAAGCCACTGAGCTGAAAACCTGATTGATTCTATACTCTTTGCACCAAACGCTGAAAGGCTTCTCGGCAAATTGCTTTCCATTGTCAGTGATAAGTACTCCCGGCAATCCATAACGACAAATGATGTTCTCCCAAACAAAGTCAATGACCTGTTTGCCTGTGATCTTTGCGAGTGGTTTAACCTCTGGCCACTTGGTGAAATAATCTATTGCTACCAACAAGAACTTCACCCCACCTTTGCTTGGGGGAAACGGACCGACAATGTCCATTCCCCATTTATTGAATGGCCATGCAGAGGTTATTGGGACCAGATCATGCTTGGGACTTTTTGGGATTGGTGCATGAATTTGGCCGGCATCACATTTCCTTAATTGCTCGACGGTATCCCGGTGCATTGAGGGCCAAAAATACCCAAGGTTCATAAGTTTGGCAACCACCGACCTAGCTCTAAAATGAGCTCCGCATATACCTTCGTGAATTTCTCTGATCAAATACTGACTTTGCTCGGGACCCACACATCTTAGCAATAAGATAACCCTTTTTGTAAAGGGTTTCACCTTGTAGTACATATTGCCTTGCCTTGATCTTAACCCTTTCAGCTTCTATTTGATCACTTGGCAATTCACCGTTTTTAAGGAATTTCTTGATTGGAGTCATCCAATTTGGATCTTCCTCGGTGACTACGTCTTGAACGTCTAACTCATCGATTGATGGAGTCTTTAACACTTCTACCAACACCTTCTTGGTAAGGTGGGCAAAAGTGAGAGATGCAAGCTTACTCAAAGCATCCGCTTTTTTGTTTTGAGATCTGGGAATTTGTTTGATGTTGCATGTTTGGAAGGTATTCATCAGCTCCTTGGATTTTTCTTTGTGTCTTTTCATGTTGGGCTCCTTTGCAACGTAGCTATCATTCACTTGGCTCGAGACCAGCAACGAATCTGTGAACACTTCAAGCTTTTGGACCTTCATTTCTTTAGCCAATCTTAAGCCGGCGATCAGTGCCTCGTATTCAGCCTCGTTGTTGGTGGTCTGAAAATCAAAACGGAGAGCATACGTGAATTCCAACCCTTCTGGGTTGATCAAAATGAGCCCAGCCCCTGACCCTTCAACGCTTGAAGCCCCATCGGTGAAAAGCTTCCAGGCTTCAAGATCTGAGGGTTCAGTGGTGGCGGTGTTCACTTCAGTGGCTGTTTGCTTTGGGACTTCTACAATGAAATCAGCCAAGACTTGGGCTTTGATAGCTTTTCTTGGGACGTAGGTGATGTTATGCTCACCTAGTTCCACTGCCCATTTGGCTAATCGTCCTGAGTTTTCTGGTTTTTCAAGCACACTCTTAATAGGCTGGTCAGTGACCACTTGTATAGGGTGTGCTTGAAAATAATTTCGAAGCCTTCTAGCTGTTTGAACTAGGGCTAGGGCAAGTTTTTCAAGAGGAGGATATTTGGTTTCAGCCAATTTTAGGGTTTTGCTGAAGAAATAAACGGGTACCTGAACCTTGTCTCGCTCAGTGGTGAGGACCGCGCTTATGGCCTCTTCAGCAACTGAAAAGTACACCGAGATTAACTCTCCCGTTTCTAGAGCTGCAATGTCAGGTAAGGAAGCGAGATGTTGTTTCATCTGGTTGAAGGCTTCTTCAGCCTCCTCAGTCCATTTGAATTCCTTCTTATCAGAGCAGCTCTTGAGCGTTTTGTAAAAGGGTAAAGACCTTTCAGCCAACTTGGAGGTAAAATGCTTCAAGGCTGCAAGCTTCCCATTTAAGCTCTCAACCTCCTTCTTGCTTCTTGGTGGTTTGGTTTCCAGAACAGCTTTCACCTTATTCGGATTGGCTTTAATGCTTTGTTTTCCGACAATGTGCCCAAGGAATTTACCTTCCTCAAACCCAAAAGAGCATTTCTCTGGGTTGAGTTTCATATTGACCTTCCTTAGGTTCTTAAAGGTTTCTTGGATGCCATCGAGCATTTGATACTCCGTCTTGCTTTTAATCACCAAGTCGTCGACATATGCCTCCATGTTTTACCGATTTGACTTGCAAAGGCCTTGTCAACTAGGCTTTGATAGGTTGCTCCAGCGTTCTTGAGGCCAAAAGGCATCTTTTGGTAACAGAATATCCCTTTGTCCGTATGAAAGGCTGTCTTTTCTTCATCCTCTTCCTTCATGAGGATTTGATGGTAACCTTTGTAGGCATCGAGAAAGCATTTGAACGGGTAACCAGTAAGGGAGTCGACCTTGAGATCAATTTCTGGTAACGGATAGAAATCTTTAGGACAAGCCTTGTTAAGATCCTTGAAATCTATGCACATTCTCCATGAATTGTCTGGCTTTCGGACCATCACCGGGTTTGCAACCCAGGATTGATACTTGACCTCACGGAGAATGCCGGCTGACACAAGCTTTTCAACCTCCTGGCATGCAGCCAAGCTTCTTTCGGGTGCTAGACTTCATTTCTTCTGGACGACAGGCTTGACGTTGGGTGGTATCTTCAATTCATGTTTAGCGATGCTCCGAGGGATGCCTGTCATATCTTCCGGGCACCAAGCAAAGACATCACTGTAATGTGTTAATAGCTTTTCAAGATACGAGAGGGTCTCTTGTGAAAGGCTTGGATTGACCCTTATCTTCTGCTCAGGGTACTTGGAATTTATCGTTAGCCTTTGTTTGTCTTCTTCACTTTTGGAACTTCCTCCTTCAATCATGTAGGCCTCCTGGGAAGGTTGAAGGTTTGCAATTCCCCTCTCGGTGGGAAACTTGACAGTGCCATGGCCAACAGACACAGCCATGTAAAATGCACACTGTCCCGGCCTCCCAATGATCACGTCATAGTTTGAAGGTATGTTGATAACCACAAAGGTGAGTGGTTGGACTCTCTCCTTCTGACCTTCACTGAAACGAACATCAAGTGTCAGTTGCCCTAAAGGCTTGAGGGGTATGTCGGCAATACCTTTTATGGAGGTTCCGGAGGGTTGAAGCCTTGAACGTTCTTCATTGCTTAGACGGTTGAAGAACTTTTCAAACATGATTTCGGTAGCAGCACCAGTGTCTATGCATGCTCTACTTGTTTGCAATGTTCCCACAGTAGCCTCAACCACAAGAGGGTTTGAAAGAGGGTCTTTTTCAGTTGGGGGGAAACAAACACACTGAAGCTCCCAAGCTTCCAACCGCTGCCTTTTGTTTGGAACCCTTCCATCGAAATCTACCATATTGACTTCCTTGCCTTTTCCTTCAGCCATTTTGTCCCTTACTCCCTTGACCAAGTGAGCAAGCTCCCCGGACTTGACTGCTTCTTCGATTCTCTTTTTAAGTTGGAAGCAATCATTGGTATGGTGTCCCTTTTCTTCATGAAATTCACAATATTGTGTGGAGTTTTCATTCTTCCTGCTTTTAGGGAGAGGCCTAGGAGGCCGAAAGTTCTGCTTGACTTCTTCCGTTGCAAGGATTTCTTGAGGAGTCTTTGTGAGGGGGTGAAACTTATGCCTTTCTCCCTGGTGGAAGGGTTTCGACCTTCGAGCCTTCAATGGTCTGAACCCTTTTGACGTCTGTCATAGGAGTTAAAGTTCCCCCTTTTTCTGGCCGGGCTGTTGCTTCGCCAGCTGGATCCTCTTTTCCTTTGTTCTTTAATATCTACTGCCTCCTCTCCCTGGATATGGGCTTCTGCTCTTTCGAGAGCTTCTTCCAAGGTCTTGGGCAGGGATTTGTTGAAATCTCTTGTGAGATATTTTGAGGTGATAGCATTCATAAAACCAGCTACCCTCATTTTCTCGTCTGCCCCTACATATGTTAGACCTTCCTTCTTATATCGTTCGATAAACTCTCGAAGACTTTCATCATCACGTTGTTTTATCTGAAAGATCACAGTTGCATCTTTGACATATCGCCTTTGTTGGGAGAAATTGGCCAGAAAACCCTTGCTGAGGTCGTCGAAGCTTCGAATGCTTCAAGCAGGTAAATCATTGAACCAAATCCTGGCTGATCCGACAAGAGTTTGCATGAACATTAGACAACACTCAGCGTTTGACCATTTATCAATCCTTGCTGCGCCGGTGAAGATCTGAAGATGGTCCTCAGGATCTTCAGTCCCATCATACGTTTTGATGCTGTGAAAAGCATGAGAGGTTACTCGGCTTGTAAGGTTTGGCCAAATCTTCTTCAGTCCTTGCACCCGTGTTGTTGCCATTGTTGATGTTCCCTTGAGTGGCCAGCACCTGATTAATAAAGTGCTGCCACGGGAAGCTGGCCATCATCTGAGTCATCATCTGGGGCATGAGGTTGAAGCCTTGAAGGCTTCCGGGTGCTGCTGGGCAACTAACTCCCAAAGGGGTGTTCATAACAGCACTTCGTGCCAAGGGGAGTACGGACAAAGCTTGTTCCCACGAATTTGTTGTTGAGGGTTGAAGGCTCGTTACTGGGGACTGCAGGAGCTGGTCAAGGGTCAGCTCATGCCCCAAAGGAGCACCACTTGTAGCTGGTTGAGATGAGAAGGGAGGATATGCTGTAAGATTTGGCCTTGCGGACAGATATGGGTTAGGGTTTGGAGTATTACTGGGACCAGCCTCATCCCTAGATGTAAAAGGAGGGACGGGAGGTCCGGGAGATAGCGTTGGTTCTGGCTCATCATAGTCTAGACGAATCCTCACTCCCTTGTCCCTTTCCTTGCTCACATATTGGTTGAGGAGAGACCTCAACTCAAGGAAATTGTTGGCAACCCCCTCAGGGGTGAGTTCAACACGTGTTGGGGTGTCAGAGACACCGACATTAAGGGAAGGGACTCCGGATCTGGACGGAGTTGGAGTGTTGAAAGTGAGAAACTCGGGAGTGCCCCCCGGAGTTGAGAAAGAAGTTGGTATAGCCACTTGAGCTTGGCTAGTACCTGGGGTAGAGGTGTTTGGAACCTGATTTACTTCTCCCGGGGATCCACTTTCTGACATAGTAGTTTCAAGAGAAAGGAGCTACACTACTAGGTCTCTTAAGGAAGAATAGTGGCGTAGCCCCACGGTGGGCGCCAACTTGTTGATGCAACAAATAACAGACCAAAGGTAGTAGCTGGGTTGGGTAGGCAAAAGGGTTGAAGGGTTCAACTTTGCCTAACGCAGGTCGTGGGGTTCCCCCACGTTTGCAAGACGTGGAAGGGGGTTCACTAGATTAATTTTGTTGTTTGCTAAAGATCCTCCTCTGAAGTACGTTTAGATTCGGATGTGCAAGCAAAAGGAATATGTGTGTTGAATGTGAAAGCAAGTGACTCGCATGAAGCAAGTACTTGAGAGCAATGATCAGAGATTCTCCAAGAATCAGAGGTGATCGGAGTGTGTCCCTTAGTAAATGAAGTGTCTAATATATAGGAGAAGACATCACTCGAAGAGAAATGAGTTTGACTAGTGAACATGCTTGCAGTGGGGGACTTGCCCTTTCGGGGGTTGAAGCCTTTTGACCCGCGGATAATAGAGTGTGCTCTGAAGACCTGCATTGCTTTTGCGGCTGGTGAGTTGGTGAAGCAATCCAGAGACATGACCTTTTACTGTTCCTGCATTGCTTTATCTCGACTTCCCAGGTTTTTAACCTTTGAACCATTTTGCCTTATAAGCATTTACGTATTTAAGTCATTTATCTATACTACTTTATAATGCATATAGGAAGGACTTCTTAAAGTCCAAAAAAATTTCCTTAAAACACCCCTAAAGCATAATGTACAAGTCTTTTAAGCACCATAAAACATCACTTTCCACTTATACCCTTACTTCACTTAATGCACAATGTACAAGATTTAAAGCACAAGAAAACACAAACAATTTACCCTTTACCCGGATCATCATCAACCGTCCATTTTTTCACCTTTTCACACGGATCATGATCTGGACGGCTGATGTTCAGCTCACACGGATCAACCTTTCCCATTCTCTTCCCTCTCACAACTCACACATCTCACAAAACTTATCAACCTTCTCTCTCTCTCTCTCTCTCTCTGCGACTTATGAACAGATCTGTGAGGATTTCACCAGATCTAGGGTTTTACTTTCATTCGATTTCAAATCCATGACCCCATCCTGTGACGTGGTGTGCAGATGGTTGAAGATGGATCCCTATTTCAAACCCTAAAGTATCAATTTTCTTTCTGATTCTTGTCTAACAACTTCAGTTCTTGTAATAACAACTTCAACACAGGTAATAACATCTTCGATTCTGGCATAAATGTTCGATTGTTGTTAATTTTTTTATTGTCTATTTTTCAGATTGATTTTGTTCATCTATGTTTCCTCATTGCTAAGTATTGTCTATTTTTTAGATTGAGGTTTCGAAAATCTCTACTGAGGATATCTGCAAGTGAGGTTCTTCAGATTAGGGTTCTACTCTATTAAATCTTTATTTTTCAGATTTGGAGTTCTATTTTGTATTATTCATATTAGGGTTCTTATACATCGTTGCGTGATCGTTTAATTATTGAAGAACGATACAAGAAGACGAAGCCGATGGCGATTCAACCCGATTGGATCATGTGGTATTAGCTACATTGATTTGTTAATATTATTGTTTATTTTTGTTAATATTAATTTGTTAAGTTTTGTTCATATTACATTCTTTTTTTTACCAATCAGTTCAAATGGTTTTTTTTTTATTGAGAGGTGGGTGGACAATACTACCCAACCATCGCTTTTAGGTTAGTTGGTGTTGGTGAAGCTTCTTTCATAAGTCTTGCTGCTCCATTTATCGATGACAATGCTCCAGTTGCTCAGGTTCACTTCCTCATTGACTAATTTCCATACAAGCGTGTTTTGAAACAAAAATTACCGTGTTTGTTTGTACTGAGATATACTTATATCTGTTTCATATGCAAAAATGGAAAGAAAACATAACATTTATGATAGAAATCAAAACTGAAAGCAAATAATCGGTGAATTAAATAATTACTGAAATTAGCCTGATTGGTAATATTCTACATGTGCATACGGACCGGAATTGCTGTTGTTTTTGTTTATGGTGGAGTGGTATGAACCTGATTGAAAACCCCATTAATTCCTCCAATATTTGGTAACGTCGAGAGACGAGACTTAGTAGGAAAGTGACGTGAATAGGTCAAACCACATTGAAAACCCCATTAATTCCTCCATTGATCCATCTGATACATTCGGGTCAACCCGTTTGAGCCTCGACCCTCGTATCAATTTATTTGAGTGTAGTAGATAAACTTATATTGAATTTGTTTGTACAGAGAGCAGCATGGCTGGGAATATTCTACATGTGCATACCAACTGGAATTTCTGTTGGTTATGTTTATGGTGGAGTGGTACACAACTGATATTTGTTTCTTTTTTGTGCACGACAGTGACCCAAACAATCGAATTTGACCGGAAAAAGTCAAACTAATGGATGTTGTTCTTTGTATGTAGGTCGGTGGTAGTGTCGGTTGGCGCTATGCGTTTTTTGGTAAGGCAATTCTCATGCTGCCATTTGCTATGTTGGGCTTCGCAATGAAGCCGTTACAAATGAAAGGTATTTCTTTTGTATTTATGTTGTTTTATATACAACATTGTTTAACGAGTTTTATGTGTATTATATATAGGTATGTCGCATGATAAAAAAAGTTTACGGCTCCTTAGATGAAGAGGTCATTGAGCATAGTTCTAAAGAACATTCCTGGTGTTTCTCAAACGAATATTACATATAACTAGCGATATCTGGATTTGAGGAATAGACCACTTAATAAAATAGTTTACCTGCATGTATTTTGTTGCAGCTATGGTTCATTTGCCTCCAATCAGTTATCTAGATTTTGGCAAGATAAAAGGCTCTTTTGCTTGAGAAGATATACGTCATAAATGTTCTAGGTACGTGTTAATTTTCTTAATCTTGTAAACTATACCAAGTGCTAATTGTCTAATTTTTCATGGTTTTTGCTAGGTTATATTGCGTATAATTTTGTCATTGGTGCATATTCGTACCGGGGATCAAAGGCTGGTTATAGCATATATCAAATGGTAAGCATGTTTGACGTTTGTGTTGACTGTTCTTTTTTTTTTTTGCTACAAACAATGCACTTTATCTTGAAACCGAAAAATAAAAATAAGAAAGCTTGATCGATCTGAAATTATTCATTTTTAGTTTTTTACAAAACAATGCTGATATATTATTTGGAGGGATCACCATTGTTGGTGGAATTGTGGGAACACTGGAAGGAAGGGGATGCACTATCAATTTAGACCTGGAAAACGGGTCGGGTCGGGTCATGGGTCGAAACGGGTCAATTAAAAAAGGGTTGTTTTGGTTTGGGTCAAAACGGATTTGGGTCGGAACGGGTTCGGGTCAGAACGGGTTTCGGGTCGCGTCGGGTTGGGTTGGTTAAAAAAATGATTTAAAAAAAAGTGATTGTACATCAAGGGTACCATGGATAAAAAAGAGTTCGTGTTGCATGTTCCCATAAGGTTTCTGCTGTGATTTATGTTTTCATGTTAATAGTTTTCAAAATAACTATAACTGATAATATATGTTGCTATCTTATTATTAGGTTACTTATGAAGGTTTTCAACCTTCTGAGGTGGAAGCTCTAGGTCCGTGTCTAGACCAACTTACAAGTTTTGATGTCGTGGAAGAGCCAAAGGACTTGGTCACTGTGAACCGTGTTTTGGGCAGTTTCACAAGTACTCTAAGTCACCCAACTCGACTCAAATGAATGCTCTTTGCTTATTGTCTTCATGTCTATGTTACTTTTGTCGTATTTTACTTTTAATTTTGAAAATACTTGATTAATGGTTCCACTGATTTGTGATTATGTGAGGCAACATTATCGCCTCTTAGTCCGGTTGAACTCTGTGGGTCTGATAAAATGGTTAATAGCAAGGGTTTGTCTTTATTTAACATGTGAAAGTTCTGAGCGTTTTTAGCTGTTAAACTTTTAATTATTTGGTATATATTTTTGAGCGTTTTTAGCTGTTAAACTTTTAATTATTTGTGATGTGTAGGTTGGAATACACTGGATTGGACCTGAGCATAGCTTTCTGAAAGATCAAGGTCGTGCCGAATAGTATATCATCATCACTGATGAAGAAGCATTGGAAGGTATGGAAAGCCTAATTTTTATATTTTGAGTCTTTAAAATTCGTGAAACCGAGGTTCGCAAAATAAGCAGGGTAACACAGTTGGGATTTACCCATTAAGCTACCACCAGGCGATATAGGCGCGCCTCGCGGCGCCAGAGCGCATAGGCGCGCGCCTTTTGCGATTTTGACAACTATGCTAAAAGCTTTATATGCTTATTTTGCTGATACACCATTGAAAGAAATTCCACACATAGGTAACTAGCATATTAGATCAATGATTTCAGATTTCAGATTTGTAACCTTAGAAAACACCATTAATGTGTTTTTTTGTCAGTTTGTTGTGTCTATCCTCATTGTCCTTGTAGTTGTTGGTGTTATGATAGAAGTTTGAAACTTAAAGTGTTACTAAAGACCGTAATTACCAAAAGCTCATCCAAAAGACCCAACAATAGCTCACGAAGTTGAAAAGAAATGAACGTTATATTAAAAGAAATGCCAGTCTTTTAGCTGCTAAATATGTAGAGGCATGTTAAACATTGAAATGGGTCAAATTGGGTCATATCTATTTTATTTTATTTTTTTTCTTTTTTTTTTTGAAAGCCAAATTTCTTTTTATTTTTGTCGTCGGTGGGACTTGAACCCAAGACCTCTCATTCCCAAGGTGTTTAAAGTATGATAAAGCGAAACTTAAAGGTTGTGTGTCTATTGCTACTTCTTATAGATAACGTGTGACACGGGTCGGATCAAGTGCGCCTAAACAAAGCAACCAAAAGAATTTGGTATTCAGGGAAAAGAGGTTTTCATTATCACTAAAAACCGGTCATTTCGTTTCGAAACCACTACGGGTGCACTAAATTGTGAGTTTTTGGCTTACTAAACATTCTTTAAGTATTGTTTGGGACATAACTGATAAAGTTGATCCATGGGAACGTATTAAAATAGTAACACTTTGGTCTGCTTAACTTTTTGTTGGGTTTTGATGTAACAAGTGGATGCACATGAGTAAACCTATTATCATGTGCTGCTATATGTATTTGATGCAAATCATATTCTTATGCAAAACAATCACTTTATGTAAATGGCTTGGTAGTATGGCCAGCATCTTTGACTTCAGTTTTTTATAACAAGTACTCATTTGGAGTTTTTTCGTAAAATGCACCTCCCCACATCACCATGTCCTTTCTGTGGCGAGCATGAAGAGACCGTTGACCATGTTTTGCTGAATGTGTATTTTTGCAGCAGGTATGGGACAGGTTATTACACTGGTGAAGGATCCCAGCTGGGTTCTTTTTTGAAGCTAGGGATGTCTTAAAGCTGCATGGCCATAACAAGGGATCGAACAAGTGGAAAAAGGTAGTGTATTCGGTAATCCAAGCTGCAGTTTGGTACATTTGGAGGGCTGGAAACGAACTAATTTTGACAATAAGCGACAGAACGTGGGAAAAGTGATGGAGGAAATAAAAGGCAATGGGGTTTCTGTGGATTCGGAACACGGCTAGAACTGTTGGGGCTTACATGGGATACAATATACATGGCGAGGGGTTGATTTACTTTGTATAGGAGCATAATATGTTTTTGTATGTTGGTGGATGTAACTTTGGGCCAATTATTTGTTAGCCTGTTATTAATATAAATATATATTTGTTAGTCATTTAAAAAAGATCCGATGAAATTTTATTCATTGGAATTGCTAACAACCTCACTTTGCTATGTTTTTTGACATAATATATGTGTGTGTATGAATTTTGTTATGTTCAATTTTACATAACTGAACCGGGCCTGTATTAAAGGGTTCAATCATGGTTCTTGAAAGATTTGGAATTCGGTTCTTGGTTTTGGTTCAGTTCGACCTGGTTCTAATTTTGACCCCTATACATTAAAAGCTTTAATGTATAGGGGTCAAAATTTGACTTTTTTAGATTTCTCTTTCTAAACACCAGAATTTTTGATGATATAAAGGTTAAAGCATTATGTACTTATGATTGATTTGATGGAAAAATTGATAAACTAACATTGATTTGATGGAAAAATTGATAAACTAACAGCAAAAAAAATTAACAAAACTATATCACGAAAAAATTGATAAACTAATAGAAAAACGAGTACAAACATATCACGAATAAGAAAACTAACTTAAGTACTATACAATATATCACCAGACGAGACGACTGATAAACTAACGGTAAACGAGTATCCTATTGTAAATAGCCACCCCCGCCGCATCGCGCGGGTAAATGACTAGTATTTATCATATCCAAGTTCATTCTGAACCCTAATTGCCAGTATTTGCCACCACATAATGTTTCTCAGCGTATGAGATGCGACTGCATTTCTAAACCCTACTGCTGCCACGTGGCAATCACTGTTGGTTTACTGACATTGCCAGTTAAGGTATATATAGTGCACCAAATACATGAGTTAATTTGAATAAGAACTAGACGATTAAAAATTAACTAAACCATATAAATCATATAAGATATTACTTAGGAGTCAACCCATCATCTTGGTTCTTCTATTTAGTGTAACTACAAGTTTAGCTTTCTTGCTCCATGTAGTTGCAACTAAGGATGTTAATGTACTCATGTACTGGTTGGGTTGTTGGTTCTGATGAGATTCATGGGTTAAACCGATAAGTATTGTTTATAGATAAACTAAACTAAACTGACTGGGTCAGCTGGACCAACCAAACTATGGTTTGGGCCGGATATTTTTTACATGAAATAACATGATTTTCAGTGTTTTCAAAATATTTGAAAATTTAGTAAAACTAGGATTGCGACCCGCCGCAATGCGGCGGGAATTCTTTAGTTATAACTAAGTCAATATAGGACCCGCACGTTATGTTAAACCTGTCAAACAGGGAAAAAATAGACGATGTAAAAACGTTCACTCACACACGCACGTTGCGTCGTGTTAACTCGCAAAATTTAGAACGAAACGTAAAAACCTTAAATCAAAGACGCACATTGCGATTTGTTAAGTCACAAAATTTAGAACCAAGCATAAAGAGAAAAATTTGCGGAAAATGAAAACTATAAAGGACCAAAGTTGAAAGTAAACAAAATTATGAGGATAGATTGCAAAAGAGAAGAAGTTTTGGGTTTAAAAAAAAAAAAACAAATAGCTTTGTTTTAAAAGTAATTTATGAAATACTTTTGAGTGAAAAGTAAAAAAAAATCAATTTTTTTTGGAAAACCCCCAAAGCCAACGTTACGACAACCATATGCATAACCATTTTTTCTTTGAAAACCCCCCAAAACACACCCCGCGTTGCGGCGGGGCGTAAAACGGTGTCAAATAGTACTAATGTCACACAACCGTCATCGACCACCAACACTGACTCGACTTAGGATATGCGTGTTACGACGAACCTGTCAAACATGGAAAAATAGAGGTAAAAACGTTGAACCACACATGCACGTTACGTCGTATTAACTCGAAAAATTTAGAACTATACGTAAAACGAAAATTTGCGAAAGATGAAAAGTATAAGTGACAAAAGTTGTGAAGTTAAATTGCAAATAATGAAAAGTTTTGGGTTAAAGTTAAAAAAATAAATTATGTAGGGTAAAAATTGTAAAAAGTAAAAACCCAAATAGAAAATTAACCTTTTTTTTTTAAAATCACCCAAAGCATAATTTACAAGTGACAATGCACAAAAATGTTGCAAACTTATATATGGAATAACTAGGATTAAGACCCGCCCGCGTTGCGGCGCGGTACATCGTAAACATTGAATGGATTAGTCCAAACGTTATATGATGCATTAACCATATGAAACCACGTATTTCGACGTATCCAGTTGAACTCAATGTATTGTATAAGCATTGTGACTGGATCAAACATAAAGTAAATCAAATTCATATCAAACAATCATAACGTATTATGTGTGACCCAACTCATACATAAAAAACGTAACAGGTATAAAGGAAAATCTGACACATGTAATCGAAAGGGATTAATTAGAGTTTTAGAATAAAAGGGAAAAAAAGAAACCATAATTTGACTCCACTCGGTTCGAAACAAACTTTACGAAACATACATAAAATAAACACATAAACATATTATATTTGACCTGAATGATTTCCCAAAAAAGTTTACGTCGAAACGTAGAACAACTTAAATTTATACCGAAACGTACATAAAAACATGCACGTAAAAATGGTTTCTTTAAACGAAAACATATTATATTTGACCTAGAGTTGTTTATAAAAAAAGTTTACGTCGAAATGTATAACAAATCATATTTATACCTACCCGTACATAAAATATGCACGTAAAAAATAGTTTTTAAGTAAAGAAAGTATAAGGGTAAACCGAAACAAAATATTAGTAAAAAATTTAATAGGTTAAAAACGTTCGTAAAACCATGCCAAGTAGCACCAATGCCACACCGGCATCGACTCCCAACATCGGAAAAACTCGTAAAAATAAAATAGATAAAATGGAAAAAATTACACCGAACGAAAAGCAGACTTAAAATCGTTGAACCACGCACACCCGTTACAGTGTGTTAATGCGAAGAAATTAAACAGAAACGTAAAACGTAGAAAATAATAACTTAGTCGATCAAGGACCCGCTCGTTGCGGCGAAGTTGTCAAAAGGGGAAAAATGGACACGTTGCGACGGGCCTATCAAATTCGAAAAAATAGAGCAAAAAACGTTGAACCTCACATGCACGCTACGACGTGTTAACTCGCAAAATTTAGAACGAAACGTAAAACGAAAAACTTGCGAAAGATAAAAAGTATGAGGGACCAAAATTGTATATAATAAAGTGTTGGGTTAAATTATAAAAGATGAAAAACTTTATGTTAAAAGTAAAAAAATTAAAAGGGGTTAAAATACAAAATATGAAAATACTTGGGTTATAAGTGAAAAAACAATTTTTTTTTTGAAAGTCACCCTAAGCTAGGAGTACAACTCCTAACGCACAAAATAGTTGGTAATTTATATTGTATAAATGGTACGGTTAAAAAGGCAGCACTTTTACCTTTCAAGTGTCAAGGGGTTCACGAAAAAAAAGTAAAAATAAAAAAACTTAAACAAGGAATGGGTTAGATTAATATATATCAATACTAGGTTATAACCTCGTGTATTACACGGATTAAATAAATAAAAAAAAACAATCTTTAATAAGGAAGATTTAACAATTATAAAACGATATTTTTTAGACGTTTTTCAAACGTCTGAACAATTTATGTCATGTTTGATCAAAACATGTGATGTTTGCCAAGCTTTTAAATAAAAGCATTTGAATCATCGATCAGAGAAATTGTGTCAATATCAGAGAAACTGTGGCAATTTCTCATAAGTTTCAACAGTTTCAGAAACATACGTGTAATAGCCCAAATTTTATTTAAATAATATTGGTCCTATTTTATTAGTTCTGATAAAAAAATTGTTGAACTATCCATATTACGTATGTAGCAATTAGATAAAGTTATAGCTACAAAAAAATATTTAAATTAAACAGACATGTATAATTTTTTGGTAATTATCAAATTAGATAACTTTAAAATTTAAATTTGACTTGAATTGTAAAGGGATGGTTGTAACTTTAGGATAAATTTGTTATCACGATAAACATAATTATTGTTTTTATTGCATTTTAAAATATTAAATGAATGGCTTGTTAAATTAAAAAATGTGTTAATATTCACATATTCCTTCTCTCTCTCACTCTATATATATATATATATATATATATATATATATATATATATATATATATATATATATATATATATAGAGAGAGAGAGAGAGAGAGAGAGAGTGTGAATAAGAGGAGCCTAAAAATATAAGTTAAGATGTTTATGAATTTATGATTCCCACATATTACGTTTTGTTTTGCTTTAATAAAATAATATACAATAAAAGAAATAATAAATAAATAAATAAGAAAGATTCGTGAAGTTTATGATTTAATATTATTTTCTTATTTTTGTATCTTATTAAATATTTAATAATATTAATATTAAAAAAATAATTTAACTAAATCTAAATTAAATGAGAATAAAAATTATATATTTTCTTGTTTCTACAAAGAAAAAAAACTTCTTCCATCTTCTCGGAGAAAGAGAAAATACAAATTATATATTATTATTAATTCAAAGTTTGATAAAAAATTATTATCCTTTTCTAAACTATATAATTCAAAGTTTGATTAAAACTAAATTATATAATTCAAAGTGTGATTAAAAAAATACTATTATCCTTACCTAAATTATATATAGTTAAATTATTGTTTATATTATTATTATTATCCTTATCTAAATTAGATAATTCAAAGTTTGATAAAAAAAACCAAATATTATCCTTACTTAAATTATATTTAGTTAAACTATTGTTTATATTATTATTGTTAGGAAAAAGAAATTGAAAAATAAGATGAGAAGGCACGAGAGACACGTGTCAAAAAAATATTTTGATTTATTAGTATAGGAAGAAGATTATAATAAAAAACACTTATACGTTGTGAGATTCCTATAGTTTCGTATCTTTTATTAAAATTATATAGATTCGAAATAAAATGTTGTATTAATACCTCAGTCGGTCTAGTTCACACAATACTTCCAAATCATAAACCGAACCATGATTTTTTTTTTTCTAAAACTGTATGCCGAACTATATTACTAACACCCTATCAAACCAACCCATTTAGCGCGATATACATTTTTTAATAATAATGTTTACATACTTTTAAATTACATCAAATAAATTTTAATATACTCCTTCCTAGGGATTGAACCCAAGACCTCCCATTAAAAATCAAAAGTCTTTATCAAATAAGCTAGACTCACATTGTAGCGCGATATACATTTAATTTAGCGTTAATTAGCAAAACATAACATAGACTAGATCCAACTAAACTTTGATATATAAAGAAAAGCTCCATCCACACTCTTAAATGACACTTGTTACTAATGTTTTAAAAACAGGTTCAAACCGGCCGGTTAAACCGTTTTTTAGCCAAATCCGGTACGATATAATCGGATTTTAAAAATTGCTTTTTACATACGTTATCCCAGTCAAAACCATACATAAATGTGTGGGCTTAAAATAGCTAGCCCAATAGCCCATGGACAAATTCGTAATTAAACACACCATAAGTCCACAACCATTGCAACTTGCAACCAACCCTAAAACATTTGCCGCCTTCTTAAACCCCACCAGAGCCTCTCAAAGCTTCACATTCTCAAATGAATTCATTGATTTCTGTAAATATTTTTTTCGATAAACAAATCAACGCCTCTATAGAGTAGCCGTATTCATCGTTTCATATCGAGCTTAGTTAGGAGGCTTAAACAGAATCTGTTTTTCTTCCAGATTGAAAATGTGCATCTTTATAGATGTATAATGTTTCAATCTGGATTGGAAAACTATCTAGATTTCTTGACAGATTCATTGTTTATGCATTAATTTATTCACAAGATCTCTTGAACAGTGTACGTATAGTTTTGTAACTCTGTTCGGTTCAGACATCCTAATATAAATCGATTCGAGGTTGTCAACTTTGAATCTTCTGGATTTGTTTATCCGTATGAAACTTTGATGATTTCTCTTCATTGTTTCTTTGTATAAACTTATTCGGATATGTGATTTCAGATCGAGTCACTACTTTAATAATATCTATACTTGACTTCGCTTAACTTATGAGAGCTCTAGCTCAGCTCTTTGTTTAGGTCGGCTTGTGGCCTGTTTTTCAAGCTCAAATTTGACTCGTTTATTATTTATTAGTTAATTTAAATATAATTTTAAATTTTAATGCATTAAATAAAAAATGTACAATTAAGTGGGTTATTTAAGCTTGCGAGTCAGATCGACCTCAAAAGTGAAGCTTAGACTTGAGCTCATTTAAGTTCAGCTTATTTTGTGATTTTGAATAGATCAGTGTGTTTACACCCCTAGTAATTGAGGATAACAAAAAAAAAAAATTCAAAGATGTAATTTTGATAAGATGTTATGAAGACAGGTTAACCAATTAACGCTTTTAAATGATAGTTAATTGTTAGACCATGTGTAGTGGGGCCTTTTTTTAAAAAAAAATTTAAAAAAAACGCCCAAAAACGTCCATGCCCCATTACATAGGGCGTTTTTTTTTTTTAAATTCAGAAAAAGCCCCCTTGGTGTGGATATGAAAACGCCTTGCCCCCTTCTCCTTGTCCAATCATCTTTCATCTCCTTGTCCAATAAGATTTTTTAGGTGTTTTTTCTTTATTTTATTTAATGCCCCATCCCCACTACACTCATTTTAGAAAACGCCCAATAATGCCCCTTTGCTGACTGGACCACCACATGGCGTAAAATACCCTAAGGTGAGGGCATTATCTTCCTCTTCCACTACACATGGTCTTAGAGATCCAAATAAATTATTCACACTTATAACCATAAATGGAGGGTCACAATTAACAAACTAAGGCCTTAGGGTATTTTAACCTTCCTCAGCTCCACCAAGATGACATATCACCCACTTTTCTCTATTTCACTCCATCTCAATCTAAGAAAGTGATTTAATCATGTTAGCTCCATCTATACCTATTTTTAAGTGATTTTTGGTTTAAAAAAGAAACAATTAATTCAATCTCTTAACAGTCCGTTAACAAGTAACCTCTTTAACGCCCATTAACACAAAATGGAAATGGTGTGCAACGCCGGTTAATATGCAGTGGCGGATCTTGCCCGTTGAACGTGCCAGGGCCGAAAGACATGGGCACTAAAAAAAGCCCGGGCCAAACATAGTATATAGAAAATATTTCGATCGAAATGCGGAAAATTAGCTCTACGGCCGAAAAACTTGCCCGGGCCGTGCCCTGCCAGTGACCTTCTAAGAACCGCCCCTGTTAATATGTCAATGTCATGGCGCCTTTAACATCTAAGGTGTTAGGGTACGCCCCAACACCTAAGATATCTAATACGCCTTTAATTATGGATGAGCATTTGGTACTTGGTACCGGTACCGAATTTCCCGTAGCGTTTTTTTTTTTTTTTGGGTACCAAATCGGTACCCGCTTTTTGGCGTTTTCGGTATTGGTACCAGTATGGTACCTGTATTTTACCGAATTTTACCTCAAATATCGGTATTGTACCGTACCAAACATTTTCGGTACCGGTACTGATACCCATATTTGACGAATTTTGGTATCACTATTTTCGATACCGGTATCGAACTCATCCCTACGTTTAATTATGCTTCATAGTTTAGAGCGGGATTTAAAATCAAGGGCCACAATTAACAAACTAAGATACCCTTATGCTAAATGCCCTTTGATGCAAGCATCCGAATAAAGGGTTTGATATTTGTTAACTTAATAATCAACACTCAAATATTAATTTTGTTTGTAATATAAGATATATCTACCCTAGATCCATTAATGTTTACTTCACTTTAGTATTCTTTTTGTAATAATTTTCTTTAACAAAAGCTACGTTAAAAGATAAACTAAACCCTTGATAGTCCCACCACCGTCAATTGCTCTACTAAACCGAATTATTTCAATTCACAAAAGTGACAAAACCCTACACGATTTTTTTCTTCAGATTTTTTGTTACTTATCCAGAAAAACATTCTATTAAAGGTATACGTACTCAATGCATACAGATTCTAACATGTTGCTATACGAAATCTTTTACACGAGTGAAAATTCAGACTTTGACATCTATATATACACAATATGCTTTAAGCATGTTCTATCTATACACAAATATAAATATCAAATGTTACATCTCATGATATACCAAAGCTAAATGCTTAATTATAATAAAGTTATATACTTTTTGAAATATTGTAAATGGTTTATATAGTAAAAATCCAACGTTCTACTATACTCAAATACAATATTTCAAAACGGTATTTTTCTAATAAACATCTTTAATTAACTAGATGTTAAATTTTACCCTAGAAACCTTCATAGTATCCCCCATATGTGATATGGGCTGTGGTCAAAGGGACACCTCTAACCGCTGACATTGCTTCATTTGCATGATGAACCACTTGCTTAATCCTCTACAAATCCAATCATAATGGAAATAAATAATGTTTCAATATGAAAAAACCCTTTAACAAGACCAAAAACATAACTATGTTTCATAGAAAAGTGATTATTTTTTTTAAATTAACAATAAGAAGAGTTTAATCCCTACTATTTAAAAGCATGAAAATTTTCCACTAGATATTAGCATCTTGGTGAGAACCTAGGCTCGATTGTTGAGTTGATCGATCAATCTCCAGAATGAAGAAGTCGATTCCAACTAATGAGCCGTCACCAAGAGCTCAAAGATATAAACGTTAAAATTTAGGGTCAGATTGTCCTAAATTCTTATTGGGATCATCTACCAAACTATTTTCTAAATCCAATTATATATTACTTATTCTTTTTATACCATTTGAAATATACATGTGGCATCTATCCATTTTTGAGTTTAAAATTGGTCATGTAGAAGACCCTTTTTGCAACCATATGGGATTCAACATATTTTAAAAATATTATATAAATAAAAATTTTAATTTTGTAAAAATGGAAAATTTAAGCAATAAATTGTATCAAACCTTGTCATCCGAGTACAATTGGATCCTAATCTTTTGATTTTGTCTGTGCCTTTGACCATTTCCAAAAAGGATGATACAAATTGTCACAGCAGCCATACCAAGAGAACAAAAAGCACCAATCCCATTCAAACCTTTTTTCCAAATATTCAATCCTTCATTGCCTTCTTCCTTCACCTTCTCAATCTTATCAATCACAACTTTTGATGGTGATGAACCATTGAACATATGTTCATCACCTTTGTCCTCAAATTGAAACATGTCTGTTTCAATATAAGGCGAAGTTATTCTTCGAGAACCTGATCTCGGAGAATCCATTTTCATTTCGACAAATTCATTTTCTTTTTTGAAGAAAACTTGAAAGATCGGATCTTGATCCGGTTCAGGAGCACCTTTAAGCTCCCCATCGACCAAAATTGGGAGTTTGGTAATCTCTTTGACCTCTTCATGGTGATCAATAACTTGATGATCATCCATATGAATTGGAAAAGCGATCAACTTCTTAGGCGATCTTAAATCATCTTCAGACGACGAGTCGACAAATTCTTGGGAATTTTGTGAGGAATTAAAGTAATTCATTTTGAAAAGATTCTTGGGGCTCCTCACAAACTTTCTTGAAAAAAATTTCTTCCCCCCATCATCATGGACTTCAAGAAGCCCATCATAAGGTATGTTCACCCAACCATCATCTTCAAGATCCATCTTTTGGCATCAAAGTTGAGGTATTTTGGTTTGTGTGAAGAAAAGAGGCAAGAACTAATTTGGTTTTTAAACAAAACTAGTGAATTATTGAGGTGGATGGCTTTCATGGAGTGTAGTGAGGAGTTTCACTTGGAACAAGCAAGGTAATTGGGATCTTTTCTTTTCCTAATACTTGACAAATTAGGAGTTGGTCCAGTAGGCCCCCCATGATGTTAACTACCTTTATTTCAATTTTAATTTTTATGGTTCTTGCATGCTTTCCAAAAGTAAGATAAAAATTTTATATCTTTAAATTTCTAAATATCTTAGTAGTAATCTAGGAGAAAAGAAAAAGAAAGGAGTGAAATTTGTAAAGCTCTAAAATTTTAAATATATAAATCACCTCAAATGGTTTGTTTTTATTTATCTATAATACCTCCATAATATCTATAATACATTCATAATACGGTATGAATGTAGATTTTGATTATTCTAGTTGGATATATTCAATAAGATTGGACATGAATAATCTAATTATGTAAACTTTAAACAATATAGGTTTTTTTTTTAAAGGAAAATTTCATTCAACAAGAGGCGCACAATTGGTCCTCAAAACAAGGGCCAAAAGGCGAACTACAAAACCAAATCAACCCAAAGGATACACATACCAACTAGACCACTCTACATCTATCAATCTAGATCTATTACAAATCCAAAAGAATATAGGTTATATGTGTTTATCCACTTATTACAATTCTTTAATTAAAGTTAGTAACATACTAAACGACATTTTTCAATTCAATATAATTCTCGAACTATCTATATTGACATAAAATAAAATAATCCAGCCTTGTGCTAGAATATATGTATTTGTTGATAAAGTAATCGATTTAATATTGAAAGGAACATCATACTTTGCTTATTATAAATATTTTTTTTTTAACTAACTAGTCGATTTTTAATTTTTTTTATTTTGTACAGGAATTATTATCTATTCAACATAATTCATTTTTTTTTCTCCAAAATTCACAAGAGTTTGGGTCAATTCAGTTCTAAAGCTTAAGTTTCCAAACTTCACATGCTGTGCCATGTGTGTGGTCCTTTCTATAGTTAGGTAAGCAACAAAGTGACTTGTCCTTGATTTATCTCAAAACCAATGACAAGCACTTGTATTATAATTTATAATTCAACTCATGCATTTTATTTTTATTAAATATAAGAATCATGGTGAATCAATTATATATGTTATGTTTCAACCCATATTTTTTTATTACATATGAGGATCATGGTGAATTATTTATGTTTATGTTAGTCACATGTAAGGGAGTAAGATTCTTCTAGATACGAGATTGAGTAAAAAAATGAGCATATATATGAACCAAGAAACCAACCAAACATAAGTATCGGTTTGATACTTGTTAAGATACGGCTTGTAGTCTTAAATCGGACAGGCAACAAGATTCAAACTACTCTTATCTAGTTAAGTTAGTCTATTTAAAACACCCATAGAGAAAAATGAGTGGATAAATAAATGAAAGAGTAAAATAGGTGATTTTAGCCATTGTGTTTTGGGTAGTTTTGTCAATTTAGTCTAATTGTCTCATTTATCGTATGCGGATCCAAAAAATTCAACATTGCCACTTAAATCCAACTGACTTAACCCCGTCTATTGTCCTCGGTTAGTCTAGGGAATTTTTGTCACTCCGTCTATTATTTTAATTGAAGCTTTATTTTTTCCTTCTCGTTTAATTCCTCCTTTATAAACAACTAGTTTTTGCCCCGCCCGCGTTGCGGGGCACTAAGCCGAATATTTGTCTCTCATTACACGTACGTCCGTGTTTCGGATACTTGTACATACTACTCATAACACGATCTTAAGAAAATTTACATTGAGTCAACCAATTAAAACAAAACACTACCATACTTTTGTTAAAAATAAAAAAACTAAAATGATAGAAAAACTATAACTTTTAACTGGGGGTAAAAGTGTAATTTTTCAGGATAAATGAACGTGTGCTAGGTAGCCGCCTGACACGAATAAAAATTACACCAAGTGAACTAATTAAAACAAAACACTATAATAGTTTTGTAAAACAAAAAGAGGAAGAAAAACCAAAACGATAGCATAACTATAATTTTACACTGGGCAAAATCGTAACTTGACAGGGAAAGAAAACAAAAACGATGGCAAAACTGTAAATTTGAATTGACGGCAAAATCGTAATTTGACAGAAAGAAAAAACAAAACAATGAAAAACTTGTAAATTTAAATAGGGCCAAATCGTATTTTGTCTGGATCATTGAGGTGTCAGCGGTTTTCAGTAGTCAAAATTTAACCTCTGATAATGTATAAAAAGACTATTTCAAGTTTCAACCGGTAAATAGTTAATGTTTTAGGTTTGCCTCTAGATATGGATATTTTTCATCGTACGAAGTTGTAATGCAAAGAACAAATACAATAATAAGTAGAAGTATAATAAGAAAGGGTCAAGTTATTCTACAAAGGCTTCTAATTGTAAGAAGTGTAAGAAGGATTTATAGAGTGACAAGTGTCCAATAAACTAAAATTAAACCCACTACATCACCACCAAAAACCTAAACACCCCACCCCACCACCACCCAAAAACCTAAACCCCCCCCCCCCCCAAAAAAAAAAAAAAAAAAAAAAAACATAAAAAACCTAATACTAATAAGACATATCAAACATAAATTACGGTTTTTAGAAGCAAAAATTACATCCGAACATTTAATAATGATAATAAACAAAGTAACCCAGGTTCGATTTCTGCCCCAACCATTTAGTTTCGGCGACATCTGGTGATGATGGGAGGATAGACGAGTAGGCGAGTGTTCACGGGTTTCGGCCATAGATGAGGGTTTTCCCGGTAGCTTATTTGAAGAATTCGTTAGCCATTCAAAATAATAATAATAATTATATTATAATCAATCTTAAAATATAAGGTATAACGTTTATTTTCATCCTTTCATTACCCATAAATCATTTGCACATGTCGAAGAAGAGAGTGCGGCGTGAGTTCCATTGCACTTAACTTTTATCACAAAAATCGTACCAACTGCATGCCGTTGATGTTCCAACTGTGCTCTTTTTAATTTCAACGATGCATTTCGCAACACAATCTGGCCTCATTTAGTTTAAAGGACGCTATTTCTTAATTAAAAATTCTCTATGTTTTTCGCAACTGTTAGCGGCTTTAAATAATAATTAGTACCTGACTTTACCAAATGGAAACTGTTGGTACAACAAATACAAGACCAAGGATGGTGATTAGTACTTCTACACATTTTCTCCCAAGTTCATTCACCTTTCTTCCTCCAGGTTAGTTTCGATTTCATTTCTTCTTCTTATTTTCTTTTAGTATTGGTGCTCGTAAGGATTTAGCGAAATCGTTCTCGCGCTTAACCCAAGAAGAAGTAGAAGCTTTTTGTTTGGAATGGGGCATTGGGTTGAGATTTAAACCGGTTGCACCAGGATGCGATACTTCTATCGATCGGTGTCCTCCTGGTTCCGTTGCTTTGTATTGTCGCCACTTTGTGTCACACCCCAACCGATGGCGGAAACATCGGGGCATGACACTGAGCGAAACAGATTGTCCAGAAGTTTCCATAACAATTATCATTACCAATTAATTTAAAGTAACATGTCCCATACCATGTCTTAAATGATAGTTCAATTATTACAGACAAAATCTAGGCTAATAGTTCTGTTCCGACAACTCAAATTTCATTTGTACAGACAACTATTTGTTAGCCTCTAAGACCTTATTATAGCCTCGATTTCCTAGCAAATAAGCATCCTAAGCACCTGTCATATACGTTAAAATAAAAGTCAATACACATAGTGTAAAGGTGAGCATACAAGTTTGATAATAGCATATAGGGTTCGAAAGCGTTACGCATAACCAGCACGTACACAGAGTGAAATGAGGCATGTTAGTTATCGACATAGACCTATCGATACCAATGACTGCGGGTTGACTGCCCAAGGCAGTTCGTAATACATGATCACCACTGTAATCCATGCAAATAATTGTCTTTAACAACCCCCGCGTGAGCGGGTGCTGAGTCCAAACTATAGTACTATCGTTGCTAAGGCAGGTAGACAGCATTCCATGTGTAAACATAACAAACAAGCATTCACTAAGTCACGTATAACATGCGGTAACGGTTAGCGTTTAAAGTATTGCGTAGTGTGTTCGATGTGATTTAGAATAAGTAACGTATGTAACACCCAAAAGTGCATAAAGCAAAAAGGGATCGAGTATACTCACAGCGATTGGTGGATTGAAGGGAGCGCTAGGGAGTAGGGTTAGCCTGAACAGATTGATAGCATAACGATAAGTGACGCGCAAAACGATGCAAAGTACAAGTGGTTCGGACAGCAGTCCGTTCGGATGGTAGTGCGATCGGACAGCCAGTCGTTCGGTTGGTCGTCCGTTCGGACAGTCGTCCTGTCGGATGACTGTTCGAATGGATTGTTTCTTCCTTTGAGAATGATGTGTTTGTGTATGATGGCTTGACTTTTGAAGTTTTCGTTGTAGTATTTTGAAAACATTGAAGTACTTCTACCTTTCAGGTCGGTCGATCGGACGGTCGTTCGATCGGATGGCAACCCGTTCGGTTGGCACTTCAGTGAGAACAAGTTCACAGTAAGGTGTCACTCGATCGGACGGTTGTTCGTTCGGGTGGCATCCTTTGTGCATTGAACATGTTGAAAATTGTTTAAGTGTTGAAGTTCAAATGTCTCATGATTCGGATGGTAGTTCGATCAGTTGGTAGTCCGATCGGACAGCAATTCGTTCAACATTCAGACTTCAAGTGTGGGCAAAATGGTTGTGTGGGACCAAGGTGCAAGTCGTACGGGTGGCCAGTCGTTCGGTTGGGCTGTCTGTTCGGACAGCAGTCTGTTCGGACGGCACTCCGTCTTGGTTAACCTGTTCGTTTTACACTTGGTTGTTTTGATAGTTTGTCGTTTTATCGAGATATTTTGATAACGTTTCAAGCAATAGAAACCTCGTCAACACTTGGTGCTCCTGATCGGACAGGAATCACCCAACCCGATCAGTGGTCGGTTCGAGACGACGTTCCATGTTTAACCCGGAATCGATAATCTCACAGATAGAATACGGATCTTGAACTAACACAACCACCGTAATGAGTAGTAAGTCGGCACAAGTTCCGATTCCATCGGTTTTGAGTGCATTGAGTGTAAAAGAGTTGAAAGAAAGTTGAAAAACCATCTTTCAATCCTTTTTCTTGTGAATATGTTTAGATCTATGAAAGATCTTTATTTGTTTATGTGGAAATCGGTTAGATCTAAGTTGTTCTTGGTGGATTGAGGCCAAAACATGAAGTTCTTCAAGAACTCATGATGACGTCATCCTAGAACACCTTGAATCTTGATGATTTCACGGTTAAAAGTTAAGATTCAAAAGATAGAAAGGTGTAGGAGTGCGTGTAGATTAAGGAAGTACAAGATTTAGGACTAGATCCTACCGAAATCGCGAGAAATCTGAAGAAAAGTGAGGAAAACGAGCTGGTCGGACGTCAGTTGCCAAAAGTAGAAAGTTTGAAAGTGACAAGGGGTATTTATAGGGTTACCCAAAGAGGAAAGGGGCTGGTCGATCGGCTAGGCAGCCCGTGCGGACAGCCTATCCGATCGATCGGCTGGTCGTTCGGCTGGTAGCCTGGTCGATCGGTCTCCTCGTTCGAGTGTTCGGCGCGATGATTTTTGATGTTTCGATTGCGATTACGAGCGTTGCGATGCGATAGATTTTTCCTAGTCAAATTATTTTTAATCCCAACTACTCATATCTTGCACTATCTCTTCTCCACTAATTATCATACCTTTTCGATTGCGTTTGAGTTTCGATTGCGATTCGATTGATTACCACACATAACATAATTTAAACATGCACAAGTAACACATAAGGCACACACACACGTATATCAATTAATCAAAATGCGTAATTCGAGTTGCGAGTGCGGTTGAGATTCGATGTTGGCTAAGCTAGATTGATTAGCGTTTAGTTGACTTTATCGCATTGTTACTGTCACGGCCCCCGACCCCACCCTGGACGGAATCGGGAGCCGCGAGCAGCCAAGTGGTACCGGTGGTTATTTTGAAAGCATTGCAGCGGAAATTTCATCAGGACCGTGAGTTAGGAAAAATATCAGAGTTTAGAAAACACCGGATTTTATTTATTAAATAGATGGGATAAAAACCATGTTTTGGAAGGTAGCTTTAATATGGGATAAACCCGAATACAACTTTTCTTAATTTAATTTAATTGATAAAATGAGCCACTTCTATAAGCCTTGTTGGTGCCGCATCCAACTCTTATTCCGATCTACTGTAATTACCTGAAACGCGTTTAAAAACATTTGGTCAGCAGGAAATACTGGTGAGTTCATTCAGGTTTTATAAAATGACCCTTAGTTATGAATTACAGCATAAGAGCGATTACAATGGCTTCTATCTTATTTAAGATAACCACGACTTAATCCCTGTAATTATAACTTTGTTATAGATTACAGTATAAGAGCGATTACAATGGCTTTTGTCACACCCCGACCACGTAGAACAACAAAGTGTGGCGGAAACGTCGGGGAGTGTTGTAACAGAATCATTGTTTCATAACACATGGAAATTGAAATATTGTTTTATTGATTAAAAGAGTTACAATGCCTTGACAATCAAAGAAATATAACATAAATAACTAGTCTTGCATCTTTTATTGTCACTAAGGCCCAAGTCCGCCTAAGTGTATCTTGATAAATCCTATGCATCATATCCTGAAACACATGTGAAAATAGGTACGTCAGCATAAAAATGCCTGTGAGATACTTAGGTTTTGTGAAAATAGAATTCATGACTTATGTTTAAGAAAATGTTTAGTCATGAACCTTGTAATTTGCTTTGTCTTGTAAATCATTTGAAAAGCAATAAGATCAGATGATATGTATAAATAAGAGGATAATGTATGGTTAAATGAATAACCAAGTAAAATGAGTTTGTATAAGATAAGTTGTTTTGTAAAACAATGTCTTGTGAAAAGTATGTTATTTGTATAAAATGTTATATGTCTAAATTGAAATGATTCAAATAACGTTACGATATGTAATACCATACAAGCACTTATATATAGGAAGTACCAGCGGCGTATCCACCATGCTTGTATCATATTACACACGCCTCGTTACTTAAATCACTTACTCAAACCAAACCACCAAAGTAAAATGTTTATGTATAATCAAATGTCAAAATGTTTATGTGAAAACCATGTCTAATGTCTATGTCTAATGTTTATGTCTGATGCAAGTCATGTAATGTGTATATCAATGTCAAAATGTTTATGTCTAATGTAAATCATGAATTGTGCATATCAATGTCAAAATGTTTATGTCTAATGTAAATCATGAATTGTGTATATAAATGTCAAAATGTTTATGTATGGTAAGTGAAATATATCAACTAAACCATATGTAAAATGCACAAAAACAAGGTATTGAAGTAAAACATGGTTTAAATCAAAGTTATGTTTTGTGTAATAAATGCATGCTATACTGATATAAACATCTATGCGGTATTGTGAAAATGCATACATCCAAGCCTTGTGACTGTGGCGATAAACCCCTAAACGAATTTAAAGGTCTATCTTGTTGTTATGTTTATCGAATTCGGTCATTCCTTCCACCCAAACAAACCTAGGGTTCAGGAACGGGAGTTGTCAAGTCCTATGGTACCATTACCTACTAACAAGCGGCGTAGCTAATGTTAATGAATGTACATTGTCTCATTTGAACAAACCAAATGTCATACCAAAATGTAAGCATGTGATGAATAACAAATGTACTAAGTATGCAACAAAGGACATACATAGCATAAAATGTAATGTAAAACAATGTACTAAGTATGCACAGAATGGGCATACATAGCATAAAATGTAATGTAAAACAATGTACTAAGTATGCACACAATGGACATACATAGCATGAAATGTAATGTAAAACAATGTACTAAGTATGCACACAATGGACGTACATAGCATGAAATGTAATGTAAAACAATGTACTAAGTATGCACACAATGGACATACATAGCATGAAATGTAATGTAAAACGATGTACTAAGTATGCACACCATGGACATACATAGCATGAAATGTAATGTAAAACAATGTACTAATTGTGTACTAATGAACATAGCAAGCATATGATGTGAAAACATGGAAAGCACGAAAGTAACAAGTAGGCACATGTGTTTTACCCCAAAACAGTTTGAAAAACAGTAAAAGAGGGGTCTATGTACTCACTTGAGATTGCTCAATAGACTTCAGATATCCACCAAGCAAGGCTAGAAGGTCACGAATATCAAACGGTACCTAATATAGGTATCTACATTAATAAAAGGACCTAAATCGGAGGATCGGATAGAATGAGGGCTCGTAAACCAAATGAGTATGGGAACTCATGTAATATGGTTTAACAAAGCCTACATACTACAATGAAACCTAACCTAAGCGCTTACGACCCATTACGACCCGTTTAGGTAGCTTATGCTACTTTAACGTGTCGTTCGCGTAAAACGCGTTCGGACCGCCTAACTAGTCCTATGACAAGTAAAATATGCCTTAACATGTCTAATATTGTTGCCAAATCAGTTTAGATGTTAAAAGTTATGTTACATATGCTTAAAATGAATTTTGGCGTAAAAAGGGCATTTTGGTAATTTACCTAAGGCATATAAACTACCTATCATACAACTACTTAACGAAGCGACCATAAGGTATAACCTCGGAAGGTTATCCCCTATATGCTATGGTCACCTAATGTGTTTGGTCGGATCCTAACGATCGACCAAACGGGTCAGGTTCGAAAGTATAAGCCATTGTTTAGATCGCTTACCTTACGACCCTATATAAGCACTAAACTAAAAGTGACGAGCTAAGCATGTTAAAACATGCTTAACTAAGTTAGAAAACAAGTTTGGTATCAAAACAAACGGTTTTGATACCCAAAAGTAGTTTGGTTACAAAATACGCAAGAATACGCATTTTGGCCGAAACCACGACTCGTCACTGAGCCTAGATAACGTGGTAATCAGTAGGTATAGTCACTATGGACTATAACCATCGTGATTACGCTCACGTTATGAAGTTCAAACGAACTTCTCATTGACCATAAACTGGTCAATGCAGAAAGTCAAACAAAGTTTGACTTTTAACGCTAAAAGAATAAAAAGAACGAAGGAACACTTACAAAGGGTCCCCGAAAGCTAATCTTGATCAAATAGCTCAGGTATGAAGCAATGGCTTCAACTTAGAGCTTTTAGAACAGATTCTTGTGGGTTTTTGCAAGTGATCTTGGTGGGTATTTATAGGAAATGGTCAACCGTTAGGATCGTTTATCGAATATCGTGCTTTAATCTCATCCGTACATGTGTTGGAAAGTTATGGAACAACAATTGGCCCCCCACCATCAGGTATCAACATGTGGCATTGGGTTTGGGAGTGGGTAACAGCTGGAAACAGGCTGTTTAGAAGCTTCTGATCTACTGGCAACCCCTTACGGACCGTAAGGGTCATGGCTTACGGTCCGTAAGCCATTAAGTTCGCAGAAATGGCAGATTTGGTCCCTGCACCTTGTTTCGTTGCGTAACGGCATTTCTAACACCCGTTAAACCTAATTTCAAGCTCCAAAATGATTTTAAGACATAGGGAACATGAAATAGGCTTGAAAACATCACGGATGTCGGTTCGTTTGGCCGTACGGTCGCGATGTTCGGTTAATTACGACGGAATGCGCATAAGCGCGAAAAACGATCCAAATGGCATGACGAATGGATTTTTCTTATGCCAAACACTAAAGTAAAATATTTTAGTGCTTACATAAATTTTTGGATGTCCGGATGTATTCAGAACGTAAGTTATGCGCGAAAGTGCAAACTTATGCACTTTTTGACACTTTTAGTCCCTGAATGAGCCAAAAGTTTATTTTAGCACACCGAACCCCTCAAAGCCTATTTCTAAGCTATGTAAAGGATATTTATGGTATGTTTAACTTATGTTCATGTTCCGGAATGTCTGTTACAGTTTAAATTGGCATACTTTCGCAGTTTGTCAAATTTAGTCCCTGTAGACGAATTAACTTTTTTTTTTTTGCCATACCAAAGCCTTCAAAACTTATTTCTAAGTTATGTAAAGGTTATTTAAGGTATGTTAAGTATATGTTGATGTTCCGGAGTATTTGTCGCATTAAACTGATTACGTTTACGCACCAGTTTGCGTATAACACTCCAGATAGCGATATAGAGTTTGAAATCGAACAAGAATTGATATGTGCAAATGATATACATATTTGTACAAATCCCAAGTATGAAACACAATATTTCATTGGTTTGGTATTTGTTTGATGGTCGCAGTGACCCAGGTGTCACAGCTTTTATCTTATTTTTATCTGGCGCCGGGTCACCTGGTGACGATGGTCATACCACTATTGGGTCCTTCCCCAAGTAGTGATTGTTATCACAGTTAGGATTTATAAGCCTAACTGTGAGAAATTAGTAATGTGCACAATACCCCAATTAGCCAGTGATTCAAGATAACCATGACTTAATCCCTGTAATTATAACATTTGATAATGGAGTATTGTAAAATACTTTTGATGAAAGAGAATGACTCACTTTGCAGGTTTAAATGGGCAGAGTTTAGCCTACTGATTAGCCTGGTAACCTAATTCAAATAATAATGCATACGAAAACTAGGTTAGTAACTGAATACAACTTTTACGATAAGCTCACGAGATTAAAACCCTCACGACGAATGACAAAGTGCAACACTTAAACATCCATCGGATTCGCAACGAATGACAGAGTGCAATACTTAAACATCCACCGTTTTCACGACGAATGACAAAGTATACCCCGAGTTCGGGTGGCACTCAAACATCCTGTCGGACTCACGACTAATGACAAAGGATAGCCCGAGATTGGGCAGCACTTAAACATCCTGTCGGATAGTTTCAATTGATCGGATATTGAATCGTAGCAGCGATTGAGTTAATACCCGGTATTGTAGCAGCGCCTCGCAACCTTAAATTCGAATTTTGAGCAGTGTGCTTTTGTTTTTGTGAAAAGATTTCGACATCAAGTGAATGCCTGTAACCCCTTCTATTTATAGGTGAAATATGGGTCTCACACGGCCCGCGTGAACCCTAAGCCGATCCTTACGCGGCCCGCGTGGAGGTCTAGTCTACATGTAGGCTTGCTGGGTCACGAATAGGTGTGCCATGTGGGTGACATGTCACGGCCCCCGACCCGGTTTGACCCGTTTCAGGAGCCGCGGGACAGAAATCCCGTGGTATTTAATTAATTGAGTTTGACAGCGGAAGTTTTCATCAGGATCTTTTAAAATGTAAATATTTCCCGATTATTTTATTTCACAATTCGGGATAAAACCCGATAATTTACAATAGTTTGATTTCACAAAGAAATCTTTTATTTTACAAAACATGTTTCTTTATTTTATACTGAGCCACTTCCTTGAGCTTGTAGTGCTATATGGCACTTTTCCTAATTCATAACAGGTCACCTGAAACATGTTTGAAAAAGGTTTTGTCAGCGGGAAATACTGAGTGAATCATTCTATTTTGCATAATGATGCATAGTTATCAATTACAGCATAAGAGCGATTACAATGGCTTCTATCTTATTTTTATCTGGCATTCTGTCACAATGGTGACATGTCACAATGGTGACGATGGTCATACCACTATTTAGATCAATGAACCTAAATAGTGATGATTATCCCTGTAGGTCAATGAACCTAACAGTGATTATCCCGAGTAGGTCAATGAACCTAACTGGGAGAAAATTAGTAATGTGCACAATACCCCACTAACCAGTAATTTCAAGATATCCACGACTTAGTCCCTGTAATTATAACCTTGAAAATAATTTGAGGTATTGTAAAATAATTTGATAAAAAGAGAATGACTCACAAACTGTGAGAAAAGGAGAATGACTCACATTGCAGATTTATACGGGCAGAGTTTGGCCTACTGATTTAGCCTTTTCCTAAATTTAATAACAGGCACACAAAACTGGGTTAGTAATCAATCCAGCAATTACGATAACTCACGAAATCAAATTCTCACAACGAACGACAAAGTGCAATACTTCATCCATCGATTTAACGATGATCCGTCAAATTAATGACGAACGATAAAGTACAATACTTCATCCATCGAATTAACGATGATCCGTCAAATTAATGACGAACGATAAAGTATAACCCTAATGTGGGCGGCACTTAAACATTCATTGGATATATTGATCGTCGGAAAATGAATCGTAGCAGCGATTGTGCTAATACCCTGATTGCGGCGTCGATTAGTGAATCGTGTGTGTTAATTGGAGTATACAGAGCATAACTCCGTGTAGAATTGGAATTTCTTCGTCGTTTCAACTCCCAGAATCAAGTCCCAATCTCCTGTATTTATAGGTGAATTTTGTCCCTTAGGCGGCCCGCGTGAGAATTAAGCTAACTTGAGGCGGCCCGCGTAAGAACTATTTTTTAGCATAGGGTTGCCACGTGTGGGACTAGCTCAGCTGAGTCGACGGTTTCTGAAAATTCCTTTCTGCCTACGTTTTAAGTGGATAATCGTAACTAGGAAATACCCCCCCTGAGTTTTAGGGGCCCTGATCCTGATTCTGATTTTTCTGAAAATCTTAGGGTTTGTACAGAATCACTTGGGTTTCTCAATTAGGGTTTCCTATTGGTCAATTAAAGTAATAATTAGTACTTTTTGATGAGAGTTGTTACATTCTCCCCACCTTAAGAAAAATCTCGTCCTCGAGATTTACCGGAATAATTGAGTATACTTTCGCTTTAATTTCCAGTTTCCAAGTGTATTAAGGTCCTATCTTTGAATCCCACTTTACTTGAACTAACACTAATCATTTGATCTTTCTATCTTCTATCTGAAGAGGTTTTTCCACATATTTTTAACTTTTCGTTTACCTCTATATCTTGAAGAGGTACTACCAAAGATTTATCTGATAGATATTTCTTGAAATTGGATACATGAAATATATCATGTACTCCAGCTAATCTTCCTGGTAGTTGTAAACGATAAGTAACTGGTCCAATACGTTGAATTACTGGAAATGATCCTACGTACATTGGACTTTAGTTTTCCTTTCTTACCAAATCTACCAACTCCTTTCCAAGGAGATACTTTCAATAGTATTTTATCTCCAACTCGAACTCCAACGACTTTTATCTATTTATCTGTATACTTTTCTGACGATCTCTTGTCGTCTTCATCCTTTTCTTTGTGATACTAAATATCACAGTCGTAGTTACATACATCTCCTTTGCCTCATGTTTAATTCTTTTTGCCTAACTATATATCTTAAATTCTTATGATCCGTATAGATAGTAAACTTACTTCCATACAGATAATGTCTCCAAATCTTAAGGCAAAAATTATGGTTCCTAATTCTAACTCATGAGTGGTATAGTTCCTTCGTTCTTTTTCAATTACCTTGATGCATACGCAATTACCTTTTTGCGTTGCATTAACACGCATTCAAATCCTAACTTTGAAGCATTACCTTATACTTCAAAATCTTCAGTTCATATAGCTAATATCTGAGTATTTGGTTAATTTCTACTTTAAGATCCTCATTCAAGCTTAGCTATTTTACAGGTTAACCTAGTTAATGGTATAACTATATAAAAAAAAATCCTTAATAAATTGTCTGTAATTTCCGACTAAACTTCTAATTTCCATTGCGGATTAGGGAACCTTTCATTTGGTAATATCTTATCAGAATTTACGTGAATACCTTCGGAATTCACCATATGTCCTAAAATTGCACTTCTAGCAGCCAAAATTCATTCTTCGAAAATTTGGCGTAAAGCTTTTCTTTTCTTAACAAAGTTAAGAGTACATGCAAGTGCTGATAATGTTCTTCCTAACTTTTGGAATACATAAGTATATCGTCGATGAAGATTATTATCAATTTATCCAATATGGTGTACCGATCCTATTTATCATGTCCATGAATGCTGCAGGTGCATTCTTTAATTCGAAGGGCATGACTGTAAACTAGTAATGACCATACCTAGTTCTGAAAACAGTCTTAGGTACATCTTCCTCTGATACTTTTAATTGATAATATCCGGAACATAAGTTGATCTTAGAAAACTTATCTATCTTCCTGGAATTGATCGAATAGATCATCAATTCTAGGTAATAGGTATTGATTCTTAATTGTAACCTTATTCAATTCCTTATAATCAATACACTTTCTCATTGAAACCTCCTTTTTCTTAACAATCAACACTGTGTTAACCTTGGCTATTGGTATAATTCCTGGAATTAGATGAATCTTAAATTCTATCTTCCTATCTGGTGGTAATCCAGGTAAATCTTCTAGAAATACATCTGGGTATTCTGAAATTACAGAAATTTCCTTAATTTCTTTATTTAGTATTAATGATTATTGAAATCATGTATACTATTCCTTGCTTTCGTTCATAATTAGCAATTTTCATTATTGATTATGAACTTTATGGTTTTACATGATTTATCTCCTTTAATCATTATTACTTTTCCAGTGGTTGCACAATTTCTATAGAATTCTTATCACAGATAATTCGAGCATACTTTGTTTTACTAATCAATCCATTTTTAGCACAACTTTGATTTCAACTAATTTCATAGGTAATAGGGTTGCAGAAAATTTATGACTTAAAAGTTCTATTTCTATGTTTCGCAGAACCTTATTTATTTTAACTGAATTCCCATCTGCCAAATCTACTGTAGAAATTTATCTAATGCTTGTTATCGGTAAGTTAAGAGTTTGGCAGAGTAAAGTATTTATAAAACTTTGGTTTGCACCAGAGTCAAATAATACTTTCGTGTAAACGTTGTAAGCTAAGAACATACCGGCTGGAATCATCTCGACTTCATGAGTAGTCAGCTGAAAGGCTCTCGCATTCCTCTTTGTTCCTTCTGCCGGTTTGGCTTTATTGTCAAATGGTTTATTCAGTTTTGGACAATCTGGCCTAAGATGTCCAGCTTCTCCACAGTTGTAGCAGACTGAAAATTTCTTCCTCCTGCAGTCTTCTTCTTGATGCCCCGGAATTTTGCAAAAATTGCAATATCTTTTGCATCTTCCAAAATGCTTCCTTTTGCAGAAATTGCAAAATGTACTAGTAGAAGATTGCCCATTCCCTCCTTTCTTGAAATTGTTATGGTTACCTGAACGAAATTCTTGGGTAATCTTTTGGGCTACTTCCTTCCTTCTATTTTCTTCTCTTGTCCGTACTAGTTCGTCAGTCAGAGTATTGGCTAATTCTACTGCATCATCAATCGTGCGAGGTTTTGCAGCCTTGACGATATTACGGATTTCGGAAATCAATCCCCAAATATAACGAGAGATAAGTACCGGCTCTGGCGAAGCCAGGGTTGGTACCACTTGAGCATATTCGAAGAATGTCGTAGTATACCCTCAACAATCTACATCCACCATCCGGTGGGTTAGAAACTTATTTGCCATTTGATCTTTTTCATATTCGGGACAGAATTTTCTTTCTACAAGACTCTTAAATTCTTCCCAGTTCATAGCATACGCCATCCTTCTTCCTTTTGCTTGTAACACTGTGTTCCACCATTCTAACGCCACTTCTTTGAAAAGGTTTGATATATACATAACCTGATCATCCTGAGCACATTTACTTATGGCAATTACTGCCTCGGTTTTCTCTAACCAACGCAGTGCCGCAGTCGCTCCTTCATTGCCTGCAAACTCAGTGGGTTTACAAGCAAGAAATTCTTTGTAAGTGCAACCAGGTGTTGCAACTTTCCTTTTCTTAGGGAGCGGAGCTTGCCGTGGTTCATTATCATGATTAACATGATTATTACCTCCGTTTACGCTATTACTGAAATTATCTTCAGAAATACGTTTACTAGGAACAATTTCTTGTGGTTCAATTGGATTTTTAACAGCAGCAATGATTGCTAGAATAGCATTGGCTATCCCTTGAGCAACTATTCCTGGAATAGCGTTGGCTATCCCTTGAGCAATGATATTTTCTATATCTTGCCTAGTCACATATTGGTCCCCCGGTTGTTGCTTAGATTGATTATCCTCATTAACTGGTTCATTATTAGCGTTTTCCATCTGATATCTAATTTACAGATAAATAATTAGTATAAAGGAAATAATCCAATGTTACAATTAATTGCACATAATCACGTAAACGAATATACAAACAAAATTGTAACTTTCTAAAATTTCCTTATATCATGCTTTTATATACAACCGTTTTATTATTTATTTTACACATACTGATTTTACTATTACTATTACACAACCACAGTTTCAGAATCTCCTATCCTTTGTCAGGTGATGTTCTAGTAACGGCGTTCCTTCTCATCGTATTTCCAGGAGATCTGCCCCAAAATCTCTTGAATCCTATTCCCAGCATCCATTTTGTCAAAATGACGAAGTTCAGTCATATTCTCGTTACTTATTGGTGAATTTGATAAAGGTTCTGGATTGAACTTAGGAAAAAGCCTATAGGGATGGTTTTGTAACAGTATTTCATTAGTCACCCATTCGTCTATTTGCGAGTGGATTGAAAGGTTTGGAATAGCTGGTTCTAAGTTTATAAAATTATTTTCATTAACAGGCTTAATAGTATCATCGGTTGCCATTATAAAATCTAGTTCTTCTTGAGATGGTAATCCCTCAATTTGCCTAGAACTTTCCCCAATTTCCATTTTCTTAGGTTTAGGTTTCTCAAGAGGTAAAGCGTTGAATTCTATAGGTTCTTCTATGTCTGGAATATACCTATTGAAATCTCTGGAAACTTCAATTCTTACTGGATAGATATTTAAATTCTGAAGGGCTTCCGACAGATCACTCATGCTGTTTATGCAAGATACACACAATTACTAAGTTTAAAAATTATATCAAATTTCATAGAAAACTTTTAAATATTATTTCATATTGGGTAACTATGAAACAACCGAATATGAAAACATACTAGGTTTTATTTGTAAATTTATTTATAAGGTTTCTAGACTTTAGATAATAAAAGTGCTAAAACTTTGGTCAAATTATTTAAAGATTTATATTTACTACTACAGTAGCTAACATATAAAAATCTGCCCATATTATTCAAAATTAGTCAGATAATAAAACATATAATCACAAAATAGCAATTAATAAAAATTAAGTATTTTCTAAATACTTAATTGGCTTAAATCAGTGGCTCGATAAGTGGCTCTGATACCACCTTTTTCTGTCACGGCCCCCGACCCGGTTTGACCCGTTTCAGGAGCCGCGGGACAGAAATCCCGTGGTATTTAATTAATTGAGTTTGACAGCGGAAGTTTTCATCAGGATCTTTTAAAATGTAAATATTTCCCGATTATTTTATTTCACAATTCGGGATAAAACCCGATAATTTACAATAGTTTGATTTCACAAAGAAATCTTTTATTTTACAAAACATGTTTCTTTATTTTATACTGAGCCACTTCCTTGAGCTTGTAGTGCTATATGGCACTTTTCCTAATTCATAACAGGTCACCTGAAACATGTTTGAAAAAGGTTTTGTCAGCGGGAAATACTGAGTGAATCATTCTATTTTGCATAATGATGCATAGTTATCAATTACAGCATAAGAGCGATTACAATGGCTTCTATCTTATTTTTATCTGGCATTCTGTCACAATGGTGACATGTCACAATGGTGACGATGGTCATACCACTATTTAGATCAATGAACCTAAATAGTGATGATTATCCCTGTAGGTCAATGAACCTAACAGTGATTATCCCGAGTAGGTCAATGAACCTAACTGGGAGAAAATTAGTAATGTGCACAATACCCCACTAACCAGTAATTTCAAGATATCCACGACTTAGTCCCTGTAATTATAACCTTGAAAATAATTTGAGGTATTGTAAAATAATTTGATAAAAAGAGAATGACTCACAAACTGTGAGAAAAGGAGAATGACTCACATTGCAGATTTATACGGGCAGAGTTTGGCCTACTGATTTAGCCTTTTCCTAAATTTAATAACAGGCACACAAAACTGGGTTAGTAATCAATCCAGCAATTACGATAACTCACGAAATCAAATTCTCACAACGAACGACAAAGTGCAATACTTCATCCATCGATTTAACGATGATCCGTCAAATTAATGACGAACGATAAAGTACAATACTTCATCCATCGAATTAACGATGATCCGTCAAATTAATGACGAACGATAAAGTATAACCCTAATGTGGGCGGCACTTAAACATTCATTGGATATATTGATCGTCGGAAAATGAATCGTAGCAGCGATTGTGCTAATACCCTGATTGCGGCGTCGATTAGTGAATCGTGTGTGTTAATTGGAGTATACAGAGCATAACTCCGTGTAGAATTGGAATTTCTTCGTCGTTTCAACTCCCAGAATCAAGTCCCAATCTCCTGTATTTATAGGTGAATTTTGTCCCTTAGGCGGCCCGCGTGAGAATTAAGCTAACTTGAGGCGGCCCGCGTAAGAACTATTTTTTAGCATAGGGTTGCCACGTGTGGGACTAGCTCAGCTGAGTCGACGGTTTCTGAAAAGTCCTTTCTGCCTACGTTTTAAGTGGATAATCGTAACTAGGAAATACCCCCCCTGAGTTTTAGGGGCCCTGATCCTGATTCTGATTTTTCTGAAAATCTTAGGGTTTGTACAGAATCACTTGGGTTTCTCAATTAGGGTTTCCTATTGGTCAATTAAAGTAATAATTAGTACTTTTTGATGAGAGTTGTTACATTCTCCCCACCTTAAGAAAAATCTCGTCCTCGAGATTTACCGGAATAATTGAGTATACTTTCGCTTTAATTTCCAGTTTCCAAGTGTATTAAGGTCCTATCTTTGAATCCCACTTTACTTGAACTAACACTAATCATTTGATCTTTCTATCTTCTATCTGAAGAGGTTTTTCCACATATTTTTAACTTTTCGTTTACCTCTATATCTTGAAGAGGTACTACCAAAGATTTATCTGATAGATATTTCTTGAAATTGGATACATGAAATATATCATGTACTCCAGCTAATCTTCCTGGTAGTTGTAAACGATAAGTAACTGGTCCAATACGTTGAATTACTGGAAATGATCCTACGTACATTGGACTTTAGTTTTCCTTTCTTACCAAATCTACCAACTCCTTTCCAAGGAGATACTTTCAATAGTATTTTATCTCCAACTCGAACTCCAACGACTTTTATCTATTTATCTGTATACTTTTCTGACGATCTCTTGTCGTCTTCATCCTTTTCTTTGTGATACTAAATATCACAGTCGTAGTTACATACATCTCCTTTGCCTCATGTTTAATTCTTTTTGCCTAACTATATATCTTAAATTCTTATGATCCGTATAGATAGTAAACTTACTTCCATACAGATAATGTCTCCAAATCTTAAGGAAAAAATTATGGTTCCTAATTCTAACTCATGAGTGGTATAGTTCCTTCGTTCTTTTTCAATTACCTTGATGCATACGCAATTACCTTTTTGCGTTGCATTAACACGCATTCAAATCCTAACTTTGAAGCATTACCTTATACTTCAAAATCTTCAGTTCATATAGCTAATATCTGAGTATTTGGTTAATTTCTACTTTAAGATCCTCATTCAAGCTTAGCTATTTTACAGGTTAACCTAGTTAATGGTATAACTATATAAAAAAAAAATCCTTAATAAATTGTCTGTAATTTCCGACTAAACTTCTAATTTCCATTGCGGATTAGGGAACCTTTCATTTGGTAATATCTTATCAGAATTTACGTGAATACCTTCGGGATTCACCATATGTCCTAAAATTGCACTTCTAGCAGCCAAAATTCATTCTTCGAAAATTTGGCGTAAAGCTTTTCTTTTCTTAACAAAGTTAAGAGTACATGCAAGTGCTGATAATGTTCTTCCTAACTTTTGGAATACATAAGTATATCGTCGATGAAGATTATTATCAATTTATCCAATATGGTGTACCGATCCTATTTATCATGTCCATGAATGCTGCAGGTGCATTCTTTAATTCGAAGGGCATGACTGTAAACTAGTAATGACCATACCTAGTTCTGAAAACAGTCTTAGGTACATCTTCCTCTGATACTTTTAATTGATAATATCCGGAACATAAGTTGATCTTAGAAAACTTATCTATCTTCCTGGAATTGATCGAATAGATCATCAATTCTAGGTAATAGGTATTGATTCTTAATTGTAACCTTATTCAATTCCTTATAATCAATACACTTTCTCATTGAAACCTCCTTTTTCTTAACAATCAACACTGTGTTAACCTTGGCTATTGGTATAATTCCTGGAATTAGATGAATCTTAAATTCTATCTTCCTATCTGGTGGTAATCCAGGTAAATCTTCTAGAAATACATCTGGGTATTCTGAAATTACAGAAATTTCCTTAATTTCTTTATTTAGTATTAATGATTATTGAAATCATGTATACTATTCCTTGCTTTCGTTCATAATTAGCAATTTTCATTATTGATTATGAACTTTATGGTTTTACATGATTTATCTCCTTTAATCATTATTACTTTTCCAGTGGTTGCACAATTTCTATAGAATTCTTATCACAGATAATTCGAGCATACTTTGTTTTACTAATCAATCCATTTTTAGCACAACTTTGATTTCAACTAATTTCATAGGTAATAGGGTTGCAGAAAATTTATGACTTAAAAGTTCTATTTCTATGTTTCGCAGAACCTTATTTATTTTAACTGAATTCCCATCTGCCAAATCTACTGTAGAAATTTATCTAATGCTTGTTATCGGTAAGTTAAGAGTTTGGCAGAGTAAAGTATTTATAAAACTTTGGTTTGCACCAGAGTCAAATAATACTTTCGTGTAAACGTTGTAAGCTAAGAACATACCGGCTGGAATCATCTCGACTTCATGAGTAGTCAGCTGAAAGGCTCTCGCATTCCTCTTTGTTCCTTCTGCCGGTTTGGCTTTATTGTCAAATGGTTTATTCAGTTTTGGACAATCTGGCCTAAGATGTCCAGCTTCTCCACAGTTGTAGCAGACTGAAAATTTCTTCCTCCTGCAGTCTTCTTCTTGATGCCCCGGAATTTTTCAAAAATTGCAATATCTTTTGCATCTTCCAAAATGCTTCCTTTTGCAGAAATTGCAAAATGTACTAGTAGAAGATTGCCCATTCCCTCCTTTCTTGAAATTGTTATGGTTACCTGAACGAAATTCTTGGGTAATCTTTTGGGCTACTTCCTTCCTTCTATTTTCTTCTCTTGTCCGTACTAGTTCGTCAGTCAGAGTATTGGCTAATTCTACTGCATCATCAATCGTGCGAGGTTTTGCAGCCTTGACGATATTACGGATTTCGGAAATCAATCCCCAAATATAACGAGAGATAAGTACCGGCTCTGGCGAAGCCAGGGTTGGTACCACTTGAGCATATTCGAAGAATGTCGTAGTATACCCTCGACAATCTACATCCACCATCCGGTGGGTTAGAAACTTATTTGCCATTTGATCTTTTTCATATTCGGGACAGAATTTTCTTTCTACAAGACTCTTAAATTCTTCCCAGTTCATAGCATACGCCATCCTTCTTCCTTTTGCTTGTAACACTGTGTTCCACTATTCTAACGCCACTTCTTTGAAAAGGTTTGATATATACATAACCTGATCATCCTGAGCACATTTACTTATGGCAATTACTGCCTCGGTTTTCTCTAACCAACGCAGTGCCGCAGTCGCTCCTTCATTGCCTGCAAACTCAGTGGGTTTACAAGCAAGAAATTCTTTGTAAGTGCAACCAGGTGTTGCAACTTTCCTTTTCTTAGGGAGCGGAGCTTGCCGTGGTTCATTATCATGATTAACATGATTATTACCTCCGTTTACGCTATTACTGAAATTATCTTCAGAAATACGTTTACTAGGAACAATTTCTTGTGGTTCAATTGGATTTTTAACAGCAGCAATGATTGCTAGAATAGCATTGGCTATCCCTTGAGCAACTATTCCTGGAATAGCGTTGGCTATCCCTTGAGCAATGATATTTTCTATATCTTGCCTAGTCACTATTCCTAAAAATATAACGTTTTATAAAACAATAAATATGTCATTAGAACGAGAATAATCTTATCTACATTTTGAACCAAGTTTCATTAAAAACGGAGTAAGTCCAAATACAATATATTTTTTAATTATTAGACGGTCACTGGGCCCATCTAGATACTTCATATTTCTAACAGTCAACTTACTTGTAATCTACCCGTTAATAAGTTTTTATATACTTTTATTTTATTTAGAAAGGTCACCCATATACAGGTCAATTAATTAATATAATATTTCAACCAACTATATAAAATAGTTTTTAAAACTATCTGGGTCGAATAATTATATTAAAAATAAAACTAGTTACTAGTGGTTAATAAATTTAAACAAACCTATAATTCTTATATGATAAAAATGGGAATGTTACATCCTCCCCACCTTGTTTTAAATCTCGTCCTCGAGATTTGGGCGACGATATTTCGTTTAGACTTATGTCACGTCTTAGTCAATAAAAACAATATTAAGGTAGATGGTACAGAATCAAAATATCAAATTTTATGAATACGAGTTTTACAATAAATTGGACTCAATGGTTCAACTGAATTAGTTTCAGAAATCGATGTCAAACGAATGAGATGAAATGATATAATGACTAGGTTCAAGCCAAAAGAGATATATGATCAAATAGATGTCTAAATTGAATGTTTACAAGTTGTGAATGATTTTTAGAATCAATAAAATTCATTGTCAAAAGAAAACTTACTTTGATTGTCAACTGAGGAAGACTCAGAATTAATAAGCTCAAATGAAATAGAAGCACGAAAAATGATTGTCAACTATCGAATTATGATATGAGAAAAATCAATATGTGGACATTTTATTAAATAGCAAGGATACACCGATATACAACAGAGTTTAGTGTATCATGATCTTAACACATAGTTGTATTAAGACCATTTTCAAGGATGAGTCAAGCGAAAGGTATATATATATAGATTAGCTCAAGCTACAAGTTTATAGCGACGCCACAAGGTGTCGTAGTGAAATAATAATAGCGGTGACTGGACGAGTTCACCGTGTTTTAAATTAAATGAAAGTTCAACGAAGTAAGTTCGAATGTTTGTTTCAAACAAATCTAGTAAGATTTTCGATTGAAATTGAAACAATTGAATAACGTTTTTCGATTGAAGATGATAAAGCAATAATTATCACGAAAGGCTCAATTGATGCTGTAAGAACCATTAAGAGATACACTGAAATATGACATGAATTTGTGTATCATTATCTTAGCACACGATTGTGTTAAGATTGCTTTTATAGGATAAACCAACAAAGGGGATTCAATATAAATAAATAATTAAATCCGTATATGATGTGTGCAACGAGATTAGCGCAAGCTTCAGATTTGTGAAAACGTCACCACAAGGTGATCGTGATCAAAGAAACGATTTAATGAAGTCGAAAACCAAACAAGCATGTTATAGTTCAAGAGAATTTAAGTGCTTGTTGGGATTATTTCGAATATGATGGTTTCAATTCATCATATGGGACCTTGAATTGAATACGTAATGCGAGCAAGTTTTAAACAATTGAATTTGGTTTAAACAAAACGAGTTTTAATAAGAAAGTTCGGACATGGTCACAACAAAAACCATGTATACCAAAGAAAATTGAGTTTTTCAAGAAATTCATTGACTTGATATCAAAGAGTCATTGTTTTGCAATAATGCGGTTCACAGTGCCAAAAATCAAGTATAGCGAAATGATATTTGAGTTTTGATAAAACAACAAATTAGAATGAAGCCCTCCAGTGGTCTTCATAAATTAAACGAACCACATGCGTAACAAACAGTGCATGTGTAATGTGTGGATTTATCAAGAAATGAAACAGATCAATATTTGCTACTATGAAAGAAATCCTCATGGTATGATGACCATTAGGGGGAGTAGCAATGCAAAAGTCTATTCACAGAGGTCAGAATTTTAACAAAAGAAATTTAAGAATTTTATCTGGAATTTTGGGTGATAACCGTTGTTAAGTGACATTACCAGGGAATGTCGAATAAAATGAAATAAGGGAATTGCAAAGGTATGTGACTTCTTTTGCAGTGCCAATAATTATGACTTTGATTAGATTGTGCACCGATGGTTGTGAAATCTTGTTCCAACGTATCTTAGCGAGATTCATGTCGTTTGTAGGATCATGTGGCAAAGTGCCGCTTTTTGATCAGTAGTTTTCCCTCTGCCGGGATTAGCATTGTTGTTGTCGTGCCCAATCATATTTTCCAAAGGTCTTGCCTTGAAAGTCGTGTGTGATATATTTCAATGTCTGCTTGCGTATAGTTTAAGTTTCATGTGTATTTTTGTGCACTAGCACAACTTTACATGTTTTCCATTTGCGTGGAAAATTCTTATACTTTTGATGGCGTCCCAACTTAAAGGGTTCCATTGTTTATATTGTCGCACGAGTTGCGAGGTAGATGGTCAAACAAGATAATGTTTGATGTTAGAATTATAGATATATGTAAAAGATTCCAGATAAAGAAATCTAGAATTATTATTGACATATATGCTTGTGCTTTATTCCAAATTGTCAATCCTTATGGTTTTTGGATTTCCTTATAGATATACATATCTATATAATCATATATTTCACATGTTGTAATATACATACCCTTCACAAGGTCCATGTATTTAACAGAATCTTATTTCCAAAAATAAGTCATATATCAGGTCATGATACTATTTAGGGAAATCTTTGTCACTTGGTTGACATATTATATACCCCGTTTTATCCGGTTCTCTCCGGAGAGGTAACCCCATTATATCCGGACAAGCTGGAGAGTCTGCTACACCATACCCAGTCTTGCCGGAGAAGAAATTTGTATTTCCCCTAAATAGATCTTTCTTAAATCATGATTTAGAAAGTGCATTATGACTTTCAACGAAGAATCAGGAAATTAGTATTCACCTGACTGATCATATTCTAGAACAAAGTAGTACCAATAAATAAGAAATAACAATGGTCAAGTGTTATTGCTTATTTATTATACTTGCAACGTTCTAGTCGTCATTCTTACGGCATACCAAAACCCATCACACTTTATTTGCACAAGTATTTAGCTTATCTCGAAGCTTATACTAAGGCATCTTTTCTTAAGTTCAAGTCTAAATGCTATCATGTGTGCTACCAATTAATAGTAATTTCCTAACTCTTTTATTTAAGCTTAGGTATTATTATCACAACACCTATTGACTTAGAACCTGGCTCTGATACCACCTTCTGTCACGACCCCCGACCCCACCCTGGACGGAATCGGGAGCCGCGAGCAGCCAAGTGGTACCGGTGGTTATTTTGAAAGCATTGCAGCGGAAATTTCATCAGGACCGTGAGTTAGGAAAAATATCAGAGTTTAGAAAACACCGGATTTTATTTATTAAATAGATGGGATAAAAACCATGTTTTGAAAGGTAGCTTTAATATGGGATAAACCCGAATACAACTTTTCTTAATTTAATTTAATTGATAAAATGAGCCACTTCTATAAGCCTTGTTGGTGCCGCATCCAACTCTTATTCCGATCTACTGTAATTACCTGAAACGCGTTTTAAAAATATTTGGTCAGCAGGAAATACTGGTGAGTTCATTCAGGTTTTATAAAATGACCCTTAGTTATGAATTACAGCATAAGAGCGATTACAATGGCTTCTATCTTATTTAAGATAACCACGACTTAATCCCAGTAATTATAACTTTGTTATAGATTACAGTATAAGAGCGATTACAATGGCTTTTATCTTATTTTTATCTGGCGCCGTGTCACCTGGTGACGATGGTCATACCACTATTGGGTCCTTCCCCAAGTAGTGATGATTATCACAGTTATGATTTATTAGCCTAACTGTGAGAAATTAGTAATGTGCACAATACCCCAATTAGCCAGTGATTCAAGATAACCATGACTTAATCCCTGTAATTATAACATTTGAAAATGGAGTATTGTAAAATACTTTTGATAAAAGAGAATAACTCACTTTGCAGGTTTAAACGGGCAGAGTTTAGCCAGTGTTGTAGAAATCGGCCTAGGCGGCCGATTAATCGCCGCCTAGGCGCTAGTCGGTAGTCCACTGATTAATTTTAACCTAGTCGGTCCAATTAATCGGTAATCGGTCAAAGTCGGTCGTAGGCGGTCGTAATCGGTGAAAATCGGTCCTAGGCGGTCAAAAATCGGATTAATCGGCCTATATTAATCGGTCAAAATCGGAAAAAATCGGATAAAATCGGTCCTAGGCGGTCAGAATTGGTCAAAATCAGTCAAAATCGAACCATACTATCTGAAAATTGAAGTATTTATGTGAATTTTGAAGTATTATTTTTATATTATTGGGTATATATATATAATTTTGAAAAAATACATATAAAAATCCCATTCCGATTAATCCCGATTAATCCCGATTAATCCCTAGGCTGTACCTCACCGCCCGACTAGCGCCTAGCGCCTTCTACAACATTGAGTTTAGCCTACTGATTAGCCTGGTAACCTAATTCAAATAATAATGCATACGAAAACTAGGTTAGTAACTGAATACAACTTTTACGATAAGCTCACGAGACTAAAACCCTCACGACGAATGACAAAGTGCAACACTTAAACATCCATCGGATTCGCAACGAATGACAGAGTGCAATACTTAAACATCCACCGTTTTCACGACGAATGACAAAGTATACCCCGAGTTCGGGTGGCACTCAAACATCCTGTCGGAGTCACGACTAATGACAAAGGATAGCCCGAGATTGGGCAGCACTTAAACATCCTGTCGGATAGTTTCAATTGATCGGATATTGAATCGTAGCAGCGATTGAGTTAATACCCGGTATTGTAGCAGCGCCTCGCAACCTTAAATTCGAATTTTGAGCAGTGTGCTTTCGTTTTTGTGAAAAGATTTCGACATCAGATGAATGCTCGTAACCCCTTCTATTTATAGGTGAAATATGGGTCTCACGCGGCCCGCGTGAACCCTAAGCCGATCCTTACGCGGCCCGCGTGGAGGTCTAGTCTACATGTAGGCTTGCTGGGTCACGAATAGGTGTGCCATGTGGGTGACACGTGGATCTGGACGCTTATCCGGTCAACTCCACATTGACGCGGCCCGCGTAAGACTATGTTGAATCTTTACGCGGCCCGTCTGAAGACCACAAATCTTGATTTCTTGATTTTTGATATGGATTGGGGTTTCAGGGGTCCGGGTTTTTACTTATGGGTCGGTTTGGGACATTTTTGAAGGTCCTTACATTTGACATGCGTTATGGGGCTCAAGATCAATCGGAAAGGGTAGCGGTGATCGAGAGTTAAAACACTTAAAACGAGGCAGGGCTTTATTATTATTACGAGTGAAAATTAAATAAAAAAATAAAAAATATAGAAATAGAATGAGAAAGTTGGCGACACATAGTGTGAGCCAGAAAATGTTTTTCTTTGAGAAATTTTAACTTGTTTTTATAGGCTTTTTCCAAAAAGATTCCTTTTTTTCTATTTTAGCCACGTACCCTCATGGAATTCCATATTCCATACACGTCAATGCATATATGTCCATTTGGTGTTTGGTGTTTGATTTTTACTATTATTTTATATAAAAAGTGTACACATACACTAGGAAGTATGTAAGTTATTATTTATTATTTTATTATATTTATATATATATATATATATATAAATATATTTTATAATTAATTTAACTGCTTCACTTATTTGGCGCTTATAACTTCTAAAATATAACGTTTTTTAAAACAATAAATATGTCATTAGAATGAGAATAATCTTATCTACATTTTGAACCAAGTTTCATTAAAAACGGAGTAAGTCCAAATACAATATATTTTTAATTATTAGACGGTCACTGGGCCCATCTAGATACTTCATATTTCTAACAGTCAACTTACTAGTAATCTACCCGTTAATAAGTTTTTATATACTTTTATTTTATTTAGAAAGGTCATCCATATACATGTCAATTAATTAATATAATATTTCAACCAACTATACAAAATAGTTTTTAAAACTATCTGGGTCGAATAATTATATTAAAAATAAAACTAGTTACTAGTGGCTAATAAATTTAAACAAACCTATGATTCTTATATGATAAAAATGGGAATGTTACAGTTACTTCCTATAGTTTACAGTCGTACGTCGATTAAATAGCGAATAACACACGTCGATTATTGTGATTATTGACACTTACTCCACACAATACAACTAAAGCGAAAATAAAATAGACTAATTACAAGTCAAAGAAGTCAAAACAGGAATTGAGCCAGAAGAGACAGATCGCAATTAGCAATCTTGTCTTCCTTTGACTTCAATCTTGACTTTGACTTTGACTTCAGAAACACGGGGTGTTACACTTTGAGTTTTCTAATCTCCGTCATCCCTTTTCAAACTTTGTGTTGAATGTTCTAGAATATTACCGTGTTTCGTTTGGTCAGATCCACCCTCAGGGTTTGGCTAGGGTTTTGCATTTTGAGGTTTTATGTCGGGCTTCCGGATATGATCCAACCCTTCTGTCGTTTCGTCGTTTCTTCCGGTTAGCAAAGAATGGTGATTGGTTCACATTTGAAACGTCTCAAGTTGACACTTGTTTGGTTTCATCTATGGTCTCCACTCTTGGTACCTGGAAAGATCGGTTCTTTTGGGTTTCAGATGAGATTGTTTCCTTTCAAAATGGTTTGGAGATATCCGGATGCCGTTCTTAACGAACCCGAACCCTCTACTCTTAAGATAAATACTTGTTTTCTTGAAACCATCAGGGAGTGTTCTTCGAGGGTTCGTCCTTTTCCCGAGCATTTACTAGTGTTATTGGGTATTAGTAAATTGTGGGATAAACCTGATCGGGATCCAGTGCTTATGAGAGATGGTCAGGGTTTGCATTTGTTATGTTGTGTTATTATGTTCCTGTTGTCTGTTTGTTTATACCTTGTATTTGTGTTTATTTTGTAGTTATGTCTGCACTTGACTTTGTGAAGAGTGATGACACTTCTGATGTCATGTTTGGGGATGCCGTAGCTACACCTAGTGAAGATGCAGTTGCTAGGGGGTCTGAGCATCGGTTCGAAGGTTCCGGATATGTGAGTGTTCCAAACGTTAAGGGTTTCACAAAAGTTCCTGCTCCCAAGGTTTCTACTCGTTGGTCAAACCGCCGTTTGTTAAAAGGTGCTGATCAACCCTCTGGTTCAGAGGCTATTGATATCAGTGATGACATTGAGGTGTCCGTTGAGCAGGTTTCTGAAGGTGGTGTAGAGAAGGAAAAGGAAAAAGAGTTGGTAGTTGCTAGAAAGAAAAAGAAGTTGGTAAAAAAGGTTACGGTGCCTGCTATCCAGGGTTCCTCAGGCAAAAGTGTTGAAGGCTTAGAAGAGTTCAGTGCTGATGAAATTTATGTTCCTAACTGGGGTATGAAAGTTGGGGACAGTTTCAAGGATCCTGCCGTTTGTGCAGATGTATTAGCCAACTTTGCTTCTCCATCCGTTAGGGATTCCATTGCTGAAATGGAGGGTGATACTATGATTTCAAGAATGATATTGAGCAATTGCAACCTTTCTGCCCTGCTGGCTGAGGGTGTTACCCGTTCTCGCAAAGGGATGCAAGAATATGAAGAATTTACGAAGAAGAAGGATAAAATGAAGGCTTCCATTGCTTACATGAAGAAAGAGATTAATGGTTTTGCCAAAAAGGAAGAGGCTTGGGTGAAGAAGATGCATGAGGTCACATCAAGGCATGAGTTGGAGGTTGAGGGTTTGAAGAAAGAGTTGGAGGTTCTGAAAGTTCGAGAGAAAACCTCTTTGGAGGAGCAAGAGAGGTTGAAGGCTTCCGAGGTTTGACTGGTTAATGACAATAGGTGGTTGATTGAACATGGCTTTTAGCAAGTGGTCACCTTCCTTCTTCATTCTTCTGAATTCAACCAGGTTTTGGGTGCCGTGTATACTAAGTTGCTAGCTCATGGAAGGCATCAAGGCCTTGTTGTTGGGTACAAAGCTTGCGAGGCTGGTGAACCTCAAGACAAATCTCCCCTATTCCAACCACAGGCTCTTAAAGTCTCTCAAGATTCTGTTCGGGACATGGAGCATATGACTTGGCCTTTTGTGGGTGAGGTTTCCGAGTGTTTTGACAAGCCACTTTTTCTTTTACAGGGTTTGAAACCTTGTGGTCTGAATGAGGTTATTTGTAAGAAAGTGCTGGAGTCCTTGTCTAAAAAACGTTCATGCTCGGGAGATAGTGAAGAAACCATGTCTGCTGGAGGTGAAGCCTCGAAGGAAGGAAGCCTTAAAGCCTCCGAAGCGGCTAGTGAGGGTCGAAAGAAGAAAAAGACGAAGAAGTCGAAGGATGATGGAGCTGGGGCGTCGATGCCTTCTAATGCTGGTGATGGAAATTGAACTTTCTGAATTCCATTCGTAGCTATCTTAGCAAACTTGAACAATGTTATGTTATTATATCTTTTGAACAACTTAGGTTTTGTAGAAACCCTTAAGGTTTCTGGTGATGGTTGTTAGCCCTAGTGGCTATTTGAACAATTTGTAGGTTTGACGAAAACCCCTATGGCTTCCTTTGTTGGTTAGCCTTGATGGCTATTTGGAACAATGTTTTAGGTTTTATGGCCCCTAAGGCCTGTATGTTTAATGTTTCGTAGTGTTGATGATAATTTGTCTTGTCCGTTTTATGTGTCTCTTTATCTAATATTCCTTAAGAAGTTTTAGTGCTGCAGTCACTTTAGCTTCAAGGATTCACTAGATAAATTATTTAGAGTGAAGAAGAGAAGCAAGCATGAAACTAGTTCTCGAGAGGGAGAAGAAGAATCAGAGAATTAGGATAATTTCTGCTGATCCTGGAATGTCTTGCATGTTTGTCATGGCCTGCGTTTTATAGTGAAAGAGGTTTCTCAAAGGAGAAACCTTTGACTAGTGAATCTGGCTTGCAATGGGGGACTTACCCTTTTAGGGGTTGAAGGGTAAAAGGGTTGAAGGGTTCGGACCTGCGGACAAAAGAGAGTTCCCTGTACACATGCTCTCTTTTGCGGCTGTAGGAGAGTTTACAAGTAATAAGTGAGGTGACTGATTACTGTACACGTTCTTTTTGATGTTCACCTTAGTTCCCGGGTTTTAAACCCTTTAACCTTTTAACCCATCAAGCTGTTATGTATTGTTAGTCATTTTATCGAGGCTTGAGCTACCCCCGTCATCAGAAACCCTTTTTACTTTCTGATTCGAATAATATTTCACTGCCAAATGCACATACTTACCGTTCTCCAGCCAAATACTGATTTTGTGGTTCCCCCACTGTAATTTTGGAACTTCAAAAAGTGCAAGTAGGTCAACAATGGCATAGCACCATTGAAATCAGAGATGAGGATCGGAGAAGATGATGAATCGAAGCACATGATATGGGAAATTAGGGTTTCAGTCGTTTGTTAACAAAGGGGCAATAAAATGAGTAATTAAGAGTGAACTGTCATTTTCGTCCATGTGGTTTGGTGGAAAATGTCATTTCAGTCCAAAAAAAATAAAATTTGCGTCAGTTCCGTCCTCAACATTTTTAAAACATGCCACTTTAGTCTAAAAAGATAACGCCTTGCGCCAACGTTTTTAACAACGCATTATCTTTTGCACTGAAGTCGCACGTTTCAAAAATGTTGAGGACGGAATTGGCGCAATTCTTTTTTTTTTTTTTGGACTGGAGTGCCATTTTTCATCAAACCACAGGGACGAAAATGACAGTTAACTCTTAAAATAATAACGAAATGACAAAAATGCCCCTGACTAACTGAGGACAATGGATGAGGTTAAATCGGTTACACTAAAATGGCAATATTGAAAACTATTTATGAAATCTTTGAACTAAATTGTCAACTCTCCAAACCACATGGATTTAAAGAGTATTTTACTCTAAATGAAATATAAAAGATAAGACTACTTTCTCTTTTCACTCTTCCTAAAATCCATGCCAAAAACACCACTTAACCATAATTCATTTTTATCTTCTCCCCTCTCTTTGATCGTATTCACCTTCTTCACAACAATCATTCTCAAAACATTGATTCTCATTAATTTCTTAAGTCAGTTGTTCATCAATCATACTTGGAATATGCTTTCTTCCACCTTGTTTGCTTCTTTCAAGATTACCATGTTTTGCTAATTTTTTTGTAATAGATATTTTAATTAATAAACGTCATAACTTGGATGTTGATTTGGGTAATATTCATATGTTTTGTAATAGATATTATACATATATTAAAAAACAAAGCTAATGAATAGTAGATGTCACATCATAATGAATAGTAAACTTTCCTTATTGGTAGTCTTTGTAGACTTTTTTCCTCTATACCTTTTTTAAGTGTGTATATATATCCATTTTCTTCAAAGTTATTTAGATTATTCATCATGGTGGAGTGGTTTTGTGGTTGTATGTGTTTTAAAGAGACTCAAGTTCAAATCATGGGGTCTTCTTTTTTTTTTTTTTTTTTTTTCCATTTTATGCTTACATAACTTCACGTCATCTTCCTTTTTCTCCTCTTTCACACGTTTTTCTGATTGTATTTATACAATTCTTATTCCTTATTTGTTGGGTTAGTGGATGCTTAGACATCGCAATAGTCGCCATCACCAGGAGTTACTAACTCGCTTGCTACCAACGGCTCTGTTGTATGAAAACTCCACTTGTCAACTTAAAAATAAGACACTAAATAGCACAGCTTTAATAACAACCAAGTATTTAGTCGCAATAAATAGTTTTACAATGACTTAGTTTTGCGCAGCATTAAAACCTAGTTTTAATTAATAAACGTCACAACTTGGATGTTGATTTCGGTAATATTCATATGTTGTTTTTTATATCTTGTGTGATTACTTGTTAATTAATCACTAATGTAAAATGACATTGTCAATGTCACTTCCACCACTAGTGTATCTTAGTTAAGAGGAAATGATAACAAAATATGTATGGGATGATAGGAAGGAGATTAACATGGACCATTGTAACATTATAGGCAAATATGAAATATCACATCGGCTGTGACCAGGGGAGATTTTGGGTTCATAAGAAATGTTATGTCTCTTAAATCAACAACACATATTGTGTGTATTGGTTGTGGAGCGAATGAAAACTGTACAGTTAAATGTCATTATGTGCGAGTAGTACTAGGATGAGTAACCTCCCGGGAAGTCTCCACCAAGGCAACAAAAAACAAATCGGCGAGTTCCTAGATGGGAAACACGTCAGTAGCAAAACAGACAATATCGGTGGTGCAAGAGACCAGATATTACAAATGATATCTAAATCACTCCTGTGTCATTCCATGTGGTGGGGCGGGCCTCTTAGAGGACGATGAAATCCACATTGGGTAAACGATCAGAGTTATAGTAGAGTTATAGTAACGATGGTGAAACTACGGTTATTTATAAGGGGATGAAAGGGGGAAGGTGAAAAGAGGTTTAAAAATGAATAAATTAATAAATTGATGAAATTGCTCTTGATATAACAGTTAAATACGGACGGGATTAGTTAGTTGGATGATAGGGCCAAGATTTGGAAAGCACAAGGGCTAAGATGCGAAAAAAAAACTTTTTGGATGAAACTCGCAAAAGTAACCAAATCATATGGACGAAAATGACACTTTACTCTAAACAAATATATATGCACAATCGTTTAAACGTGCCACATACCCTAAAGATGACACGATTGTTTGTTGACTACAATTTAGTAGTTTAAGTGGTTTGTTTGCTTTTACAAACAAAGGTATTTTACTTCTAAATCAAACAGAGCTTATAACACTAACTGCATGTTAATTTTGAATACCATAATCGTTTATCTATATAAAGTTAGTTTTTTTCATGACTTTAAGACGGAGTTTTACACAACCAGATTAACATATTTTCAACTAATAGATATATATATTTTACATAAAGACTTGGTCAAAGTTGAATTGTGAATTTGATATGTGTTGTAGATTTATAAGTTCAAAGAAGACGGAATAGTGGAATACTTTGTGAAATTGTGTACGCAAGTGTGTGTAATAGAGACATATAAATAGATTCATTCATTTGATTTAGTTTTAGGTTCGTGGCGAAATTCTATACAAAGAAGTGGTCCAAAAGTCTACACACTTCTTAGTCAACATATATGTGTCGGTCTAAGAAAAAACATGAGCCTATTTCTTTATTTGACTTCGAACATAATTTCTTTTTCTTTTTTCAGACGGCTAGTAGTAGTAGATATTCTTGAAATCTCACTCCTAAAAAAAACTACATATTTTTTCATCATAGGACTAGAAGCCCTGTCCTTATGCGGATAGACACTTTTTCAACACGCATTGATATCATTTAACTACAAGCCTTTGATCTCCGAATGCAATAACGTGAACCATTATACCAAAGAGTAACTTTAGTATATGGGTTTCCTCTGTCCTCGTATATAATGCTAAAACTTATGAACTCTATAAAATTATAGGCAAATTAGATTTAAATAATCACAGTTTTCTCAATTTTACCGATAATAATCTCAACTCAGTTATTGGCCGATAATAATCCATACTGGTCCACTTTTGGTCGATAATAGTCTGCGTTAAATATAGCTTATCGGAGTTAAGTTTTTTCCGAATTACAAACTGATGTTTTAGGGTTTTTGATTAGAACGGTGATACGACTTGATTGATGTAAAATTTACCTCGAAATACTGCCACAAACGACAAAAACGGTGCTTCAATTTGTGTGTTAAAACTTCTAATTAACAAAAAATCAAGCCGTTTGAAGCATCGTTTCGAGGTAAGTTTTACATAAATCGACTCGTATCCTCGTTCTGATCAAAATCCATAAAACATCATTTTCTAATTCGGAAAAAAAACTTAACTCCGTTAAGCTATTTTTAACGACGGACTATTATCGGCCAAAAGTGGACCAGTTCGGATTATTATCGGCCAATAACCGAGTTGGGATTATTATCGGCCAAATTGAGAAAGTTAGGATTATTTAAACTATATCTAGGATGAAAATTTTACATTTTATATCAAAATTTTTAGTATGAGTTGATTTTTATTTAAACGTTACTAAAAAAGAAATATAATATTTATATTTTTGATGCATAGTAGATACAGGAATTCTCTTACTCAAATGAATTAAGATGAAAATACCAGAAATTGAGCTACTAAAAGTAATAATATAACGAGACCTCTCATACCCAGATTTCTTATATGTACAGGTGTTAAAAGGGTTGTTTTCACGGGTTAGCAGGTCCAACTCTGCTCGAACCCTAAATTTTTACACGAACCCGAACACGAAAAATCGTGTTAGACACATGAACCCGAATATGACACGAATATTCACTGGTTGTCCCAAACACGACCCGTTTAACCCAATTTTTTTAATTTTTTAGTTTTCTTTTTTTTCACATATAAACATTTTCAAAGTAAAATTCTACAAAAACAAAAATACAAATATATATAAAACAGTTACATATTTGTTCCTTCCGATCAGTATGAACCTTTATTAGTTTTACCCAGAGGTGGAAAGCCACCTGAAACCAACCTGCAACCGCCGTTGCCGTCGCCTTAAACCGCCACGAGGTTTATGTTTGACAACCATGGATTTTGTTATTTCATAACTCATGCTTCTCTAGGTGTCTAATTTGAGTTTTAGACTTTTAGTATGTCAATTTTATATTTCAAGCTTTCACATTCATAAACCATCAAATTTCGATCTACCTCATAGAAAAAGGACTTGATTTAACGTTCATTCATTCGGAAATTGTTGGGTTTTGGAGGCCCAAATTCATGGGTTATGTTGTTGCCTAATTATAGAGAAAAAAAAGGAACAAGCTTGGCCCACTTTGCATCTAATTCTATCTCGTTCATTGTATTTTGGAATAACTTAGAAACTCTAAATCTTTATTATAAGTATAGTAGGTTAGAACCCCGTTTATTACACGGGTTAAATAAATATAATTTTATATATTAAATAATAAAAAGCTATATCTTTATGAACCCCGTATATTGTACGGGTTAAATAAATGTAATTTTATATATCAAATAATAAAAAGTTATATCTTTGAAAACCATGTGTATTACACAGATTAAATAAATGTAATTTTGTATAGTAAATACTAAAAACGTTGTATCTTTAAAAAACCCGTGTATAATCGGGTTGAATAAATCTACCAAATAATAAAAAAAATCACATCCTTAAAAACCCTATATATTACACGTGTTGAATAGATCTTAAAAAGATTAATATCTTTAAAAACCATGTCTATACACAGATTAAATAAATGTAATTTTGTATATTAAATACTAAAAACGTCATATCTTTAAAAAAAACCATGTATAGTAGGGTTGAAAAATCTACCAAATAATAAAAAAAATTATATTCTTAAAAAACCTTGTGTATTACACGTGTTGAATAAATCTAATTTTACATAGCAAATGATAAAAAAGTTATATCTTTAAAAACTTCGTGTATTACACGGGTTATATAAATGTAACTTTTTAAAGTAAATAATAAAAAAAATTATATTTATAGTAAATAATAAAAAATTTATATTTTTAAAAACCCCGTGTTTTACACGAGTTGAATAAATATAATTTTGTATACCGAATAATAAAAAAAAAAATTTAATAAATAAGGATAACATTTAATATTAATTTATTATTTATATATTTAATATAAGATAAGTAGGGAAGAGAAGTATTTGTTTTAAAAATATATTAAATTAACAATTTAGATTTGAGGATAATATTTTATTAAAGTACGATAAGATTTAATATTAATTTATTATTTATTTATTTAATTAATATAAGATAAGTATAGATTTGAAGATACCTTCAATCAGTGGCGGAACTAGAAGAAAAATTCAGGGGTATCCCTAGTGGCGGAACTAGAAGAAAAATTCAGGGTATACCCTTTTTTTATCATACATTCATAAAACAGAGCAACTTTTTTACCATGCATTTAATGGTGGATCCAAGATTTTATTTGTATGAAGTCACTATTTTTAGATGCTTCAAATTCATACAAGCGAACATAAAGAAATTTGGCCCGGTGCGGGTCGGGTCCTAAGCTAAGTTTTTGTTTCTTCGGATATGTACTAATAATTCATCACGAACTTTAATTTAGTATATTTGTTAAAGTGTTTGATGTTTTTAGTACTAAATAATCTCGACAATGAAGTATTATTATATGCCAAAAAGTGTGATCTGGTATTTACATACTTATAAAATAATATATAACTAGGATTGCGACCCGCCGCAATGCGGCGGGGATTCTTTAGTTATAACTAAGTCAATCTAGGACCCGCACGTTATGTTAAACCTGTCAAACGGGGGAAAATAGACGATGTAAAAACGTTCACCCAAACACGCACGTTGCGTCGTGTTAACTCGCAAAATTTAGAACGAAACGTAAAACCGTTAAACCAAAGACGCACGTTGCGATGTGTTAAGTCACAAAATTTAGAACCAAACATAAAGTGAAAAATTTGCGGAAAATGAAAACTATAAAGGATCAAAGTTGAAAGTAAAAAAAATTGTGAGGATAGATTGTAAAAGATAAAAAGTTTTGGGTTAAAAGTAAAAAAAAGTTTTGGGTTAAAAGTAATTTATGAATTACTTTTGGTTGAAAAGTAAAAAAAATCAATTTTTTTGGAAAAACCCCCAAAGCCCACGTTACGACAACTATGCGTAACCATTTTTTCTTTGAAAACCCCTCAAAGCACACCCCGCATTGCGGTGGGGCGTAAAACGGTGCGTCAAATAGTACTAATGTCACACAACCGTCATCTACCACCAACACTGACTCGACCTACGATATGCGTGTTGCGACAAACCTGTCAATTATGGAAAAATAGAGGTAAAAACGTTGAACAACACATGCACGTTGCGTCGTATTAACTCAAAAAAATTTAGAACTATACGTAAAACGAAAATTTGCGAAAGATGAAAAGTACAAGTGACAAAAGTTGCGAAGTTAAATTGCAAATAATGAAAAGTTTTGGGTTAAAGTTAAAAAAACAAATTATGTAGGGTTAAAATTGGAAAAGATAAAAACCTTTTGGTTAAAAGTAAAAAATCAACTTTTTTTTTGAAAAACTCACAAAGCACAATGTACAAGTGCTTATGCACAAAAAACTTACAAACTTATATATGAAAAATCAATTTTTTTTGGAAAACCCTCAAAGCCCACGTTACGACAACCATATGCGTAACCATTTTTTCTTTGAAAACCCCTCAAAGCACACCCCGCATTGCGGTGGGGCGTAAAACGGTGCGTCAAATAGTACTAATGTCACACAACCGTCATCTACCACCAACACTGACTCGACCTACGATATGCGTGTTGCGACAAACCTGTCAATTATGGAAAAATAGAGGTAAAAACGTTGAACAACACATGCAAGTTGCATCGTATTAACTCAAAAAATTTAGAACTATACGTAAAACGAAAATTTGCGAAAGATGAAAAGTACAAGTGACAAAAGTTGCGAAGTTAAATTGCAAATAATGAAAAGTTTTGGGTTAAAGTTAAAAAAACAAATTATGTAGGGTTAAAATTGGAAAAGATAAAAACCTTTTGGTTAAAAGTAAAAAATCAACTTTTTTTTTGAAAAACACACAAAGCACGATGTACAAGTGCTTATGCACAAAAAACTTACAAACTTATATATGAAAAATCAATTTTTTTTGGAAAACCCTCAAAGCCCACGTTACGACAACCATATGCGTAACCATTTTTTCTTTGAAAACCCCTCAAAGCACACCCCGCATTGCGGTGGGGCGTAAAACGGTGCGTCAAATAGTACTAATGTCACACAACCGTCATCTACCACCAACACTGACTCGACCTACGATATGCGTGTTGCGACAAACCTGTCAATTATGGAAAAATAGAGGTAAAAACGTTGAACAACACATGCAAGTTGCGTCGTATTAACTCAAAAAATTTAGAACTATACGTAAAACGAAAATTTGCGAAAGATGAAATAGAAAATAATAAATAATAGGCTGTCATTAGCCCTCGTGAATTGTTGCAGCCCACTTTCCAAATTTCAATAAAAGAAAAATAGTAATACCAATAAAACTTATCTTTTGGTTTAAGTGTCTTCTTCTTCAACAAAGTCTCTGCAACATTCACTCGAAAACTCCCACTTTTTTTAAAATATTTCATTTTTCTTTTCTATCTCTCTTTAATATTATATTTAGGGGTATCCTAATGTTTGCTAAGGGTTATTCGAAAACATAAAACGAAGAAAGAAAGAAAAAAAGTTGCATTTCGCCAAGAAAGTTGAGGGGTATCCCGGGCAACCCCTGATCTCTACATAGATCCGCCCCTGCCTTCAATGAATGACACGTGTCCAAAACTTGGTTTCTTTTATTATAGTAGATAGATGTGCTTGTATTTGTAATTTCCCATCATGGGAGCAAAGAGCAATAATACTATATCATAGGCATTCGTGGACAAGGGTCAGCTTAGACCAAACCTCGTAAAATCTCTTGTTCTTTACTTTTCTGCAGTTTATGTGTGTGTTTTGCAACCCGGTCCTAAGAGGAAATAATATACCACACCTCTCGAAAAAAACATTTTTCAATGTGAGTTTGTGTTTCCGTTTGACATAAATGTTTCTAGAAGTGTACGTGCCTAGGGTGTAAACAAGGTTGAGCTCAAGCTTCACACATACATCAAAACTGATCAGGTTCGTGAACCTAAATGAGCCTATTCTTAATAACCCAAGAACTCTCTTCGCCGTCGTTGATCTAAAGAATGTGTTGAGCTATGAACATTCTGTTTGTAACAATAGAGGACCAAGGACCGTTCATTGTTTAGCAACCTGTAAAAGGATGGACAGAAAAATTACTGAGGGACAGGCCATATTAAGAAAAATATTTGTCTCAAGTCACGACCAAAACACATTTGAACATGCAACCATGTAGTGGCTACTAGTTAAGTGGAAAACGGTCCTAAGACTACTCGGTGTGGAGGGGCATGAATCACCACATGAAAGTCATGTCAGCAGGGGATATTTAGGGGTTGTTTGGCTAAGCTTATTTTAGTGACTTATTTACTTATTGATTTTTTGAAAAGTTAAAAGGTGTTTGGGTTAGCTTATTATGTGAGGGGAATAAGAAAATAAGTCATAAGTCACTCCAAAATAAGCTTAGCCAAACAGCCCCTTAAAAAAAACACGGGGTGAAAAGAGCTTGAAAGGAGTTTAAAAAAAAATAAACAAATAAAATTCAACCAAACAATCAAAACAAACCCAAACACCACTCACAAATCGCCTGCCTCCACGTCACCCACAATGCCCCCCCCCCCCCCACGCCGCCACCGCACGCAGCGGTGTTCTGGTGTGGAGGAGGCTTCCACGCCTCTTTGCCACCCCACACCGCTCGGTCTAAGGGCTGACATAAGAGAAACATATATTACTAGGGCTGTAAACGAACCGAACGTTCAGTGAACAGTTCGTGAACCGTTCGGCAGGATCGTTTATGTTCGTTCGGTTAGCTTAACAAACAAACACAAACAAAAAATTCCGTTCGGTTAGTTTAGCGAACGAACACGAACACAGGTCTCGTTCGTTCGACTACGTTCGTGAACGTTCGGTAATATGTTCGCTTGATTATATTAAAAAAATAACAAATAATAATCCTTTTATCTAAACATATTGAAAACTTGAAACCCTATTTTTTCTAAGTTAGCTAAAATTTGGACATTCTAAGACATTTTTGGAGATAATTATGTCTAAGTTAGTTAAACTTTATTCATCGTTTGGTGGTGTGGAAGACTTCTTGTGTTTTGATTTATCATTTGATGGTTGTATTTAACTACTTATATCCAATGTTTAAGGATAACAATGTTTTATTTTTTTATTTTCAAGTTAAATGTTTGTTTGCGTTCATTTTTATTTGCTTGCGTTCGGTTGTGTTCGAGATCAGTGTTCACGAACTGTTCGTGAACAATTGAATTTCCTTAACGAACGAACACGGACATAAACTTATGTTCGGTATGCGTTCATGAACAGTTCACGAACATGTTAATTTCCTTAACGAACAAACACGAACATGGCCTTGTTCGTGTTCGTTCGGTTCGTTTACAGCCCTATATATTACACAACCGACATTTCGAAAAACATGGGCCAGCAGGTCCAAGAACTTGGTTTGAAAAGGCCCATTAAGACACTTGGTTTGAGTCATTTGACCCGTTTACATAAGAGATAAAACCAAATTTAATGTTACGCTACAGATTGTGAGAGCTATACTTTTGACTTATGAGGTCGAATATACTTTGAATGGGAAAGTTAAGGGTGGTCGGAGTGATATCGGGGACACCATCGGCGAGTTCTTTTCACCACTCGGTGAATTGGCGCCGGCCCCAAAAAGGTGTTCGGTAATTGCCAAAAAGGTGTTCAGTGATTGCCTTTTTCGGTGAGTATTCACCGATTCGGTGAAGAAGAGGAGAGGTGGGAGAGAGGGTGAATGGTGGGTCTCAACCCCTTTCAACCAATCATAATTTTTTTTTTTACCACTCTCCAGGTGTTTAAATCACTGCCAGTGATTGAGTGCAAAATGGGGAGTGGAATGAAGACTTGACATGTCATGATATTATTGGCTAGACGGTAACTCAAACACTCTAAAGTGATTGAACGATACCCTCCACCCTAATGTAACCAACTTTGGCAGCTTTTCATGTTCAATTCAAGATCATTTAGACTAAATTCAAGGTGCCCATTTCGTACCAACTGATTACGCGCGCGCGCACACACACCTTAATAACAATCACCATTATAAAAGTAACAAGTTGCTATCACATGAAAGTAATAAGTTGTTAGGCAACGCAAACAACTTAACCATGTGTTGGTGTTGCTGAAGTATATTTAACAGGCTTAAGAAATCAACTTAACAACGTTTGTCATTTAAAGCTATATTATTAGGATCAGCAGTAGTCACAGTAGACCAACATCCATTACCAGTAAACTAATGGCCTAAATCCAAGTATCCAACGTCATTTTACCCGATTCAAATGTCCCGGGTCAGTATAACCATGCTAGTATAGAAAAGTCCACGGTTAAAAGGCTAAATTTACCCGATTCCGACGTCACTTTTTTGCTACAATTTAATGTAAAAACAAAAATAATAATACCAAGTATACGACCCATACTGACATGACCGCTTGTTTCCCCACACTGACTAAAATTCATGGACCCGCCACTGGGTGGTGGAGATTAATGGCGGCAGCACTACCCTAGTAGCGTTTGATTATTGACACATTTCATTATCTCAAGTTTATATACTGATGCAACCGATATATCTTTGAAATATACAGAAACATACCAGGAAAGTATATACCAGACATGCTTCTATAGTTAATATTTAGACCTCATAACATGATTAAGAAGTAAATGCATGTTATACAAACTGTATATGAGGCTGATTGCTGGTTTTACACTGAAGATTGAAGCCCAATAACACCTGTTAGATAACAATGCAAAAACATCAGTGTCTGTAAAGAACATTCATTCCTACAGAAAAATGATGAGCAATTATCTGATCGGTTTAACCAGAAACACCAATGAGAACCACAAAAAGTGACCAGGATCACAATATGTATGTTTAACTAAACGATTTTTAGAGATTATATAAGTGAAAACAAAAAGGTGCAAATTAGTAAATTACCACAACCAACTCTAGCACCGGCATTTCCTGTTGTCTTGCTAAGTTGATGATTACCTGCAGCATAACATAACTAAATGAATAGTTGATGAATGAACTAGTATTAGTCAAATTCCTATAATACCCTTGAATAGCTTCGATACGGTAGCTCTAAGTTTAAAACTTACAAAAAAAATGAAATCCTGCATAAAGCATGAGTCGTTACCTCTACCCAGATCATCCGGATCAGCATGAACGACAACTGCCCTCCCCAAAATCGAATATTGCCCGCTTAGTGGAATCTGGAAAATATTTCAAAGGATACAGTCATACAACAGAAAAAAAGGAAAAAAGATCCCTTTTAAATCCAAAATAAAAAAGAGCGATTCTGTAAGAATAACATTGAGGTTTTCGATTACGTGTGACAAAAACAATTCCATTATCTTCCCAAATCAAGATTTTGTGTAGGACATATTTGGTACAAGCGAGTTATAAGATACATACATTTTTATCATCAATTGATACCTCAGCAACCCCTGCAAAACGAATAAAGATTGTATATTATATGATACTAAAGATAAACAGTAAACACTCGAATTGGCTACGCCAATTCTTTTCCTTTCATGGCTCCCAATCACCATCCCTTATTGGGACCGAAATCATTTCTTTATGTGTTCATGTATAAATAATGGAACCAACAAAATGAAAATGAAAATGTCAAATGGTCATTGACCAAATCAAGACTAATTCAAGAGTTTTAGGGCAATGAAGCACACACCATCTTGGCCGGCAATAACGTTGCCCAAATCACCCGCGTGGCGTGTATCATCCCAAGGAGCTCCGTGTTCTTTGTTCAACGGATTGAAATGAGGTCCTAAATTTTGGATCAAAAGTATGTATGAATGAACAAGTAACCAATCACATTCGAACGTTGGCCGTAAACATTTTGACTTAAAAGTTAGAAGTCTGTCAATTACATAATAATTGATAAGTGAAAAAAAAAGTATGTGAAGAAAAAGTACCAGTTGAATTGCAGCCATTGGTGGTATCACCAAGAGCATGAATATGGAAGCCATGAGGACCTGGTTTAAGCCCTGTGATCTTACCTCTCACTTGAGTTACCCCTGTTTTCAAACCACAAAATTTATCAACTATGGTTCTTCTGCTAAAGAGACACCATACATACAGGCCGTATACATGAACTATATTTTTTAGGTTAATAATAATAGCAACATATTGAATTAGAGAAACTTAACTACTGAGAAAGAATTTACATGAGATTTTGTTATTAATTAATTAAAGATGCAATTGGGTGTTTTTTAAGAACAAAAGACACACACATAGTGAAAAGAGAGAGAGAGAGAGACCATTGGATTCCTGAAGAAAGTGAAGAGATCCTTTGACGGAGTTGTCGCTGCCGGTGATGACTGCAACCGCTTTCAAACCACCCATTTTTCCGGTTATCTGCTTTCTTCACAGTTTCTGCACTTCCACCAAATATCATTTCCTTTTGGATAAATTACATTTTTCGTTCTTTATGTTTGTATTGAATTGGAATGGATGACCTTAACTTCAATATTTACAGTCACAGTCCTTTATTTGTAAAATACATTACACCCTACGTCCTTTAATGTTAACCTAATTATTTTTTTTAGTTAAATATGAAATATGCTTGGCACATGAGGGTACTTTAGTAATTTAACACAAAAAAATAAAAGTAAAAAAACATTAAATATAACACCCCTGTCCTCTCATTTCTTCTCTCTTTCCCTCTTTCTTTCCTTGTATTATTTTAACATCTCAATGACCATTAATTCATTATACTACAGATATTAAGAAAACATTGTACGAAATTAGGTTCAATCATTTTCTTAGACATTCGAGTGAATGACTTTTTTTTCTTTATTGCTCTATTCAGAATCATCATTTTGTGTTCTCTTATTGACGTTACCTATTCCGGCGACCTCCGACAGTAACCCGGCGGCAAACGACGGTCCAAGCTTCATTGCGACGACAGCGACAGTGAGTAATATGGGAGATTGGTGGCGGTTGTGGTCTCCGATGGTCTTTCTGGTGTGTTTGGCAACTTCTTTTGGTTTAGATCTGACATAATAACGGCGGAGGCAGTGTTTCTTGGCGATTGAAGGCGGCGCCTAGTGTTGATCACAAACTGAAACAACTGCATCTCCAGAGGCGGCTTGGTATCTAGGCTTTTTAAGTCAGCCGGTTGAGGGGATTGGTTAATTTCATGGGTTATGCTTCTTTGCTCATTGATTTTACAAGCAACAGGTTGAGGGGATTTTACCGCTTTTGATGTGTTTAGGGCATTAAAACGAAGAATCATCTTGAATTTTGCTTGAGATTTGTTAAAAATGATAGTTTGGGCTATCATTCAGGTTATAACATGTCATTAGTTGGGCTTGTATATGTGAATGGGCCCTGGTTGGTTCAATTAATGGTTTGTTTGTTAGGTTGTTATAACAGCTTGTCAAGCAGTTGAAATTATGGGGGGTTATGTGGAAATATTGGAGAACCCCGATCATCTCTAGCCAAAGTCTTGGACTAGAGTGTAACATATGAAATGGCAGTATATAAAATAGTTGGGTTCTTCTGGTCGGTCATTAACCCTTCTTCAACATTGCACATATTCCCCAAATTCTCTCTTAATTATTCACCTGCAACAGCAATTAGAGGAAGTCTGGTTCTTCGGTGATTAAAGAAGTTTTGATTCTTCAGCAGCTCGTGTGGTTTAGTATTATTTTTCCATTTCAGTATTTCCTATAGTTTTTATTATGATCTGTTGACTGTAGATCATCTTGTATCACTCTCTGTTTGTGAGAGTTTGATCTGCAGTTGTTGATGATCATCTGCGAGGTATTGTGATGTACTTTGTCTTTGATTTAGATCTTACGTATGTAAGATCTAGGGTTTGGGGGGTGTTTTTTTGTTTGGGTTAAATAATAAAGTTGTACGTCACGTTTTGTCACCTGTCTTGTGTTTTGTATTGTTTTTGTGTTGTTTCTTTGTGTTGTGTGGAACAATCATACCATTTGACATGGTATCAGAGCACATGGTTGGCTCTATCTAAGTTTTCTAAGGTTCGATTGATACGATCTTGGTTTTTAGTTCATAATTGCTATGTACTACGGTTTTTGGTCAAAATCCGTCTGAGGTTTTTTGTTTACTGATTATTTTTAAGTATCTTGGGTATAGTTTCTGCTGAATGCATCTGGTTAAAGAATCTTCATGTCGTTGATAGGGTTCTTGGTAATAAAAAAAGGAAGTCTAGGTTTTCTTGAAGAAGAAACCGTAGGAGTGTATAGACAAAGGAAATTCGTTATGCTCTTGAAGGGGTGATAAAGGATCGATTAATTCCTGTTCTAGTTGTGGTCATCCGTTGTTGCTCATAAATTCTTTGCTACTTATTTCATGGTCGCAATCTCAGAAAGTTCTTGGTGATTAGGTTAGGTTTGACCAGCATGCGCATATGCCAATCAGTTGATTCTAAGTCGACTATTAGAATTCTTGGATTGAAGGCCTGTGTGGTGTTACAAGATCAGGTTATTTCTCTCATTTTGGTGTTAGGGTTGCTGATTGTCTGTTCTGCGCTCTTTGAGATCTTGGGGTTTTATGATTGTGATTCAAGTTGTGTTTTTCGCTACTCTGGTCTGAAAGTCATGATACGGTAGTCAAGACCTGAAGGACGCTAGTTGGCTAGTAAGTGTTCTAAGAAGATCGGATACCTCATAACACGAAGTGAAGGCTACATGCTGCTAGGTTGCTTAAGAATCTCGTAACCCTTAGTGATGGTGTATTTACCTCTGTTGGAATAAAGCACTGTGAGATCTTCCTTGTTCCCTTTTTATTTTTTGTCACACACTTTTGTACTGTTAGGCATATCTTGGCTGGGTTAGGTGGACCAACAATTGGATTTGATAACAGGGAGTGCCATACCCTGTTCTTATGTGTTTGCATATGCATGTTGCATATATAGTTACAGTTGATCACATTAAACACTTATTATATGTTCATCAGTTGTGTGATAAGTTTTTATTGATTGTGTGTTTGCATCAACTTTAATTAATCTTTGATATGCCACTCTGAGTAGTGTGACTACCTGCATCTAGTTCTGGTTGATTTGTTGTGTACCTTCATACTATAGTTGGAGGATTGTGTTGGTAACAAATGACTGAAGACGGATCTGATGTGATAACTGAAACACTTGTTATTAAAAAGATGCTTGTGGTCTGTTATATCTTCATGCTAAAGTCTAGTTGTTTAACTGTGGTTAAGAGTCAAACTAAAGGGAATTGAAAACTATACTGTATGGATCAATACTATGAATTTGACTTATAAGTTAAAATAAAATTAGCTTTATTGATAGAACATGTATAAAATCTACCAAGAATGAGGTATTTTTTACTAGACAATGGGAAAGATATTTTATGTTCTCTCGTGTGATTCTCTTAAGCAGTTTTCATTGTTCTAGATCCATATTTTTTTGTTGTTGAATTTGTTTTGTTTACCTGTTAGATCAAGTTGTGTGAGCTATAAGTTTTTTGTTGAGACTGTCAGTTTGTTTTGATCAGATTTATTCATGTACATCGTTCAGTTTCAGTTGCGTTTCTAAGTGTTAGGGTTTGGTGTTAATTGGTGAAATGTATCAGATCTTGAACTTCAGTTGTACAAGATTGTTGATCCTTATTAATTCTTCATGTATTTGGGACTGATATAGTATACTGTGTTGAATTTCCGTTGTTGTCTTGTGTTTAGATCAGTTGTTTGTTTTCTTTTTCTCGTCTGTTCTATTATGTTTTTTTTAAGTGGTTGTAGGTATAGATCTCGGAAGATCTGTTTGGATTTTGGGTGACGCAATCTGTTTGGTGTTTGGATACTGCAAGATCTGCAAAGTCTTGTAACATCAGTTTGGTGCTGAAGAAGGAGTTCTTCTGTCAATTGCTTATTGAAGACCTGTGTTGGTCTCTAAAACCCTTGAAGGTTTTAGGGCAAACCAACCAGGGATATTTTGATGTGGCTTGGCTAGTTTTTTGTAGTTCTTGAAAACTACAGTTGTGATCTCTGTTGATATTATACGCACCCTCTGTAAGATCTTTCCTATCTTGTCACTGTTTTAATTTTTGTTGTTGTTGGTTAGTTGAAGTCGGGGTAGTGAGGACCGACATTGTTGATTGTTTGTTATAGTTGATTACGTGACTATTTTGTGTCTTAGATTGTGGCTCCTGTATTAAGACCTGTCCAGGCACTATAAGTGATGAACCTGGAATCTGGAAACTGATACAGCTTCGCCTTAGGATTTTACATCTAGTTTTTTTTGTCTATTTGTGTTTATTGTTTGTTCATCATTGGTTGTTGACTAAGTTTTACAGTTTGTTCTTTGTTTACATGATGATATTTGTAAAAGAAAGATTCTTGAGTTGTTTGTTTGCTCAAAGTTAAAAAATGTATGTTTGATACATGAGTTGTGTTTGATTTTCCCTCTGTGTCTATATGGTTTGTAGTATAGAGGTGGTTTAAAAATCTGTCATTATATGACTATTAAAATTGTTGAATGGAGCTTTGTTTTTAAATACCGTAAAAGGTTAATAACAAAGTTTGTTTTTAAAATTCAAGGGTTATCCAGGATCTTAAAATTGTGTGTTATAAGAACCGTGTCTACTGTGTTTTGCATGTCTGGTCGCTTGATTATCATGATAGAGGATGTTGTCTACGTAAAAAATTGTTTACTAATGTAACACCCCGTGTTTCTGAAGTCAAAGTCGAAGTCAAGATTGAAGTCAAAGGAAGACGAGATTGCTAATTGCGATCTGTCTCTCCTTGCTCAATTCCTGTTTTGACTTCTTTGACTTGCAATTAGTCTATTTTATTTTCGCTTTAGTTGTATTATGTGGAGTATCTATTAATAATCGCATATTAATCGCTATTTATCGCATGTTTAATCGCTTTATCGCTATCGCAATCGCACTCGCAACTCGAATTACGCATTTTGTTATTGTATACGTGTGTGTGTGCCTTATGTGTTACTTGTGCATGTTTAGTTATATTAGATTGTGGTAATCAATCGAATCGCAATCGAAACTCAAACGCAATCGAACTCAATCGCAATCGAAAACAGTATGATAATTGGTAGAGAAGAGATAGTGCAAGATATGAGTAGTTGGGATTAAAAGTAATTTGACTAGGAAAATCTATCGCAGCGCAATGCTCGCAATCGCAATCGAAACAGCAAAAATCGTCGTACCAAACACTCGAACCAAGTGCCATCCGGCCGGATTGCCATCCGACCGGGTTGCCATCCGAACGAGGTGACATCCGACCGGACTGTCATCCGGGCGAGATGCCATCCGACCGACCCGCCCCTTTCCACTTTGGGTATCCTATAAATACCCCTTGTCACTTTCATTATTTCCACTTTTGGCAAGTGACGTCCGACCAGCTCGTTTTCCGCTTTTTCTCTGATTTCTCGCAATCCCGGTAAGATCTCATCCTAAATCTTGTACTTCCTTAATCTACACGCACTCCTACACCTTTCTATCTTTTAAATCTTAACTTTTAACCGTGAAATCATCAAGATTCAAGGTGTTCTAGGATGACGTCATCATGTGTTCTTGAAGAACTTCATGTTTTGGCCTCAATCCACCAAGAACAACTTAGATCTAATTGATTTCCACATAAACGAACAAAGATCTTTCATAGATCTAAACATATTCACAAGAAAAAGGATTGAAAGATGGTTTTCCAACTTTCTTTCAACTCTTTTACACTCAATGTACTCAAAACCGATAGAATCGGAACTTGTGCCGGCTTACTACTCATTATTGTGGTTGTGTTGGTTCAGGATCCGTACTCTATCCACGAGATTATCGATTTCGGGTTAACCAAGAACTATCGTCCTAAACCGGTGAACTGACTAAATTTGGGTGATTCCTGTTCAGTCGGGTCACTAGAGCTTAGGATGGGACTCTGTTGGTTAGCACGATATCAACACCTCTCGATAGCATGACAAAAAATCAAAACAGCCAAGTGTAAGACGAACGGAACAACCAGGACGGAGCGCCGTCCGATCGGACTGCTGTCCGAACGGACAGCCATCCGAGCGACCGGCTGTCACAACCCCCGATCCCTTATACAAACACAGGAACGGGCGGCTACGAGCCAGTTTCGATGGTATCGGGTATTGTCTAATTTGGCAGCGGAATTTTCATCAGGACCGTAGATAGGAAATATTTGATCAGAGTAAATACCACATTTTCATAATATTAAACACATGGGATAAAACCCAAGTTTGCAGTACACACATTTTCATAGGAATAAATCATATTTTATTTAATAAAAACATCTATTTTATTTTAGGTAACTTTATTGCCACTTTTCCAAGCCTTCAGTGCTCTTCAGCTGGCTTTTATTGGCTTCACACTAAGTTACCTGAAACACGTGTTTAAAACATTTTATCAGCAGGAAATACTGGTGAGTGAATCCCAGTTTAATCAAGAAATATTTTATCAATTAACACAGTATTGAGAGCGATCACATTGTTTATTTCTACACAATTACTCATTCAGTACTGTCAATCCTGACTTGTGGGTCATATTACACATTGGCTAACTCTTCGTCCAATGGTAACATGTTGTCATCCCGACTTACTACTCACAGTGTAGTAAATTTTGTATACAAAACCCCAACATACCGGCAGTAATTGAAGAACTACAAAGACTCAATCACCGCTTAATCGCATTGTAAAACATTTAAGGTTTTGTAAAATATTACAAAAAGGTTAACAAAAAGAGGATAAACTCACATTGCTGTCTTAGATTTTCCGTAAGGGTTTCCTGGTGACAATCTATAATTTACACATAAGCACACGTGTTAGTATAATAACCCATTTTAACATTAGTAATACCCTCCCCGAGACGGCATTCCAACGACTACGTCGGGCAGAACCACGACAGCCGTTACGGAACCCTAGATCAATCGGGCAGCATATCTAATACGTATCCAGGGGTTATAATACTTACAACGGAGCAGAACTTCGCTATTTTAGGGGGGTATTATACCCGTGTATAATGCCTACACTTTTAGAATTGAGAGAAAGGAAACGATTTTGAACGAATTCGAATGAAGATCTGATGGCCTGCTTATATAGTGCTTCACCTGGGTTTTCTTGCGACCCGCGTAAAATAAGGCAAGGCCTTACGCGGCCCGCGTCAACGCGTAGCTGGGCTGGGTCATCGAGTAGGTTTGCCGGGTGTTGGGCCACGTGGCCGCACCGGGCTTTGCCAGGTTTTTAAGTTGTCGCGGCCCGCGTAAGGGTTAAGGTTCCTTTACGCGGCCCGCCTAAAAACCAAAAACAATATTTTTAATTAAATTTAATAATATTTAATGTATTTGGGGCCCGTTTTCATGTATGGGGTGTATTTTAGGAAGTGTAGGGTGTCATGGGTGTTTTAGGAGGGTGGTTATATTTTGGGTATAACTCCTGGGTTATTTAATAAAATATATAGTGTACTCACATTAAGTATAGTAACCCAATTCCACTTTATCCCTACGTCACGAGACAGAACCCCAACGAATTTAGGCAGAGCCTTGACATACGTTACGGGGCCCCACATCACTTGGACAGGGTATTAGTGATCAGGGCTACAATACTTAAAACGGGGTAGGGTTTTATTATTATTAGGGGTGAATTACTTAGGAAAATAAGGTATAAAAGAATAGAGGGGGACGAGAGAGACATACTGAACATACAAAGTGTTGATTTAGAAATCTATATATAGTCTCCAAACTTAGAGTGCACGTTGTCCACGTATCCATCCATCATAATTTCAAGACACATGTCAATTTACATTTAATAAAATTTGATTAGTTTATAATTAATATATATATATATATATATATATATATAGGGGAGGGTTTAAATGAGAACACCTATTTTTTGTGAGAACTATGAGAACAATTCTCAGCCACTAATTTATCTTCCTTGGTGTTTTAATTAAAAGGTTAAATTAGTAATTAAATAATTCCATGTATTCTCTCCTGCTTCTATTATCACCCACGCTTTTCATAAATCGATCTCGACTCTTCTTCAATCCATAAATACATGAAGTTCAATTAATACTCTTCTTCAGTTGATTATTGCTTGGATTAAGCGATCTTCACTGATTTCGTTCCAATTCCAAAGGTAGTGTTCTTCAATTGTTCATTGCTTCAGACGATTTTGGATTCACTTGTTATTGTTCAATTGAACTGGGTATCAATTTTTTATTTCAATTACTTTTGATTCACGTATTATTATCTAATCAATTTTGTTCCATGATTTAAATTCTTGTTTGTAATGAGTTCATTATTTGCCCTAATTAGTGTTTGTTTTAATTACTTTGTTTAATCAATTTTGTTTGGACTCATATATTATTATTCAATCGATTTGGTTCCGTGATTTCAGGTAACGTTTTTATTGAGTTCACAATTTTCAGTAATTAGTTTCTATTTGTTAGATTGCAGCCATGGTTTATCTTAAACTATTGTTATGGAATGGTAAGTCTCATTGTACAAGTGTTGTAAATCATGATGAACAACTTAAAGATTCGGATTAGGCATTGCTGATATGAGTATTTTAGTTGAATCTGGTACATCAACTATTCAGGAGCAAAACAATTTGATGCTCAATATGGAGAATGCTTCTAGTTCTGATGATGCACTCTAATAGAATTAAAATTAGGCTCAGAGTTCAAATGGAAGTACTTAACGGAGTTGTTCTCGAGTAAGCTTATATGGTCGAGTATGTGGTTCAGGATCAAATGTGTGAGTTCTATTCTAGGCTTTAAGCCAACCCAAATCAATGGATGGCTGTTGTCCAACTTAGACAACACGTTTCTTACAGGTGGGCATTATTTTATTTGGATAAACTTATCTTTAAACAAGATTTTTATTAAAGCCATTAGAATTAAACAAATGGATCGTGGTATTGATTTTTTTTTTGCCAATTGTGCTCAAGTGGTTAAGTTTGCAGAGTTCATTCAGAAGGTTATCCCGATTTATAGCAGCTACGACAAGCAACTTGTGTCCCGTGATAGGAAAAGAAATAAATGCAATTACAAGTACACATTTTCTGTTGAAATTTGAGGATTCACTTTGTCTCCCCCCAAAAACTTGCTGTTAGTTTGGGCAACCTTGGACCATTTTGTCATTTGCATGAAAATCAACAACGTTACCGCTTTACTTGACCCGTTAAATATCAGGTCCTGTTTACTTGATGTTGAGTAGCACTAGAGGGGCATCATTTGTTTCACTAATTTCCCTCTAAACAGCTTTGTGGAATATGGTGTCTTGGATGTTGATCCCATTTTGTATGAAATCCATGTTGGTAGGTCGACATATGTGGTGGCTGATGTACAAGTGGCTTGTGGTCTGATTTCAGGAAGAATAATACCATGTTTATTATAAGGACCCATCTAGGACATTTGTTAAATGCAGGTGATTATACTCTTGGTTACGATTTTCATTCCGCTAACAATAATGACACGGAGATAGACAAGTATAAAGGTTCGTTCTTTGTAGAAAAGCTACGAGGAAAGGAGGCAAAAAGAAGCATGGAAAGCCTCGTTCTTTGAAGCTTAAATCACTTAAGATGTAAAATAGAACTAAACTTACCAACCATGATTCTTGGAACTGTCTTGAAAAACAAAATTGAACCGATAAACGTAGTCATTGTAATGAAGAAAGTCATAGTGATGAAGATAGTGATGCTGAATGGAGATTCTTTTTTATTTTCTAGTTTTAATTTGAATGAGGTATTCATGTACTATGGATTGCAAATATCTAAAATTTGGTTGATATTGAACTTTTGTTTGGACGTTGGATTGTATACTTTTATATATTATTAGTCCCAAGTCCGATATATTATGTATTTGGGTGTGTTTCCTTATTTGTTATCAAAATCTATTTGTGTAAGTGTTTGTTTTACACATGTGTAAATGTCTATTTTACACAAGTGTAAATCTTATATATTCTTATGTAATATGTCTTACACATGTGTAATTTGTCCATTGTTACTTATATGTTCTTGTTTTACATATTTGCATCTGACTTACACATGCGTAAACTGTTCGTCAACACTTGTTTGGTTCTATTTTACATAATTTGTTGTATTACACGTGTGTAAATTGTTCCCTTTCACTTATTTAATTTGTTTCTATTTTACACATATGTAACCGTTCACTTTCAATGTTTGTTTTTATTTTGCATACGTTTAATTGTATTGCACATGTGTAAATCATTCAGTGTTACTTATTTGTTTATGTTTTACATATTTACATATGAATTACACATGTGTAAAGTGTTAATTGTCATTTATTTGTTTCTATTTTACATATACGTATTTTATTACACATGTGTAAACTGTTCATTGTCACTTATTATTATTATTTTTTACCTATGTGCATAGTATTACACTTTGTAAATTTGTAAATGTCACTTAATTGTTTCTGTTTTACACATTTGAAACTCATTTACACATGTGTAAACTATGAACTAAACCAAGATAGTATCTTATGAAAAAGAAGATGGCACCTCGGTAACTTTTATTGATAACAAAAAATATTTACAACGTACGCGCATTGGGCTTACCGGGATATACCCCAAGGAAGACACCAACCCCAAACCATTAGCCATGGTCTAACAATTGGTACCTAACAAGTCCCCGACCATGAACTAAACTAGAAATAAATCTATACAATCAAATTTCAAACAACCTAAAACATAAAAAAACAATCAAACACGACCAAAACATTAAAACAACATCTAAAGCATAACATCCGAAAGTCCATCTTGAGCTTCCTAAAAACCTTGAAATCGATCAAGAAACCACATCATCCTCATTCCTCAACCTGCCCAAACTCCAAACAGTCATACACAAAAGAATATAACCGACAAACACTAAACCCAACCTGATTTTCACATCCCCAAACCAGCCATAACAACAAAAACCAGTAACCTCTTTATTGCCCTGCCCCAAAACATCAACAGAAAAACCAGGATCATACGGATATTGCTCATTACCAACAATCCATTACCAAAAGTCATCCGCAATTTAGTAAACAACCCATTAAACTAACTACCCTCACTAAGCCCACACCAAACATCCCACCAACATAAATATTATTGTCATCATCATAATACAAACTAGATGAGCCCATATAGTCCAAACCAAAAAATTCAGCCAACCTACAATTCACCAGCTGGACATACAATAAATAACCAGCAAAACCATCCATTTTTTGGACAATACACATGTGTAAACCTTTATATTTATGCTTATTTTTTTAAAGAATTATGATTTACACAATTACACATGTGCAAGTCTTCATATATATGATTCTTACATGTGTAAACCTTCACATATATAATTTACACATGTGTAAACGTTCTTATTTATGCTTATTTTTTTAAGTATTATGATTTACACATGTGTAAACCTTCATATTTATGCTTATTTTTTTAAAGTAAAATGATTTACACATGTGTCAACTTTCATATTTTTTGCTTATTTTTTAAAGTATTATGATTCATACATGTGTAAACCTTCATATATATGATTAACACATGTGTAAACCTTTATATTTATGCTTATTTTTTTAAAGTATATGATTTACACATGTGTCAACCTTCGTATTCGTGCTTAGTTTCTGAAAATTTTATGGTTTACACATGTGTAAACCTTCATGTTATGATTTACACATGTGTAAAAATATATGGAAATCCCGAGACTGAAACGTGATACCAACACAATTCTTGAGTTAATCGTATCGTCAGTTTGCATTAAACTCACACACATTTTAATCAATAGACAAAAACAACAATAATATATAGTTAAAAACAGTACATCAACTTGTAATCCCAAGACCTCAGTTGACCCATCAAAATAAGACACTCTTTTGTTGTGAAGCTCTGTTCAAAATTTCTTACCAGCTAAACTATTTTACCATCAATCACAATTCTTGTCGATTTACGCCTACATGACATAAATCATTCTAGTCCTTTCTCAACTTTGCTTCTTCTGGTCCTACTACCCTTTCCTAACTACACAAGATTAGAAAAATGCTCTACACTAACAATTTTACTACATCAGAGTTACAAAAATAGAATAAACCTAGCTGACTAATGCATTATATGATATTGATAGATAATGATATGATAGCGTGATTGAAAATCCACTAATTCTCCCACCATACATAACTTAAAATCGCATCAAAGTCCAAACAAACCTAACACTTTCAGACTCAATTTCAGCCATAGAAACACTAATTCTTCCAATTCTCCAATACATAACTAAAATTCACATCAAATTGAGACACAGATTCAGTCACAAAAACCCTAATTCCACTTGTTCTTCATATACATAACTAAAAATCATATCAAGGTCCAAACAAACCTAACAATTTCATACTTAACTAACAAAAACCAAATAACCATACTTTAAACCAACAATCAGATCTAAATCACAACAAAACTCAGTACCAGAAGAAGACGAGCAGGAAGTGAATAGTTTCAGAGCTCCACTCTAGATTCTTCAAGTGAGTGAAATCGCAATATTCTAATTGTGAGATTATCTCAATCGAATCCTAATCGGAAGATGATGATTCTTCGTATTCCTCTGCTCTAATCAGAAGTTTGATTCTTCATGATTTTGAAATTGAAGGGTTTGTTTTTTGTTACAGGGATCGATTGAATAATTTTGATGGGTTTTTGTATTTTGTGTTTTGACAATAATGCCCCTTTAGTCTTTTAGTTTAAGTTTCCACCTCATTTAATCCCCTCTAATCTTAGCCCTTAATTTAGGATGATCTATGGATGAAAATTGTTCCTAGTGTTCTCACAAAAATGGGTGTTCTCAAGATAACCCTCCCCTATATATATATATATATATATATATTATAATTAAGTTAACTGCTTCACTCTTTTGGCGCTTATAACTTCAAAAATATGACGTTTTGTAAAATAATAAATATGCCATTAGAACGAGAATAATTTTATCTACATTTTGAACCGAGTTTCATTAAAAACAGAGTAGGTTCAAATATAATGTATTTTTATAATTTAATTATTAAATGGTTCCTACGCTTGCCCAAAATACCTTATATTTCCATTGATCAACTTACCCATGATGCATCCTTTTAATAACATAAGTTTTTATATATTTTATATAAATAAAAATTTTGGGTATGTTACACCGGCTGTCCGAACGACTTGCACCTTGGGTCCCACGCTTGACTATCTTGCCAACGATTGAAGTCTGGTTGTTGAACGAGTTGTTGTCCGACCGAACTACCATCCGATCGGACAGCCATCCGAGTCATGAGACATTTGGACTTCAACACTTAAACAATTTTCAACATGTTCAATGCACTAAGGATGCCACTCGGTCGAACAACCGTCCGATCGAGTGACCACCCTGCTGTGAACTTGTTCTCACTGAAGTGCCCAACCGAACGGGTTGCTGTCCGATCGGACGACCGTCCGATCGACCGACCTGAAAGGTAAAGATACTTCAATGTTTTCAAAATGCTGCAACGAAAACTTCAAAGGTCAAGCCATCATACACAAACACATCCTTCTCATAGGAAGAAACAATCCTCTCGAATAGTCATCCGATCGGACTACCATCCGACCGGATAACCATCCAAACGGATTATCATCCGCACGACTGGCCGTCCGATCGGACCACCATCCGACCAAACTGCTGTCCGAGCCACTTACACCTTGCATCGTTTTACGCGTCACTTATCGTTATATTATCGTCCTGATCAGGCTAACCCTACTCCCTAGCGCTCTCTTCAATCCATCAATCGCTGTGAGTATACTCGATCCCTTTTTGCTTTACGCACTTTTGGGTGTTACATACGTTACTTATACTAAATCACATCGAACACACTACGCAATACTTTAAACGCTAACCGTTATCGCATGATATACGTGATTTAATGAATGCTTGTTTGTTATGTTTACACATGGAATGTTGTCTACCTGCCTTAGCAACGATAGTACTATTAGTTTGGACTCAGCACCCGTTCACTCGGGGGTTGTTAAGGACAATTATTTGCATGGATTACAGTGGTGATCATGTATTACGAACTGCCTTGGGCAGTCATCCCGCAGTCATTGGTATCGATAGGTTCATGTCGATAACTAACATGCCTCATTTCACTCTGTGTACGTGCTGGTTATGCGTAACGCTTTCGAACTCTATATGCTATTATCAAACTTGTATGCTCACATTTACACTATGTGTATTGACTTTATTTTAACGTATGTGACAGGTGCTTAGGATGCTTATCTGCTAGGAAATCGAGGCTAGAATACGGTCTTAGAGGCCAACAAATAGTTGTCTGTACAAATGAAGTCTGAGTTGTCGGAACAGAACTATTTGCCTAGATTTTGTCTGTAATAATTGTATTATCTTTTAAGACATGGTATGGGACATGTTACTTTAAATTAATTGGCAATGATAATTGTTATGGAAACTTCTGGACAATCTGTTTCGCTCAGTGCCATGCCCCGATGTTTCCGCCATCGGTTGGGGTGTGACAGATTGGTATCAGAGCCATAACTATATGGAATTAGGCAAGACTCGACCTAGTCTAGGTCGATGTCTTAGAGACCTAGTCTATAGTTAGGAACCAACAGACCGACTCATGCATATCCAGTAGGGATTATGTAAGAGCTTACTACTATTACTCGCTAATCTCGCCTTCGCTATACTATCTCTGCACTCGAATTTTCAAATATGAACGAGCGATTAAGTTGAGATTAGGTGTGAAAACCGCAAACTCTCGACTGAATTGCTTGATCAACCTACACTTTTATCTATAAACACGAGAAGTTGCGTTGAAATAGGAGTGAAATTCATACTTTGACGCATAATTCTCTTCTATTTCATCAAAAACAGGAACGAGGTTGTTAAGCCAGGGGTGAAACCCTAACCTTGACGACTTGTTCCGACTTTTACTTGGTTTCACAAAACTCTCACCAAAGTCTCGACCGACTCCAACGACCTGAAGTCACGATATGACTAACGGGATGTGTGCCAAACGCCCAAGAATCGAGGCAAGGGCACAGTCCTGAAGGTCAAAATGTGTACAACAAGTCCTTGCGAATAGTTGAACCACTTTGGTTAGTCGAAGTCTAATAGCCGCAGACGATCTATTTCTCGATTTTTATGTGTTTCGATTCTGAGCCCGCAACAGCTGACTCTGATCATTCGTTGATTTTATGTGTTTATATGTGTGTTTAACTGTTTATGTGTTTAATTTTGGAGACATGTTCGATTTTTGCCTTCACTTCGATCGACACGCACGACTCGCACTGCATTGCTATCCCAAAACGCTGACAAATCACTAAACTATAGATGACCTTATACTATGATACGCTTATGCTATACTACCCGCTGTGCTATTCGCGATCGCTATTCTCGAACGCCCGCAGACTTTGAATGATAGGTTTCTGTATTCTGACTGCATCTGGTGATTACATGCTTATGTGCTTCTGTGCTCTATGTGCCTACATGATTATGTGCTTATGTGTTTATGTGAATCTGTGACTATGTGCCTACGTGTTTATGTGATACATGTTTCGCTGAGTTCCTGAGCTTTAGAAGTAGTAGACGTGTGAGGTGAGATTCGATTATGACGTGTCTGAGACCTATGACGATGTCTATTGCAGACAATGTCAACTGGACCTTCATCAGGATCCCGTCACCCACGACTCTCTCGTCAAGAACAAAGGGACAAACGCCTTGCTGCCATCCTCGCGAAACAAGTGGCCAAGGTTGTGCCTTAGATCGTGAGTGAGATTTACGAGAATGTTAGCAAATCGTCTGAGGAGTCGAGAACCGACGCTCCTAAAGTTGCTGCTAAGACTGCTTTCAGTTTCAAGCAGTTCAAGGCTTGCGGTCCAAAGGAATTCACTGGGGAAGATGGCCCAACGGCTATGTTTCAATGGTTTGATTCCATCGAAGTCACTCTGCGCCAAAGCGGCTGTCCTGAAAATCTCCGTACCCTAAACGCTACCGGCGTCTTCCAGTCCCGCGCATTAGACTGGTGGACGGCCGAGAGAAACAAACGCGGGAATGATGCAGCTTATGAGCTGACTTGGGAAGAGCTGAAAGCCATCATGATGGACGAATTCTGCCCTCCCCATGAACGCCAAAAGCTGGAGGACGAGTTTTGGAACATAAAGCAGAAGGATGGAGACAATGCTGCCCTGACTGCTCGCTTTAAGTAGCTCAGCATCATCTGTCCCGGTCAAGTGAAGACGTTTGACATGGCCATCAAGAAGTACATTTGAGCTCTACCCGACTGTGTTGCGGATTTTATGCATGCCGCAAAGACAGCAACGATCGAAGAAACTTACTTGCTTGCCGCCGAGATCAACGACAAGCGGGTAAAATCTGGTTTTTGGGATAAAGCTTCAAAGAGCCTGCACCAAGTCACCGCCGCACCAACTGCTGAAACCACCGCCGCTCAATCGTCAAAGTCCTCACGCCGCAAGAAGAAGAACAACAACAGCAGCTCCAGCAACAAGACCTGTGCTGTCACTACCACTGCTGCTCCACTCCAAGCCGTACCGGTTCAGCAGCAGTCCCATCACCGTCCAGCACCAGTTGCTTATGCACCGCCAGCAAAGCGTGCATACACAGGCCCCCACCCAGCTTGCCCAACATGTTCTTATCATCACCCGGTGGGTCTCGCCTGTCGATTTTGCACTTACTACAACCTGTACGGCCACTTCACCGCCAACTGCCGTACTGGTCCCCGTCAAGCCCCAGCTCAAGCCACTGCTCATCAAGCTCTGCTCCCAGCCCTGCAAGGCCAACAAGCGGCTCAGGCACCCGCGATCAATGCCCGAGTCTGCTTCGCATGTGGTAATCCCAACCACTTTGCGAACATGTGCCCGAACAGGGTGGTGAAACAAGAGCCCCAGCAGCAGCAACAACACCAGCAGCAACAGCATCAGCAGCAGCAACAAGCCGCACGCGCCAGAACTTTCAACATCAATGTGCGCCAAGCCCAGGCTGACAACAACGTGGTCAATGGTACGTTCCTTGTGAATGGTATTTATGCTTCATGTTTGTTTGATACTGGAGCCGATAATTGCTTTGTGTCGTTCGAATTTGAGAAACTCCTTAGTCGCAAGCGCTCCTATCTCTCCTCGACGTTCGATGTTGAAGTCGCTACCGGAAGAACTGTCGCCGTTAATTCTGTTCTTCGCGATTGTACTCTTGAGCTTAACAATCACATCTTCCCAATCGACCTTATTCCGATGCAACTCGAAAGTTTTGACGTCATAGTAGGCATGGACTTTCTTCGCAAAAACCAAGCTGAAGTTGTGAGCTTCGATAATATGATTCGATTCTCGCTCGCAAACGGTGATTTATTGTGTGTTTACGGTGAAACTGCTTCGAAGGGTCTCAAACTCATGTCATGTGTCCAAGCTAGCAAGTATCTCCGCAAGGAATACAGAGCTTTCTTGGCTAATATTGTAGTAGCGAAGAAGGAAAAGAAAGGAAAGACAGAAGTGAAAGACGTTCATGTGGTTCGTGAATTTCCTAATGTGTTCCCTGACGATCTTCCAGGATTACCACCAATTCTTGATATCGACTTTCGTATTGACCTCATTCCTGGAGCCAACCCTATTGCCAAAGCTCCTTACCGACTCGCACCGTCCGAAATGCATGAACTCTCGAACCAACTCCAGGAATTACTTGAGAAAGGCTTCATTCGCCCGAGCACCTCTCCTTGGGGCGCGCCAGTCCTTTTCGTTAAAAAGAAGGATGGGTCGTTCAGGATGTGCATCGACTATCGGGAATTGAATAAGTTAACTATCAAGAACCGCTATCCCCTGCCTCGCATTGATGATTTGTTTGATCAGCTACAAGGTGCTACGTGTTTCTCGAAGATCGATCTACGCTCAGGCTACCACCAACTACGCATTCAAGAGGAGGATATACCCAAAACCGCGTTTCACACTCGATACGACCACTACGAATTCGTTGTTATACCTTTTGGTTTAACCAACGCACCCGCAGTTTTCATGGATCTGATGAATCGCGTGTGTAAACCATATCTCAACCGTTTCGTCATCGTGTTCATTGATGATGTCTTGATCTATTCCAAGTCGAAAGCCGAACACGCGCAACATCTACGTTTGGTTCTCGAGCTACTCCAGGGGAATCGACTCTATGCCAAGTTCTCCAAGTGTGAATTTTGGTTGGAGGAGGTTCAGTTTCTGGGTCACATCATAAATAGTCAAGGTATTCACGTCGATCACGCGAAGATTGAAACTGTTAAGAGTTGGATTACACCTAAGAACCCGTCAGAAGTCCGTTCTTTTCTCGGACTAGCGGGCTATTACCGACGATTTATCGAAGGATTCTCAAAGATCGCTGTGCCGCTTACCGCTCTCACGCATAAAGACAAGCCTTTTGTTTTGGAACTGAACAAGAGTCTGCTTTCCAAACCCTCAAGTACATGCTTTGCAATGCTCCTGTTCTCACATTGCCCGACGGAAACGACGATTTCATTGTCTATTGTGATGCTTCCAACCTAGGTCTCGGTTGTGTTCTTATGCAGCGGGACAAGGTTATAGCTTACGCATCTCGTCAGCTCAAAATCCACGAGAAGAACTACACAACCCATGATCTCGAGCTAAGCGCAGTTATTTTTGCATTAAAGATTTGGCGACACTACCTGTATGGTATAAAGTGTACGATCTTCACCAATCATAGGAGCCTACAACATATCTTTGATCAGAAAGAACTTAATATGCGTCAACGCCGATGGGTAGAACTTCTCAACGATTACGACTGTGAGATTCGTTATCACCCAGGCAAAGCAAATGTTGTTACCAACGCTCTCAGCAGACGGAGTTATTTGCTTAGCATTCGTAATACTCAAGCCCAATACGATCTCGAAACCCTCATCCGTGAAGCGCAGCATGCATGTTTTAATGAACACACACTGAAGAAGGAAAGAATCTACCATGATGGAGCTCATCTTGTGAATAAACCGAATGGGATATTCCATTATCTGGACCGAATTTGGATCCCTAAGCGGACCGAATTGCGAAAGATTTTGATGGACGAAGCCCACAAATCCCGTTATTCTATTCATCCCGGTGCCGACAAGATGTACCAGGACCTTCGCTACAAGTACTGGTGGCCGGGCATGAAAAGGGATATTGCTCTCTACGTTGGAAAGTGCCAGACTTGTGCAAGAGTCAAGGCTGAACACCAAAGACCCTCTGGCTTACTCGAACAACCGCCTATCCCTATGTGGAAGTGGGAGAGTATAGCTATGGATTTCATAACAAAGCTTCAGCACACGTCATCAGGTCACGACAACATCTGGGTTGTTGTTGACCGTTTGACCAAATCTGCTCACTTTTTGCCAATACGGGAAGACTACAAGGTAGAACGATTAGCCCGAATCTACACCAATGAGATTATTTGTCGACATGGGACGCCTCGCGACATCATCTCTGACCGTGATGCTCGGTTTACTTCGCGACTGTGGGAAACGTTTCAAACGGCTCTCGGTACATCGCTTAATCTAAGTACCGCATTCCACCCTCAAACCAACGGTCAGACTGAAAGAACGATCCGTACTCTTGAAGACATGCTTCATTCGTGTGTCATAGATTTCAGTGGTAATTGGGATGCATACCTGCCGTTAGTCGAATTCTCGTATAACAACAGTTATAATTCCAGCATTCAAATGGCACCATTCGAGGCTTTATACGGAAGAAGATGTCGATCGCCTATTGTATGGCACGAGATCGGTCACTCGCAATTAACCGGTCCTGATCTATTACAAGAAACGACTGACAAAGTCCTCCAAATTCGAGACAACTTGTTAAAAGCTCGAAGTCGACAGAAAAGTTACGCCGATAGACGATGCAAGCCCCTTGAATTTGACGTTGGTGACCACGTACTCCTAAAGGTATCACCTTGGAAGGGTGTGGTCAGATTCGGCAAGAAAGGGAAACTAGCGCCTCGATATGTTGGACCTTTTAAGATTCTGGAAAGGATCGGAAAAGTCGCCTACAGACTCGAACTACCGGAGGAACTTAGTAATGTCCACCCGACTTTCCATGTGTCAAACCTCGGAAAGTGCCTGGCTGAGCATGATTTAATTGTACCTCTCGATGACCTCCAAGTAAACGAAACACTACACTTCGTGGAGAAACCTATTGAAATCATGGATCGCCAAACCAAGCAGCTCAGACGCTCGTGCATTCCTATTGTGAAAGTCCGATGGGAAGGCAAACGAGGCGCATAGTTCACTTGGGAACTCGAAAGCGACATGAAGGTGAAGTACCCGCAGTTGTTTGTTACGGCTTCGGACTAATTTCGGGACAAAATTCCCTCAACTAGGGGAGGCTGTAACACCCCGTGTTTCTGAAGTCAAAGTCGAAGTCAAGATTGAAGTCAAAGGAAGACGAGATTGCTAATTGCGATCTGTCTCTCCTTGCTCAATTCCTGTTTTGACTTCTTTGACTTGCAATTAGTCTATTTTATTTTCAATTTAGTTGTATTATGTGGAGTATCTATTAATAATCGCATATTAATCGCTATTTATCGCATTTTTAATCGCTTTATCGCAATCGCACTCGCAACTCGAATTACGCATTTTGTTATTGTATACGTGTGTGTGTGCCTTATGTGTTACTTGTGCATGTTTAGTTATGTTATATTGTGGTAATCAATCGAATCGCAATCGAAACTCAAACGCAATCGAACTCAATCGCAATCGAAAACAGTATGATAATTGGTAGAGAAGAGATAGTGCGAGATATGAGTAGTTGGGATTAAAAGTAATTTGACTAGGAAAATCTATCGCATCGCAACGCTCGCAATCGCAATCGAAACAGCAAAAATCGTCGTACCAAACACTCGAACCAAGTGCCATCCGGCCGGATTGCCATCCGACCGGGTTGCCATCCGAACGAGGTGACATCCGACCAGACTGTCATCCGGGCGAGATGCCATCTGACCGACCCGCCCCTTTCCACTTTGGGTATCCTATAAATACCCCTTGTCACTTTCATTCTTTCCACTTTTGGCAAGTGACGTCTGACCAGCTCGTTTTCCTCGCTTTTTCTCTGATTTCTCGCAATCCCTGTAAGATCTCGTCCTAAATCTTATACTTCCTTAATCTACACGCACTCCTACACCTTTCTATCTTTTAAATCTTAACTTTTAACCATGAAATCATCAAGATTCAAGGTGTTCTAGGATGACGTCATCATGTGTTCTTGAAGAACTTCATTTTTTGGCCTCAATCCACCAAGAACAACTTAGATCTAATTGATTTCCACATAAACGAACAAAGATCTTTCATAGATCTAAACATATTCACAAGAAAAAGGATTGAAAGATGGTTTTCCAACTTTCTTTCAACTCTTTTACACTCAATGTACTCAAAACCGATAGAATCGGAACTTGTGCCGGCTTACTACTCATTATTGTGGTTGTGTTGGTTCAAGATCCGTACTTTATCCACGAGATTATCGATTTCGGGTTAACCAAGAACTATCGTCCTAAACCGATGAACTGACTAAATTTGGGTGATTCCTGTTCAGTCGGGTCGCTAGAGCTTAGGATGGGACTCTGTTGGTTAGCACGATATCAACACCTCTCGATAGCACGACAAACAATCAAAACAGCCAAGTGTAAGACGAACGGAACAACCAGGACGGAGCGTCGTCCGATCGGACTGCTGTCCGAACAGACAGCCATCCGAGCGACCGGCTGTCCGAATGACTTGCACCTTGGGTCCCACGCTTGACTATCTTGCCAACGATTGAAGTATGGTTGTTGAACAAGTTGTTGTCCGAGCGAACTACCATCCGATCAGACAGCCATCCGAGTCATGAGACATTTGGACTTCAACACTTAAACAATTTTCAACATGTTCAATGCACTAAGGATGCCACCCGGTCGAACAACCGTCCGACCGAGTGACCACCCTGCTGTGAACTTGTTCTCACAGAAGTGCCCAACCAAACGGGTTGCTGTCCGATCGGACGACAGTCCGACCGACCTACCTGAAAGGTAGAGATACTTCAATGTTTTCAAAATGCTGCAACGAAAACTTCAAAGGTTAAGCCATCATACACAAACACATCCTTCTCATAGGAAGAAATAATCCACTCGAATAGTCATCCGACCGGACTACCGTCCGACTGGATAACCATCCGAACGGATTGTCATCCGCACGACTGACCGTCCGATCGGGCCACCATCCGACCGAACTGCTGTCCGAGCCACTTACACCTTGCATCGTTTTACTCGTCACTTATCGTTATACTATCGTCCTGATCAGGCTAACTCTACTCCCTAGCGCTCCCTTCAATCCATCAATCGCTGTGAGTATACTCGATCCCTTTTTGCTTTACTCACTTTTGGGTGTTACATACGTTACTTATACTAAATCACATCGAACACACTATGCAATACTTTAAACACTAACCATTATCGCATGATATACGTGACTTAATGAATGCTTTTTTGTTATGTTTACACATGGAATGTTGTCTACCTGCCTTAGCAACGATAGTACTATTAGTTTGGACTCAGCACCCGTTCACTCGGGGGTTGTTAAGGACAATTCTTTTCATGGATTACAGTGGTGATCATGTATTAAGAACTGTCTTGGGCAGTCAACCCGCAGTCATTGGTATCAATAGGTTCATGTCGATAACTAACATGCCTCATTTCACTCTGTGTACGTGCTGGTTATGCGTAACGCTTTCGAACTCTATATGCTATTATCAAACTTGTATGCTCACCTTTACACTATGTGTATTGACTTTATTTTAACGTATGTGACAGGTGCTTAGGATGCTTATCTGCTAGGAAATCGAGGCTAGAATAAGGTCTTAGAGGCCAACAAATAGTTGTCTGTACAAATGAAGTCTGAGTTGTCGGAACAGAACTATTTGCCTAGATTTTGTCTGTAATAATTGTATTATCTTTTAAGACATGGTATGGGACATGTTACTTTAAATTAATTGGTAATGATAATTGTTATGGAAACTTCTGGACAATCTGTTTCGCTCAGAGCCATGCCCCGATGTTTCCGCCATCGGTTGGGGTGTGACAACTAACTTATACGTTGTTTAGTCTGAAAGTTTATCTTCTGATTGTTGAATCATGTGGTTCAGAGTATTGGTTCAAGATTGTTTCTCGAGTGTTTTTATAGCCGTGTGTGTGGGATATTAAATCATGTGATTTTGTATTTCATTATTTGTTTAGGCTGTAATTGTTGATTGGTATAGAAGTGTGTACTTCTTGTTATTTTTCGAACTTGTTTCTTGAGTCTTGGTTCTCTCTATAACTAGTTTGCTTCTCATGTACTCATCATAGTCTTAGGATTCTTGGTTAGAATAAATTTGAGGAGAGTTGTATCATGTGGGAGTTTCTGGTTGTATTTGTGTATCATTTCTTGCTGCTACTAGTTTAGTGTTGATTATTGTCGTTTGATGCTCATGTTTACAAGTCTTTTCTTAGTCATGAAAGTCGTCTGACTTTATGTTTGTCAGATGTGTATCTGATAGTGTTATGCATTTGTATGCTCATGTGATGATAAATATTTGGTATGGCTCTTGTGATTTTGTATTTGTTGTGAAGTTGTAAAAAGATTTTTTTTGCTTTATTCAAGTTAGTCTTTGAGTTCTTCACAAGTATTGTCTTTTGGACTTGGTTCTGAATTCTTAGAATCGTATGATTCATTGTTTTCTGTCTTTGTTCCGAGTTATGTTGTCTCGTGTGAGATATATTGTTCTTATTACAAATTGTGTAATTATGTGTTTAACCAGGATTTGTTTGGCTGTGTCTTATAGTCTTGGTTCTTGAATGTATGTGATGTTAGCCATGTACTTTTCTCTTGTGTAAGAGATGTGTTTCTGGTTGTGTATTTTGCCAGAATCTGTGTAGGCTATCATCGTTGTCTGGTGTTCTTAGTCATGATAGTTTAATCTGTTTTGTTGACCGTCTGTTATAGAGAGTTCTTTGATTTGTTGTTGGTATTTGTGTTTTCTTCAAAGAATCTCCTGTCTCGTCTTGTAATTTGTCTGAATTCTTGGTATGTCTGAGTTAGGATATTGGTTATAGAAATCCTATTCTCTTGGTTTGTTTCTCTAAGTTGTTGTATATATATCCTAATTACTAGTGGATCGAGTGGTATTTTGCATTGTATAGTTTTGATAATTACTTGGTGTTAACTGCAATTTACTTGTTGAAGCTTAGTAAGAGAGTGTCATATCAATTTGTGTGAATTCTGTTTTCATGAGAGAAGTTAGTGATGGTATTATTGAACCTGAAAAGATCCATAGAGATGTTCAGATTGCAGACATTTTTTACAAAGGGATTGTGTGTTAACCAACATCAATCTCTTTGTAATGAACTAGGTATTTTAGACATGTTTGCCACCTGAATGAAGGGGGCATGTTAAAAATGATAGTTTGGGCTATCATTCAGGTTATAACATGTCATTAGTTGGGCTTGTATATGTGAATGGGCCCTGGTTGGTTCAATTAATGGTTTGTTTGTTAGGTTGTTATAATAGCTTGTCAAGCAGTTGAAATTATGGGGGGTTATGTGGAAATATTGGAAGACCCTGATCATCTTTAGCCAAAGTCTTGGACTAGAGTGTAACATATGAAATGGCAGTATATAAAATAGCCGGATTCTTCTGGACGGTCATTAACCCTTCTTCAACATTGCACATATTCCCCAAATTCTCTCTTAATTATTCACCTGCAACAGCAATTAGAGGAAGTCTGGTTCTCCGGTGATCAGTGTCTGGTGATTAAAGAAGTTTTGATTCTTCAACAGCTCGTGTGGTTTAGTATTATTTTTCTATTTCAGTATTTCCTATTGTTTGTATTATGATCTGTTGACTGTAGAGCATCTTGTATCACTCTCTGTTTGTTAGAGTTTGATCTGCAGTTGTTGATGATCATCTGTTGATGATCATCGAGGTATTGTGATGTACTTTGTCTTTGATTTAGATCTTACGTATGTAATATCTAGGGTTTGGGGGGTGTTTTTTGGTTTGGGTTAAATAATAAAGTTTTACGTCACGTTTTGTCGCTTCTCTTGTGTTTTGTATTGTTTTTGTGTTGTTTCTTTGTGTTGTGTGGAACAATCATACCATTTGACAAGATTCCCTAATTTTTGTTGGGACACACAGACTTTGCTGGTTTTTATGAATCCAGTTTGCTTAAAAAGAGATTTTTACTCAGGTTGTGTTGTAGTTGAAAGGGTGGTGGTGGAATGTGCTAAAGAGAGGGACTTAATCGATAAAGAGATTTTATGGTGGCTTGTCGGAGTTTTAAAGTGGTGGTGGTGGGTTGGTGGTGGTGGCAAATGAAGAAGAAGAACAGTGACAAAAGGATAGTGTTTTATTCTTTTAAATAAAAAGGGTAAGTAAAATTACTGATATGCCCTCATGTGCCATGCACATGACTAGACTTAACTGATAAATTTAACTGGATTAAGGTTAAAGGACATGGAGTGTAATTAGTTTTACAAATAAAGGACTGTGATTGTAATTATTGAAGCTAAAGGTCATCCATTGCAATCCGATACAAACATAAAGGATGAAAAGTGTAATTTACCCTTTCCTTTTAGGTAAATTACAATTTTCGTCCTTTATGTTTGTAGCTAGTTGCAACGGATGACCTTTACCTTTAATAATTACAGCCACAATCCTTTATTTTGAAAACATGTTACATCTTTCGTCCTTTACCCCAAACCCAGTTAAAAAATTATGTTAAGTTACATCACGTGCAGAGCACGTGAGGGCATTTATGTCCATTCAAACACCCCAACTACCCACTATTTAAAAGCCCCCATTTCTCCCCCAAATACCTAATTAGGGTTTCTTCCCCATTTGAAAGCCTCCATACCTGCAACTCTCTCTACGGCGGCTGACCCAAAATTAGGGTTTCGAACTTAAATCATCTACTCATAAACGAAGATGGTGTTATGCGATTGTGGAAAAGAAGTTGTTATCCTCACCTCTTAGACAGATAGGAACCTAGGTCGCCGTTTTTATGGGTGTCCTGATCAAGGATCGACATGTCGATTCATAGGATGGGTAGATCAGTCCAATTGCCATTCATGTGTGAACATCATCCCAGGTCTGCTACGAAACAGAAACATGTTAGAGGAGAAGGTGAAAGAACTTAAATCTGAGACAATGAAGCTGAAAAAGATTTTGTTTTTGAGTTGGGTTTGCTTCATCGTGTATTTTTCTATGTAATGCAAAGCAGTCTAGATGTAAGGGTCTTGATGTAATGCAGTTTATTGCAAGTAGTTTTTTGTATTCAAATGTGATATGTAAGTAGTTTTGATGTAATGCAGTACCTTTGGTATGAATATAATGAATGTAATGCAGTACCTTTGGCTTCGGCACATGATATTGTCTTTCCTGTTGCTGCAAAATGGAATTTTGACCCATAACCTGTTTCGACAGTCTCTATTTTGACCCATAACCAGTTTGGACAAAACCTGTTTGGCAAACAGCACATAACCTGTTTCGACAGACTCTATTTTGACCCATAACCTGTTTGGACATAACCTGTTTGGCAAACAGCACATAACCTGTTTGGACCCATTCAATGGCTGCAAATTGCAAACAAACAAGACAAATGGCAATACAATTTGACCTGTTTTGACCCATTCAACTGCTGTAGACATCAAACACAATGTAAATGACCTGTTTTGACCGATTCAACTATTGTAGACATCAAACACAATGTAAATGACCTGTTTTGACCCATTTAACTGATGTAATCGGCAAACAACACATTGGCATAGATAAGAAGGTTATATTGACCCATCATACATAAAAATAGACATCTAGCACAAAAACTGCCACATTGGCATAGATAACTAAGTTATAACAGACATGTTTTAAACATGTTCCAAACATCTAGAGTTAATATATATCCCATAAAATACTAAGTAAGACCATAACAAACCAAAAGTCAAAAGTTAAACCCCTGCCAACAGATCTAGTCCTTCCTTTTTTCACCTGGCCCCTTGCAACTCCTTTGATTGTGTCCGGTGTTCCCACATTTTCCACATACACCCTTGCTATTCTTCTTTGATAACCTGCCCTTCTTCTTGCTTGAGCCTTCATCCTCCATCTCCACAGCTGACCTTTTCCTAACCTTATTTGGCCTACCCACTAGTCCCAAATAAAAGTTCACTCTATTCTCATTCCTCCTTCTTTGTTGATGTATGTGTCTCTTCCTAGTGCTTGTTTCATTGTCATCAGACTCTGACCCACTTGGGAATGCTTCATTGTCTAAGATTTCATCTTCTATATCTTCATCTTGATGAATAACAATGTCATTTACTTCCATGTCAACATTCATAGTGTAGTCCCTCATATCTACATCATGATATGGCATGCAATTGTTTTCATCAACTACAAAGTCACTGTCACTGTCATCCTCTTCGGTGCTTGTTTCATTTTCAGGACCCTCTTCATTTAAAACATTCCCCTCAATGTCAACTGGTGCATTATCATACAAGAACATGTCCACATCTTCTTCCTGCACAGTCACACCTTCCTGCACAGTCACACCTTCCTGCACATTCACTTCCTGCTCATTCACCACTACAGTAGCAGTAACCTGCCTCACCCCACTTTCCTGCCCAATGTTATCAACATCTAAATGCAACCTTCTTGTTACAGTTAGTTTTGAAGGCACTATTGCAAAAGGGTCAGGCTCATCAATTAAAAAGATCAGAATTTAGGTTAAAGCTAAACTTACCATACATCTGAAGAACTTCATCTCCATACATGGTCTCTCGTATAAACCACGTTGGTGGTACTGGTTCTTGATTCGTCGTCATGACCGTACAAGCAAGATTTCTTGCTGAAGAAGATGATCGAGCAGAGCAGATGGATTTGGGGATGTTATGTAAATTCGAAGACCTAGGGGAGAAGATAAGGAAGGAATTGATAAATGAGGGATTTGGGGGAGAATTGGGGCTTTTAAATGGTGAGTGGTTGGGGTTTTGAATGGACATAAATGCCCTCACGTGTTGTGCACGTGATGTAACTTAACCTGATTTTTTAACTGGGTTTGGGGTAAAGGACGAAAGATGTAACATGTTTTCAAAAAAAAGGACTGTGGCTGTAATTATTAAAGGTAAAGGTCATCCATTGCAACTAGATACAAACATAAAGGACGAAAAGTGTAATTTTTCCTTCCTTTTATTATTTATCTTTATATAAAACTATAAATATAAATTTACAATTTACAACTAAAAAATAGAGAAAAATGTATGGACATGTGGTTTGCCCATTTTTCACCTTTAGTCCTTAACTTTTTCAATTTCGTTCCCGTATAGTCCCTGGCACGGATGGAGGTTAGTTTTTGGTGTTAGGTGGGTGCGAAATGACTAACATGCCCTTCAGTATAAAAACAAAATATATTAAATAATTGTTAAATATATATATATATATATATATATAACATGTATAATATATACACACATAATAACACATTCAGACCCCCCCCTCTCTTTCTAAACCACAACCACCTTCATGTCACACCCCAACCGATGGTGGAAACATCGGAGTGAGACGAAAAGGAGATTGCTCATTACACATAACGCTAACATGTGACAAGTATTTAAAAATAAATTTCATTTCATTGCATAAAAGAATCAATTACATTGTTTGAAATAAAATACAACAAGCCGAAACAAATAAATTACAATACAACAAGTATTAAAGTTTAAATGCATTTCTAGGTATCCTACTAAGTTCCGTGCATCATCAACATCATCATAAACCTGCAACATGTTTTAAAAGCATAGTTTAATACAAAAGTATTGGCGGGTATACAAGTTTGGTGTACTAGTATATAAGTATAAAAATGACAATGAACAATCCACATGGCAAACCTAGTTATCAAGATTAACGTATAAACTAGCATGCGATTTACAAGTCAACCATCTGATTACCGCAAGTATAAAGAATGAATAAACTTAAAATGACCTCTCATTCACGGGTGGTGCGTTACTCCTATAGCGCTATACATGTTAAGTGGAGGCTCGTACGAAGTTAATGACAAGTTCATCACATAAGAATCACCTAGAAAACACGAATCAAACATAACATAATAGTAAGCATGTATTGGATTGTTTGTTTGTATGATTGCATAAAAATATGTATGTTAAGTGTATTTTGTATACGTAAACATGTTGCACCCAAAAAGTGTGAAAACGGTAAAATGGGTCAAGTATACTCACAATATTGCAAAGCCTTCCGATTATCCGTGAGTGACGGGTTGTTTATGAATAAGGAATAAATGGTATGGTTGTATGATGTTTATGAAGTGGCTAGATTCAGGATTTAGAATTTAAAGTACAAAAAGTATGTATTCATAAAAGTGTTATCTAATTCTAAGCACTCGTTTATGACACTATGTTATGTGTGGTTTCATGGGTCCCAAATTGCCCATTAGAATCAATAACAAGTGGTTTAGAACCGTAGATAAGTTAGCCTAAGTCCATGTGTAACACCTCGAAAAATTATGTCCAATAATGTATCAACACATGTCATGAGCTGTAAACGTATAGAAGATTACTTATGAAGGACTAAAGTTGACAAACAGAGAAAGTATGTGAAAATAAGGGTTCAAAGTGTCAACATTGGATAAATATATCTTGCAATAACCCTACACGATGTTTATACCCTTAAACGAATGAATCATGGATCATACGAAGCTAATTGTGAAAGAAAGTGAAAGATTACAAACTACAGGGGTTAAATGTGTCAACATGTTTAAAGTATACCTCTGAGTGACCTTTTAGCAAACCCGAAGCTTTGTAACGATAAATTATACTCACTAGAATATGTGATAAAAATTTCACCAAGTTTCGTTATCGTATGAGAAAGTTATGACGATATTCGTATACGAGGGGTTAAAAGCGTCAACGTTGAAATTTATGACTTTTCGGGTGATCACAAAGTTAACCAAGGACTTAACAAAGATTGTTTAAGTCTTAAGGTCCTTAAAAATCAAGTTAGAGGGCTGAAAATGCAAAATTGGAACTTAAAACCACGTTATAAAGGACCAGGGGCCAAATTGCAATTAGCTGAAACTTGTTTAGCTGGTTCTGGGGAGCCAGGCGGCCCGCGTAAGATTCCTTATGGGTCTAAGTGGCCCGTGTAAACATGCCAGCAACAGAAAACTCCTGGCAGCTGCCAGTTCAGGTCTGTAACCGACTTAAAATGCTTGTTTTCTTATACCAGGGACTCCTCCAATGGTTTAACATGCAATAGGGGCACTTGTACTGATCTCATAACACTTGTAGACCTCCATGGCATGATCCTAAGTAATCAAAATGAGTATATAAGGAGCTTCAAGGTTGCAACATTGAGCACATTCATTTGCAAACCTTCACAAGTTTATTTCTGGAGCTCACTGATCAGCAACCAAGTTTTCTTAGGCTTCCTAGTCGTGCTTAGGACCCTTGTAAGTGTCCTTAACTTTCTTTAATTCAGTTTAGCTTAGTTAATTAGCTTAAAGTCAAACCATCGTAATTAGAGTTTGACTTCGTAATTAATCATAATCTGTCCAGTCAAATTTCAAATTGAAAGTACCTATGAGTTGGTAATTATGTGGGTAATAAACCCTTAAAAGGGCACCCTCTGATTCCCACTCTAACTATGTCAATTGTCGGGTCAAAGTTAATCTTAAAAAGTCAACAGAAAGCTTATTTTCAAATTAATGCATAATTAGCAATGTAGGAGCCATGCAACCTGTTTTATCATTAATATAACTTGGTAATTAATGTAAGAACATGTCTAAACATGTTCAACCCGATAATTTTCAGTTTAGGCCCGGTTTGGAACCGAAAGTCGCATAATTTGACTTATGCTTTGACTTTCAGTTCTGACCCATTTAAGCATGTTTTAGAAATGCCTTAGAGCCTTATTTGGACCAGGTTTCATGTTAGTATAACCCTATGTGATTATACAACTTGGTTCATTAGTTATCCGATTCGTATGCATGTTTCCGTTTATTGCCTATATGTTGACTATTATGCCCATATGACCTTAAAATGTGATTTTTGAAAATGTAAAAGAGTAGAAACCTTCATTACTGATTATTAGACTTGTCCCTAAAATTTGACATCAGTTTGAGGTCTAGGTTAGGAGTTATGCTCATTAGCGTAAATGAAAAGCTTTTTATTAATTAAACGGCGTAATTAGCATATAGCCTATCTAAACCCAATTTTTAATATCAAAATTTTTACCTACTTATATAAAATAATATTTTGGGATTTTTGAAGATTTTTATTTAATTTTAGGCTGAGCATAACATAGAGTTCTAAGCTTGATTCGGTAATTGCCGGTTTTGCCCTTTTGGACTATAAAATGAGTTTTACAAATTATTTTGATACCAAACCTTTTTCTACTGATCTAATATGATAAATAAAACATTTTGAGCCTTCTGGAATAATAAAAATATCAGCTTTCCTTTAAAAACCCAGAAATAGCTCAAAATTGCCTTTTTTAAGCGTTTTTAACGCATAGTATGTATTAAAACTATTTTAAACATATAAGGTTTGAGGCCTATTGATATTTTCAGTAAATTTTTATATATTAACAGTAAGCAAAATTTTTAAACTCAGATTTCCAGTTTTGACCTTTTAAGCCTATGTGAAATTACCAAAATACCCCTAAGGTGCATAGTTTGGTTATAAATGATAAATTTCACATATATGTAATACCCTACTGTTATAACTTATTAAATTAAGTATTTTTACTGATTATATCAGACCTGTAACTCAGATTATTATTAAATCTCTTTTATAACCTTTAAAATGACCAAAATGCCCCTACGAGGCATAGTTTGAGTTTAAATTCGTTTTGGGCATAATAGGAGATATCTTACTGATGTCACAACATATTTAAGGCATATTAACTTAGGAAACTTGTATATGACTCATTTGGTTACCCGTTACGCATCTTGCGCGTTCGGTTCGGTTTATGTAACTAGTTTGCATAAATTGACCGAAACGGGTCAAACCCTATCATTTTGTCTCAAAATCCAGAATGTGTTTAGTTTACCCATATTATACAAGTCTTCAAACTTGTCGGGTCTAAATCACATTCTATTCCGGTCTTCGCTTAATCGTGCGTTTGAACCGTATCTTCCTTTAAAACTAACTGGTCTAAGTTTAGGCTTAATTAAAGACCCGTTAGGAATCTAATAGGTTATTATAAACCTTCGTTCCATAATAGGAGACCCGGTAAAAGCTACGTGCATTTGCTGTTTGTGATTAATACTTGCAGAGGTAAATACTTTTAACTTATTTTCCCTATACGGGCTTGGGGTACGGTATATAAAATACCGATTGGTCGGGCATTGAATTTTTAATTGTATGAAGATTAATTTATTGAAATGTCCCGTTTAAATTGTTTTGTTTGATTAAAGTCTTTGGGGGGTTAATGACCATGTCCCGGATATCCTTGGCATCATTTTACGAAATGGCCACGACCTTAGCACGCGGGTGTAGGCGTACACCCGCTAGTGCATATATAAATAATAAGGTATAACCGCCGGTTTCGGGAATAACCCGTCGCGGGACTATATCATGTGGTGTGTCTATTAATCTTTAACCCGGCGTCAATCCGGGCTACTGAACGTATAACAAACATGTAATTCTTTTACAAGTTTATATATAAATAATTATCCTAAGTTATAAAAATGTTTTGTGTCATGTGCATTCAAATCAATTTTCTAAATCTTTTCAAAATGAGTCAGTTAATTGTATTTACCAGTGTAAACTGACGTATTTTCCCAAAAAGGTTAAGTGCAGGTACTACTCGAAATAGGCTGGCCTCTCCTTAGCATCAATAAGAGTCTCGCAAGCTTGGATGCATTTAAGTCTGATGAACTATGTTTCCTTTTTATTTGATCCGCATGTGGATCTGTTTCAACTATTTTGTGATACTTAATATTACAATTTATTCGGTTGAAATAAATCTATCTTTTGCTTCCGCTGTGCATTTATAATTGTGTTGTTTGACTATGATGATATCAACTACGTCACGATACTCCCCACCGGGCCCACCGGTAATACGTGGAAATATCGGGGTGTGACACCATGATGAATAACCATTAACCAATTATTATCGCAAACTTGGCCAAATTTGTATATATATATATATATATATATATATATATATATATATATATATATATATATATATATATATATATAGGGGATGGTTCAAATGAAAACCACTTTTAACGCGAAAACTCGAAAACTAACTAAAAAAAGCCTAAAAAACACACAAAAATTTTTTTTTTTTTTTTCAATTTTTTTAATTAAAATCGCTGGTTTTTATATATAAAAAAAAAAATTTCAAAAAAAAAATATATATATATATTTTTTTGCGTAGTGCACATGTGTAATAATACACATGTGTAATAATACACATGTGTAATAATACACATGTGTAATACAGATACACATGTGTAGTATTACACATGTACACTACACAAAAAAATTTTTTTTTTTTTTTTTTTTGAAATTTTTTTTTTTATATAAAAAAACCTGCGAAATTTGGTTTTGCAAAAAAAAAAAAAAAAAAAATTGTGTGTTTTTTAGGCTTTTTTTAGTTAGTTTTCGAGTTTTCGCGTTAACTAGTGGTTTTCATTTGAACCTTCCCCTATATATATATATATATATATATAGGGTAAGGTTCATGCGAGAACCACCCTTATTGCGAGAACCGCGAGAACCAATGTGAACACAAAATAAAATCTAAAAAAAATCAAAAAAGCACTCAAAATTTTTTTTTTATTTTTTTTAATATTTTTTTTTTTTTTAAAATCGCTATATTTCGTTACCATAAAAAAAAAACTTTTTTTTTCAAGTAACAGTTATCCATGCACATGTGCATATGTATCATTACTTCAACAAATTCGGTAATACGTTATCAGGAATAGACAATTGCACTTTAATTTACAATACCATTAGTAATACACTACTTTTTACATTACCAATATTCAAAATGCACATGTGCATAATTAGGTATAACCATGATATAACGTGTTTTGGTACAAAAAATTTGTGATTTTGAATGGAGAAGTAGGCCTATATACATGTTTTTTGGTTAGTTATATCTAGTGGTTGATGGTTTGGTTATAGTTGTCAATTTTTGATGCAGTATGTTGATTGGATGGTATAAATGGTGTTTACATACATGTAATAAAGTGAAAATATTGTTGATGGTATTGTATTATGGATGGTAGGAGGTAATGATATTGTATTATGGATGGTAGGAGGTAATAGTAGTTTATTATGGATGGTATGATAGATGAAAGGGAAAATGTATTCAAAGTAGTGTACCAAAACACCTTATTTCATATTGATACATATAAATGCACATGTGCATTTATAATATTGGTAATGTAAAAAGTAGTGTATTACATATGGTAGTGTAAATGAAAGTGCAATTGTCTAATATGTGTAATGAATTACGGAATTTGTCAAAGAAATGACAAAAATACACATGTGCGTGCTTGTGTATTATGGATGGAATGATAGATAAAAGAGAAAATAGTGTACCAAAACACCTTATTTCATATTGATACATATAGATACACATGTGCATTTCTAACATTGTTAACGTAAAAAGTAGTGTATTACACGTGGTAGTGTAAATGAAAGTGCAATTGACTATTATTTGTAATGAATTACGGAATTTGACAAAGAAATGATACATATGCACATGTGCATAGATAACTGTTACCTGAAATTTTTTTTTTTTTTTTTTTTTGAAATTTTTTTTTTATTAACAAAATATAGCGATTTTTTCAAAAAAAATAGTAAAAAAAAAAAAAATTTGGGTGTTTTTTAGATTTTTTTAGGAATTACTGTTTGTGTTCACACTGGTTCTCGCGGTTCTCGCAATAAAGGGTGGTTCCTAACGGATCTTTGTCCTATATATATATATGTATATATATGTATATGTATATATATGTATGTATGTTTATATAGTTATAATAATATCCTAAAACTAAGTCCATCATAGATATCATGTATTATCATGTAAGTCAAGCATGGAGGATTTAACCTCATTATATGATTCACCACTACACGAAATCATCACAAGGATGATTCGGAGGGTCATGAATAACAAGAAACAAAAGAAACTAACTAATACATATCAAGTAGCCAAGTAATCTATAACATGGGTGAACCACCACGACATGGAAAGAGTTAACTAAGTGTCGGAGGCTAGACGGAGTTATGTCACTTTGATACTAAAAAGCTACTTGGATTATCAATTAAAACATCAAGTGAGGTGTGGAATCAAGTTAGGAATGCCAAAGCATCCAATGTTCACACTTGCATCTAACATAAGTCTCACCATATGAACTATGGCAAACTTATGTGATTTCAACACTTGTGGATTGTATTGAACCCTAACAAATCAGAAAGTTTAGAGGTTGTTTGTACCTTTAAACTTGTAAGAATCGACTCTAACAAGTTCCACAACCATTGATGGGTTTAGGAGGTTGCTAGGTATAAGATTCAAGCATAAAAGTTAAGCTTTGTAAAAGTTATTCAAGTTTCTTCCAAAACAGAAAGTTTGGACCTCAAAATGGTGTTGTTCCACCTTAGTTTACCATGGTAAACCTGTGGAAACAGGTGTTCCAAGCCTTATGGAAGAAGAAATGATCAAGAAAAGTTGAAGAAAATAAAGTTACAACAAGTTTGTATAAATCAGAAAACACATCTGACTTTGAAGCTTTATATAAGTGATGTATCTCGTGATTACACCTTTGTGAATCTTGGATAACATCCTTGAAGGTCATCCAAGTAGATTGAAGCAAGAAACATGAAGAAAAGTAAAGAAAAAGTGCTCAAAACTTCACTGTTTCGAGCAAGGATTGAATCTGCCAAACTTGAGAATTTTGATGAATTAAAAGGATTTGGGAGTGTTTTAAGAGAGTTTAAAGTATTGGGAGAGTGTGGGGGACATGTATTTATAGTATGGGATTATGGTTGGGTGTTTAGAGTGTAATAAAGAAGGTTAGTAGGGTGTTAGAGGTGAAAAGAGAGCCAATAAACGAGCATATTCAAAGTTGTCACGGATTGACTGCTCAGGAGGGCCGCGGAAGCAAACAGGAATGTCTGGCGAGTGTCGCCTGGCTGACCCTCAGGCCAAGTTTCAGTTTTAACAATACAGGCCCCTGTAGTTTGGTTTAGGATGTATATTAGGGTGTTTTATGAATATGTAATACATTTTTGGGTACTAAATATGTATATTAGTATAGTTTAAGTATTGTAAACATAAAATCAAGTATTTGTATGATTAAAGTGTATAAAAACACATATTTATGATTGTTTGTTTGAAAAATAAATACGATTTTACGAGAAACACAAATGTGTATAATTAAAATGCGTTTAAGTGTTTAACAAGTATAGAAGTATGGATTGAGTATTGAAATGTAAAACAAAGTATTTGTATAATAACATGTATAAAATACGTAATAACGATCGTTCGTGTGTAAATTAAGCATGCGTTTACGAGTATCGAGGACGTATATAATTTGAATGTAAGAAGAGTACGACTAAAAGAAGCATAATTTAAATAAAATGATTGAGTTCATCATGATCAAAGTTGCGAATTACGAAACCGGAAGTGTAATACAAATACGTTACGGATATAAGTTTCTAAAAATAGGAGTGTAAACAATCTTTCTAATTAAGGTAAGTTTCAAAACGCGAGGCGTTACACTTCATCTCCACCACCACCACCATAAAACCCCACCGCCTGTCAACACCTCTATCACCAACCCATCACCCTCGCCGCCTTTCACCGCCATACCACTCAGCCACCACTGCCACAACCACCCCCGCCACAACCACCACCGCCGCCATCATCACCACTGCCACAACCACCCTCCGCCACAACCACCACCGACGCACCCACTTCATCTTCCCCACTGCCACAATCACCACCACCACCGCAGATAGGAACATCAGTGGAAATTATGTGTTGAAGTTAAGTGGAAAGTGTCGAATAAGTCGATCAATCCGCTGAGTTTTAAGCGGAGAAGCGTGAGGAGGAATGTTACGAAGGAGGGATCGTTGAAAGATGATGCGATTGTTGAATGGAATGAAGAATTGTTGTTGTTTGTAACTTTTTTTGGGGGTTAAAGGATGGGGGGTTTCATCAGTGGGATGTTGTTGTTTGTAACCTTTTGATGGTAATTTGATTGTGTTTATGTTTGATAATATTTGGAGAAGGGTGATCTGGGGAAGGTTGTCATATATGTCAACTTTAATCATAAATATTGTGTGGTGGAGGTGAGTTGCAGTGCACGGTGAAGGTGGTTATGGTTCGTATCTGATTCAGATGGTTGGGCAAGAATTAGGAAGAAGAGGTGTGTTTGGATTGAAGATGAATCTAAATATGAGGAAGAAGAGTTGTGTTTGAATTGAATGTGGTTATTGATTTAAATGTTAGTTTTTTAATAGTAAGGGTATTTAGGTTATTTCACACCCACTTAACTGAAAAGACTAACCTCCATCCGCGCCAGGGATTATCTGGGAACGAAATTGAAAAAGTTGAGGACTATAGCTGTAATTTTAGAAAGTTAGGAACCAAAGGTGAAAAATGCCAAACCACGGGGACTATCCGGACATTTAACTCTAAAAAATACATCAAAACTTTTAACAAACTAGTTTATGCCCAGTCCGCATTGCGACGTGTTAAACCGAATATTTCTCGGTTTGGTAACATGTACGTCTTTGTATTGGTTGCTTGTACTTACTACTCATAATACGATCTCAATAAAAATTACATCGAGACGTAGATAAAAATGTGTTAGTCTAGTAAATTTATTAAAGTCCATGTGTAGTAGCATAAATTGACATAAGAAAAAGAAAAGGAGAAAACTGGGTAAAGTTCAGGGATATTAAATGTATGTAATAGGGTTTCGAACTGAGGTTCAATGATTTCACTTGACCTTACTTACAACATCTAAACCACTCCACCACATGCTCTTTTAATGTTGTAATCCGAGTTGAGTTTTACATATACTAACTTGGAAAATTGAACAAGCAACTTTAAAGAACACTATTCTTTGCCATTGTAATTGTAGATACAGGTAAATTTGTTGTGTTTGGTATTTCGGTGTAACATGTATTATTAAATGGATATGTTCTATTGACTTGTTTAACCCTGCTAACTTGCTTAATCAAACAATCACTAACCCCCACTAACCCTTTATTGACATGTTTTACGGTTTTACCTACCTGGTTAAAGATGCTTACAACTTGATTACAAGTTTACTATACTTTCAATACGAATCCGCGTTTGACTCCCCTAGTAAAACTAATACGTTCAACCTATAACTCATGATGCTTGTTTTTATTTTATCTTGTAAATTATGCAATAAAATACTCAACCATTTTACATTAGGCCAACTCAATTCCACACGTACCCAATAAACTCGACTTGAACAAACACGTTACCCGAATGCCCGAACGCCGATTAAACCATTTGTCATTAGGGTCAAGTATGGGTTAGGCCTTTGAATATTAAAACCCCGAATAGCCTGCACTGATTAACCCAAAACCCAATTAACATGAGCTACATTAGTCTAAGTTTTGGCATGTAATCAAGAATTCGTGAATACACATTAACTTTCCAAATAGTATGAGGGTTATGTTCTTGTCTTGAGTTATACTATCTTTCCAAACAGCACAAGCGATGGAATCTTTTGGACCAAAAGTGTAGTACGTAAACCAATTTTTTTAAATTAATAATTATGTCCAAACTCGAACTAACCAATTCGACGGACATGACAACCGAACAACCCGAATCCAACGAACTTGATTGTTGTACAGGTCAAATGTGATAGCATACACACAAAAAAACCTTAAATAACTTGACCCGAACTACTCAATACCCAAATAATAAACCCGGTCAACAGTTCAACACCCATATTTGATTATGACATGAAACACATTTCTTTAAAAATAATAAACGGTTAAACAAGTCAACATGCAAATCCACCAAATTGACCAAAACCCGATCTATTGAGTTTTTGTTTGTGGGTGCGACCCGAAACTAACATAAACACATTTATATTAAATCGTAACCTATAAATTTGATGTTAAATTCAAATCGTGTGAAATATTATTATATTATAATACCTAAATATTATGTGTAAGTTTTTTCGAAAGAAATTGGGTGGTGAAGGATAGAATGGAGTGGCAAACACAAAGAAATTTTGGCGGCAATGAGAAATAACGAATGATCAGTGGGATTCCGCATCAATCGCTTGCCCCTTCAATTCCCTATTTTCTTTTATTTATTTATTTATTTATTAATCTTCCATTTTCATCTTCTTCAACACATAACAATCATGAGAGAGATCGTTAGCATACACATTGGACAGGCCGGCATTCAGGTCGGCAATGCTTGTTGGGAGCTCTATTGTCTCGAACACGGAATCCAGAACGACGGATTCTTACAAGGAAGGTATCCTTAGCATTCGCTTTCTCACGTAAAACACATGTTGTTTTGCATGGCCGGCTCAACCTTTTTGCGCCGTTTTCATAAAAACAAATATTGTTTTTGTTTAAAATGTTAACACGTCTAAACAAAAACAATATTTATTTTTATGAAAATGCCCCAAAAAGGTTGAGCCGGCCATGCAAAACATGTGTTTTACGTGACGACTTATTTTTTTATACAGTCAAGCCACCCCACAAAGAATTTAATGATTTTTGGTAGATACGTCGTGTTTTGTGAAATCACATACGAATTGATCCCAACGTGTATGATATGAAATGTGAATTTTGAGTATGATCATTTTGATTGATGATAAGTTGTGGTGAAGTGTTTGTAGCGAGAGCACGGGATCTACAGATGATTCCTTCAGTACTTTCTTCAGTGAAACCAGCTCTGGTAAGCATGTTCCCAGGGCTGTGTTTGTTGATCTGGAGCCTACTGTCATCGACGAAATCAGAACTGGAAGCTACAGGCAACTCTTTCATCCTGAACAACTCATATCCGGCAAGGAGGATGCCGCTAATAACTTTGCTAGAGGACATTATACAGGTTAACTAATACACCCTTAAATCATTTTTATTAACTTATCATAAGCTAAATATTTTAGATAAAAAAATATATGTGTTGTTATCACAGTGGGAAAAGAAATTGTCGATCTTTGTCTTGATCGCGTGAGAAAGTTAGCTGATAATTGTACCGGATTGCAAGGATTTATGGTTTTTAACGCCGTTGGTGGTGGCACTGGCTCGGGATTAGGATCATTGCTTTTGGAACGTTTGTCTGTCGATTATGGGAAAAAGCCCAAACTTGGCTTCAGTATCTTTCCATCACCACAGGTTATTTAAAATACATATTAAAATGAATAGTTATTGCATGCTCAATGAATAACACATATACATGATGGATTAAGTTATGGAATTGAAGGTATCAACTGCGGTTGTGGAGCCGTACAACAGTGTGTTATCAACGCATTCCCTTTTAGAACACACGGATGTGGTGGTGTTGCTAGACAATGAAGCCATATACGATATATGCAAAAGGGCTTTAGACATTGAAAGGCCAACTTACAGAAACTTAAACCGTTTGATATCTCAAACCATCTCATCGTTAACCACTTCTTTGAGGTTTGATGGAGCTATTAATGTGGATATTAACGAGTTCCAAACAAACCTGGTCCCATACCCACGAATCCATTTCATGCTTTCGTCTTATGCACCCGTGATCTCTGCTGCACGGGCTTTCCATGAGCAGAGCTCGATTGCCGAGATCACAAGTGCCGTGTTTGAGCCTGCTAATATGATGGCTAAGTGTGACCCAAGACATGGGAAGTATATGGCTTGTTGTTTGATGTATCGTGGGGATGCTATTCCGAAGGATGTCAACACTGCTGTTGGTTCTATGAAGACCAAACGAACCGTACAGTTTGTTGATTGGTATGTTGATTCATGCTGATTTATTCTTACATAAGGCACCCCATTTAGTAGATGTAGCAATTTTCAAAGGTATATATAGATGAAAAGAAAAAAAAAATCAGGAAATGGAATTCCGCCTAATGTATGTTATCTTTATGCAAGCTGCTCGTCGTATTATGCAAAAAAAAGAAAAACACTATGAATGAATAGCTTATGCAAATAATACTTGACACGTTAAGTATTTTTAAAATATCAAAAAAATTCGGACAAATAGTGTTTCCTGTCAAGCCAACCACCTGTACCAAGAAATCCCATTTTGACTTATTACCAACCCGTCAAGCTCGACCATTTTGCAACCTTTAACATCGAGCAAGAATGATACGATACTTTATCTGTTTTACAGGTGTCCTACTGGTTTCAAGTGTGGAATAAGTTACCAACCTCCCACAGTGGTACCTGGGGGTGATCTTGCGAAGACAAGACGCGCAGTCTGCATGATAAGCAACAACACAGCTGTTTCCGAGGTTTTCAATAGGATTGACCACAAGTTTGACCTGATGTACGCGAAGCGTGCATTCGTACACTGGTATGTGGGTGAAGGCATGGAAGAAGGTGAATTCTCAGAAGCGCGTGAAGATCTTGCTGCTCTTGAAAAAGATTACGAGGAAGTTGGTCAAGATGCCGAAGAAGAACAGGAAGAAGAAGAAGAGTAGCTGGTAAGTCTTTGTTAACATTTCAACCTTAAAAATGATTATAATGTTCATTTTCAAATACCATTGAAGATATCATTGTTCTCTATATTCATCTTTATGCATAGTTGTTTCCATTTGTAGTTATTAAATTCGTAATATTTTGCATTAATCCTTAGGAATAAATGAATAATCAAGTCTTTGATAGATGTGGAAAATAGTTTAACATAAGTTTCACACACACAAGAGCATAGAGACATGGCCGTTGCACCAAACTTTAGAAACTTCGACACTAATAGAGTAAGGTTAATTAGCTACGCTGTTCTTAGCGATGCCTAATCTTGATCTTTCCGCCTTACAAAACAAAACATATGTAGTTTTCCTAGCAGCCATATGAGTAATTTGATCTGTCCCTATGAGACTAGGATATTATAACTTAGAAGCAACCTTAATATTAACAAACCTGAATTATTTAAAGCCTAATTCACTTAGCTGTACTATTCTATCGGATTGTAATTGGACTGTCGATAATAAAAAGGAACAGCTTTAACTTGTTAGTCATTTTTTGGACTTTGTACAAAAATATAACTAACAACAACCACCATACCCAGTATAGTCCCACCCATACTCAAACTATTGGTGGGGTCTGGGGAGGGTAAGATATAGGCAAGTTTTACTCTATCCCAAGGAATAGACAGACTGTTTCAAGTGAGACCCCCCGGCTCCAAATCCATAACAAGACATAAAAGTCAAATATAAACATACATAGTTACTCAAAAAAATATGCACAGCGGAAAACTAAACATAGTCTTAGTAAGCTACCAATAACAGGAAATGAACCAAATAATTCAAACTATTTAAAAAAAAATAAACCAAAACTAATTAAGCCGAACCAGCTTTATCTCGAACCCATTTGAATTATCTTGAACCCACTTAGCCGATTAGGATTAACCCTTCAATTTAATCCATAAATAGGTTTCTTTTTTTTTTTGGCAAATTCGCACTTGAACAATCTCTTTTGCTTGTACAACCATGGAAAATAGTTAAAATAATTTGAAGGGATTTCTTTGCTAATTCATAATAAAGTTGGCATCATTTGATGAGCTAATCAACATGTAACTTTTTTTATTAAATAAGCAAGAGAAACAAAATAATTCAAACTAAGACATCAATATCTTGATATTCATATGATTGCAGATTAAACTAACTTGAAAATGACAATGGAAACCTTCCACAAAAGTCAAATGAACAACTTGATATTTTTGCTTCTTACATCTTAGCAATAGCAAGAACATCTACATCAGTTCATCTCTCAGAAAGCTCCTTGTTTTTATAAAACCGCAACTAAATACTAAAAATATAAAAATTAACAAAACAAAGAACATAAAGGAGGTAGATCCCATATCCCTTCATTAGAGTCATTAACGGTTTCGATATATTCTTGAACCCCGTTCATGGCATATAACGAAGCCGATATTTGTCTTTCCACTTTCATCCTCTCGAATTCAGAAAGATCCGTTCCTGAGTTAGGCAACTCAAACACTGCTTGGCTCGATGGATATTTTTGATCGATTTTACCTCCAAAACCCCATGAAAAATCACATGCTTCAGAAGAACAGTTGCTTAAATCCGGCTTATAAGCATCATCGAATAGTTGAGAAACATTTTCTTCTACTTTTCCACTAGAAGAAAGCGAGTCCCCACTCCCACCACTATGACTCGCACTACTATTACTATTACTACTGCTGCTGCTACTGTTGCTAATACTTAAACTATTAGCAACATTAATTGTACTTGGAACCGCGGGAATACAAGAATCTTGATTCCTCTTTTTGGCCATTTTCTTGTTGTTGAGCAAGTTTCTTATGCGGGAAGCGAGTGGTGAGTTATGAGAGACATGGGTTATGAAGTTGGTTCGTGTATTTGAACCACGAAGAAGGCAAGCCGCCTCATCATAGGCTTGAGCCGCTTCTTCAGCCGTCTCAAAAGTCCCAAGCCACATCCTGATCTTTTGTGTTGTGTCTTTGATCTCAGCCACCCATCTCCCTGAAGGCCTTTGTCTCACCCCTATATACTTGTTGTTGTTGTTTCCATTGCCATTTCTACCTCTTCCTTTGCTCGGTTTTGGAACCGACGCTCTATTCCCTCCTCTTGGATATTGTTGGAATTGGATTTCCATTGGAATGATAACTTTATAAGATATAGTTACAGATAATATGAACTCAAAAGTGTTCTTCTAAGTTCTATCTTCTTGTTTTGCTTCATGTATGTTACTATATATACATGCATACATGTGTGTACATATATAGAGTGTATGAATAGGTCTCTACTTGTAATTTCTGAGGTTTCTATGTGTTGGTTTGTAGTGTTTGTTGTTTTCTGATTGAACATTCTTTTATTCTCTTATTAAGACAAAACTATTCCTAATTAACATGGCCAATTTGCAATTTTTATATAAACATTCCATTAAGTTAATTGACTGATTTACCCTTTATTAGTAGTCAGTTGAAGGTATGGATATAATTCATCCAAAGGGCAAAGATGACAATTTGACCTCTAAATGTTTATAGGTGGACTTGGTCATATAACACCAAGCTATGGTGGGAAATGTCTATATGTGTGGGAAGTAAATTACTATTAAGTATTAAAATATACGCTTCGACCCCTTAAGTTTTCTATGTGTTAACGTTTATCCTAAGTTGAATGCTATACTGGCGGTAAGACACTGAACAACCGATCTTCCAAAAGTAGTTATTCATGTATCGTTTTCTTGTTTTCAGATGCCTATTTGAGCATACAGGATCTGAAGCTTTGCCCGGAATGAAGCTCGGTTCTTGAAAATGTGTCAGGCTTTGAATAAATTCGTCAAAAGCTTTGATCTTTAATTTGTACGTATCTGTATAAGTTTTTTTTTATTCTTGATTCGTTTCAGGTGAATGCAAAAATAAAATCAAACCTTTTAAAGATCAAAATAATGTAATTGAAATTCCTAACAAGCAATATTAAAGTTGTATATCTTAATATTTTTTAAAAGTATTATATTAATTTTGATTATGAAAACAACAAGGGATCAAAATGAAAATAAGGAAAACGAAGGGGGTGTTTTGAAGTTGAAGGAAATCTAATGGGTAGAAATGAAAAATCCTATGGCCTAAAATGCTTCCACGTGGAGGAAAATTAGCAATAAAATGAAAAATCTTAATGGTCCCAAATACTAAAGTCTAAACAATAAAATGTTTGATGGAGAAAATGACAAAAACAAAAAAAAAATGTTTTTATTTTAAAAAATAAGGGATTGTCGTAAACGTTGCGTTTTGTTGGATTGAAATTTCTAAGTCATCCAAGAAAAAGAGGGTTAACCACACAAAGAGGTCAATAAAGGGTTTGACGTTGAAAAAGATGATGAAGAAACAAGAAAAAAATCATATAATTTATGTGAATGGGACCTATTCAAATTTGTTGATAAAATGAATTGTAAGTTGTAAAGTTTTTGATTGAAAACATCAAGCCATATTTCAAGGACAAATAGACTTTTGGAATGGTGGTTGACCCTTGTTATCGAAGATTCAAAAGGCATGGCATAAGATTTTCTTTTACGAGGAATTTACGAAAATAGTCAAGAATAAGTTTGACTTATCAAAATGGCCACCTCATGCGTTGGTGAAGCAGGGCATCACTGATTACGAGACACCTTTTGCGTCTGCAGGGCTGATTCATGCGTCTGCCAATATACAAGTGACACGTGTCTCAATGACATCCATGCGTCCCATGCGTCTGTGACTCATCCCATGCGTCCGTGACTCATAAAATTTACTTTTAGCGAGATTTGAGGCATCCCATGCGTCCGTGACTCATCCCATCATCTCATGTGTCCGTGACTCATCCCATGCATCCCAGTGAGACACGTGTCACTTCTATATTTAAGGACTCATGGGATGAGTCACGGACGCATGGGATGAGTCACGGACACGTGTCACTTCTATATTTAAGGATGCATGAGGTGTCTCATAATCAGTGATGCCCTGCTCCACCGACGCATGAGGTGGCCGTTTTGGTAAGTCAAACTTATTCTTGGCTATTTTCGTAAATTTCTCTTCTTTTAAATGCTAGAACGAGATTTATTATTAAGAACGAGATTGTGAAACATGACAAAATTAGATTAAAAAGATGGATAGACTATAGAGCAAAGGCGTTGCATGCAAAACAAACGTAACATGTTTAAGGTAAGAAAAATAATTCACTTGTCTAAAAGACATGTTAAACCTAAACCGAAAGATGGCGATGAAATTTGCATCTTGCATCTAGTTGGTTTGTTTGCTCACATTGGTGTGTGATTTATGGCCTTTGATTGGACACGTAAACTCGACTAAATGGCTTGATGTGAAAAACAATCATGTCTAAAACTTATATAAACAATTATATTGGATTTACTTCATTTATAGATATTAAAGACTAATAATATAAATTTAGAAAACTTATACATAAGCCAGAATACCTAACACAACAGTACAATCACAATAGTTACAAACTAATAAATAGACAAAACTAATTTTAATTACTAAGTTGTTCTTCCATGTGTCTTCTAACTGCTCTAGGATGTGTATTGTTCCATGTCACGAAAAAGAGAGAAACCAGACCGAGGGTAACTCCCAAGAAATGGATATAACAAAAGAAGATGATACACGAGTCTAACCGAAGAAAATCGGGTCCAATACATGATACTTGAACTTCAAAGAAATTGTTATTTAAAAAAGAGAGTTTCAAATGTGCCCAAAGTGGAGCTATGGTAAACAAAACATCAATACTCAAAGTTTAAGATAGCTTGGGTCAAATTTTATTTCATTTGCGCATAACAATACTAAAGAACAATGCCATTAACCAACCTAACTATCAATACTTGACCTATGAACACAAATATTTGAAAATCGTGCAAGCTAGCGACCTATGAACACAAATCTGAACACCAGAATTTTCTGGCTCGCGCAAGCCAAGTTTTGTTATGAGTCGTAAGTTTATTGAACCGCCGAAGGTGACATCAACAAACCGCAAAGGTTGATTGCATGCTTAAGCTAACCGTGTCACAACAGTTGTTGCCGTGCTCAAAAGTTAATCACATGTTAAATTGTTTAAATTATGTATTTAAAGTGTTTTAAAGGCAAATTAAACTAAGTTTTCTACCACATATCACAGCATACAACAATAAAATACCGCAAACACAAACCTTCATCAACAAGGAAATTAAAATCTGTTTAAATGGATTGTGTATAACATGTGGTCTTTACTATTCTTAAATCTTACTCTCCATATGTTGTGGCCTCATGTGTTATTTATCGGAATTATTTGCAGTTATATATTGCATTCCTTTTTCATTCTTTCCGGGTGACATTTAGAATTCTTTTTTTTTTCCATTGCTAATCATTAATGGTAAGACTTTAGTTATTTTTGTAGAGTTTTTTTTTCCATCGTTAACAGAAAAACATTATGGTTCTTAACTTCTCTTTTGGATCTTTTAAAGTTGTAACTATCTTCGGTTTGTTGTTTATTTTCTAATACGTTTAAAAGACCGTGATAGCTTCTTACCGTGCGAATAAATAATGGCATCTTCAACCCATTCCTTATCCGCATCCCCATCCTTAAAATTAGGGAAAATCTAAGAAATTACTCCATCCCTATATTGGGGATCCACTATTCACACCACGTCCCTTCTCCAACTACCCTCCCCCTTACCTCCACAACAAACCAAAATTGATTGGAAATCTAAGAAATTACCCCTTCCCTATATTTCGTGTTCGTCTTTCTTTGCTCTACAAATTCTTTCCGTAAACCCATCTTCATCTTGTAAGTCGATTGTTGTAAATTGTTTTGTGAATTTAATTTTCTTTGGGTGAGTTGATTTTAGTTCATATGTATTCTCTCAATTTTCTGAGAAATTACACCCAGTCTGTTTATTTCGTGATTAATTTTCAATTTTAAAATGTTTGTACAGATATGTTACTTATACTTGGGGTTCTGATTTTTATTTTTATTTTTATTTTTATTTTTTGTTTCAAGCTTGAGAATAAAGATTAAGCAAAGTTGTCAATCACCCAACAAGCCCATGATTGTGTTTTAAATTCTCCTTTTATATTTATTTTAAAGCTTTCTTTGTGCAGATAATTGGTTTGGTGACATTTGAGACGAAGTATTGGTGCTTTCTCTCTTTTAGGCAAAGCAGCAACAACCACTCTGCTTTTAACATCTTAGCTCTCATTACATTACATTTAAGTTCAAAAAAAGTGAGATTTTTGTTGATTGTGGGGTTGGGTTTATAAGTGTGTTTTATAGTGGCGAAGCCAGCACTTTGCGAGAAGAGCAAGAAACGGATCAAGTCAAAACGAGTCGGTCAAAACAGCATATAAGTAACATACACGTTCAGCATTTTAAACCACAGATTACTCAAATCAAGTGATGCATGAAACCATCAAATTAAGAAACAATGAATTTGGTTAGAGCAACAGAAAAAATCTTCTTGTCGTCATCCATACCCGACTATCACAACAAATACCATCTACAGTCGACTATGCTAAGAAGCCCGTTCAACTAAGCCCGACTATCACAACAACTAAGCCCACCAGTTTAACTCAGCTCAGCTTTTAATTCTATAATATATGGTTTAATTAACATTATTGCGGCTCGTAATCGCACTCCCTTTATAAAATTGAGAACATAAACAGTATGTCCAGTGAATCACAATATAAATCATCAACAGAAAAGGGAAATAAAAACAACAAAATTCATCCAAAATCTTCAATCTCCAAAATCCAAACATTTCAAGTTACAATCTCATTATGCAAGACCAATCCAAGACCACAAAACTCAAAACCTTGGCATCTTTCAGGACAAAACTGCCGACACATACCAAATGTTCACAATATGTATATGCACAACCTACACCTATTTTCACATTTTCAACATCTTTTCACCACCCCAAATGCATGCAAAACTGAATTTTAAGTATATATTGTGTGGATAAAAAACAAATAATACACACCCCAAACAGAAAAACGAAGATATGATTGTATAAAACCTCTAGGAAGAGAGAACGGATTGAAGAGCAAGCTGTTGTTGAGGTTGCAACGATGACAAAGTTGATGCCATGGCAGATGGTGGTAATGTTTGCTGAAGCTGCCTCAGAAGATTGATCATTCGAGTAGCGGTCTCTTCAGAAGCCAAATCTTTACCAGCAGAAAGAACCTAATACGTGAAAGTCATGATTATTAGAGAATGTAGATGAAAAAATAAAATTAATAAAAAATTATTTGAGTGTGGAGATATGTACATCTGCAAATACTCCAACTATCTTTGGAAGATACTGATGGTTAAGCCCTAACAATTCTCCATCAGACCTGAATACAATTCAATAAGAATGAAACCATTCAATAAGAATGAAACAATTCAATAAGAATGAACAATTCATATTTAACGCGCTAATTAATTTTAAAGAATTTAATGGACAACTTATGTTCTCGAGTCTCGTTTGAAATTTCAGACTATACCTTTCCACCATTGAGCAAAGCTGATCATGCACAACTTTAGCCTCAATCAAGTCACCTTTTATTGGTAAGCAGTTTAGCCATGCAGGAACAATCTGACCAAATAAAACAGGATTTATAACATTAGAATTATCACGTAGCTGTCCAACAAATCATACTTACAAAAAAACATCATGTTTAAGAACATGTTAATTTGATATATATGATAAAGAAAGACTAAATTACCTGAGCAGCATTAATACTATCACGGTGAAATTGGCAAATCTTGCCAAGAGCTGAAACAGCGTTGTCATAAGCCATTACATTATCCGGATGTAATGCATCGGGGCGTCTTATGACAGCATCCAATCTAGAAAGAGCCTCTATAAAATGGCAAAAGGTGGACAATCAATATTCACTAATAGTCCAAATATGAAGATAATTAAAATCAAAAGCAAAACAAAAGGCCTACCGCCAACATATGGTCTGAATGCAACTCCACCATACTCTGCACACATGCCAACCCCGTAAACAGCAGCCTGACAGATGTCAAATATGTTAGTTAGATGCCCAAAAATGATAACAAAGGCCACCATGGCATAGAACCATGCATACCTGGCGGACGTCCGTGCTTGTATCATTGCATGCTTCCAGCACAAATGGTAGAAAAGTAGCATAATATCTGTAACAAGTAATTAAATAATGTATACAAGTGAGACCGAGAACATCGATAATACTAAAGTAGAACAGATTACTTACTTTACAGCTGCATCTCCACAATGCTCAGCAACGTCATCAAATATGCAAATAGCTATTCTTTTCTCCTCATCGGTCCTATCCTTGCCCTAAAGTAACATCCCATATTAAAGGCATGCATCCAGACAGAATTTGCAAAACAACAATAATTGAGAAGTGAACACAAAAATATGATGAAAGTATGAAACTCACCCACATAGGCATCAAGTACGGTAATAATTCATCAAATAAAGGCAAGAATGGAGCCTTAAAGGTCTTGAGTAGAGTACCCAAACAATCACCAACCTAGGTTTAAGAAAAAGAAAAAGAAAACATTATTTAACAGAACCTAGGTTTAAGAAAAAGAAAAAGAAAAAAATATTTAACAGAATAAAATGGCATAAAAGGGTAAGTCAATAAAAACATACTTGATCAAAAAGTTCTTCCTCTTGCTCATTTTCTTCTTTGAGCATTTCACCCTCTTCTGCATCAAAGTCCTCTGCTTTGACTCTTTCGGCTCTTTCGTTTCTTCTGGCTGCACTGGCTGTCATCGCTTGTTTTAGCTCTTCCACAATGCTTCTAACTTGGCTTTCATCTAAAAGGGACCCACAAATCTGAAACAAAAAACAAATCAGAATATCTCATGAATGACAGTTACAAACAAATGAAAGTCGAGATTTAGTATGCATGTATATAATGAATCACACCTGTACACACTCCTTAATTGCCTCCAGCATGTTAGAGCAAATTTCAGTCTCTGGTTCCTAAAACCAAGAATTCGACGAATAATGAATGATTTATGTCATTATTTTGGAATAAAACATCACTTGAGTTTTAAAAGTATAAGATAAAGTTGAAAATAACCTTGTGTAAAGCATCTACTAAAGCTGGTATGATATAATCAGACAACTGCTTCACATATGACTCATTTCGGCCCTGAGATTGACCCTTCTCAACAGCTAATTTTGCTGAACGGAGAAGCTCCGGCATAGCTACAAATCGAAGAGAAAGTTAATGCTCAAAACAGAATATTTAACTATTATTAAGCTTATTATTATAGGTAGGTTTGTACCTGAAACTGCAGCCTTCCTAACTTCTTCATGAAAATAAAATTTAAGAAGTGGTACTAGTGTTGGAGCAACCTGGTTGAATTTGATCATTAAAAAAGTCAATTTGGTATATAAAAAAGATGCATAAAAAGACGATAAAAGTTAAGTAGCAGACATTTCACCTGATCAATCCAAGGGAAAAACCCTTCCTTTAGCTCATCAGCATAGCAACACAACATGTTGCATGCCGTAGCTTTCTCCTCAAGGACACTTGTCTTGATCCCTATTCTCTTATCTCCAAGTGTGATAGTCTCAATGCTAGAATTTTATACAGAGTAAACTTATAAAGATCCAAGACCAAAACGAATAATGAGAAGTCTGTAAAAGATTAAATATGTATTAATCAACTATCAGACCTTTCATCATCAGACTCATCAATATCTGCATCTGAATCAGCAGATGTAATCGTAACATCTGGTTTAAGTTGAGCAGAATGAAGCAACGGTGGCATGACAACGTTCATGTAAGGGAGGAAATCTTGCCCTAAGCACTTGCAAAGTCTTGCCCATGCCTGCAACAAAGGTCAATTATAAAATATAAATACAAAAAAGTTATGTATTATACGAAAAGCTATTACAAAATACAAACATACTTGCAACATGTAGCTTGTTGTAGGGTCATCTGTCTCCAGTTGGGAACCTTGCAGTGACATAAGGACATCCATAACCTTGAGCCACATAATAAAATGTTAGTCTTTAAAAGAAAATGTGTGCGTGGGTATGTAAAACAAATGTATAATAAAAATTATAAAGTGATGAACTATACCTGCTTCGCATCATCCTTAAACTTGTCTTTTCCAACAGCCATTCCAACCAAACTAATACACTCCATAGATTTGGCACGAAGCATGCGATTAGTTTTGTCGGTTGCATTCACAAGTATGGTTTTCAAGTAAGGCATAACTGCATCATAGTACTTTTGAAAATGCTCCTGCCAAACAGATACCGTGTGAGAAGCAATATTACAGAAAAATGAGCAAATTAAAGTTAAAAAGAAATGAATATGCACAATACCTGAGATGAGTCAGCAACCGATGCCAATGCAGTCAATGCCCCCTCTTGCACCATCTGCTTAGGATTCTGGATATACAATTAAAGTTCAATAGTTAGTTTCTATTAAAAACTGCTGGTGTGTCAGTTCAATCAATAAACAAATATTAAAAGTTTAAAACTATTTGGTTAATTTAAACTGTTTGTAGAAATTTTAACAACCAAGACACAATGACATACCTGCAACAATACAAGTAATTTTCCGACAATCCCATCCAAATACGGCTTTAGAAGTTCCGGTGTACAATTTTCACTAAAGTTGAGCACCGCTGACGCCGCATGTGCCTGCAAAACATACATAAGACAATACATACAGCAAGTCATTCTCTTGTGTTTCTTCCAAACCTCGAACAGATTAAAAAAACTACATTAATGGTTCATGACATAATAACAGTTTAACACAATCAACATATAAATACTGAATGATAAAAGTCATATCACCTGCACCCGTGGATTATTAAAATCATCCATTGCTGAAGCTAATGCCGGAAGCACAAGATGGTGGTATTTGTTTTGCAAGTCTGGTCCCAAGTCTGTAGAAAGCTGACCAATTGCATTGATAGCCGCCCATCTAGCCCGAGGGTGAGGATCATGAAATGAGTTCAAAACCATAGTCACAACTTGCTCTAAGTTCTTTGTCATAACCTATATCAATACAAAACAATAAAACAGTTGGCATATACCTTTGAATTCAGGTTCCAATACAAACCAGAGAAAACATTAAAAAATAATACCTTTGAGCAGCCTTCTGCAATTTGAGCTAACGCAATGAGCGCAGCATGATGCTTTTGCCATTCAGGAGCAGCAAAATAAGCCGGCAAAACCTCAGAAACAACCGGAACAATCGTATTTCCACCCAACGAAATCGAAAGCCTGTCCAAATACTCTTGACCAGCACTATAATTACTAGTCTCACCTGCATCCTCATGTTCAACCTCAGCACTATGCCACGCAGGATCATCTTCCACATCCAACAACATCTTCATCAGTATCTCAAACAACCTTTTAATAAACTGCGGCAACTTCCTAATCATCCCGGGCGCCCTCTCCCTCGCTTCCGCCAAAGTAACAACAAACTCAAGCGCCAAATGCTTTGTCCCTTCTTCCAAAGTCTCGGCTTCAGCAATTTGCAACATCGCTCCCACAACTTCCGTTATCTGTTTCCTTAAAAACCTTGGCTCGGTACCTGCCAACTCAATCAACAGTTCTAATGCGTCCTGCGCGGTGGACTCTTCACCAGAGTTCAACGCTTCGGTCAAGGTCTGCATCATCAACGGCAGCAAATCGTGAAACTTATCCCTATCCGACGCCTTCTCCAAACACTGAATGAAGTTAATCGAAGCATTCAAAGCCGCAATCCGCACATCCGCATCCATACCCGTCCCCAAACACCCTAAAAACACGCTATGCAAAGTATCCAAATGCGGAACCAACATCTCACCGATATACTGAGCCAACTGAGCAAAAATCAACAACGCACTTTCTCTAAGCCTAGGGTTTCCAGACGTAACACACGAAAACATAAACGGCAGAAGCTCCGGCCACTCATTCTCCGGCAAAACCACCGCCGCAAGCTCGGAAACCGTATCACACAACTTTTTCGCTATAGACTTAACCGACTCTCTACTAACAGACTCTAATAAACTCGATTTAAGCGTTAATTTCGTCTGTAACGAAAGCGAAGGGTACATAGTTACCGATTGAGAGTCGTCGTTGCCAGATCCGGCGGTGAGGATGCGGCGGAGGAGGACGGCGGACATGGCGCGTGCTTCGGCGTGCGGAGAACTGTGGAGGAGTTGAGATAATTTGAGAACGAGAGTGTCCGGATGATGTTGTTTGCAGAGGTTGAAGAGAGTTTCGGCCTGTGAACGCTGGTCGTTGGCGGCGGACATGAGGTGAGAGATTAGGGTTTCGAATTGAGTGTTGTCCGGGCCGAGGATGGTGGCGATTTGAGCGAGGAGGAGGTTATCGGAGGAGGCCATGGTGGTTGTTGGAAGATGATGATGATGATGGCGGCGGCGGTTATGATAAGTGATAAAATGGGTTTCTTCTCCTTCTCCCTCCGGTTTTTGAAGAGATGGAGGGAAGAGGGTTTTAGGCTTTTTAGTATAGGGTGTGTTTGGACATGGGGATAGTGATATTTTTTTTTTCTTTATCTTTTATTTATATTTTTATACATATATTAAATAAAAATATATTAATTATTATTTTTATCAACTATATTGAATTTACTAATTTTCTTATTGTATATTATATATTATATACTATTATATTATTTTGTAACATAAGTATGCAAGTAGGAGTTGTACATCTTGCCTAAATGATGATTTATGCTTTAGTTGTTTGTATGGTTAGTCTAGGTGATTTGTACATTGATATTTACATGATATAAATGTTGTACCCCATGTTTTAGGGTTTTTTTTTTTTAAATGATGTTTCACTTTAAATCCAAAACTACTTGATTTATACTTTTAACTCAAAAGTTTTTAGTTTTTCCAATTTAACCTCACAACCTTTTTACTTTCAACTTTGATCACCTATGTTTTTCATATTTTGCAAAATTTTTCATTTTACGTTTAGATCTAAATTTTGCGACTTAACACGGCACAATGTGTGTGTATGGTTCAACGATTTTACGTTTTGTTATACTCTTCTTAATCAAATTTTGTGAGTTAACATTGAGTAACGTACGTGTATGGTTCAACATGTTTACGTCGTCTATTTTTTTCCCGTTTAATAAGTTCGTCACAACGTGCGAGTCCTAAATCGAGTTAGTTATTATTTTCTATGTTTTATATGTCGGTCTAATTTTTTCACGTTAAGACGCCGCAACTTCAATGTTGGTGGTCGTTGGCTATAGTGTGGCATTGGTGCTATTTGTCACGGTTTTACGCCCTCGCCGCAACACGGGGAGCTTAATACGATAGGTTATTTATATGGATACAAGTCATGTAACGTGGTAATTATGATACCATTAATTGTATTGAGCTTATTTGGTAAATTACTTATTTGTATAAGATAGTAATACATACTTAACCGACAAAAACATTTTTACCACATTGTAAATGTGAATCTGATCAACAGCATGTCAATTTCGTTGGCCGCGATATAACAACCCTCCTAAATTATTTCCGACACTCCTAATATATTTAAGAATGTCCTTATACGTCTTAAAATGCACCCCGTATAAGAGAAATAACCCTAAATACCTTTATATAATTAAAAATAAAATAAAAACGAAAATCTGTCATCGTTTGCGGGCCGCGAAGACTTAGTCTTCGGGCTACGCGGGGCGCGACAGCTAGGAGATCAGATCGTACCCTGAGGTGCCACGTGTCAAACGCGTGTCGAAGCTAGATCAGTGACCGGGCCAGGCTAGGGCCTACCCGGCCTACGTCGCGGGGCGCGAAGACCCCCTCTGTCTTTTACGTGGGACGCGAGGAAGCTCATATCAGCTCCTATAAATTGGGAGCTTCGGCAGTCATTTTCTGCCGCTCACACACAATTTTCTCTCTCAAATTCTGAATAGTATACATAATTCCCGGGCATTATACCCCTAAGTAACGAAGTTCTGCCTCGTTGTAAGTATCATAACCCCCGGTTACATATTAGATACGCTGCCCGATTGATCTAGGGTTCCGTAACGGCTGTCGAGGTTCTGCCCGACGTAGTCGTTGGAATTCTGTCTCGGGGAGGGTATTATTAATGTAAATATTGGGTTATCATACTAACGCGTGTGCATTGTGTAATTAATAGATAATCACCAGAAAATCACAAAGGAAAACCCTAAGATAGCAATGTGAGTAATCTCCTTTTTGCAAACTGTTTTTACAAAACCTCGATTGTTTTACATTATACTAAACAGTTATTGAGTATTTGTATTCTACAATTATCGTCGGTATGTTGGGGTTTTGTATACAAAATTTGTTACTACACTGTGAGTAGTAACATGACCACAAGTCGGGTTGACAGTACCGTGGGTGGTAATTAAAGTAGAAAATAAATAAATGTAATTGCGAGACCGCCCTCAATGTTGTAAACGGTTTTACTTATCTTGATTAAACAGGGATTCACTCACCAGTATTTCCCACTGACAAAATGTTTTTAAACGTGTTTCAGGTAACAAAATGTGAAAGCCAAATAGAAGCCAGCTGGACAGCACTGAAGGCTTGAAAAAATGGCTATGAAGTTACCTAAAATAAAGAAGATGTTTTATTAAATAAAATAAGGTGTATCCCTATAAAAATTTGTGTACTTGAAACTTGGGAATTTCCCATGTGTTTAATAAATAGGCAAATTGGAAAATAATAATCCTATTTTTCTGAAATTGGCCGATAATAATCCCAAGTCAGTTATTAGCCAATAATAATCCGACCTCGTCCAATTTTTTTTGTAAAATAGTCTGCCGTTAAAATAAGCTTAACGGAGTTAAGTGTTTTTTCCGAATTACAAACTGATGTTTTAGGGCTTTTGATCGGAACAAGGATACGAGTCAATTGATGTAAAACTTACCTCGACATTGTGTTCGAAATGGCTTGAATTTTGTTAATTGGAAGTTAAACACCCGAATTGAAGCACCATTTTCGTGGGCTGGGGGCAGTATTTCGAGGTAAGTTTTACATCAATCGACTCGTATCCTCGTTCTGATCAAAAGTCCTAAAACATTGGTTTGTAATTCGGAAAAAAACTTAACTCCGTTAAGCTATTTTAACGGCGGACTATTTTACAAAAAAATTGGACGAGGTCGGATTATTATTGGCTAATAACCGACTTGGGATTATTATCGACCAATTTTAAAAAGATTAGATTATTATTTTCCAATTTGCCTAATAAATATTATAAAAGCGTGGTATTTTACTCTGATAAAATATTTTCTAACTACGGTCTTGATGTAAATTCCGCTGCCAAACTGATAAACACCGATACCACTGAATCTGATCTCGCGGCCGCCCGTTCCCGGGTAGATAGGGGACGGGGGTTGCGACAGAAGGTGGTATCAGAGCTAAGCCACTGATTCAGCCACAGAAGTGTTCTGCTGACACCAAAAATTTTATTCTTTATGTTAGGAAATAATCTAAAGAATTAAGTGCATATCTGTATATTACTGTTTTTTGTTATTTGACAATTTGTTAGTTTACAGTATGAGCTACCAAGGACCTTCAGACGCTTACTGTCAGTTGTCCAGCTCACCTAGGTACGAAGGCACCTCTTCACAGCCTACCCTCTCAGGGTATTCGGCTGATACTGAAGACGGGATATTCGTGTTCAAGGCCCAATCTGAAGAGCCATTCCCTCCCAAGAAGAGAAGATGGTTCAGCAGAGGAGCGCATGAACGTAGAAAAATGATGAAAAAGTTACAACAACAGCGAGCTTTAGCAACCGCTAATAGAGAAATGAACTCTCATGATGTAATCAATAGGAGACTGGCAAACTTCCACATACTAGCAACCACAGCAGCCGACCCAAACCTGGAACAACTCATAGCACCCCAGCCGTTACCACCATTTCCCACACAACCAATGGAAATTGAAGACAACCCAGAAAACCAAATCCCAATGCCTGAATTTGACCCAGCTGAGATACCTAGAGTACCAGCACCCCATCCCTCAGACCCAGATTATGACCCATGGTTTGATGACCATATGGATTACCAACAACGCTACCCAATACCAGAGGAGCCCATGCCTAACCTAGCAGTCTACTCAGACCTGGACCCTCTAGACCCCTACTATGATAATGATCAATACACCAGGGAAATTCTAGAGAACCCTTACCCTTACGAAGAACCCATGCCCCAGTTCCCAGACCCAATACCAGCACCCGCACCACCCATGAGCACTGAAAATGTGCAAGAACTCCGAACCTTTGGTGAGGAGATTTTAGAAGGAAATGAAAGGATGAAGCAGATAGGGGAGCGACTCGTCTGGAAATATGACGAGCGCAATATGCAATTCTGGATGAACCCCTATCAGGGATAGTAGTAGTAGTAATAATAATAATAATAATAATAAAATATATATGTGTGTATGTTTGAAATATATATATATATATATATATAATAAATAGCTACGGATGCATAATAGTATTGTAATTTTAGATTTCAGTTCCAGTTTGTAATAGGTGCATAATATATAAAATAGAGTAAATGGTCGCAATATTCGACGATTTTGATCAATATGCGTGTGATTGTTTGCATTAAATATTATTTTGTAATATTAATATGTGGCAATTGTTTAAAATTCAGATGGACAACGAAGTGAACCAGGAAAACCAGAATAACGATAACCAGAATAACAATAATAATGGAAACCAAGTAGACAACAGTGTCATCCAACACATAGTGGTACAAGGAATTATAAACGCGATGTCATATATTATCAAAACAGTTAAGGAAACTGATAATAAAAGTAATAATGGCAGTAAACGACCTACTGAACCTGAACACAGCGTAAACAATTGACCCATACTTCAAGTGCCGATTCCCAAAAGAAGAATAACCATGTCTTATGGTTGTTCTTATAAAGAATTCTAGTATTGTAAACCAATAGAATTCTCGGGCAATGAAGGACTCATTGCAGCTCTACGCTGGATAGAAAATACTAGGGCAATCTTGAAGATAAGCAAGTGTGCAGAAGAAGATAAGATAATGTTTGCCTCCAATATGTTTAAGAACTCAGCTTTAGAATGGTGGAACACTATCCTCCAGTCTAGGGGAAGTGACAGGGTTTACAATATGGAATGGGAGGAATTTAAGAATATGGTTGAAAGGAAATTCTGTCCCCCTAATGAAAAGGAACAAATAGCAAATAAGTTCTTAAACCTTAGAATGACTGGAGTAGATAGTAAGGGTTACACCACTACATTCTTTGAATATGCTAGAATAGTGCCAACCCTTGCATCACCTGAACCAATTAATCTCTCGTTACATCTGGGGATTAATCAGCGAGATTAGGCATGTAGTCTGTGACAACTGTCAAATTTGCATACATCCGTACAATTATTAGATAATGATTAGTGTTTAATGACTCTGCTAAATTACAATTTATTTACCTGAATTGCTTCTGATTATTACCATATACATACATGTGCATCATATATTGCTCAAAGTCATGTCATTATTGCATAAGGACTTTATTGACTTAGACGATGCATGAAACACAGTTAGCAAAGTTATCAGACAAATCAGAAAAATGTTGACAGGGTTCAGCAGATAGACAGACATTGTAATGAAACACATAATGAGCCAGAAACCAAGTATTACACTAGTATAGTGTGTAGGAAAGTAAGGATCATAAAACTGCCTTCCTAGAGATAGTTAAGTGCCGGAAAGTGCCTAAAACTCACATAAAGTGCTGAAATAAGCAAAATTCAGCAATAATCAGCATTTAAACCAACTAATATCATGCGGAAAAATGGTTAAATGGTCCAGAATACTTTCCTAAGTGTCGGGAATTAAAAGTGTCACAAAAGGTAACATAAAATATACTAAACTGCGTAGTTTAGCACTTTAATGAACAGTTTAGCACTTTAACGAACCAGTAAACAACCGAACAACCGGACACTACCCAAAACATCAAATTTACACTAAAAGCATTGTTTTAACATTACCAGGCTAATCATGATCCCCGAACACCATAACACATCATAAAAATATATAGTAACCGAATCCCTAATCATATGCTTGATTTCTAACTATTTTACAAACTAACTAGTTAGCACCTAGTCTACTACCCCCCCCCCCCATCTATAACCGGATTCTAGTGGCCCCACATGAAGATTTTAATTGCTTATTAAAATGGATTATGTTAGATCTTGTTTCCCCCATTTAGACATATTATACATAAGGTAAATACATAAAATGGATTATAAGATGGCATACAAGATCATCACTTCATTTCTACACCTACTAAAACACACACATTTCTCTCCTTCCTTCCCTCACCTCACGGCCACACACAACCACCACACTACCTCCATTTTCGACCTTCTTTCATACATTCTAAGGTGATCTAGAGGTGTATGAAGCTAAGTTAGGAAGCTTGGAGCTTTCGGAAGTTGAAGTGTGACAACTTGAAATTTAGAACCTTTCGAGTATCCTAGTACAACCTACTTGCAATGTTATGCGACTAGTTAACGTGTTGGTTTAATAATATAAGTGAACATCCTATGTGACTATGTGTTATATTTATGTGTCGTGCTTGTACGTATGTGTATATTTATATGAACCAAGACAACAAGGACCCGACTCGAGACCATGAGGTCTCGAGTGAACAGTGTAACATTGGGCCGGTTGGGCCACACACACACTTAGCCTATCCGAAACCCATTAGGGTGCACAAGGTGAAACAAGTATATAACCTTAGTGATAGTAACACTTGGCAATTTTGGGCAAACAACACTCATACTCCTCCAACACACACTATCCACTCTCTCACACTAAAACCCTAAACCACAACATTCCTCTCCTTCATTCTCGGATCAAATCGGTGACACTAGGAGCTCTCGGATCGGCTCACACACACACACACATTCGGAAGCTTCATACTCACCTTTGAAACCCATCAACCGGTTAGTGATTCATGTTAGATGTTGTGTTTCGGTTTGATGATAATGTGTGATATTTTGGTTGATGACAATGAATAATGAAGATTATGTGATAATATGTTTACTTGTTAAGCCTTATACATGATGAATACACCCTTCTTGAGTAATCGGTTCATGAGTGTTTCTAGTAGTGTGTTATATCCGGTTAAAGATGACTATAGGTTAATGTATTGATTATGTTGGGATGAACAATGTATGCTTGACTATGATTAAATGTTGAATGGTAAATGTTTTGCTAAGATAAGCTTGAATGATAAATAGTTAGAAGATTTGTTATGATCATCCGATTTATGAAGATAGGGAACAAATGTCTTGCTTAATGATCTTGGTATCTAGTCTAGGTATTATGCAAGAGTTTATGAACATATGTTGAATGAAGATATGCATATTTGAATATGTGTTGAATGTGTTTTGAATATGATAAGAACATGATGAACACATGAAGAACTTGTTGAATATCATATGAACATGTTGAATATTTGAAAACTGATATGTTTGATCCAATTTGGTAAATTGTTAGACAAATAAACATGTTTAAGTGGATAGTACAAACTGTTTCATGAAATCGATTTTCCATTGGATAGTACACTGTACCGAATCAGCAGTTGTCCAACCGAAACCTCCAGTTGCGACTCGAAACCACCGCATGATGAGTCGAAATCTCCCGGTTGTGACATCGGTTGCGAGTCGCAAACACCTGGTTGCGACTCGAAACCACATGTGATCAGCACACAAACCTTATGACTCGAAATCTCAGTTACGAGTCCGGTTGCGACTCGAGACCAAAACAGCATGAACCGAGACCATGATTGCGAGTCCGGTTGCGACTCGAGACCAGAACCTGCATCAGTTGCGACTCAAGACCATGTGCATGTACACACTGTTTGGACTCTCACTGTTACGGGCCGAAGTGCTTGGGCCGGACTGTTGGGCTTTGTTCGCTTGTATACTTGAACTCATAGGTGTCTTTGTGAACCGTTATGTTTATGCGTGTATGCCATAAATTATACCTGCATGCTACTTGCTAGTATACGTGTAGAACATACGTGCACAACTTGGATACGAACCTGACTTGTATGGTACAACTATGATAGGACGCGTGTGACCACAATATTGCTTGTTTGACTTTTCTGTGTATCTACCGAGCAAACCAAGGTGAGTTCACACCCTTTACAAAGCATGGGATTCCCAGGGGTCGGGAATTGGGGTTAAGGAACGTGGGTTCCTCGTCCTCCTTGGGTAGGACAGCAAAGGTTCAGGAATGTAAATTCCTCGTCCGCACGGACAGATAACTCGTACTAGACCAAAACTCTATCATGAAGTCCCTCATTTTTGTATCGACTTAATCGCCGGGCCAATGGCGAGCGGGTCATTAGTTAGATAGCGCTATTTAGGTCTGACAAACCTCACACCGTGCCGCAGAGGACGGGCGTGAACTAATGGATCTGGGGCACGTCAATGATGATAGACATTGACAGTTTCAGGGCACTTAAACATGACTACAGTCAGCAGTCGATATGGTAACGAGTCTAGTGTATACATGGGGTAGCCCCCACGGCCGAAATGCCAGATAACTAACATGGGGTAGCCCCCACGGCTGGATTGCCAGAGTAACCGGGAATAAACAAGTCACGTTTTTAACTATGGGGTAACCCCCACGGCAGGATGCCAGATAAAGGAAACTGTTTTCGAAACAACTTAAAACAAACACCCAACCGTGAACTCACTCAACTTGTTGTTGACTCGTTACTACATGCTTTGCAGGTCCTTAGGTTCTTAGCTGGAGCTTGCATGGAGGAGGATCGTTGTGGGACATGGACGACTGAGTGCCATGTTAAACTTTGGAATAATTAAACTTATGTTTTGATTTAAGACTTATGCTTCCGCTTGCAACTTAATTATGTTTTGTTTGAACACCAATTGTGTTGGTTGGGTTTTTATAACTACTTATATGCTTGTTCAATATGATTGGTGGCTGGATCCTGGTCAGTCACGCCTCCAAGCGGTAGTACTCCGCAGGTGGATTTTGGGGGTGTGACAGATTGGTATCAGAGCCATTGGTTATAGAGAACTTGGTTTTAATAAAGGGGAAAACGTTTTTGTTAAAACCAGACTATAACCTGTACAGTGCTCGACGGTCCACAACGACGCTTCACTCCACATGCAAGGCTCGACATTCTAGGTGATATGATCTGTGTATATATTGCCTACTTGTTAGTTACATAGTACATTGCTTATGGTATGCTTGGTTAGTATAACTACTGTTGTTTGAACACGTGCGTGCTTGCTCTCTTTTATCGTCGTACGTTCGCGAACCCCTCTCACTCACGTTCTTCTTGATATGAAGATCATGTCTGGACGCGTTAACCTGACACAAGCCCAGTTGACGGCTCTGATCAACGAACGAGTTGCCGCAGCACTTGCAGCTGCACACGCAGGAGGTATATCCTGCAGTCCGAACTCATTCTAGGATCTTTAGGATCCTACTCTCGTGAACCAACCTTTGTGTTAAACTCTGTCTTTTCTTTCACCTACGATAGGTCAGCATGTTCAGCCACCCGTGTGCACTTTTAAGACTTTCATGGACTGCCGACCAACTACTTTTAGCGGCACTGAAGGAGCAGTAGGTCTCCTACACTGGTTTGAGAAGCTAGAATCTGTGTTCGAAATGTGCGAATGCCCTGAGGCGCGCAGGGTGAAGTACGCTACCGGTACTCTCGAGGGTTTAGCCCTCACATGGTGGAATGCTCAGGTTCAGATGCTGGGGTTGGTTGCTGCCAACGCCACCCCATGGGAAAATTTTAAGGAAATGATCAAGGAAGAGTACTGCAATCGTGATGAGATTCACAAACTGGAAGTGGAGTTCTTCAACCTCAAGATGACGGGGTCCGAGATTGAAGCTTATGTGAAAAGGTCGAACGAGCTGGCAATTCTGTGTCCTACTATGGTGGATCCTCCCATCAAATGCATCGAACTATTTCTTCAGGGCTTAGTGCCAGAAATCCAAAGTCATGTGACTTCAGCGAACCTCGCCACCTACCAGCAAACTGTTCAGTTGGCTCACCGTCTCACGGATCAGGCGGTGGAGCAGAACAAGTTACCAAAACGCATAGGTGCTGCAACTACTTCTGGTACCTCCAGTGACAACAAACGGAAATGGGATGGAACTTCAAGTAAGGGTTCGACTTCTGTTCAGTCCCAGTCTCAGCAGAGGAAGACTGATGACTACAAGAGCCCTAATCAGCAATCGTCTGGCGGTCAAAGTCATGGTGGGTACAGAGGGAACCACCCCAAATGCAATCGCTGCAGCCTGCACCACAGCGGGCCATGCACCAGGGGCAACTGTCATCGGTGCAACAAGCCTGGTCACGCTGCAAAGGATTGCAGGAGCCTATACCCCACCAATCAGAATCGTCAGCAAGCTCAACAGAACCAGCGCCAGCAGCAGCAGCAAGGTGATAACAAAGGGTGCTTTCAGTGTGGAGCTGAGGGCCATTTCAAGAGAGACTGTCCCCAACTAAACAGGAACCAGAACAACAACAACAATAACAACAATCAGGGGAATGGTAACAATGGGAACAACAACAACAATGGCGCCAGGGGGCGGGTGTTTGTGATTGGCCAAGGTGAAGCAAGGAATGACCCCAATGTTGTGGCGGGTAAGTTCCTTCTCGACGACTTTTATGTTTCAGTATTATTTGACTCGGGTGCCGATACTAGCTACGTGTCACTAGAAGTTAGTCGAATGCTTAAGCGTATTCCCACACCTTTGAACAACAAGCACACCGTAGAGCTAGCAAATGGTAAGAGTTTAGAAGCCACACACGTAGTCAAGGGTTGTAAACTTATTCTAGCTGACCAGACCTTCTCTATCGACCTCATTCCTATTGTCTTGGGTAGCTTCGACGTTGTCATTGGGATGGATTGGTTATCCCAACACCGAGCAGAGATTCTTTGCAACGAGAAGGTTGTCCGTATTCCATGTCACGGTGGTGAACCTCTCATGATTCATGGCGACAAGAGGAGTGCTGTTGAGAACGTCATTTCTCTCCTTAAGGCCCAAAAGTGCTTGCGAAAGGGCCACACTGCCATTTTGGCTCTCGTTACTGACACCTCAGAAAAAGAGAAGAAGATAGAAGATTTTCCAATTGTACGCGATTATCCAGAGGTATTTCCTGAGGAATTACCTGGTCTTCCGCCTCATCGCCAAGTCGAGTTTCAGATTGAACTAGCTCCTGGAGCTGCGCCTATAGCCCGTGCACCTTATCGTTTAGCCCCATCAGAGTTGAAAGAACTCTCCACGCAACTACAAGAGCTCCTGGATAAGGGTTTTATTCGTCCAAGCTCGTCGCCCTGGGGAGCTCCAGTGCTATTTGTGAAGAAGAAAGATGGTACCTTCAGAATGTGCATCAACTACCGGGAACTCAACAAGGTGACGGTGAAGAACCGTTATCCTCTACCGCGTATCGACGACTTGTTCGACCAGCTGCAAGGGTCAAGCTACTATTCGAAGATTGATTTGAGATCGGGTTATCACCAGCTGAGGGTCCGGGAAGAGGACGTCTCCAAAACAGCTTTCAGAACTCGATACGGGCACTATGAGTTTTTGGTCATGCCTTTTGGGATGACAAACGCACCTGCGGTTTTCATGGACTTGATGAATCGAGTGTGCAAGCCTTACCTGGACAAGTTCGTTATAGTCTTCATCGACGACATCCTGATCTATTCCAAGAGTCAGGAGGAACACGAGCAACATCTTCGGCTTATTCTGGAACTCCTTCGAACAGAACAGCTTTATGCAAAGTTCTCGAAATGCGATTTCTGGCTTCGAGAAGTCCATTTCCTAGGCCACGTGGTAAACAAGGATGGGATTCATGTTGATCCATTCAAGATAGACTCGATTAAGAACTGGCCTGCGCCTCGTACACCAAAGGAAATTCGCCAATTCTTGGGTTTGGCGGGATACTACCGGAGATTCATAAAGGATTTTTCTAAGATTGCACAGCCTCTCACCTCACTAACGCAGAAGGGCGTTGTTTATCGCTGGGGAAACGCACAGGAGTTGGCATTTCAGCACCTAAAGGATAGACTTTGTAGCGCACCTATCCTTTCCTTGCCGGAAGGCACAGACGACTTTGTGGTTTACTGCGACGCATCAATTCAGGGTCTTGGTTGTGTATTGATGCAACGAGATAAGGTTATAGCCTACGCCTCACGCCAACTTAAAGTTCACGAGAAGAACTACACCACGCACGACTTAGAGCTGGGAGCTGTTGTTTTTGCACTTAAGTTATGGCGGCATTACTTGTATGGTACCAAATGCGCCATCTACACCGACCACAGGAGCCTCGAGCATATCTTCAAGCAGAAGGAATTGAATATGCGACAACGACGATGGGTCGAGCTGCTGAATGACTATGAATGCTCAATCAGGTATCACCCGGGCAAGGCCAATGTGGTGGCTGACGCCCTCAGTCGGAAGGACACTGCGCCTAAGCGCGTGCGAGCTTTACAACTCACGATCCATTCTAGTCTCCCTTCCCAAATACGAGCTGCTCAGATAGAAGCACTGAAACCAGAAAACGTCAGGGCTGAAGCCCTACGCGGATCAAGGCAACGATTAGAGCAGAAGGAAGACGGTGCCTACTACGTAACGGGACGCGTTTGGGTCCCACTCTACGGCAACCTACGAGAGCTTGTGATGGATGAAGCACACAAGTCTCGCTACTCTGTACACCCTGGATCGGATAAGATGTATCATGATATCAAAACTACGTATTGGTGGCCTAGCATGAAGGCCCACATAGCGACCTACGTCAGCAAGTGTTTGACTTGTGCGAGAGTCAAGTCGGAATACCAGAAACCATCAGGCCTACTCCAACAACCAGAGATACCTCAATGGAAATGGGAGCAAATTTCCATGGATTTTGTCACTGGCCTGCCTAGATCCCAGCGCGGGAACGATACTATTTGGGTGATCGTGGATCGACTTACAAAATCAGCACACTTCTTGGCTATCAAGGAGACGGACAAATTCTCCACTCTTGCAGAAATATACATCAAAGAAATTGTTTCGAGGCACGGGGTGCCCACCTCTATTATCTCGGATCGAGATGCGCGTTTTACTTCAGAACTGTGGCAAGCAATGCACAAATCCTTCGGCTCACGATTGGACATGAGCACAGCGTATCACCCTCAGACGGACGGGCAGTCCGAGCGCACTATTCAAACCTTAGAGGACATGCTTCGTGCATGTGTAATCGACTTTGGCAACCGCTGGGAAAAGCATCTGCCACTTGTGGAATTCTCGTACAATAACAGCTACCACACCAGCATTAAAGCTGCTCCGTTTGAGGCATTGTACGGACGTAAATGCCGGTCACCTCTTTGTTGGGCAGAGGTGGGTGATAGTCAGATCACTGGTCCAGAATATGTGGTAGATACAACCGAACAAATCGCTCAGATACGAAAACGCATGACGGCAGCCCGTGAACGTCAGAAAGTTTACGCCGACATGGGCAGGAAACCGCTTGAGCTCCAGGTTGGGGAGCGGGTACTACTCAAGGTTTCACCCTGGAAGGGTGTGGTTCGTTTTGGTAAACGCGGCAAACTTAACCCACGATACGTTGGACCTTTCGAAGTCATTGAGAAAATAGGCAGGGTGGCCTACAGACTAAACTTACCAGCGGAACTCGGTGCAGTTCACAACGTTTTCCACGTGTCGAATCTGAAGAAGTGTCCGTCAGATGAGACCCACGCAGTTCCTTTGAAGGAACTCACTATCGACGAGCAGTTACGATTCGTCGAGGAACCAGTCGAAATCACGGACCGGGATGTTAAGGTCCTCAAGAGTACTAGAATACCTCTCGTTCGAGTTCGTTGGAACTCACGTCGCGGCCCAGAGTTCACCTGGGAGCGCGAAGATCAGATGAAACAAAAGTATCCCCAACTGTTCGCAAACAGTACACCCACTACTGAGGCCGAAGCTACGGAATTTCGGGACGAAATTCCAGATCAACGGGGGGTGGATGTGACACCCCAGGAAAACAGGGAAAACCATACAACTTAACTAGCTTCCTCAGTGAGTGCCTACCAAATTTCGGGACGAAATTTCTTTCAACTTGGGGATGATGTGACAACTTGAAATTTAGAACCTTTCGAGTATCCTAGTACAACCTACTTGCAATGTTATGCGACTAGTTAACGTGTTGGTTTAATAATATAAGTGAACATCCTATGTGACTATGTGTTATATTTATGTGTCGTGCTTGTACGTATGTGTATATTTATATGAACCAAGACAACAAGGACCCGACTCGAGACCATGAGGTCTCGAGTGAACAGTGTAACATTGGGCCGGTTGGGCCACACACACACTTAGCCTATCCGAAACCCATTAGGGTGCACAAGGTGAAACAAGTATATAACCTTAGTGATAGTAACACTTGGCAATTTTGGGCAAACAACACTCATACTCCTCCAACACACACTCTCCACTCTCTCACACTAAAACCCTAAACCACAACATTCCTCTCCTTCATTCTCGGATCAAATCGGTGACACTAGGAGCTCTCGGATCGGCTCACACACACACACACACACATTCGGAAGCTTCATACTCACCTTTGAAACCCATCAACCGGTTAGTGATTCATGTTAGATGTTGTGTTTCGGTTTGATGATAATGTGTGATATTTTGGTTGATGACAATGAATAATGAAGATTATGTGATAATATGTTTACTTGTCAAGCCTTATACATGATGAATACACCCTTCTTGAGTAATCGGTTCATGAGTGTTTCTAGTAGTGTGTTATATCCGGTTAAAGATGACTATAGGTTAATGTATTGATTATGTTGGGATGAACAATGTATGCTTGACTATGATTAAATGTTGAATGGTAAATGCTTTGCTAAGATAAGCTTGAATGATAAATAGTTAGAAGATTTGTTATGATCATCCGATTTATGAAGATAGGGAACAAATGTCTTGCTTAATGATCTTGGTATCTAGTCTAGGTATTATGCAAGAGTTTATGAACATATGTTGAATGAAGATATGCATATTTGAATATGTGTTGAATGTGTTTTGAATATGATAAGAACATGATGAACACATGAAGAACTTGTTGAATATCATATGAACATGTTGAATATTTGAAAACTGATATGTTTGATCCAATTTGGTAAATTGTTAGACAAATAAACATGTTTAAGTGGATAGTACAAACTGTTTCATGAAATCGATTTTCCATTGGATAGTACACTGTACCGAATCAGCAGTTGTCCAACCGAAACCTCCAGTTGCGACTCGAAACCACCGCATGATGAGTCGAAATCTCCCGGTTGTGACATCGGTTGCGAGTCGCAAACACCTGGTTGCGACTCGAAACCACATGTGATCAGCACACAAACCTTATGACTCGAAATCTCAGTTACGAGTCCGGTTGTGACTCGAGACCAAAACAGCATGAACCGAGACCATGATTGCGAGTCCGGTTGCGACTCGAGACCAGAACCTGCATCAGTTGCGACTCAAGACCATGTGCATGTACACACTGTTTGGACTCTCACTGTTACGGGCCGAAGTGCTTGGGCCGGACTGTTGGGCTTTGTTCGCTTGTATACTTGAACTCATAGGTGTCTTTGTGAACCGTTATGTTTATGCGTGTATGCCATAAATTATACCTGCATGCTACTTGCTAGTATACGTGTAGAACATACGTGCACAACTTGGATACGAACCTGACTTGTATGGTACAACTATGATAGGACGCGTGTGACCACAATATTGCTTGTTTGACTTTTCTGTGTATCTACCGAGCAAACCAAGGTGAGTTCACACCCTTTACAAAGCATGGGATTCCCAGGGGTCGGGAATTGGGGTTAAGGAACGTGGGTTCCTCGTCCTCCTTGGGTAGGACAGCAAAGGTTCAGGAATGTAAATTCCTCGTCCGCACGGACAGATAACTCGTACTAGACCAAAACTCTATCATGAAGTCCCTCATTTTTGTATCGACTTAATCGCCGGGCCAATGGCGAGCGGGTCATTAGTTAGATAGCGCTATTTAGGTCTGACAAACCTCACACCGTGCCGCAGAGGACGGGCGTGAACTAATGGATCTGGGGCACGTCAATGATGATAGACATTGACAGTTTCAGGGCACTTAAACATGACTACAGTCAGCAGTCGATATGGTAACGAGTCTAGTGTATACATGGGGTAGCCCCCACGGCCGAAATGCCAGATAACTAACATGGGGTAGCCCCCACGGCTGGATTGCCAGAGTAACCGGGAATAAACAAGTCACGTTTTTAACTATGGGGTAACCCCCACGGCAGGATGCCAGATAAAGGAAACTGTTTTCGAAACAACTTAAAACAAACACCCAACCGTGAACTCACTCAACTTGTTGTTGACTCGTTACTACATGCTTTGCAGGTCCTTAGGTTCTTAGCTGGAGCTTGCATGGAGGAGGATCGTTGTGGGACATGGACGACTGAGTGCCATGTTAAACTTTGGAATAATTAAACTTATGTTTTGATTTAAGACTTATGCTTCCGCTTGCAACTTAATTATGTTTTGTTTGAACACCAATTGTGTTGGTTGGGTTTTTATAACTACTTATATGCTTGTTCAATATGATTGGTGGCTGGATCCTGGTCAGTCACGCCTCCAAGCGGTAGTACTCCGCAGGTGGATTTTGGGGGTGTGACATGAAGGACCTTCACCGTTTGCTTTTATCCACTTCATTTCTTCACTTGAATCATCCCTAGCCTTGAGCTAGTGGTAAGAACACAAATTCTTCCATTTTACATATATTTCAAGTGGTTAAAGAATGATACATGTTGAAAATCACGAAGAACACTAAGAAACTTGAAGATGAAACATGAACATAAGCATAAAACTATAAGAAATCTTAAAGAAATCATGTTGTTTAGTGTTATTATGATACTTGATGATTGATGGGTTGTGTAAATGATGTAGATCATGATTAAAAATATAATCTAGTATGATGAGAGGATAGAAATGTTAGAGATTTATAAATCATCCTCATGCAAGACATAAACTTGAAAGAATATATTATTTTCTTGAAAAATAATGATAAATGTGAGTAGTAATACTTGTAGATCTAAAGATTTATGGAGGAATCCCAAAAGAAACCAAGCTAAAAATATAAGTTTTACTAAATCTTGGTTCTTAGACAAACAAACCTTATTTTTAGTGGTTAAACAAGCACTTGTGTAACAAGAAGAATTCATAAAGAAACATTTTTAGAAACTGTGATTACAAGTTGTAAACATCTAAATCATTCAAGAATGACGTTTTTAAATAAATAACCACACTTTAAAGGGTAACTAAACTTACTAAACACACTACCATGTTACTACAAATTTCCATAAACTTTCAAGTTCATGAAGTAGTAGAAAATGCACGTTTTTGGCAAGATTGGTAAGAGTAAGGGGATGTTTGGTAGCCTCTGAATGGTCATTAAGAGGCTACCTCTTAATGGAACCATTAAGAATTTTACCAATGAGAAGGTAGAAGAATGTGACATGTGATGATTTACCATTCAGAGATTACCTCTTAACTAGGGCTGTAAACGAACCGAACAAACACGAACAAGGCCTTGTTCGTGTTCGTTCGTTAAGGAAATAAACGTGTTCACGAACGGTTCATGAACACTTACCGAACGAGATTTTATGTTCGTGTTCGTTCATTAAGGAAATGAGCGTGTTCGCGAACGGTTCACAAACACAAACGAACACAAATAAATTTGGTGAACGCGACGAAGGAAAGATAGATGGCCCAGAGAGTAGCACTCGAACTTGAATCCCTTATTGTGGAACGGAGGTCGATCGTATTCGCCGAATGTAAATAATGAGAAATTAAAGGGAAATGATGCATAAACAAGATGAAAGTGGGTTACCTAGTTTAATTGTTAGGCTAATAAAATAAATAAAAGTTTAATAATATATAAAGTACAAATAAAATATAAGAAAGTACAAAGATCTTCAAATTAAACACAAACATACGAACATAAACGAAGGCAAATCAACGAATGTTCACGAACACCTTACCGAACGTTCACGAACACAATCGAACGAACGAGACCTCTGTTCATGTTCGTTCATTTAACTAATCGAACGAAATTTCTTGTTCATGTTCGTTCGTTTATTAAACGAACGAACATAAACGAACTTCCCGCCGAACGGTTCACGAACTGTTCGCTGAACGTTCGGTTCGTTTACAGCCCTACTCTTAACCATTCAGACTTGAGGTTACCTCTTATTCATTCAGAGGTTTTAAACCATTAAGAGGTAGCATCTGAATGGTCATTAAGAGGCTACCAAACAGCCCCTAAGTTGTTTAGAGTTGACTGTAAATTGATTGTGATAATTTTTACAAAAGAAAATGATATGCTTGAAAGCATGGAAACCTCCATTTTTAGGGGAAACTATGGCAAAATTTTCTAAAAATATTAACACTTAGAAAAATATTTTGAACAAATATTTACAAGTGTATTTTAACCATGAGTTTTCCATATAATCATTGCCATAAATTTTGTTACCAAAATATAAGTGTTGGAGGTTGGTTTTATAAATAAAAGTGGCTAAATATATATATTTAGAATATATATACATTGAAGACACACATGTGTGATTGTTTGTATACTTTGTGTAATAGTTATATTATTCTAGGACTTGAAATAATATAACACATCAAAATACTAAGGATTGCCATCCAAAATATTACCAAAATCTCAAGGAATAAGTATACAAGTTACACACAGAATATCGGCGAAACCGAACAAGAAATGTAACTTACAAAATGTTCCGGGAAATATATTCACAAAGTATATTTTGGTAAATAATATTTTGGACACAAAGGAATGAAGATATGATTTTTATGATTATCACAAAGTTATATCATATTTTGACAAGAAGGAAATATACGATTTTTGGTGAATGAAAATATATATGTACTTACTTGGAATTATTATAAAATATATATTATTTTTGGAAAAAATATATATTTTCTTGAGTAAACTTGAAATACATTATTTTTGGATGAAAATAAGTTTATATATTTTCTAAAGTTAGACTTGAAAATATATTATTTTTGGAACTTATATGAGAATACAAATATTTTGCCAAGAGAAAAATTATAAATAATTTTTCTAAGTGATATTCCTTGAAATATATATTTTGGAAATATATATTGGATATTTACTAAATATAATATTCCGGAATAATTAATGTGAAATTAAGTATGAGGATACTTAATGAATACAATAAAAATACGTATTCTCGTACGTATAAACACACACCGGAATACGACCCGAATACATGGCAAGACTATACAAGTGAAAGATACCCCCATCCTTGGGAAGAATATACAAGTATAAATACTTGGGAAGTATTAAGTTGATATATATTGTTCTAACAATTATTCCAAAATTTAATAAATAAAATTTAAGTTAAAATATTTATTATTTTAACAAATAATTATATAACTTGGAATAATGATGAAGACACTTGGAAACGTAACTCAAATGCACTAATTAATACTAAGTCAATGCACCACCCACTCGTCTAATAAGACCATAGTACATTGTAGGTAGTCGTGTACACCAGAGGAAACCTTGAGTTACAGGCGGATTCGAAGAACGCAAAACAGTGAGTTCATGTCCCCCTTTTCTTTAACTGTTTTTAGTTTTATAACTTCGGGGGTGAAGTACATGTTACAAAATGATTACAGACAATTACTATTGGTATGGTTAGCGTTGGAAAGTACAGTAGATCATGTGAATGGGTAGGCGCACTCTTAAGGCCATTAATCATCGTTGTAGGACCGAGGGACATGAGTGATAGATCTATTCGGGTGTAGCGAGCCCCACCTGTAACACCCAGAAAATATAAATCTTTATATTAGAAATTTAATAATTTCATAAACAAGAATTTACCATCTAGAAATGTTAACCTAGTTAAAAAAATTTACAAGCCTAGAAATAACTAACACTAGGTTAAAAACACTAGTACTTAAAGTTAGATGATAAGTGAGGGACTAAGCTTGCCAAAAATGAAAGTTAAATGCTGAATTATAACAAAACTCACCAAACACACCATTTTAGGTGTGTCTGGTCGATCAAGTGAAGCAGGGGGCGATCCCCACTTCTCCAAAACCCAAAAACTTCATAAATCTTGCAAATTGAAGGATAAATACAAGTCAAAATCGAAAATTGAGCTTAGAATCATGATCCTCATCACAAGAGGATTCTAAGGTATGTAAAATCTGATGAAATCTCTCTACTTGAATTTCTCATGATTTTGTAAAATCTGGAAATTTAGGTTGCATGTGTGTTATGTAGTTAGATTAGAGTTGATATGGTGTCTAGAAGTGAAACCTAGCCAACTACATGTGAAATCATGACCAAATTCAGGAATTCCATGAACACCTTGAAGGTGGGTTGTGGGTTTTATATGATGATGATGAACACTAGGGTTTAGAATGATTATTCTAGTGTAATTCGATCTTAGAAAGTAATTTCAGAAAGGTATGATGTTTAAATGCTATATGAAGGCTTTATTGAAGTTAAGTTAACTAATTAGCAAGCTATAAACATGAATATGAAAGATGTAAGAATTCTGCCCTTATAGTGTTTGTTGAAATGCCTCAAAGAAGGCTTGAAACTGAATCGTTAAGTTAAAAACGCATAATTATGAAGTATGACAAGATGTGCGTTAAGTATGAAAAACATAGAGTTCTAAACATAAAGTGATTGAACTCTATAGGAAAGGAAGCCGGGGCATCTAGCGGGCAAACCGGTGGAGACGCACGTTTGAAGGGCTTGCATTAAGGTATGTAACTTGACCCGTTACATTAAGTAGATTTTGATGATTATATAGTGCGCAATTAAAATTTGGAATGAGGGTCGTATGGAATTAAAGCGATGATGTCGCTATATCGAATGATAAGTCAATTATTGGTTGGAATCCGTTGGTAGTCGTCATAGAGGAGGATTACCTTAGACGAGCCAAACGGGTCGAATAATCAATTAAAGCATGGTTAATGCTTTGAATTATGACGGATTGTTCTTTAATATTGGTTAATGTATAATATGTTGGAAATATGAGAATTTGATGTATTGGTTTCTTAGAAAAGCGAAATCCAAGAAATTGGTTTGGGTGAGATAAACAAACCAAACAAAAAAAAAACACATGAATCTCCAGGAACTACCGTAAATTACGGTAATACCGTAATTTACGGTAGAGGTTAAATGTTTACGGTGGTACACCCCTGGTTTACGGTGGACCAAAAATCTCCAGAACTCACCGTAAATTACGGTAACACCGTAATTTACGGTGGAACCAGAAAACTTTAATTTTTTTTTTATTTTTTTTAAATTGATGATTGGATCTTATGTTTATGTCTTATGTACCAAAGTCAAAACTAATGTTTTAATGGTTTTGACCCTAGGTGATTAGATGGACCGTACGGATGGTGGTCAAGCAACGTCGAAGAACCGAACACGACTTTTGAAGCTTCCGCTATGTGTTTAATCTTACTTAAACTTTGTTCATGGGTTGTAAACAATTATTAATCAACTTTTGAATGTTTTAACTTAAACATTTGTTGACTAATGTTTATCTACTTGTAATCTTGACTTATGAAACTTATATTAATTTAATATCTTTAGTATAAAATGTATAAAATTAGTCTTAAATTCAAGTAAAAATTTAAGGGTGTTATAAGTTGGTAATCAGAGCTCAAGGTTGTCAATAAGTGTTCGGTTCAAGCTTGATCGATCGTCCGGTAAGAACTAACTTATTTTGTTAATAAATTATGTACTGCGTAAAGAATGAGAAATGAACAAATATGCATGAAAAAAGTGTGTAAGCTCACTCAAAAACAAGAAATGCATGAAACAAGAATGATTAAATCAAGTTATGAACTTGATTGAATCAAAACAAGAATGATTAAATCAAGTTATGAACTTGATTGAATCAAAACAAGAATGATTAAATCAAGTTATGAACTTGATGAAATCAAAACAAGTAAAGCATGTGTTATAAATGGAATGTTTAACAACTTATGTAAACATTTCAGAAATAGAGATGGCTGATAAAGGTAACGATGATGCGGTGCCAAGAGTCACCGAACAAGTGAGGGAAGTGATTGCCGAAGTGGTTGGAAAGGCGATCGAAAACAGTCTGTCGGGCTTTATTGATAAAATTCAAAACACAGTTTTATCAATAGTAGAAGATAGAATCAAGAAATTGGAAGATGATTCAAATTTAGCAAAGGAAAAGCATGGAGGACGAAAGCCTTGTTCATACAAGGAATTCATGGCTTGTAAACCACCAATATATAATGGGGAGGTTGACCCAATAGTGTGCCAACGATGGCTAAGTGATATCGAAGGGGTATTCGAGAGGACCCATTGTGACGAAGATGACTACGTAGCCTATGGTACGGGTCAACTAAGGAGTCAAGCGAAAGATTAGTGGGATAACAAAAAGAGAGAGATCGGTATTGAAGCTGCTAAGGTCATGACTTGGGAAGAATTCAAGACGCCATTTCTTAAGCATCATAGTCCCAAAGCGGTTATGAATAAAATCAAGGAGGAGTTCATGCAACTTAGGCACAAGAATGAGACCATAGACAAGATTACGGCAACGTTTATGGATAAGATGAAGTTTTGTGATGATCTAGTGACGAATGAAGAACAAAAGATATACTACTATCATAACATGTTGAGTGCTGAGTATAGGGAATTTATCACCCCTTCCAAATACGAGACCCTTACCGAGATCATAAATGCTGCTCGGGAAAGGGAGATCGAACTGAAAAAGAGCATTGAAAGGGGTGAACGGAAAGCACAAGATGTAAACCCAAGCCCTGCTAAGAAGGCACGAACAAACGAAATCGCGAAGAAATCTGATACGAAAGGCGGGTCTCCAAGTTGCAGAATCTGCGGAAAGGGTCATAAGGGCGAATGCCGTTAAAAGGATAAGCCTTGTCCCATATGCAAGAAAACAGGACATATGGCTATATCGTGCCCGGAGAAAGTGACGGTTTGTTACAAGTGTTATCGAACGTGTCACAAAAAGTCGGAATGTCCGGAACTGGTTGGAAAGAATGATGGGCAGGACCCGAAAGGTGAAGCCCCAAAAGCAAAGGCAAGATCTTTTCAACTGACCGCCGTGGAAGCGAAGGTTGAACCTGACGTGGTCTCAGGTATATTTGATGTAAATTCGATTCCTGCACGTGTGTTATTTGATACGGGTGCAAATAAATCCTTTGTTTCATATGGATTTATTCGACATCCTTCATTTGTTCTAACAAAATTACCTGTGCCTTTAGAAGTAGAGATAGGTAATAACAAGAGCTTTATTGTTTGTGATGTATGTGAAAATTGTAAACTGAGCATTGACGATGAAGAATATTTGATAAATCTAATCCCGATGTCGATGGGAGAATTTCAAGTAGTCGTTGGGATGGATTGGCTATCTCGACACTATGCAAAGGTCGTGTGCTTCCGTAAAGAGATAAAACTAACATCTCCGAGCGGGAAACACGTCACCATTTATGGCGAAAAAGGAGGCAACCCCATAGTATGCTCAATGTTGAAAGCTCACAAGCTAATGAAGCGAGGATGCAAGGCATTCATGATATACGCTAATGAGCCCGAAAAAGAATCACGAAAGATTGGAGATGTACCGGTAGTACGAGATTATGAAGATGTTTTTCCGGAAGATTTACCGGGGATACCGCCTGAACGGGAAATAGAGTTCGGGATCGAATTGATTCCGGGCGCGAAACCCGTAGCAAAAGCCCCGTACCGACTTGCACCGTCGGAATTACAAGAGTTGATGTCCCAAATTCAAGACCTGCTTGACAAGGGATTCATAAGGCCGAGTGTGTCTCCTTGGGGCGCACCGGTGTTGTTCGTAAGAAAGAAAGATGGGAGCATGCGCATGTGTATCGATTACCGGGAGTTAAACAAACTCACGGTAAAGAACCGATACCCGCTCCCGAGAATAGATGACTTATTCGACCAACTACAAGGCGCGAACTGGTTTTCAAAAATTGACCTTAGGTCGGGGTATCACCAACTAAAGGTCAAAGAAGAAGATGTGCCGAAGACGGCTTTCCGCACGAGATACGGACATTACGAATTCCTCGTGATGTCATTTGGGCTAACAAACGCACCCGCGGCTTTCATGGACCTCATGAACCGGGTTCGCAAGCCAATGTTGGATAAGTCGGTCATCGTGTTTATCGATGATATCTTGGTGTACTCGAAAAGTGAAGCTGAACACGCACACCACTTACAAGAAGTGTTAGAGACACTTAGACGAGAGAAGTTATATGCAAAATTCTCTAAATGTGCCTTTTGGTTACGAGAGGTTCAATTTTTAGGCCATGTCATAAATGCCGACGGAGTATTGGTGGATCCGTCAAAGATAGAGGCTGTGTCAAAATGGAATCCCCCGAAGAACCCTTCAGAAATTAGAAGCTTTTTGGGGCTTGCGGGGTACTATAGGAGATTCATTCAAGATTTCTCCAAGATTGCGTCACCGCTAACAAAGCTAACCCAAAAGAAAGCAAAGTTTATTTGGGGAGTCGATCAAGAAAAAGCGTTTCAAATGCTAAAAGAAAAGCTAACTCAAGCTCCGGTACTGACATTGCCGGACGGAGTCGAAGACATGGTGGTTTATTCGGATGCTTCACTATCGGGGCTCGGTTGTGTGCTGATGCAACGGGGCAAGGTAATAGCCTATGCCTCGAGACAATTGAAGATACACGAGAAGAAATATCCCACGCACGATCTCGAGTTGGCTGCGGTGGTATTTGCCTTAAAAATATGGAGGCATTACTTGTATGGGGTAAAGTGCACCATATTCACCGACCACAAGAGCTTGAAATACTTCTTCGATCAAAAGGAGTTAAATATGCGACAAAGGCGATGGCTAGAAACGGTGAAAGACTACGATTGTGAAATACATTATCACCCCGGAAAGGCTAATGTGGTGGCGGATGCTCTAAGCAGAAAAGCGGACTATGTCCCAATACGAGTAAGATCGATGCAACTCGTGGTGACCTCAGGTATACTTGAACGTATTCGAGAGGCGCAATTCGAAGCAATGAAAGAAGAGAATTGGAAGAAAGAAAGAATAATCGGTCAATTGAAAGATTTGTCGGATGGGAATCACGGGTTAAAGACTCGATCCGGAAGGATATGGGTCCCACATACCTGTGGAGTGAAGGCGCTTCTACTTAATGAAGCTCATAAATCCCGTTATTCAATTCATCCGGGTGCGACCAAGATGTACAATGATTTGAAACAAAATTATTGGTGGCCCGGAATGAAGAGGGATGTGGCGAAGTATGTGGAAAAATGCTTGACATGTTTACAAGTCAAGGCGGAGCATCAGAAACCATACGGCAAACTCCAACCATTAGATATTCCGGTTTGGAAATGGGAACATATCACAATGGACCTACTGACCAAGTTGCCTAAAACGAATCGTGGTTTTGATGCCATATGGGTAGTGGTGGATCGATTGACGAAAAGTACTCACTTCATTCCGATTCGTGAGACTTATACGTCAGAAAAGATGTCAGAAGTTTACACCAATGAAATCATAGCACGTCATGGGGTGCCGGTGTCCATCGTGTCTGATAGGGATACCCGGTTTACTTCGAATTTCTGGCGAGATTTCCAAGAGCAAATGGGGACCAAATTATTCATTAGCACTGCGTACCATCCTCAAACGGATGGACAAAGTGAAATAACGATACAAACATTGGGGGACATGCTACGGGCGTGTATAATCGACTTTGGAGGCAGTTGGGATGTTCACCTACCGTTAGTCGAGTTTTCGTATAACAACAGTTACCAATCTAGTATTAAGATGGCACCATACGAAATGCTTTACGGTAGGAAGTGTCGAACCCCGGTATGTTGGGGTGAAGTGGGTCCACGTGAACTCGCTCATCAAGATATAGTACGAGCCACGAATGAAAAGATAGATATAGTTCGGGCACATTTGAAAGCGGCTCAAGACAGACAAAAGGCGTATGCTGATAAAAGAAAAAGGCCAATCGAATTCCAGGTTGGCGACATGGTCATACTAAAAGTTTCCCCTTGGAAGGGCGTTATTAGATTCAGAAAAAGGGGGAAGTTAAGCCCGAGGTTTATTGGACCATTTAAAATTATCGGGAAAGTTGGCAAGGTAGCTTCCCGTCTTGAATTACCGGAGGAGCTAAGTGGAATTCATGGCACGTTCCACGTGTCACAATTAAGAAAGTGCCTAGCAGACGAAACGGCCTATATCCATTACGATGATATCGAAGTGGATAATAGTCTGAATTATGCGGTGAGACCGGTGGAGATTTTAGATCGAAAGGTCAAACTTTTACGAAATAAACAAATTGACCAAGTCAAAGTCAAATGGGAGCATAGGAAAGGTTCGGACACTACATGGGAGTCCGAAGAGGAGATGCGACGTCTTCACCCTACATTATTTGGTACGTATTTCGGTTTCGGGGACGAAACCCTTTTTAAGGGGGGTGGACTTGTAACACCCCGAAAATATAAATCTTTATATTAGAAATTTAATAATTTCATAAACAAGAATTTACCATCTAGAAATGTTAACCTAGTTAAAAAAATTTACAAGCCTAGAAATAACTAACACTAGGTTAAAAACACTAGTACTTAAAGTTAGATGATAAGTAAGGGACTAAGCTTGCCAAAAATGAAAGTTAAATGCTGAATTATAACAAAACTCACCAAACACACCATTTTAGGTGTGTCTGGTCGATCAAGTGAAGCAGGGGGCGATCCCCACTTCTCCAAAACCCAAAAACTTCATAAATCTTGCAAATTGAAGGATAAATACAAGTCAAAATCGAAAATTGAGCTTAGAATCATGATCCTCATCACAAGAGGATTCTAAGGTATGTAAAATCTGATGAAATCTCTCTACTTGAATTTCTCATGATTTTGTAAAATCTGGAAATTTAGGTTGCATGTGTGTTATGTAGTTAGATTAGAGTTGATATGGTGTCTAGAAGTGAAACCTAGCCAACTACATGTGAAATCATGACCAAATTCAGGAATTCCATGAACACCTTGAAGGTGGGTTGTGGGTTTTATATGATGATGATGAACACTAGGGTTTAGAATGATTATTCTAGTGTAATTCGATCTTAGAAAGTAATTTCAGAAAGGTATGATGTTTAAATGCTATATGAAGGCTTTATTGAAGTTAAGTTAACTAATTAGCAAGCTATAAACATGAATATGAAAGATGTAAGAATTCTGCCCTTATAGTGTTTGTTGAAATGCCTCAAAGAAGGCTTGAAACTGAATCGTTAAGTTAAAAACGCATAATTATGAAGTATGACAAGATGTGCGTTAAGTATGAAAAACATAGAGTTCTAAACATAAAGTGATTGAACTCTATAGGAAAGGAAGCCGGGGCATCTAGCGGGCAAACCGGTGGAGACGCACGTTTGAAGGGCTTGCATTAAGGTATGTAACTTGACCCGTTACATTAAGTAGATTTTGATGATTATATAGTGCGCAATTAAAATTTGGAATGAGGGTCGTATGGAATTAAAGCGATGATGTCGCTATATCGAATGATAAGTCAATTATTGGTTGGAATCCGTTGGTAGTCGTCATAGAGGAGGATTACCTTAGACGAGCCAAACGGGTCGAATAATCAATTAAAGCATGGTTAATGCTTTGAATTATGACGGATTGTTCTTTAATATTGGTTAATGTATAATATGTTGGAAATATGAGAATTTGATGTATTGGTTTCTTAGAAAAGCGAAATCCAAGAAATTGGTTTGGGTGAGATAAACAAACCAAACAAAAAAAAAACACATGAATCTCCAGGAACTACCGTAAATTACGGTAATACCGTAATTTACGGTAGAGGTTAAATGTTTACGGTGGTACACCCCTGGTTTACGGTGGACCAAAAATCTCCAGAACTCACCGTAAATTACGGTAACACCGTAATTTACGGTGGAACCAGAAAACTTTAATTTTTTTTTTATTTTTTTTAAATTGATGATTGGATCTTATGTTTATGTCTTATGTACCAAAGTCAAAACTAATGTTTTAATGGTTTTGACCCTAGGTGATTAGATGGACCGTACGGATGGTGGTCAAGCAACGTCGAAGAACCGAACACGACTTTTGAAGCTTCCGCTATGTGTTTAATCTTACTTAAACTTTGTTCATGGGTTGTAAACAATTATTAATCAACTTTTGAATGTTTTAACTTAAACATTTGTTGACTAATGTTTATCTACTTGTAATATTGACTTATGAAACTTATATTAATTTAATATCTTTAGTATAAAATGTATAAAATTAGTCTTAAATTCAAGTAAAAATTTAAGGGTGTTATACCACCCATGCGCCTGCCGAATGAGCCATGTGGTGACTATGTCTTATTGATTAAGTTTGCTAGGTTTGAGTCTTCCTGCACCATGTCACGTTTATTAATGTATTAGCTACACATTAATTGATCTGTTTCCTTGTTGCTTTCATACCGGGTTTTCAAGTACATACAAACATACTTACAAATGCTTCAAAGGTTTATTCACAAACACACGCATGAACTCGCTCAACTTTTGTTGATGTTTTCAAACTACATGTGTTTCAGTAAGTTAAGTATGGATCTGGCGGGCGTTGGAGTTTCAAGTCATGTTGAGAATAAAAGATGTCATCCGTGTCTTAGGGTTTGGTTAGTGTGTCTTATCCTGGACGGGACACACCTTTCAAAACCTGGTTTTAACTAAAGTCTTATGATGAGTCCTTATGGAACTTTAAACAATTTGTATGGTTTGTAACTCGGATTCTAAGTCTATGTTTCAAGACAATGATGATGTAATGTTTTAAAACTTAATCAATGGATGAACATCTTGGATTTATCATATAGTTGTTAGTTATGGTTGAATGCAATGATATTAAGCAAGTCACACCAAATCACGCTTCCGCAAAAGTCATGGTGTGACATAGTCAAGGCAGCTAGACCCCAAACCATAGAAGAAGCTGTTGAACTAGCAAACACCTTGACTCATGAATTAGCGCGTACGCGAGAAGAGGATCACGTTCCGAAGTGAATATTAAACTTAAAGTATGGTTCGGTTTTGTATATATAACGCGTATTTGTGATCGATTACATATTGTACAAGTATGATTAAATAAAACTGATTTATGATCAAAGTCTCGGTTTTATAAAGATTGAAATTGAAATAATTACAAAATAAACGAGATATAACGAAAATACAGAACGTTACATTTGTGTAACATTTTGTATTTTATATCCACGTTATGACAGCGCTAAGCTATACAAGGTTAACTTATATGTAGTTTCATTTGTGTAACATCTTGTATTTTATATCTAAGAAAAAAAAATCAAAATTGGAAAAAAGGACTATTGCAGATATGCAATATATCATGTACTGCATATGTATAATACTACATATGCTCATTGTGAATCGCAAGCATTTTTGAGTAAACGTATTTTATATGTATGTATGTATGTAATGCAACTTCGTATGAAGTATTTTAAGCTTTATCATTAATAATGAGTCTTCTTATGATCCTCTCTCTATGTATATATATTCATGTATATATAAATACATATATATGATTTTCGTACAAATGGTTTATTGGTGACCAAAATGTGACACATGTATTTTAGGTGAGAGATATAAATTTCATATATAATTACGTATCAAAGTTATATAATCACGTACTACCAGGTTATATCATCGCTTACCGCTATGTTATATAAACATGCACTAAATTTGTTTTGGAGTAAACTTCCGTTTTGCTCCATGTGGTTTGGTCATTTTAACGGTTTTGCTCCAATAGTTAAAAAAAAAGCAATTTTCCTCCCTGATTTTTCTAACTTATCTTCATTTTGCTCCCAGCCTATAACTCCATCAGGTAGGAAACTGGCGACAAACTCGAAAGATTATGGAGCAAACTGGCGACAAACTCGAAAGATCAGGGAGGAAAATGACTATTTTTAAACTATTGGAGCAAAACCGTTAAAATGATCAAACCACAGGGAGCAAAACGAAAGTTTACTTTTGGTTTTGTTACCTTTACAAATTTTATAATGTAATAAAACTTCTCAAGGTTACGTTTTTTATATTCGAGTTTTATCTTAAATTTGCTACAATGTTTTTATTGTTGTTATTATTATTATTATTATTATTATTATTATTATTATTTTACGTCATATGTTATAATTTAGTGAGCCGAATATATATTTTCCCTCTTATTTCGTTCTCTTTTAGATTCTATTATTCAATTTTATAATTTTTATTAAAAAGATCAATAATATTTTATCACAAAATTTATTTTATAGTATTTTAATCTTTATCATTAACCATATTTATTTTATTCAAACCTGTGTAATACACGGGGTTGTAACCTAGTAATAATATAAGATAATATAAATGATTTTAATTAACTTTTTATTTTATCGAATTAATATCAAAATATAGTAAGCCAATAAAATACGAGGGTTGGATTTTTTTTTTTGTAAAAAAAAAAAAAAAAAAAAACAATTCCTGAATTTACATTTTTCAAAAGACTTCAGATTAACTTTTGTTATTAAGCATCCATTAAACAATCTTCCTTTTTTGTAGCATACCTACCAAAAGAAAAAACAAAAAAGTTGTGAAGGTGTTATATAATTTTAAGATGAATGACAAAAGAAAATACACTGCAAACTTCATGATAATGATTTTATATTAAACATATGAAACAAAATATTTACCTGCGTAAAAGACTCTTACTATGAAAATTGTTGGAAATACAAGCCTTAATAAAGGTTTTACGAATAAAATGTTAAAATTACAAGGTCTGAGTAAATTTGTTAGTTTAATTAAAAAGTTGTACCTGTATACCTTAGAGGTTTACAATTTATTGTCATTTCCATCCAATACGTTAAGTGTGTTTGTTTATTTTGTTAACTCGAGTGTATTTTTGCATTTGTAGTTTTTTTGTTTTCTATTTTAAAAATTATTTACTTATAAATAAAAACATAACACATTTATTGTATAAAATCCACGCCAACCCCATCCTCACCTACTATCTCTCTCCCCCCTCCCACACACACATTAGAGGAGATTCTGACCACCATTTGGGATGATGGTGGGATGTTCAGAGTTGTGTAGGGGTTGTGGTGGGTGGTTGGGGTGGGTTGATGGTGGCGTGGTGGTGGGGGATGATTGTGGCAGGGTGGTAGTGACATTGGTGGTTTGGTGGGTTAATGGTCGCGTGGTGGTGGTTAGTTTTTTTTAGGTTTTTGTGAGGAGGTGGGTATGTTTATTTTGTTGTGTTCACATTAGTCTTGTGGTTATCGCAATAATGGTGGTTTTCAAATGAACCTTATCCTATATATATAAACACATATATGGGGCGTAAGAGAAAATCCATTTTAATTGAAATCTATCTATACTTTATATAAAAGGAGAAATTTCAATGACATAAGAAAAACTGATGTGTCAGCCATAAAGGCTGTCCAACAAGACTTTTCTTATGTCATTATTACATCATAAAACCTAATATATAAATCACTTTAAAATACATTTAATGTTCTATCAAACCACTGCCTTGTGTATTCAAATGTTAAAGGTCTGGTCCACATTCTAAAGGGCAAACCAATGCCCATCTACACGAAAGTAGCAGCTGGTTCCTTTGACAAACGTCTACTTAGCAGCAGCTGGTTCCACCGCTTCATATGGGGAATCCCACTACATAACACATATGAAAAGACGTTAAATCTTGTTTTATGATTTTTTTTATCACTCAAACGTGTGAGTGTTGTTCCGGCTTGAAAATAGTTATGGTTTATAATGAAGTATCATATTTCTTTTTATATTACTATTGAATATTGATTATCACTCAAACATGTGAGTGTTGTTCCGGCTTGAAAATAGTTATGGTTTACAATGAAGTATTATGTTTTTTTTGTATTGAGAGCATTTCTATGTTCATTTTAAGGCATCTTCTTCAATGTGAACATTGGTGATTTGATAAGTATCTAAGCTTCACGTCGTAATATTAAAATTAAAATACTCTTAAATCAATATATAAAAGCAATTAAATGAAAAGTCAATTTAATATAATCAAATAATCAAAAGAGATGGGACATTTTGAAGCAAAGGCATATAAAATTGTATATGTGGTTAAATCAATCCATAGGGAGAATAATAATTGCCCATGTTTTAAGCCCACTTGAGTTTAAGTAATGATTATCGTTTTCTTAATTAATAATTTATCAAGTAATTGTCCTAACCCATAAATTATACGTTTTGAGACATTTTTTTTACTAAATAAAACATGATTTTAAGTCTTCTTAATGTTAAAAATTATATAAGGAAAGTCTTGTAACATACAACTCTAGTCGATATAGAAGAGTTATTTTTAAATAAAGCAATAATCATATCATATTTACAAAACACATATATAAAGTTAGGTATGACACTTATGTTCTGTAAATAGCCTTTTTAAAGTTTTTAGCTTTAGTTTTTATTTTAAGAGTGTTGTTTAAATGAGAAACGACTCTTAGGATTTCAAAAGTATCACCCTTAAACCACACAAATGCTTATGTCTATCTTTTCTATGTGTTTCATTTTTTCATAGTTGTGTGATTGTTGTAGCATATGTGACCTCGTATCCATACATGTAGTACACAATTTAAAACAACATATACCTAAAAGGCTAAAATAAATGGTCATTAACACCTCATTTTGATTTCACAATATATATTTATAAATGTATATATTTAATGAAATACAAATCCACCTAAAACACATCGTTAGTATTACATATCATGTAGGGAATAGTGCTCTAGTGGTGGCCACATGTATTTAAGTTCCACATATGGTGGGTCCGGGTGAGTTTTCCCCTTCAGGTCTCAATTTCGAGTCTGGGCGATAGGGGTTTCTCATTGAGGGGCTTAAATTGGTGATCTATTGTGCGAGAGGGACCTCTAACGCGAACCAAGTTAAAACAACGTATGCTAGACCTCTCGACATTCGCGAATAATTCACACATTTCGAAAAAATGTAGGGAATTCCATGGAGGGAAGTTGTGATCAAATAGGAATTCCATGGAGGGAAAACAAAAAAAGTGGCGGGAAATGGGTCCATGAGGAGATATAAAAGGGGTCCATTAGTTGAGATTAGTGGTGCCTATTTGCATCATTGCGACCCTTCTTTTGACTCATTCCACCCTGTCCTTGCATTGCAACATATTTTCATACAACTTTTTTCTAATATTAAGCCGAAATTGGTTGGCCAACTACACTACCAGCTCATTATAATATATCCCATGAATAATATAAATTATATTGGAAAAACAAAAGCAAAAATATGAAAAGTTGATTTTGTAATGGGAGTAGGGACTTGAGAATAATCCCCGGCCCCAATTGGAAAACCCTAAACATGTTTGGCTGTGTAAATGGGATGGGTATCCGATTACTAGTTTTATAAATTTTTACTAATTATGGTATTGGGTGATACCCGTTAATTTACCATAGCTCATACCTGTGCCAACATCGAATATTGTTATACATCATATAAGGTCTTTGGGTATACTTTAACCTAAATTAACTCAACCTAAGTGACACATCAACTTTTTTTCCTCATTTCACTTTGGCTCACTCTAAGGAAATGGTTTAACATGTTAACACATAACTCATTTAATTACTTTAACATTGGGTTTTTTTCTAAAAAAGAAAATAATAATTAATTCAATCTCTTAACATTGGGTTAACATGTTAACACATAACTCATTTAATGCACTTTAACACAAAGAGGGAGTGGTTTGCAATGTTAGTTAACATGCCATGTCATTGTTAACACTCTAGATGTTAGAGTACACCCCATGGCCTAATGATTAAGGATGTTATAAATAGAATGTTTTAAAATTTCGAAATTATAAAATTATTAAATTTTCGAGTCCGAGCTTTAGATATAGTGTTTTAAACGAGTTGAGTTCGGGCTATCTTAAGTTAAACAAGGTGAGTTCGAGCTCTCTTAAATTTAAAACAGTTAGCTTGGCTCACTCGATTACACCCGTACCCCTAAAAGGTTAACACACACACTTTTGATGCCCAATAGACTTTCGCACATTATGTACATTCCTATCACACGTAAATAAACAGGGCATAGGATTACAACAAAATAAGATAAATGAAAGTTTAAATTCCGTCCTATGATATTTTGACGTTTAATTATGTCAAATGCTAAGTAAATAAGATGAGGGTTACCATACCAAAACGACAATATAGTAACTTAACAAAACAATCTAAGAAGTCAATAAAAAGGGAACATGTAACCTTCGTAAGTTACATTGGTTATTCTCAAAGCACATGTTCAAAGTATAACAAACAAAAAATTTAATCTCGTTTCATCGTAAGAGCTACGTCTGAGCATCATAGGCTTACAATGGTTTCCGTTCAACCATAGTTGTAAATGTACCCATACTTGCACTCTCAAATGGAATTAGTTCCAATTGTCTTGTTGTAGTTCTTCAATATAATATATTTTTTCATGTAAAAACATGCTCTCTATTCCTACGGGTAAAGGTAAAAGACTCTCTATTTCTACGGGGTAGAGGTAAGGTTGTCTACATCTTACCCTCTTCAAACCCTACCTTAGCTTTGCTATTGGTGGGATTTATCGAATATGATGATGATGATTTCATTTAAAAACACTACAAAACTTAGGAGAAATAAGTGAAATTAAACTCACTTTCAAGTATTCTTCCAAGTTTTGGTGGGTTGACTATTATCCAAACAAGTTCGACCTTTCCTATTACATCCGACTTTAATAATCAAAATTTCATATTGCAATACCCTATATATGATAAGTAGGTCCTTGATTAGGTTTGAACCTAGGACCTTCCCTCTAAGACTGTGGGTATGGGGCGTGGGTTGGCTGAAAACGCTCAAGCCACCACCCCGGGTGGGCTTGGGTTTGGGTGTGGCCCAAGGGGCGGGAGTTTAAGACCGGGCGTGGGGCGGGTCTATCAATATGACATGGCGGGCTCTCAATGGCCAAACCAAACTAGCCGTTGGCCAACGGCTATGTGGTAAAAAAAATGATTTTTTCACTATAAAACTCACACTTCTATTCTTTTTTTTACCACATCTAACTACAATACACTCCACCTCTTCTATAATCATCTCTATTCTCATTCTACAATACGAAAAATGAATCCTCACAATCGTGCTTTTGACCCGAACAACCCGTGGGCATTCCAAGAAAATCCTAGCCCACCACCCATTCGTCCAATGCCTCGTCCATTTTTAATACACTCCTCTATGCCTAATGTGGCGGGTTACGCATCGTATCTCTCGAATCGTGTGTATACTAACTTTCCTCACACCGACGATTCTATACCTAGCCCGTTTTCACAAACGCCCATCAACCTTTCACCAACCTCCATCAACCTTTCCCAAACCGAAACCGTCCCCGAAACTCAACCCCCAATGGATGGTCCTTCCGCATCCAAACCCATCAAAAAAAGAAGTCACAAGAAAAAAACCGAGGCCGAGAAAGCACTTGAAACCGCCAAACGAAAACAACAAAGATGGGTCGTTAATGAAGAACTTGCATTGGCGAGGGCTTGGCTTCAACAATCTCAACATCCAACTTTAGGTATTTTTAAATATTTTGTAGCCCTTATTTTAATATTTATGGTTATTTTTTATATAACTTTGTAATATATTAAATTTTGTTTTTATTAAAATAGGAAATTCTCAACATCGAAGCCATTTGTGGGAAGCGAGTAGTAAAGCATTCCATGAAGAAATGGAAAGGGAGGCTTATCGTGAAAACGATAGCTTATCCTCGAAGTGGACCGAGATAAGCGGCCAACTTACCAAATTTAGTGCTTTTTTAAATAAAGCAGAGCAAAACCCAAAAAGTGGTGAAACCGAAGCCGACTTTGTGACAAATGCATTGGTCACATTCAAAACAAATGTGGGGAGCGACTTCCGTTTCATGCATTGTTGGGAGATTTGTAAGTTCCATCCCAAGTGGACGAATATCCCCAGTGGTAGCGAAACTAACATGTCTTCCAAAAGGTCAAGGACACCCTCGTCCCAAGCCCAATCGGATGCACGTGATCAAGAGTTGGAGGACTTTCTGGATGATTCTCCAAACCGGCCTGAATTCGGAAGAGATGCCGCAAAAAGGCGCGCTCTAAAATCAAGATCGGGTACGACATCGCCTTCAGTTGGGAGTTCGGGCTCGCATAGGGGACTATACAGCGATCAGTTGGATGATATTGCAAGCAAGTTAGATACGTTCAACGTATTCCAACAACAAAGGGCAGAAATTCGAAAGAGCAAAAAAGCTAGGGATGTTCTGAAACAAAGACGAGATGATATGAAATTTCTAGCCCAGCCCATCGATCACCTACCAGGTGAAGAGTTTGAACTAATGTTGGAGACGAGAGAAGAGATAAAGAAAAAATATAAGCACTAGGAATTTTTTATGTAATTTTCTTTATTTAAAAATCATTAAAAAATTTAAATTTTTTGTTTTAAAAAATATAAAATAGCCGTTTGGGCTGGCCACACCCCAAACCTCCGCCCCACCATACCGTCTTCAATGTGGGTCAGCCCAGCGAAGCCCACCCAAGTCACGTGTCGGGCCACGCCCCAAACCCCCGCCCCACCATACCCCACAATCTAAGAAACATAAGGCTCTACCAAATTGACTAGTCCCATATTGGCTAGTACTAGTTACTTAACACACACATACTATACAAAAATGGATTTCACCATCTTTTATAGGGATGTAAACGAACCAAACGTCCAACGAACAGTTCGTGAACCGTTCGGCGGGAAGTTTGTTTACGTTCGTTCGTTTACTTAATGAACGAACATGAACAAGAAATTTTGTTCGGTTAGTTAAATGAACGAACACAAACAGGTGTCTTGTTCGTTCAACTGCGTTCGTGAACGTTCGGTAATGTGTTTGTGAATATTCGTTCATGTTCATTTATTTATGCTGTTCATTAAAGATATTTTTGGCATTTATTTGTTTGTTTTATCTAAACTTTTTATAGTCTTTGATTATTATTTATCTCATTACCCAAAGAAATAATTTAAGGAAACCCTAAATCCACCTTGTTTATACATCGTTCCACTTTCCTTCTCATTATTCACATCGAAATATATTATCGATGTTTAGCCAACTATAAGGGCTTCAAGGTCTAGAGTCGCTCCTCTCACCATCAATCCCTAGCCATCGCCGTCTTCGTTGATTTTATCTGTGTTCGTTTGTGTTCGTGAACATGTTCTTTTTCTTAATGAATTGACACGAACATTAAATCACGTTCGGTAAATGTTAATGAACCGTTCGTGAACATATTATATCTTTAATAAACGAACATGAACAAGGGCTTGTTCGTGTTCGTTTGGTTCGTTTACAACCCAAATTTTTTATATTTTGCAAATTGGTTATGATTATATAACTGAATGTATATTATGTAAACTAAATATACGATTTATGCAACTAAACTCTAAGAAAATCCAACTGAAAGATTAGAAATGAAAATTAAAATAGGGAACAAAAATCGACCGTATTCTTGGTCAAAGTGTTGAATAGACTCTTAAATCGGGTGGAGAACAAATTGGTCGAACATGCCCGTTCACTTTTGATGGAAAAGACTTGTGTTAGGTGTAAAAATGGTAATCAAGAGATTATGAGCTAAAGAATTGTAGAAGAAGAAGAATAACAGAAGAGGAGGAGATTATCTCTCAAATCAATAGCTATCTAATTCAGTTCCCAGTTCGTTTATTTAACGAACTGACTTACAAGCACATGTTACCACTAAACCCTCACACTATACTATTATTACAATTGACCCCTCATACTATTTTATACCTAACATTACTTCCCCCTCAAAGATTTTTGTCCCCAAAAATCAGAATAAGGGAAAAAAATAGCTAATCAAAACTGTCAAATCTGAACTGTGAAAAAGACCTCATACATGCTCCACTTATTACACTCTCGAAAGCTCCCACAACAAAATGGAACTCTATTCCTTAAGGGTTAACTTGACCAATATGATTTTGCAGCACTAAAACTGATGGCCTTTTCTCCTTAGTTGTTGTGTGATAGAATTCAGACATCCCCATAGAATACGGATGCTTCTTTACAGCATGATGGCACTCGTCTAAAATAAGCAAATTTATAGCTTCCATTTTTATTATGCTATGTCTCAGAATATTCAAAAGAATTTGAGCAATCATCACTAGAACCTATTTCTTCTCGAATTTTCGATGCCATCTCCTGGCATCCCAAAAATCTTGGCCCATCTCACCATAATAATGACCAGCTTGATAGCCCGTTTGCTCACGAATAACTTCTGCTTGCTGATACACAAGTGGCACCTTTGGAATAAAAAATACGGCCAGCATCTTCATGCCCTGTTTATGCAAATCAGCATACACGCTCTTTATAAGGAGTTCAACAATAAAGGTCTTCCCTTTATCAGAAGTACTCACCCGCACAGCAAATATAAACCGTTTTGCATGTGCAGGACCACCTTCACTCACACATCGGTACAATGGCATTGGCCAATTTCCGCGCAAACAAATGTCATTCAAAGTCTGTCTGGTAAAAGTTTGGCTGCCATTTTTCTTCTTTCCATTCTCTTCGTTTTCCTTCCCTTTGGCTGCTGCTTCGGTTTCTTTCATTTTCAAAGCAGGGAGGGCATTACGAGCAGCCAACTTTTGTGCCATTTTCTTTTGGGGATTTTGAGCAATGCTGACCTGGACCCCATCGAATAACACTTGGACGGTAGCCAAATTACCATTTCGAGTCGCCTTGTACTCCAGTCCTTCAGCCTGTTGTTGACAACGTTCTTGTAGCTCCCGCACTGGATGCATTGGGAGTGTCTCTGGTGTCACCATTGGTTGCAACAGTGGCTGGATGACCTTCCATACAAATGATGTGTTCTGCTGGCTGTCTAAGAAGATAGCACCAACAATAGATTCAACAATGTCACCGAGGACTTTTGGAGCTTTGCAATCACCCAGACCAAACGAGTTGAAACCTGGCTTTGACCCTTCACTTTCAACCTCCTTCACAAAATCCCGTATCTGTTTTTCTAGGGCACTTGAACCATGCATGGGATGCAAATGAAGATTATGTTTGACAGCAACACGTGCAAAATTCTCATTATTTACAGCAGCCGCCCGCAGATCGGTTAAACGTCCCGGTGGAAGATCCGAGTACATGAAAAACAAATGTTTTGTAATAAGATGATCGAGAACCGCATCCCCTACAAACTCCAACTGTTGGTAACATGAAACACAAGTAGATGGTCTAGAAGCATGAGTAATGGCTTCAACAAGCAGACTTCTATCACAAAACTTAAAGTTCAAACTGCCCTCTATGGAATCAAAATCAACGCTCCGTAGTATGCTATCTGGAACACTGCCAGCTGGCACTGTTTGTGTCTCCATCTCCATGGTGGAATCAAAATCAACCTCGATCCCAACCCATTTCATGAAATGATTAGCAGCTTGTTTTCCACCTTCAACGTAATAAACCCCAATTAACGCTTCAACCCCATCAGCAAGCGTCTTACTGGATAAAACCCGATAAGAACTTGAACCACCCTCATCCAAAATAAACTCATATACTGGCATAGACTTCCCAGTTATGTAGTGACTATTATGGATAGAATAAAGTAATTGTAAACCCACACAAGCATTCCTTTCACCAACTGTGTTATCACCCTCAATTGATTCTACTACATTACCCTTTTTCCTTACCTTAATTTTGTTTATAGCGGTCTTCTGTGAGCTGATCAAATCAAACAAAATTTCATTATCAGATCTCATGTCCCACTTAACAGAGACTAATTCTTCCCAGTTAACCATTTTGAACAGAACACTTCTTTCTATGCCTTGACTATGAGTATTCTTTTCATGTGTTACAATAGCATTGCATAGATCAATAGTTTCATGCCTATTCTGGCCTATATCAATTACTTTTCCACTTCCCTTTGAATCATCACCATCAAACGTATGATTACAAAGATAAGTTTGAACCTTATTGTTTTCCTTACTTTTTTCATTTTCTTTAAACCCCTCTATTAAAACATCACACATATCTTCATTACTCACATTACCTACATTCTTAGGCATTTCATCAAAGACTTGATCACTATCAAATGATTCTTTAGCTTTAATATCATTCCCATTATCAGATTTGCCCATGGTTTCTTGAATCTCAATTTTAAAGCTACCAGGCATTTCATCAAACACCTTACGTGCAGTTTCCACTTTTGTGAAGTGGGAAGGAGAAGGTGATTCAATTTTATTTGAAAAAGAAGATTTGGGATCTACAAGTAACATACTTACTTCAGAATCAACTGATGCCATTTGATAAGAAGAACTCTTGTTATTTTTAAGTTGCTCTTGAGGAGTCATCACCGTCTCTTTCAGTTCTGCCATAGTTCTTGTTTGAACTGAACTTGAACTGAAGGATCTTTCACGTAATTTAGCCTTAGACATCGCCTCTTCCATCTTTAAACCTTGGCTCATATTGTGATACCGCATAAGAATATTACCAATCTCTGGTTTAAGGCCGAAAATGAATATATATGTTGCATAATCTTCAGAAATTTCTTCAAAAGCTTTGACCCTATCCAACAAGAATTTGAATTCATCACAGTATTCATCAACCGTACCTTCTTGGCTCAATGCCATTAATTCATCCATGGTAAACTACTCCTTTGATTTGTTGATGTTGTTGAAGATCTTGATTGTTGTTGTTGCCTTAATTCTTGAACCCTTGATGTTGATTTGTGTTGTTATTGTCGTTGCCCTAACCCACACAGTCAGAGGAACGAATGCTCTGATACCATTGTTAGGTGTAAAAATGGTAATCAAGAGATTATGAGCTAAAGAATTGTAGAAGAAGAAGAATAACAGAAGAGGAGGAGATTATCTCTCAAATCAATAGCTATCTAATTCAGTTCCCAGTTCGTTTATTTAACGAACTGACTTACAAGCACATGTTACCACTAAACCCTCACACTATACTATTATTACAATTGGCCCCTCATACTATTTTATACCTAACAACTTGTTTTAAACATTCTTAATACATAATCATTGACTTAATTGAGAGCTAATGGGTCTCGCATGTGGTGGCCTGAGTTGAATATATACATGTGAGTTTCAAATCCGTTTTTTTTAAAAGCGTAAGAGACCTACATGCGTAGCATGTAGGTTTTATGGACAAAGGATATTCGCGTCCATTTATGTACACAAGTTTTTGAAACACAAAACAACATTATGTTACGCATAATCAAAACCCTTTTTAGATCCCTGAGTACATCCACTTGGCATAATACTGTGTAAATGAGTTAAACAGATTGTTTGCCGCACATATGATTGCCAATGTTTTATAATCCGGTTTTTATACCATATCGGATTGGACTTAAAAACGGTTTAACCGGGTATACCGGGCGGTTTAACCGGACGGTTCAACCTGTACTACTGGCCGGCTTGAACCGGTTTTTAAAACATTGATCATTGCAACTTTTTTAAATACAACAATATCATACTCAAATAAAAGTAATTAAGATTCACAATTTTGTGATATAATTCTTTTTAAGAAACCATACTCTTTTACCTCTCACAACCATTAGTAATAATTAATTAATTACAAAATTGCCACCAAATTAATCTTAACCACTAAATTGTGATAAAAACTCAAGTACTAATCTGCACCTTTAGACCGTGGGGTGTGGGCTTGGGGCGTGAGTAGCCAAGCAACGTTGCTTTAGCCACACCGGGCCAACATGGGTAGCGGCGTTGCACCGCTGGCGTGGCTATGAAGCCTAGTGTGGGGCGGGTTAGGGAGATGATGTGGATGGTTGAGATTGGCTGGTTAATTAAATGAAATTTTTAATAGGGCTGGCCATGCCCAGCTAAAAAAAGTAACGCCACTCCACACCCAAAAGAAGCCACGCCCAGCCAAGCCACACCATGTGGAGCCCACCTCCGCCACATGTCAACCCAAGCACCCCCCACCCCGCAGTCTTAGTGTGAAGCGTGTGGTAGCGGGAACACCACCCGATACCATCGGCTTTGCAAAGGAGGACGAGCACCTTCAGTCCACGAAGTTCATCATTTGGCAATGCTATATTATTACAAAATATTTACTTCAGTTATTTAATTTAAAAATCAGGAGAGTTAGGAACCATTGCAATTTGCAAATGCTTTTGTGAAGGGAAAAAGTAAAGATTAGAGTATGTGACCGTGTGACGATGATATGGAAGAGAGAGGACGTGAGAAGTTAGGGTACATGACTACATGGTATGGGTGAAAAAAACATTCGGTACCAAGGAAAAAAAATATCCATAATGTGTGGCCTTAGAAAACTTAGAAAATTCAGACTTTGTATTTAATCTACCTTTTATACGCATAATGAGCTTCATGTTTGATAACAGGTTGATTAGGATATTTTGTAAAAACTATATATGTTAGCAAATTGGACCACACCTTGGGAGGAAGGTGAAAGTATGGCTCTAAAACATCATTATTATACAAAAGATGAGATATGATGCACAAAAAAGCATGAAAACCTTGATATAACACACACACACACACACACACACTCTCCCAAGTCCCAAACACTTTATTTCCATTGGGTTTTTAGATGTTACATCAACTCAACCCCAAGTTGTATGCATCATACTGTTTATGTGATCATGATTAGCGTGTGAATTGTTTAATAAAAGCAAGCAATGTCGTGACTGCGGGTCAACCCAACTGTCCCAACCCAACTCTATTTTGACCCTTTACTCAAACCACCCAACCCGAACGAACATCTTGCTTTTTCCGGGTCCTTCCCAAAACACAATATTACTTTACAAAAGGGCCATGTTGAGATCATAAGTAATGCAAGTACATAATTCAGACAGTTTTGTATACTTAGGGCTTATGCTATAATTGCTGTCTATTGTCTAGTTTTACAACTTTTATGCTTACAAGCACACTTTATACCTGTTTGATGAACAATTTGTTGACATGAATCCATGCATGCCAAACTTTACATGTTTTAAGCATAATATCAAACATAAGTTTTATGTATATAAAGATTGAATAATTTATATGAGCTTTTTTTTAAACAAAATACGTGTCTAGTGACGCCTCATGAGCCACAAGCATTGTACTACTTTCATTTGTTTACAACCTCATAATTCATATCATAATATGCACTTATGCAGTATTTTCTAATATCGAGAAAACCAAAATCCAATACATAATTCGATTAGAATCCATTTAGACATGATCAAACGTACCTACAGCTACAAGAACTACAAGTTCTTACCTCAGCAAAGCCCAGAATTAAAAGAAAATAAATGATGACTTGAGTGGGCTTAGGAGAGTAAAAAATCACTCTTCATCAGCAACTGTGTTCCCATCTTCATCACCGTTTTCGTGCGATTCTCCGTTCTCCGTTACAGGCTCCTCCTCTGTTTTGCTCTTTTTGGCTTCCTTTGCTTTGGATGAATCAGATTTTCTTTTAGCATTCTTTTGCTTGAACTCTGAAACCATGAACAAAGCTGTTAGCATAGCAGTCACTGCCATCAGGGTTATATAGCAACCATAAAGCTTCATACAGATCCATGACATTTTATTAGCTATTACATAGAAAATAAATCAGAACAAGAGATTGCACACGCCATAGTAAATTAGTTGACCTTCAAGAGAGGCACTTAGTGGTGCAATGAATTCTGGAAACTCGATCTCTTCAAGCGCCTTGAATACGTCTTCAGCGTTAATTGTTTGCCTCTTCGATTCCTTGCATATGTCATTTGCCCTAAAAAAATCACAACGAAACTGGGTTAAAAGATCACACCAACATCAAACAAACTATACATTAATATATCATTTGCCCTATAAATTTTACAACAAAACTGGATTAAAAGATCACACTAACATCAAACTATACATTAATACGTCATTCGACCTATAAAGATTACCACGAAACAGGATTAAAAGGTCATACCAGCATCAAACTATACATTAATATGTCATTTGCCTTATAACTATTACAACAAAACTGAATTAAAAAACCGAACCAACATCGAACCATACAATAACGGCAATTAAAAATTATTTCCAAAAAATTAACTATTGAAATCAACTATAACATAAAATTAGCCTGTTTAAACTCAGAAAATATTACTTTAACTTTAGATCTCAAACTCTACACCTAAAATACACTTAGCACCTTTACTCTACAGCAACTGTAGTGCATAAACAATGTTGGAATTCAATCTGTTAACAATAGTCATATGAAATGAAAGAGAGAATGATTACTGACGTAGCGGAGAGGTAATGGATGAAGATACGGGCACTCTCGGAGAAGGCCGATAGAGAATCCTTGAGAACTTGAATATCAGCACCGTTTTGTGATAACTGCGACAGTTTATCCTTTACTACCCTCCTTACTATCGCCTTCGGCAGCTCCTCCGCTTCTGCTACCACTTTCTCCACCACCGTCGCCGTCGTCGGTGTCTCCATGATTCTTCTTCGTCTCGATCTGAGTAGGTTGCAGTGTGTTTGATTTGTGAATCTAGGGTTTCTTTCCCGCCATTGTTCGGAAAGGGGTTTTTTTTATATAAAAATGGGATGATCCGATTACAACACCCGGATCCGGAACCGGATCGGATATGTTCTAATGCCGCCTGAATGTAACAATATGTATTTAACTAGTCAACAAATAAACACAAAACACTATCATACTTTTGCTAAAAAAAAAAACTAAAATGATAGAAAGTCTATAATTTTAAACTTAGGGCAAAATTGTCTTTTTTCAGGACAAATGAGCGTGTGCTTGCACGAAAAAAAAATTACACCAAGTCAACCAATTAAAACAAAACACTATCATAGTTTTGTAAAAAAAAAAAACTAAAACGATGACATGACTGTAATTTTACATTGGTGGCAAAATTGTAATTTGACCGAGGAGAAAAACAAAAACGATGACAAAAGTGCAAAGTTGAACTAAGAACAAAATCGTAATATGGCTGGGTGAAAAAAAAGCAAGGGTAAAACTGTAAATTTAAACAGAACAAAATTGTAATTTGGCTTGACCAATGGGAAAGTGCCAGACAGCTGCCTGACACTATTCCGCTCCATAAAAAATTGTATTGTCTGTTCCCCTCCATAAAAATTGTAGTGCATATAAATTTGTAAATTAAGTTTTCAATGCAAAGAAATCAAAACTGATTATTTACATTTTAGGTTTATTTTTTTATTTAAATAAATCAAATTTAAAAGTGGCTACTATTGACATTCGTAATCTTAAACGTAGCTGGCATGGGTTCTTCGGTCGAGTGACAAAAATACATACACAAACACGAGCAATAACACATAAAAAACATACGCACATTAGGAACCATATTGGGTTTTTTTGAACAACAGAATCTTTCCTCCTTAAATAATACCCCTAACCAGGTTCGAACCTGGGTCTCCCCAAAGTAGTCTTTGACTACTTACCACTGGGCCACAGCCCATTCGTGTTAGGAATCATACTAAGGGGCTGTTTGGTAGCCTCTGAATGGTCATTAAGAGGCTAACTCTTAATGGAACCATTAAGAATTTTACCAATGAGAAGGTAGAAGAATGTGACATGTGATGATTTACCATTCAGAGGTTACCTCTTAACCATTCAGACTTGAGGTTACTTCTTATTCATTCAGAGGTTTTAAACCATTAAGAGGTAGCATCTGAATGGTCATTAAGAGGCTACCAAATAGCCCCTAAGTTTCAAATGTCTGCATTGAATCAGAGATTTGAGATGGTTTTCAGTTTTCGATTTGTATATTGTTTCAAATATTTATTTTGATTTGTAAAAAATAATAAAAAAAACTCAAACATATGCACACATTAAAATTATAGTGACACGTCAAACTTATAAAGTCATATCCAAAGGACCAAAACGCACACGTACAACATGAACCCATATCCCTAGGCGATGACACAAGACAACAATTAGGCATGGCGATGTTCATTGACCTGGTTCTCGTTGTGTCATTCGATGTTGTGTGTAAATTGATCTTAAGTGTGTTGATTTTGAGTGTTCGAATAATAATACCATACAAAAATAAACAAAGGATGCGTTTTTTTTTTTTTTTTACAAAATTAGTAACTTTTATATATAAGGCCAAACAAATTACACCAAGATAGCCGGTAAGCGGGCAACAAGCTGCGCCGCTACCCCCTTTTGAATAGCGAAACCTAACCTAGTAAAAACGAAACCCCGATGCGTTTTGCTTTTTTATTTGTTTTTAGTGTAATAATAATAATAATAATAATAATAATAATAATAATAATAATAATAATAATCTACCTCCTCTAATAAATAACTAAGCCATATGGACACTTGGCAAAGATTTAGACTATCCACATCAACACAATCCTATGGGTCAATATTACAGCCCACTTCACCTTTCTTTTAATCGGGTTAATGCCCGGGTCTTGGTATCTGACCCGGATCCACTGCCCAAAAATCAATACCACTGTCTCTCTCTCTACCAACCATCGCTCTCACAAACCCTATCTCCTCGCAGATCTGATTCAGCGTTCTCTAACCCTAACCCTCACCATCGCCGGAAGATACCAGCGATTTGATCTGTAATACAGTATGTTTTCATTGCCAATTTTAGGTTTTCGATTTTTTCCTAATTGTATGGTTGTGGTTAAAAGAAATTAGGGGTTTTCAACAACAATTTCAACTCACTTCATTGCTCGTATGGATGTTTGTTTGTTTGATGTTGATTCTGTTTTTTGTTTTTCAGTTGCAACTGTGATGATACCCTAATGGTATTTGAGCATCGTTTTTTGCAATCTTATATTTCAGGCAAAATTAAAAGCAATGGAGGCACAGCTAAAAGAAGCCAGTGAGAACAAGTCCAAAAACAGCTTAGACTCAACTGAAGGCATCGAGTCTGCAGCTGTTACCAAGAAATTGATATCAAGTATTAGATCATTAAACCCTAATTTTTGTGAGTTCACTTTTTGGCATGTTTAAAGTGGTTAAAGATATTGTCTTTGATATTCAAGTAGTATTTCTGGTTTATATATGTCATGTAAAAAATTTAGGGTGGTTATTGTTGACTGAGCCTTAACAAAACCATTTTTAAACCGCCCGTTCCAACCCACGCATGATGTTGAAGTTGTTAATGGGGCGAAGATGTTCATCTGAATAAGTGAAGATGGATCTGCTGTTGCCATCTTTCTTCTTTGGAAAATAACATTTTTGAACCAATCCGTTCCGCGAACCCAATTTAACCCGAACCAAAGCCACCATTTTCTAAGGGACCTGTTTTGACCCGAACCCGGATCAAAACAGGTTTTGACAAAATTGGGTTCGGTCAAAATAACCTTTTTAAATAGTATCAATCTGGGGATTTTTTTAAAATGTTTTTATGTAACAAAGTGGTATTGGAGAATGGTTTTAAACAATTGTTGTTTGAAAAAGATCGTTTAAAGATAAGAATGAAGAAAGTGCATATACAGTCTGTTCCTCTTTGTATCAATACGGGGTTTTCACTAAAACTTCTGAAACAGTTTTTGTGAGCGGCCACTTTCCAAAGTTTCTTAATTAATGATTATCTTCTTATTAGTTTTAGTTTACAAAAAAAAAAAAAAAAGACATTGTATGTGTTTAGTTTAAAAAAAAAAAAAAAAGTTTACAATTGAATTATTGGATTTAGATGAATGAACCGTAAAAATCATATAATGGTAACAAAGTTTCATAGTTGTTTCATTTTGATCCCTTAAGTTTCATATTGTTCCACTATTGTGATTTTTTTAATAACCGATTAAACTAAGTGAAACAGTTATGAAACTTTGTATATTTAGTTACTTTATTGTCTTTTAAAGTTGTTTACTGGAAACTGGTTACTTTAGATTACAGTGGAAAAAAAAACATTTGATGGTAACAAAGTATTCATAAGTGTTTAATGTATGTCACTCACTAAACATTTATGAAGAATTTCATAAATATGGAACAATATTAAACTTGAGTGACCTAATGCTACCAAAATGGTTTTGGATATGCATGGTTTATAACAATGGTGATGCTTTTGCAATTACAGGCCGCTTATATGTCAAGAGCAATGTTTATGGTTTTGGAGCGGTAATGCTCGAGATTATAAGAGGGTTACAAGTTGTTGACCCTAATCGACGTGCCATGAAGCGAAACATGGTGGATTGGGCTAGACCTTTTTTAAGAAATAAAAAGAGATTACACAGTATTATGTGACCCAGATTGGTCTTTGTATGCTTACTCGTATGAACCTGTAGCACAATGAAGACCAGGTAACTATAAACATTTATTGTCTTATCGATCCATTGTTGTTGTGACCTTATAGCAGTCTACATTGTTGTAGAACAGTTTTTCCCATATTTTTTTTGGGGGTGGGGGGTTAGGTATCAGTCAAGCATAATGGAATTAAAGGTCAAATGTAAATTGGTCAACTTCATATTGTCTAACATGTCCACATCATAATCATTGATGTCTATGGATGGGAGTGGGGCATAATTCGGTAGTGGTTTCACATTTCCAATATTGACTTAGCATGTACATTGAAATTTCCATCTCTTGTCCTTTATTTAATCTGATTAAGTCTCAAAAACACTTAATTAATAAGATGAAACAAATATAAAGATTTGAGGCAATACAAGACAATGAACTTCACTTTATTTGCTTAATCAAAGAAAACTTTAGCATTTAAGGCACCACCCTATCTATAAACTACTGATCGTTTCTTGTACCCTAATTCATAACTTGAAGAAGCATGTACCTTTCTACTACTCTAATATTACTCATTACTGTATTGGATAGGTGAGGGATCGTTTGTCGAGGGACTTATTCAATGCATTGCACCTCATTTGGAAGATGGACACCTAAGCGAAGTACGGTCCAACATTCGGGCTCACGACCCATCTTCTTCCGATGACGTCCTAGGGGCTCTTCGAAACTCCTTAATATGGTAAACAATGTTGTTCCTCCCAAAATGGGTTGGGTTGACGGTTTCCCCATCAACATTTTTACCAAGTTATTTCTGTCTTACAGGTTGCGGGATGAGGTGCGGAACCTTCCTTGCTCACCAAAATGTCGACATGATGCTGCTGCAGACTTGATACACATTTATGCTCACACAAAGTTCTTTTTTAGAGTGCCGGTAAGTCCGATTCTTTTTTGTAGAACAGTGAAATCCATGCTTTCTAGGATGGTCAGTTCTCTCTCTCTCTCTCTCTCTCTCGACATATAATCGTTAAATGATTTGCTCCGGACACTTTACACTAAATGTGGCAGAAATGGGTTTGAATTGGTATTAATGAAAACTGATACATACTTGGGTGATTTTAGATTTATACAATGGTTGGCGATAATGAAAATAGTTGGATACTTGTTGGCCTCCACATACATGATCCAATATAAATAGAGAACGTGTGTGTGTGTATATATATTTGTGGCTTTTCTTGTGACAGTCTGTTGCTTTGTATAGGGATCATGTGTCAAGATACTTTCTAACAAACCAAAGCTTGAAGATAGTAGAGCTACAAAACAAGTTGTTGCCCTTTTGAGTGCACCGCTGGAAAAATATAGTGATATCGTCACTTATTTGACATTATCTAATTATCCTCGAGTCATGGATCACCTTGATAGCGGAACTAATAAAATCATGGTTATGGTTATTATCCAAAGTATAATGACAAACCAAGCTTGTGTATCATCCGCTAGCAAGGTATTGAACGTTTTTTTATCGTCTTACTCATCATTTTGTTGAATCGGGTTGGTTGACTCGCTTAACACTTTTCGTGTTTTCTTTTTTATAAATAATTACTGGATTAATTATGATAAAAAAAAACCATTTTGTTTTAAAGTTTCAACCCATTTGACCCTCTCCCCTTTTAGGTATATATATTTATTTGACCCATTTGAACCATTCGAGATAAAACAGTAGGCCAGGTAACAGATAGGGTTTGGCTCTTAACATCGACAAGGTATATAACTCGTGTTTTTAATCTTTTTAATTTTTTCTCTGTTTTGTAAACTATATTGTCGTTTTGTTTATAGGTGAGATATCTGATGACAAACGTGTTAGGAGATCCAAAACGCGCACCACCGTTATTAGAGCGGATTAGTCCGAGAGACAAAGGTTTTTAATCTTGAGTGCTTCTACACTCTTAGTAAATGCTAGGTTGGTCCCTGTGGTTTGCAAAAATTTCAAACTTGGTCCTAGTGGTTTACTAATTACACGCGTGGTCCCAAAAGTTGTCAAAAATGCACTCGGTTGGTCCCCAGTCCTAACCTCTGTTAAATTTCTCAGTTAACTATGTGTGAAATGACTATATTACCCTTGAACAATTAAAAGAAATAAAACCCACCATCTTCTTCATCACATCCCCTGTTCTTACCCCTCTCTTTAAAACCCACCATCTCCACCTTCAATCCATCACCACCACCACCACCTCCAACCCAGCCAACCTCCCATCTTCTTCAACCTGTGCAAATATGCTCTTGCCTTCAGTTCCATGGGAACCTTCAGTTCCATAAGCAAATCCCACCTCAATTTCCATTTTCAAACACAATTAAATCACTAATTAAAGCAACAAAGCTCTTCAAGTCACAATTTTTCTTCACACCCACTAAATTAGGTTCAAGGTTTAGCAGAAAGCACCCATTTTTTTAACACCCAGTTCATCAATTATGAAAATTCTGTTGAAAATTTGATTTTAAAACAATGTCTACCAACTGTTCGACGAAATGTCTGTGTGCAGATATTGGTGTAATGAGTGGAGCGGTGCTATTTATCAAAGATAACTTAAAGATCTCATCAACCCAAGTGGAAATTTTAGTGGGTTCACTAAATGTATGCTCTTTAATCGGATCTTTCGCCTCCGGCAAGACTTCCGACTAGATTGGTCGCCGGTACAATGAGTGCCTGAAAGGGTGGGGGTTGGCTGGGTTGAAGGTGGAGGTGGAGGTGGAGGTGGAGGTGGAGGTGGTGGTGATGGATTGAAGGTGGAGATGGTGGGTTTTAAAGAGAGGGGTAAGAACAGGGGATGGGATGAAGAAGATGGTGGGTTTTATTTCTTTTAATTGTTCAAGGGTAATATAGTCATTTCACACATAGTTAACTGAGAAATTTAACAGAGGTTAGGGCTGGGGATCAACCGAGTGCATTTTTAACAACTTTTGGGACCACGCGTGTAATTAGTAAACCACTAGGACCAAGTTTGAAATTTTTGCAAACCACAGGGACCAACCAAGCATTTAACTCTAATTATATGTTTATATAATATAGTTGTTACAATAATGCTACTTCGAAATATTGACCAGAAGAATGGTTTGTGTAATGGTACACGACTACGAGTACTTTATCTTGGTAATAGGGTGATTGAAGCTGAGATTATATCTGGTGCTAATATTGGTACAAGAACTTTCATCCCCCCGCCTTAGTCTGTCACCATCTGATAAGAAAATCCCTTTCAAGTTCAAAAGAAGACAGTTTCCGGTTGCTGTTTGTTTTGCAATGACTATTAACAAAAGTCAGGGACAATCATTATCCAAGGTTGGATTGTATCTCAAAGATCCTGTTTTCTCACCTGGTCAACTTTATGTGGCACTATCAAGGGTTAAAAGTAGAGCCGGTTTAAAGATGCTGATAACAGATAAAGATGGCCATGCTACAAATAAGACGACAAATGTTGTATACAAAGAAATTTTTGGAAATTTGTAGTCTTTTTTGTTCATTTATCATTTGTTAAGGAAACTTTTGCCTTTATTTTATTTAAACTGTTTTGAATATAAAGTTATATGTGTTTTCTTTTTTTACCGTTCAATCCGTGTGACACACGGGTAATAACCTAGTAATAATAATAATAATCTATCTATACTTTCTATAAAATGAGAAATCCCAATGACATAAGAAAAGCTGATGCGTCAGCGGGAGAGGGTGTCCAACAAGGTTTTTCTTATGTCATTATTACATCATAAATCCTAATATATAAATCACTTTAAAATACATTTAATGTTCTATCAAACCACTGCCTTGTGTATTTTCAAATGTTAAAGGTCTGACCCACATTCCAAAGGGCAAACCACTGCCCATCTACGAGAAAGTAGCGCTGGTTCCTTTGGCAAACGTATACTTAGCAGCAACAGTTGTTGTTATCTTCCGTAATGTTTTTAGATCAGCAGATGTTTAACGCTAATTACCGGGAAATTCAAATTCAAATATGCATGGGAATAAGTAATTAGCAATTAATGCATGTCACTCAGAAACTCCTGTCAATCATCCTTCTTATATAAGGCTTTTCTTCTCATTTCCCTCTTCATATTTCATCACGCTTTCATCTTCTCTGATTTTGAAATTTGAAATTTAATCACAATCCGAATTCCGAATTAGAAGCATGTCAATATCAGTTGACAGTAATAATCTTAGTTTTGTTAACGATTTGAATCCTGGAAGGATATGTGGAACATGAAGGCGATAATTCTTCGAAAATGGAATCAGGGGTACAAGATGGAGATTGTCACACCCCGACTTTCCACGTGTCACCGGTGGGCCCGGTGGGGAGTATCGTGACGTGGTTGGCAACATAATAGTCAAACAACACAATATTTAATATGCACAGCGGAAACAAAAGATAAATTATATTACAATCCGAATATAAAGTAATATCAAGTATTACAACAGAAAGTAAAGGATCCACAGACGGATCTTAAAACATAAATATTGTTCAACAGACTTTAGACGCCTAGAACTTGCAAGATTCCTTATTAACGTCCTGAGCAGCTTCCAGCCTATTACGTACTTGTACCTGTCACTTAGACTTTTGAAAATACGTCAGTTTTCACTGGTAAATACACTCAACTGACTCATTTGAAAAGATTTTAAGAAAATTGATTTAGATGCACCAGGCACAAAATATTTTGACACTTTGATTAAAATGCACAGAGGCAAAATTAATCTTTTATAATTTGATTAAAATGCACAGAGGCAAGATTAATCTTTTATACTTGGGGACAAACTATATCTCATGTTATCAGTTTTACATAACTTGCTTTACATACGGCGCCCGGTTCTATGCCGGTTCATGATTAACCGACACACCACTATTCCCTTATTGGGAATCCCTTATTGGGTATAATTAATTAATAAACATATGACATCTGTCAGGTGTATGCCTACACCTCGTGCTTAGGTCGTGGCCATTGCATTTAATGAGTCAAGGATATCCAGGACACGGTCGCATTAATCCCCAATGTTTCAGTCAAGCAATACGAATTAAAACAGGTTATTTGGATTTCCCGACTTATTGGTCTTTGAATCCCATACCTGACCATGCGGTATTTATATTACCGTATCCCAAGCCCGTAATAGGGAAAATAAGTTAAGAGTATTTACCTGAGCTAGCTCCTGTCTTAAATAGCAAGAATTATAATAACTCAGCCGTATTCACTTAACTAAGCGTAGGTACAATTTACCGGAAGGCTCTAGTCTGGAATGATGGTATAAATAACCAATTAGAATGCTAACGGGTCTTTAATTAAGCCTAAGCTTAGACCGGTTAATTATACGGTTCAAACGCACGGTTAGGCGAAGACCGGAATAGAACGTGATTTAGACCCAACAAGTTCGGAGACTTGCTTAATATGGGTATTTCATACACATTCTGGATTTTGAGATAAAACCGATAAGGTTTGGCCCGTTTCGGCTAATTTATGCAAACTAGTTACATAAACCGAACCGAACACGTAATAAGCGTAACGGGTATTCATAAGAGCCATATACAGGTTTCCTAAGTTAATATGCTTCAAATATGTTGTGACATCAGTAAGATGTCTTTTATTACGCCCGTAACGAATTTAAACACAAACTATGCCCCGTAGGGGTAGTTTGGTCAATTAAAAGGTTATAAAAGAGTTTAAGTATTTACCTGAGTTACAGGTCGGATATAATCAGCAAAAATACTTATTTTACTAAGTTATAACAGTAGGGTAAAGTATATATGTGAAATTCATCAATATAACCAAACTATGCTCCGAAGGGCATTTTGGTAATTTCACATAAGCCGTAAGGCTCAAAACTGAAGTCTGAGTTAAACAACTTTTGCTTACTGTTAAAATATTATAATTTGCCCAAAAATTAGCAGGTATCAACCCTTGTATGTTTAAAATAGTTCTAGTACATACTATGCGCTAAAAACGCTTAATAAGGCGATTAGAAGCCGTTTCCGGGTTCTATATATATAGCTGATATTTTTATCGTTCCAGAAGGCCTAAAATAATTTATTTATCATTTGTGATCAGTAGCAAAAGGTTTGGATTCGATTAGATATGTAAAACTCATTTTATGGCCCGTAAGGGCAAAACCGACAATTACCGGATTAAGCCTACGACTATAAGTTATGCTCAGCCTAAAATTAATTAAAAATCTTCAAAAATCCCAAAATAATATATTACATCAGTGGGTAATAAGTTTGATATCAAAAAGTAGGCTTAGATAGGCCATACGCTAATTTCGCCGTTTAATTAACATAAAGCTTCTTAATTACGCTAATGAGCATAACTCTCAATCTACACCTCAAACTGATGTCAAACTTTGCATACAAGTTTATATATCAGTAACTAAGGTTTCTACACTTTTACATTTTCAAAAATCACGTTTTAAAGTGAAAAGGGCATAATGGTCAACATATGAGCAATTAACGGAATCATGCGTATTAATTGGTTAACTAATGAACCATGGTGTATAATCACAGAGGGTTATACTAGCATGTAACCTGATCCAAATAGAGCTCTAAGGTATTTCTAAATCATACCAAAACGGGTCAGAACTGAAGTCAAGGCAAAAGTCAAAGCTTTGCGACTTTTGGTTCCGAACCGGGTCTAAACAGTAAATTGTCGGGTTGAACATGTTTAGACATGTTCTTACACTCATTACTAAGTTATATTGATGATCAAACAGGTTGTATGTGTTCTACATTGCTAATCATGCATAAATTAGAAAATAACCATTATGTTGACTTTTTAATAACACGTTTGACCCGACATTTGACCTGGTTAGAGTGGGAATCAGGGGGAACCCTTTTAAGGGTTTGTTACCCACATAATTACCAACTTATAACTACTTTCAATTCGAATCATCACTGAACCATTAGTGATTAATCGTTAAGTCAACCGTTAATTACGACGGTTTGACTTTTAAGCTAAAACTAAGCTAAAACTCAACTAAGAAAGGTTAAGCATACTTACTAGAGTCCTTTGCACGATTAGGGATCACTTGGGCCTGCTTTGGGGTTCCAGAAATGACCAGGAATGCAAGAGAAAGGTGTGATCACAATGGTTGCACATGAAGCCTTTATATAGTGTTCATAACTTCATAGATTGTTGACAACAAGGCCTACCCTTGATGTTTGATCACTAACAAGTGTCCCTAAATGTCTAGGAGTCACTTAGGGGTCGTGCAAGATGTGGCAAATCGGATATAAGTCGGTTACATGAGCTATGGCAGACAAGAACCAAGAAAATCGGATCAGATGACCCTTAGCGCCACGCGTAGCCCCCCCAGGGACCTTAGCGTGGCGCGAGGCCCTCCTGCAGCAAATCAAAACTTTAGATTTTTATGTTTTGATCCTTGGCTCTTCAAACTTTGTTTAGACTTCATTTTCTTGCATTATGAACCCTCCTAATTGACATATAAGGGCTTCAAGACATTTACCCACTTTGTTTAGTCCCCGGTTAACTTTATTGTCACCCAAAAAGTCCTAAACTTCAACGTTGACGCTTTTAACCCTTCGTATGCGAATTTGATCATAACTTTCTCATACGATAACGAAACTTTATGAAATTTATATCGTGTATTCTAGTGAGCATAATTAACCGTTACAAAGCTTCGGGTTTGTCAAAAGGTCACTCAGAGGTATAACTTAAACATGTTGACACATTTAACCCCTGTAGTTTGTAATCTCTCACTTTTAGCTTCGTACGATCCATGACTTATTCGTTTGAAGGTATGAGCATCATGTAGGGTAAATGTACAATACATTTATTCACTGTTGACATTTAGAACTCGTATTTTCATATACTTTTCATGTTTGTCAACTTTAGTCCTTTCATAACATTCTTTCACACGTTTAAACATATTACACGTGTCAACACATTATAGGACATGAATTTTCGAGGTGTTACATCCTCACCCCCTTAAAATAAATCTCGACCCGAGATGTACTGAAATAAATAAGGGTACTTTTCTTTCACCGTGGACTCAACCTCCCACGTATATTCGGGACCTCTACAGGCATCCCATTTGACCTTTACAATAGGCACATGCTTCCTTCGAAGCTTCTTAACCTGTCGATCTTCAATCGACAATGGTTTTTCCATAATTTTTAAGCTCTCATCTATATGCACATCTGTATGTGGCATAACCAGTGATTCATCAGCGAAGCACTTCTTCAGATTGCAGATGTGGACCACATTGTGCATTCCACTTAGCTCTTCAGGTAAGTTTAACTTATAGGCAACTGACCCGATACATTCGATGACCTCGTAAGGTCCTATGTATCTCGGGCTTAGCTTGCCTTTCTTACCAAATCGCATCACCCCTTCCAGGGTGATACTTTAAGTAATACTTTGTCACCTACTTCGAAGTGAAAAGCTTTACGCTTTGGATCTGCGTAACTCTTCTGCCTATCTCGGGCAGCTTTGAGACGGTCACGAATCTGGACAATCTTGTCCGTCGTTTCAAGGACTATCTCTGGTCCTGATAATTGGACTTACCAATTCTCTATTTAACAATAGGTGTTTAACATTCTACCCATACAAGGTCTCCAAAGGAGTAGCCCTGATACTTACATAATAATTACTACAGAAACTTATTTTATGGTGAGATGGTTATTCCAACCACTGCTTAACTAATCTCTAAGAATAGCTAATCCTTACAGCTAGTCGAACCAATCGACGATCCTGGGCAGGTAATAGCGATTCTTAATTGTTGCCCAAATAGGGTTGCGGTAATCAATGCATAAGCAAGATGATCCGTCTTTCTCATTTATATAAATCGGAGTTCTTAGAACTTTGAATTTTTGGCTTTATGAAATCTTCTCTAAAACTTATCGACTTGGCTCTTAGTTCTTCCCATTCCGTTGGTACTAGCAGATATAAGGCTTTTACAATAATTGCAGCCCTAAGCGGGATGTTTGTTCTAACATCCACTTGCCTCTCAGAAGGCAAACATGGTAATTCTTATGAAGAAGATAATTATGACACACAGAGATGTTAGAGATGTCTGTATTTTCAGGCTTTGGTTCATCTATCGATGTCGGTGTCAGATAAATGACACATTCTCTTTACAAATGCAAGGATGCCCTAAGTAGAGATACTTATAATGACATTTTATATTGGATATCTTCTTTGAATACTACTAGTCGACTTTAGTACAATATGACCATTGGGATATCTCAGGGGTTCCATGCATTAAACCTCCATACTGATCAGGCATGGAAGTAATCTATGGGAAACACTAGGATACGCCAATCCTCATATGGTACTCTTATCAAACATAGTTTGGCATTCGCAGGCGATATAAAATAATGATAAAATAATAAAATAAATAATATATATTGTCATACTCTTTTTGGGGAGAGTACTCCAGATTCTTATGAAAGGATTATCTCCGAGGATGGGAGAGAGGGTCATTAAAGATTCCATTGGTAAATTATATCTCATTTTTAATATTTGAAGTTCTTATGAATGTAATCAAGAGTTTACCAGGCTTATGGTTTACTAAAGGTTTATTATCCTTTGCATTAACGTAAGATACTTAGCAGAAACTATCAATGTTAAATGGTACGGGACGTACCTGATGCTATTATTGATATGTACTGTCTCTGTCATTCAAACGGTAGTTCAGGCGTTTCCTTTCTTATCCTTCCCAGAATTAACTGCTCATTCCTTGGCAGCCTCAGGGCAATTAGTACTGATGTGCCCCTTTTCGCCACAGCTGAAACAGTTTGCATTCTTTATGTCCCTACATTCGTGGGACTGGTGGCCCGTTCTTTTGCAGATGCCACATTGCTTTACCTTTTGGCTTGATCGACATTGTCCCCAGTGTCTTCTATTGCAGGTTTTGCATGTAGGCTTCTTGTTGGAATCCTGTTGGTTATTGTTGAGCTCGGATTTGCTCTTCTTAGGATTATGGGAGTTATCCTCCTCCCTTTTACGCTTCCCATCTTCAGAGGCCTTGGCAGCCTTGTTTCTAACCACATCGAGTGTGAGAGATAGCGACAGATCTGCCGCAGACCTGAATATAGTAGGTCTCGATGCTTTCACACTTGCCTTTATTTCTGGGGCTAGACCCCCAATAAAGCGAGCTATTCGCTTTGGTTCCGGTGTGATCAAATAAGGAACCAATCGAGACTTGGTATTGAAACTTGTAAGGCATGCTTGACAATCTAAGTTCTCCATGACTAATGTCAAGAATTCAGTCTCGATCTTCTCAACTTCATGTTGAGGACAGTAATTTTCTTTGATAAGAGCAACGAACTGATCCCAAGTCATGTTGTACAAAGGGATCTTCCCGGTGGCCTGAATCAACGATCTCCACGATGCTAAGGCCTCACCCTTAAATGATTGCGACACAAACTTGACCACATCCCTCTCAGCGCATCCGCTGATATCCACAACTGTATCCATCTCATCTAACCACGTCATACAATCTACAGCTCCTTCCTCCCCAGTGAAATCCCGGGGTTTACATGAAACAAAGTACTTGTAGGAGCAACCCTTATCACGGGGTCCTTGATTCAGTATGATCTGTTGAGACGGATCACTGTGATGATTAGAAGAGTGACGCTCGTCATCTTCCTTCTTGGGTCCATCCTTCTTGGGAGGTGGCTTCGAATGCGGCGTAGATAGGGTCCTACTTCGAGTCCCACTATACTCTTCGTACTGCCGCTCTAAGGCCTTTGTAACTGCGTCATCTACCAACGCTTTCAATTCAGCACCCGTTAAATTAATTCGGGCGTTATCAATATTCTCCACTGGATGGCTATTAATTTCGTCTGAGCCAGCCATTTAATTGAACTGTTACATAAAACAAGGACAGTAGTTTACTTGGGAGTTTATTATGGAATTGCCCTTTTTTGACAATTCATTAACCATGGTAACAGAGACCATATTTGGTTAATTTATTAATCACATTTATTTAGGATTTCTATTATAATCTATCCTAATTATAAAACAATAACTGTTTTATTAGTGGCACAAAAAGGCCTAGTCTCAAGGACTTTTTTTTTATTATAAATTATGATTTCAGAGAATCAAAGCATTTAGGTTTGAACATAGTTCATTACCTTTCTCGGACAGGGAGTCATCGCTACCACTGTCTTTTGGCTCATGTAGAAATGAGCATGGCCCGTAGGCACTATGTTACCAATGTATGGTCAAAATATGATCATCTTAGTTGATGATTTAAACCCATGATTCAGAGATCATTAAGTTGGGTTAGGAATCTTTTGAATAATCCTTATATAAGAATGACGTGTGTGGTTTTAATGAATCACATCTGCCAGGAGTGTTAATATATTTTCGGATTTTAACAGGGTTACGAATCTTTTAAACAGGTCTTACCATCTTGGCCAGGTCTTTATAATGACACTCAGGCTAGGTTTCACTCTTAAGATTCTTATTTATATGTATACTGGCAGGGAAGGAAGGATATTTATCTTATTCAGGATTTTCATCATAAATTCCTAATTTACAAGTTAATAATAGCACAAATGGCCTGGTCACGCAGACACGTTTAATTTATAAGCCATGATTTCAGAGAATCGAGGCATTAAGGTTTGAATCAAAGTTTATTACCTTTTCTTGACAGGGAGTTGTAGGCTACCACTGTCTCTAGTCTCAGAGGACATTAACTATAGCCCGTAGGCATTTCCCTTCTAAGGGATGTTTATAATATGATCATCTTATAGGATGATATAAGCTAGGATTTCAGAGAATCGAAGCATTAAGGTTTGAATCATAGTTCATTACCTTTTCTTGACAGGGAGTTGTAGGCTACCACTGTCTGTAGTCACAGAGGACGTCAATTATAGCCCGTAGGCAAAACATCACTAGGATGTTATATGATATTAGTCATGATCACATTGATCATATAGACTATTAGGCTTGAGCATAGCTCACCACCTTAGACAAGGAATCATAAAGATCACAATGTCAGTGTCTCAGATGGACAATACGTTATAGCCCGTAGGCGAAACATCACTAAAGGATGGTTATTTCAAATAAGGGAATTTAGATTAGCCCCCTTTTTAAAGATGGCCTGTGTGACTTTAACGATTCACAGTTTACCAAAAATGTTAACATACTTACAGATGTTAACAGGGACTGGAATCTTTTGGATAGGTTTTACCGTCTTGGCCATGTCTGCAGTGACATTTAGACTAGGTTTTACCATCTTGGCCATGTCTGCATTGACATTTAGGCTAGGTTTTACCATCTTGGCCATGTCTGCATTGACATTTAGGCTAGGTTTTACCTTTAAGATTCCTTTAATATTTAACACAGAACAATCCTAAATTGAAATGTTAACAAGGATCTGAATCTAATTGTGGAACTACCGTCTTGGCCCTGTCTTAAAATGACACATGAGCTAGGTCTTGTCCTTTTTTAGATATTGCCATTTTATTATAATGGTAGATTTTATAATTTAGGAATGATATTTTTAATATAATCGTTCCTTTAAAATTTAAACAAGTATATGGTTGCCCTAAACGGGACTTCTACAAAAATGACTTACCCAAGCAAGAGCTAATCAGAGAATAGCAAAGGAACCAAATAAGGACAAACAAAACGAATTCGAATTTGTCCTATGTTCTTGTCTAGACTCAAGAATGTGCAACTGTGTAACTGAGATTAAACACAAAAGGCTAGTGTTTAATTCACTCAGTGTTGGCTCTGATACCAACCTGTCACACCCCGACTTTCCACGTGTCACCGGTGGGCCCGGTGGGGAGTATCGTGACGTGATTGGCAACATAATAGTCAAACAACATAATATTTAATATGCACAGCGGAAGCAAAAGATAAATTATATTACAATCCGAATATAAAGTAATATCAAGTATTACAACGGAAAGTAAAGGATCCACAGGCGGATCTTAAAACATAAATATTGTTCAACAGACTTTAGACGCCTAGAACTTGCAAGATTCCTTATTAACGTCTTGAGCAGCTTCCAGCCTATTACGTACTTGTACCTGTCACTTAGACTTTTGAAAATACGTCAGTTTTCACTGGTAAATACACTCAACTGACTCATTTGAAAAGAGTTTAAGAAAATTGATTTAGATGCACTAGGCACAAAATATTTTGACACTTTGATTAAAATGCACAGAGGCAAAATTAATCTTTTATAATTTGATTAAAATGCACAGAGGCAAGATTAATCTTTTATACTTGGGGACAAACTATATCTCATGTTATCAGTTTTACATAACTTGCTCTACATACGGGTATAAGTAATTAATAAACATATGGCATCTGTCAGGTGTATGCCTACACCCCGTGCTTAGGTCGTGGCCATTGCATTTAATGAGTCAAGGATATCCAGGACACGGTCGCATTAATCCCCAATGTTTCAGTCAAGCAATACGAATTAAAACAGGTTAATTGGATTTCCCAACTTATTGGTCTTTGAATCCCATACCTGACCATGCGGTATTTATATTACCGTATCCCAAGCCCGTAATAGGGAAAATAAGTTAAGAGTATTTACCTGAGCTAGCTCCTGTCTTAAATAGCAAGAATTATAATAACTCAGCCGTATTCACTTAACTAAGCGTAGGTACAATTTACTGGAAGGCTCTAGTCTGGAATGATGGTATAAATAACCAATTAGAATGCTAACGGGTCTTTAATTAAGCCTAAGCTTAGACCGGTTAATTATACGGTTCAAACGCACGGTTAGGCGAAGACCGGAATAGAATGTTATTTAGACCCAACAAGTACGGAGACTTGCTTAATATGGGTATTTCATACACATTCTGGATTTTGAGATAAAACCGATAAGGTTTGGCCCGTTTCGGCTAATTTATGCAAACTAGTTACATAAACTGAACCGAACGCGTAATAAGCGTAACGGGTATTCATAAGAGCCATATATAGGTTTCCTAAGTTAATATGCTTCAAATATGTTGTGACATCAGTAACATGTCTTTTATTATGCCCGTAACAAATTTAAACACAAACTATGCCCCGTAGGGGTAGTTTGGTCAATTAAAAGGTTATAAAAGAGTTTAAGTATTTACCTGAGTTACATGTCTGATATAATCAGCAAAAATACTTATTTTACTAAGTTATAACAGTAGGGTAAAGTATATATGTGAAATTCATCAATATAACCAAACTATGCTCCGTAGGGGCATTTTGGTAATTTCACATAAGCCGTAAGGCTCAAAACTGAAGTCTGAGTTAAACAAATTTTGCTTACTGTTAAAATATTATAATTTGCCCAGAAATTAGCAGGTATCAACCCTTGTATGTTTAAAATAGTTCTAGTACATACTATGCGCTAAAAACGCTTAATAAGGCGATTAGAAGCCGTTTCCGGGTTCTATATATATAGCTGATATTTTTATCGTTCCAGAAGGCCTAAAATAATTTATTTATCATTTGTGATCAGTAGCAAAAGGTTTGGAGTTGATTAGATATGTAAAACTCATTTTATGGCCCGTAAGGGCAAAACCGACAATTACCGGATTAAGCCTACGACTATAAGTTATGCTCAGCCTAAAATTAATTAAAAATCTTCAAAAATCCCAAAATAATATATTACATCAGTGGGTAATAAGTTTGATATCAAAAAGTAGGCTTAGATAGGCCATACGCTAATTTCGCCGTTTAATTAATTACGCTAATGAGCATAACTCTCAATCTACACCTCAAACTGATGTCAAAATTTGCATACAAGTTTATATATCAGTAACTAAGGTTTCTACACTTTTACATTTTCAAAAATCACGTTTTAAAGTGAAAAGGGCATAATGGTCAACATATGAGCAATTAACGGAATCATGCGTATTAATTGGTTAACTAATGAACCATGGTGTATAATCACAGAGGGTTATACTAGCATGTAACCTGATCCAAATAGAGCTCTAAGGTATTTCTAAATCATACCAAAACGGGTCAGAACTGAAGTCAAGGCAAAAGTCAAAGCTTTGCGACTTTTGGTTCCGAACCGGGTCTAAACAGTAAATTGTCGGGTTGAACATGTTTAGACATGTTCTTACACTCATTACTAAGTTATATTGATGATCAAACAGGTTGTATGTGTTCTACATTGCTAATCATGCATAAATTAGAAAATAACCATTATGTTGACTTTTTAATAACACGTTTGACCCGACATTTGACCTGGTTAGAGTGGGAATCAGGGGGAACCCTTTTAAGGGTTTGTTACCCACATAATTACCAACTTATAACTACTTTCAATTCGACTCATCACTGAACCATAAGTGATTAATCGTTAAGTCAACCGTTAATTACGACGGTTTGACTTTTAAGCTAAAACTAAGCTAAAACTCAACTAAGAAAGGTTAAGCATACTTACTAGAGTCCTTTGCACAATTAGGGATCACTTGGGCCTGCTTTGGGGTTCCATAAATGACCAGGAATGCAAGAGAAAGGTGTGATCACAATGGTTGCACATGAAGCCTTTATATAGTGTTCATAACTTCATAGATTGTTGACAACAAGGCCTACCCTTGATGTTTGATCACTAACAAGTGTCCCTAAATGTCTAGGAGTCACTTAGGGGTCGTGCAAGATGTGGCAAATCGGATATAAGTCGGTTACATGAGCTATGGCAGACAAGAACCAAGAAAATCGGATCAGATGACCCTTAGCGCCACGCGTAGCCCCCCCAGGGACCTTAGCGTGGCGCGAGGCCCTCCTGCAGCAAATCAAAACTTCAGATTTTTATGTTTTGATCCTTGGCTCTTCAAACTTTGTTTAGACTTCATTTTCTTGCATTATGAACCCTCCTAATTGACATATAAGGGCTTCAAGACATTTACCCACTTTGTTTAGTCCTCGGTTAACTTTATTGTCACCCGAAAAGTCCTAAACTTCAACGTTGACGCTTTTAACCCTTCGTATGCGAAGTTGATCATAACTTTCTCATACGATAACGAAACTTTATGAAATTTATATCGTGTATTCTAGTTAGCATAATTAACCGTTACAAAGCTTCGGGTTTGTCAAAAGGTCACTCAGAGGTATAACTTAAACATGTTGACACATTTAACCCCTGTAGTTTGTAATATCTCACTTTTAGCTTCGTACGATCCATGACTTATTCGTTTGAAGGTATGATCATCATGTAGGGTAAATGTACAATATATTTATTCACTGTTGACATTTAGAACTCGTATTTTCATATACTTTTCATGTTTGTCAACTTTAGTCCTTTCATAACATTCTTTCACACGTTTAAACATATTACACGTGTCAACACATTATAGGACGTGAATTTTCGAGGTGTTACATCCTCACCCCCTTAAAATAAATCTCGACCTGAGATGTACTGAAATAAATAAGGGTACTTTTCTTTCACCGTGGACTCAACCTCCCACGTATATTCGGGACCTCTACGGGCATCCCATTTGACCTTTACAATAGGCACATGCTTCCTTCGAAGCTTCTTAACCTGTCGATCTTCAATCGACAATGGTTTTTCCATAATTTTTAAGCTCTCATCTATATGCACATCTGTATGTGGCATAACCAGTGATTCATCAGCGAAGCATTTCTTCAGATTGCAGATGTGGAACACATTGTGCATTCCACTGAGCTCTTCAGGTAAGTTTAACTTATAGGCAACTGACCCGATACGTTCGATGACCTCGTAAGGTCCTATGTATCTCGGGCTTAGCTTGCCTTTCTTACCAAATCGCATCACCCCTTCCAGGGTGATACTTTAAGTAATACTTTGTCACCTACTTCGAAGTGAAAAGCTTTACGCTTTGGATCTGCGTAACTCTTCTGCCTATCTCGGGCAGCTTTGAGACGGTCACGAATCTGGACAATCTTGTCCGTCGTTTCAAGGACTATCTCTGGTCCTGATAATTGGACTTACCAATTCTCTATTTAACAATAGGTGTTTAACATTCTACCCATACAAGGTCTCCAAAGGAGTAGCCCTGATACTTACATAATAATTACTACAGAAACTTATTTTATGGTGAGATGGTTATTCCAACCACTGCTTAACTAATCTCTAAGAATAGCTAATCCTTACAGCTAGTCGAACCAATCGACGATCCTGGGCAGGTAATAGCGATTCTTAATTGTTGCCCAAATAGGGTTGCGGTAATCAATGCATAAGCAAGATGATCCGTCTTTCTCATTTATATAAATCGGAGTTCTTAGAACTTTGAATTTTTGGCTTTGTGAAATCTTCTCTAAAACTTATCGACTTGGCTCTTAGTTCTTCCTATTCCGTTGGTACTAGCAGATATAAGGCTTTTACAATAATTGCAGCCCTAAGCGGGATGTTTGTTCTAACATCCACTTGCCTCTCAGAAGGCAAACATGGTAATTCTTATGAATAAGATAATTATGACACACAGAGATGTTAGAGATGTCTGTATTTTCAGGCTTTGGTTCATCTATCGATGTCGGTGTCAGATAAATGACACATTCTCTTTACAAATGCAAGGATGCCCTAAGTAGAGATACTTATAATGACATTTTATATTGGATATCTTCTTTGAATACTACTAGTCGACTTTAGTACAATATGACCATTGAGATATCTCAGGGGTTCCATGCATTAAACCTCCATACTGATCAGGCATGGAAGTAATCTATGGGACACACTAGGATACGCCAATCCTCATATGGTACTCTTATCAAACATAGTTTGGCATTCGCAGGCGATATAAAATAATGAGAAAATAATAAAATAAATAATATATATTGTCATACTCTTTTTGGGGAGAGTACTCCAGATTCTTATGAAAGGATTATCTCCGAGGATGGGAGAGAGGGTCATTAAAGATTCCATTAGTAAATTATATCTCATTTTTAATATTTGAAGTTCTTATGAATGTAATCAAGAGTTTACCAGGCTTATGGTTTACTAAAGGTTTATTATCCTTTGCATTAACGTAAGATACTTAGCAGAAACTATCAATGTTAAATGGTACGGGACGTACCTGATGCTATTATTGATATGTACTGTCTCTGTCATTCAAACGGTAGTTCAGGCGTTTCCTTTCTTATCCTTCCCAGAATTAACTGCTCCTTCCTTGGTAGCCTCAGGGCAATTAGTACTGATGTGCCCCTTTTCGCCACAGCTGAAACAGTTTGCATTCTTTATGTCCCTACATTCATGGGACTGGTGGCCCGTTCTTTTGCAGATGCCACATTGCTTTACCTTTTGGCTTGATCGACATTGTCCCCAGTGTCTTCTATTGCAGGTTTTGCATGTAGGCTTCTTGTTGGAATCCTGTTGGTTATTGTTGAGCTCGGATTTGCTCTTCTTAGGATTCTGGGAGTTATCCTCCTCCCTTTTACGCTTACCATCTTCAGAGGCCTTGGCAGCCTTGTTTCTAACCACATCGAGTGTGAGAGATAACGACAGATCTGCCGCTGACCTGAATGTAGTAGGTCTCGATGCTTTCACACTTGCCTTTATTTCTGGGGCTAGACCCCCAATAAAGCGAGCTATTTGCTTTGGTTCCGGTGTGATAAAATAAGGAACCAATCGAGACTTGGTATTGAAACTTGTAAGGTATGTTTGACAATCTAAGTTCTCCATGACTAATGTCAAGAATTCAGTCTCGATCTTCTCAACTTCATGTTGAGGACAATAATTTTCTTTGATAAGAGCAACGAACTGATCCCAAGTCATGTTGTACAAAGGGATCTTCCCGGTGGCCTGAATCAACGATCTCCACCATGCTAAGGCCTCACCCTTAAATGATTGCGACACAAACTTGACCACATCCCTCTCAGCACATCCGCTGATATCCACAACTGTATCCATCTCATCTAACCACGTCATACAATCTACAGCTCCTTCCTCCCCAGTGAAATCCCGGGGTTTACATGTTCTTCAGGGTGCTAAGATTCAAGCAGGTATTAAGAGTCATCTGATACCTGTTTTTGATGGACAACTGCAAGAAGATGCTGTTGTGATTCTGTCGAAATTTGGTGTTGGTGAGAATAAAGATTTATATAAAGTAGTAGTGCAGCCTTATAAAATCAACTTTTATAGATGCACGACTGTTACTCCTGTGAGAGATTGACAAGGTGTTGAGTATGGTTTCAATTTCAGAGCTTATGAAGATATTCTTCAAAGGAGAGGCGTTAAACGCTTTGAGTGTTGGTAGTGTATATTTTTGTAATCATGTCTTGCTTGTATAATATTAGAGAGTTTTACTTATATTCTTGTATAATGTGATCATATAGATGTTGCTGGATTCGTGATTTGTTGTGGAGATCTTGAAATCTTTGATCAACCTCCAAAGGATACTAAGAAGATGAATTTCGAGATTGAAGATTTGGGGTAAGTTGTTGTTTATATGTTCAGTCATGTACTGATCATTAAATGTATTTAATGATGTTAATAAATAAGATGAAGAATGTTTGTATTTAATGTGGGATCATGGTAATGGTAATAAATGAGATTTATAGTGTTTGTATGTAATGCTGAATCATGGTAATAAATGAGGTCTACAGTTTATTCTTAGTGAATATGGTAGTTAATTTATGGCGCATTTGCTACTTTAATAAATGTTATAGCTTTCCTGATTGATTTTCTGTTTTTATTCATTCAATGTTGTTTTGATATGAATATTCTTTTCATGTAGGGGTAAGGATTTGCGGTGTACTGTGTGGAATGATTATGCTTTGCAGATTAAGGACTTCATTTCTAAAATCCCACCTCATGAGCATGTGATGGTTGTTATACAGCATGGAAAGTGTAAGGAATGGAAATGTATTTTTGTTACTTTCTGCAAATCATAACTATACTGTTTATTTCTGGCAATATAAAGACAAGTATACATTAAATATCTATATATTTTTCCATGTAGGTGAATATACTGTTCAAAGTGATAAGTTTGCAACACGAATTTTTTTGAATGAAGAAATTGATGAAGTTGATGAGCTAAGGAGGAGGTAATTTCTCAATGTAATTTCTATTGTATATAGATGTTCAAGTCAAATACTTGGTTTCATCTCATTTGTATACTAATTCTAATCATTTGGGGTATTCAAAAGGCATATACTGAAGTTTGGACAAGGGAGTGGTTCTACTTCTCAAACGATACTACCGTCTCAGAGTGTTTTTCCATTACATAAAGAATTTGTAACTGAAGGTGTGAAGAAACATGTTGATGAGACTAGCGATATAGAAAAGGTTTCATATCTTTGTATATAGTTTGGTTATTTGTTTGGGTTGTCACCTGCGTGTTTTTACAGGAAGTGTCTTGCGTTTTTACAGGAAATGTCTTGTGTTGTGGTTGCGACAATTAAGATTGTGCAAGAAGAGTATGGTTGGTTTTATGCTGGCTGTCGTAAGTGTTTCAAGAAGGTGATGGGTAAAAGTGAATACTTGCAGAATGTTGAAAATGTTTCAGATGATATTCTTCGATTGCCTGCGACTTCTTTGGTTTGTATCAGATGTCATACTGAATGTACATCGATCACCACAAAGTAAGCAATGATGATTATTTAGCGTTATATTTATATAAGTAACATTCTAAGACTGATATTTGAATATAGTTTTGCAGTTTACTTAGTTAGTTGTGTATATTTCAGGTTCAAGGTGCAAGTGCGGGTGCAGGATGAGAGTGGTAGTGTTTCTTTGTTATGTTTGATAGAGATGTTCAGAAGCTTCTTGGATTAGCGGCGAGTGACATAAGAGAGAGGCATGTTAAGGCCAATGATATTGGATTCCCTCATGAGATATTTCGATTGGTTGATAAGAATGCTGCTTTTAAGATTGATGTTTCAGAGTTCAATCTTAAAAATGACTATCGTGTTTATACTGTGCAAAAAACATGTGATGATCCAGTAATAATTGTTGAGTTGGTTGGTGGAGATGGTAATGGTGATGAAAATACTGATGAGGTAGCATATAAAATTAGTCTTTCAATCTATTTATTTTTCTTTTGAGTTTTAAACACTGGATTCTGTACTTTTTTATATGATATCATATATTATGATCCTTTAGGTTACTCAAGAGGTAGCTGACGTTAAAGACGTTAACCTTTCAGACTCTTCCCAGGTGTCTGTTGAACGAACTTCAAGGGTGAGTATTTATTTTTAAAGTATGTTTAGTACGTTTAAAAAGAGTTCATTATTTTATTAAATGAGATCAATAGTTGTTTTGTGATCTGTTGCAAGGATGTTGTCTCTGTTACGGCCGACTCTTCAGCCGTTGAAGTTGAAAAGGATTCTGTATCAAGTCCCAATGGAAAGCGGATGGCTCGAGATGCTGATGTTGTCAACGTTGGTGAGCTATCCACTAATGTGAGAAGAACCCGGAAGAAGCTGACTAAGGTTAACAATTAAATGCTTATGAAAAAACAATTCTTATGAGAGATAAGTAGAAACCACTTATTTTTGAAGAATCCTTGTGGTTTTTATTTATGTCTGTTAACTGTTGTTTTAACAAACTGTGGTTAAAAGTTTGGTTTGTAAGGGCTACGATGATGAAAATGATATGTAATGTCTATGGTTTGAATATCAAGTAAGGTTAACCTTTTGTTTGTTATATAATATAATATTGTTATTATACATTATATACATTTTTGGTGATATTGATGGACTGAATAAATAGTAGGGTTGTATATTATTGTTAGACTGATGAATGAAAATTTAATCAATTGGTTAGTCGGAAAACTGTTGGGGTCTGAGATACATTAACAACTGTAAGAGGCTAAGCACTGTTATAGCGTGCAAACATATGTTAACCCCTAAGCACTGTTAAAAGATCTGTTAAAGGCTAAGCACTGTTATATCGTGCTTCAGCAGACCTTATGAGTTGTTGATCATCGTCTGTTAAAGATCTTATATTATAGATCTTCTGTTGAACTGTGTAATATCTGTTGGTGAACAGCAGGACTTAGGTTCATCATACATTTTACTTCATCAGCAGAGGTTCTCTTTAGCAGACCTTTGCTTCAGCAGTCTTTGTCTTAACTGACCTTTTGGTTCATCAGCAGAGTTTGTTTGGCTATTAATGGATTGGATAAGTAGTAAGGTTGTATATTATTGTTAGATTGATGAATGAAAATTTAATCAATTGGTTAGTCGGAAAACTGTTGGGGTCTGAGATACATTAACATCTGTTAGAGGCTAAGCACTGTTATAGCGTGCTAACATCTGTTAACCCCTAAGCACTGTTAAAGATCTGTTAAAGGCTAAGCACTATTATAGCGTGCTTCGACAGACCTTATGAGCTGTTGATCATCATCTGTTAAAGATCTTATATAATAGATCTTCTGTTGAATTGTGTAATATCTGTTGGTGAACAGCAGGACTTAGGTTCATCATACATTTTACTTCATCAGCAGAGGTTCTCTTTAGCAGACCTTTGCTTCAGCAGTCTTTGTCTTAACAGACCTTTTGGTTCATCAGCAGAGTTTATTTGGCTATTTATGGACTGGATAAGTAGTAGGGTTGTATATTATTGTTAGATTGATGAATGAAAATTTAATCAATTGGTTAGTCGGAAAATTGTTGGGGTCTGAGATACATTAACATCTGTTAGAGGCTAAGCACTGTTATAGCGTGCTAACATCTGTTAACCCTTAAGCACTGTTAAAAATCTGTTAAAGGCTAAGCACTGTTATAGCTTGCTTCAACAGACCTTATGAGCTGTTGTCACGGCCCCCGGCCCGGTTTTACCCGGTCCAGGTGCCGCGGGACAGAAACCCGTGGTAATTATTATATCGGCAGCGGAATTTTTTTAACAGGATCGTTTAAAACTTGAAAATGCCCAATTTATTTTATTTCATAAATTGGGAATAACACCCATAATTTACAATAACGGTGATTACACTGGGAAATCCCTGTTTTACAAAAACACGTTTCTTTATTTTATTGAGCCACTTCCTCAAGCTTGTAGACACCCTGGCTTTGCGGAAGCGTGGGTTTATTTGGTGTGACTTTTTAATACCATAGCTTAATCACAACAAAGCTATATGAAAGTAAAACCATGCAGATCATCCGTTGATTTAATTTTGAAAAGTAAAATAACACAACATTGTCTTAAGGCGTTGACGCATGCAACGGAAATTACATCCTGATAACATAAAAACATTGTTCTTAAGACGCAACCACAAACATAACATAAACACTGTTTAAGACTTGCGACTCGTCCAGGTAAAAGTCGCAATCCCTAAACGTGGATGATCCCGTAACTCTAACGCAGCGTGAAAACGTAGCATACCGTGCCAGATCTTTAGTTCCCTGAAATACATGTAGTTTGAAAAATCAACATAAAGTTGAGCGAGTTCATGTGTAAGTGGGTATGTATAAATCGTTAAAAATATACCCGTATAAATGTATGTTCTTGGTATGTAGCAGTAAGGAAAAAGAGATCGATTAATGTGTAGCTAATACATTAATATGTGACATGGCCTAGGAAGCACTCAAACCTGTAACGCGGATTTCATACCGGTCCTTCCGGCGGAACGACATAGTCACCCCATGCAACCACACGCTGGCCCATGTGTGGGGCTCGCAACACCCGATAGATCTATCACTCATGCCTCTCGGTCCTTATACAAGGATTAATGGTCTTACGATAATAGCCTATCCATTCACGTGATCTAGAAGTAAGTTCCTTAGCTAATCATACCGTGTATAAAACGTTTGTAATCAGTATGTAACATGTATTTCACCCCCGAAGTTGTAAAACTGAAAACAGTTAAGAGAAAATGGGGGACATGAACTCACTGTAATGCGTCCTCGATAACAGCAACTCAAACTCGGTCTGCAACACGACAACCTACAACGTGCTAATATCTATTAGACGAACGGCCGTGCCTTAGCTTAGAGTTTTAACGTTCTTGGGGAAATAGTTAGACAACTACTTCGTGTTTATATTTCTTGGTTATCGTATAAATAGATTCCTTCCCAAGGATGGGGTATTCGTACATGTATTATGTATTTGGTGACTTAAAGTATTGAAAAAATACATTTACAAGTCTCATATCCAACACTTTAAAGTTTTATGTCAAAACTCATGGCGAGGTTTAATTCCGAGAAATAAAGTTAAACATACTTGTTAGAAAAAAAATAGTTTTTCTAAGTCTTTGTATTTTTAGAAAAATTCGCCAGAACTTCCCCTAAAAACGGGAGTGTCCGTGCTAAATACGCACATCTTTTTCTTTTTGAAACCAACCCATGATCATCAACAATCAACACTTACGTTTTAACACGCAAAATACTACCCTTGACGTTTCAGTTTCAATATGTGAAAACTGGACTGTTTTCGGACGTGAAAATAAAATACTTAACTTATTCCAAAAATTCCCAAATTTTTGCGGAACGTCATAATCGACCCACAAATTATTGTGTAAAAATTTCGGGGTCTAGTTCATTACCAAAAATTTATAGAAAATCGTTTACCGAACTGTGATCAGATTTGTTACATTCTGACCACAGTTTACGGAATAATTCGTCAAAAATTCCTCGTAAGTCCGTTTATTGAAAATCCAGTTCGAGAGTCACAAATACATCTGTGACCTTCTATGATATGAATTTTAGGGGCTGGTTCAATTCAGGTTTCATGTTACGACCGAAAACGTACAGCCCATTTTACTGCAGTAACAAACAGCCTTAGCTGCTGTCACGAAAACAGATTTTTAAAATAGTAACCGACATCAGAAAAATACGATTCCAGCGCCATTTTCTTGGTTTTTCGAAAAGACACGATTTAGGCTTTTGAAATTCCGTTTTTCGAGTTTTTAAAGTCCGTTTACAGCCTGTTGAAGGCGGCTGGAAAAGTTCATCAGCATGTTATTTTAAAGTTTAAATGTTATAAATCGTGTTACAAGTGTCCGATTAACGGATTTAACAAGAAAACAACTTTTAAACATCAAGTATGATTTAACCCTCAAACCGACAAGATTCCGCTTCAATAAATCCTACACAAGTAAACCTTTATGTAGCTTTTATGTTCATAATTCATGTTTCATATTTTCTAGTATCCTTGCAATTTAGTGATTTAAACAACAATACATCCTACTACTTGTCATAATTTCGAACAAGATGAGATTAAGTATAAAGAAACTTACCACTAGCCTCTAGCTAGGGATGATTCTTGTGTGAAAATGATGATGAAAATACTAGAACAATGCTCATTTGAAGTCCCTTTAAGTTGCACCTTCCATGGATGAACACTAAGCTTGAATGGACATGGATAATGAAGAAGATGAGAAGGTTGGAAGGGGGGTGGTGGTGTTTTCGGTTTGGGCAGCCGAAAATGAGAGAGGAGAGTGAGGTGAGTTGTGAAATCTTGGTGAAATGATAAGTGTAAGACATGGCCATACTTATACATGATCTCCACATATTTATGCAACTTCAACAAGCAACATCTATTAAAATAATATGATTAAATCAAGGTAGGGGATTTGGAGTATGGGGGTGGGTCCCCTTGAGGCTGAATTCGGTTTGGGGGGGGGGGGTATAATTGCAAAATTTCAACTAAAGTCTAACTACAAGTTAGAACCCAAGTGTTGGATGGTATAAGTTAGATTGTTTATTATTAGCGGGTGTTATGGCATACGGGGATCATGGCTAGCCAAAAATAATAAAACAAAGTGTCTGACAAAAATTTAGTGTCTCGGGTAATGTCCGGTTATCCGGTCAGGTACTGTCCCGTTAAAGCGTTTAATTAGTCCGAAAGGACCTTTTATGTATATTTTTGCAACACCAATTATTCCCGGCACTTAGGAAAATGTACGGGACCGTTCTGCCATGTTTTTGCACTTTATTAGAAATTTAAAATGCTGAGTTTTGTATTAAAGTGCAGAATTTTGTACTTAAAGTACGTTTTAGGCACATCCGGTCACTATAAACTTCACCTAGTGACGCAGTTCTACAATCCTCACCTCCCTACACTCACTACCAGTGTAGCAATCTATTCCCGGCTCATACTGGCCTTAGAGGCAATGTCTGCCTGATGCTGGTTATGTCAGCATGTTTGATGGGTATCCCGTATAGTGTGCTCACTGTGCTTTTTGTGCATCAAGGTTGTCACTGGTGTTTGTGTCATAAATAATAGAGTGACAGTATAAAACGTGATGCATGAGCATGTATGTATCAGAAATCAGTAAGCAGTTTAATCACAGTTGTAAGCAAGCACAGTAATTAAGCAGTAGTTAAATATTAATTAATTCGTACGGATACCTGGTTTGGTGAGGGTTGTCACATTCTCCCCCCGTTAAAGAAATTTCGTCCCGAAATTTAAGTTCTGCTACGCGATGCAGGGTTCTTAGGAAACAAATGGGGGTATTTCTCTTTCATTCGATCCTCACGTTCCCACGTGAATTCAGGTCCATGCCTAGCATTCCAACGAACTTTGACGAGTTTGACACTGCTCCTGCGAGTTTTATTTACTTTCCAATCCGTGACCTCAACAGGTTCTTCAGTAAAATGGAGCGTGTTGTCGATATGTACTTCGTCAGCAGGAATGATCACTGTATCTTGTGTTGGACTCTTTCTCAAATTGGATACATGGAATGTATCGTGAACACCATGGAGTTCAGCAGGTAGGTCCAACTTGTAGGCTACAAGCCCAATCCTTTGCAGAATTCTGAAAGGGCCAATGTAACGCGGATTCAACTTCCCACGCTTTCCGAAGCGTGCCACCCCCTTCCAGGGTGAAACTTTCAATAAAACCATATCTCCAACTTGGAATTCCCAATGTTTCCGGCTTGGATCTGCATAGGCTTTCTGTCTTTCGCGAGCCGCTTCGATACGTTTTCGAATCTGCGCAAACTTGTCTGTCATCTCTTGGACGATTTCGGGACCAACAAGCTGCCTATCACCTGCGTCAGCCCAGCATAGGGGTGATCGACACTTGCGTCCGTAAAGAGCTTCAAATGGCGCGGCTCCAATACTGGTGTGGTAGCTGTTGTTGTATGAGAATTCGGCCAATGGTAAATGCTTATCCCAGCTACCACCAAGATCCATTACACATGCTCTCAGCATATCCTCCAATGTCTGAATAGTTCTTTCACTTTGGCCATCAGTTTGCGGATGGAATGCAGTGCTCAAATTCAATTGTGAGCCAAAAGCCTCTTGGAAGGATTGCCAAATCCTTGATACAAATCTCCCATCTCTATCAGAGATGATTGAGAAAGGCACTCCATGACGTGTAACGATTTCCCTCATGTATATTTCCGCAAGTTTACTCGTATTGTCTTTCTCTTTGATTGGCAAGAAATGTGCGGACTTTGTTAGGCGGTCAACAATAACCCAAATAGTATCATGACCCCTGGGCGTCCTGGGCAGTTTCGTTATAAAATCCATTGAAATCTGTTCCCATTTCCACTTGGGAATTTCAGGTTGTTGCAGAAGTCCTGAAGGCTTCTGATATTCAGCTTTTACCTTAGCACACGTTAAACATTTGCTAACATAAACAGCACGTCGCCCTACATCCTGGGCCACCAATAATAATCCTTAAGATCTTGGTACATCTTATCCGCACCGGGATGAATAGAGTACCGTGATTTGTGTGCCTCATCAAAAATAACTTTTCTCAAACCGCCAAACAGAGGAACCCAAATCCTTTTCATAAAACATAACGTTCCTTCCTCGTTTGGCACTAGTTGCTTCTCCATCCCACGGAGATACTCAGCTTCAATATTTCTTTCCTTAAGAGCCTCTTTCTGTGCGACACGAATTTGCAGAGAAAGATTTGTTCGGATAATCATCTCCAAAGCCCTAACCCTTATGGGCTTGATCCGTTCTTTACAACTTAGGGCATCGGCGAACACATTCGCCTTCCCAGGATGATACTTGATCTCGCAGTCGTAGTCGTTAAACAATTCGACCCAACGTCTTTGTCTCATATTCAGCTCTTTCTGGTCGAATATGTGTTGTAGGCTCTTATGATCTGTGAAGGTTGTACACTTCGTACCATATAGGTAGTGTCTCCAGATCTTTAATGCAATTATCACTGCGCCTAGTTCTAAGTCGTGCGTGGTATAATTCTTCTCATGAACTTTCAACTGACGTGTCGCGTAAGCTATAACTTTCTGGGGTTGCATCAGCACGCAACCCAATCCTTGTCGTGAGGTGTCACAGTATACCACGAAATCATCTGTACCCTCTGGTAGTGCTAAGATTGGCGCATTGCAGAGCTTGTCCTTTGATAGCTGAAATGCTTTTTCCTGTTTGATTCCCCAATCAAACTTCTTATCTTTCTGCGTGAGGAGTGGCAGTGGTTGAGCGATTTTTTTTTTTTTTTTGAAAATCCTCAATGAACCTTCGATAGTAGCCAACCAAACCCAAGAATTGTCGAATCTCGGTTGGCGTCTTTGGAGTCTCCCAGCTCTTTATCGCCTCGATCTTTGTGGAATCAACATGAATCCCATTTTCATTAACCACGTGTCCAAGAAACTGGACTTTGCGTAGCCAAAACTCGCACTTCGAGAATTTGGTATTCAACTTTTTCTTTTTCAGCAACTCCAAAATGGCTCTTAAGTGTTGTTCGTGTTCAGCCTTTGTCTTTGAATAAATCAAAATATCGTCGATGAATACAATCACGAACTTATCTAGATACGGCTTGCAGACTCGGTTCATTAGGTCCTAAGTATATATCTTCTAGATTTTCAAGGTTCGTATTCTGTGTAAAACGGCTGTGTGCATCGTGTAGGAAACGCCATTCCTGTGCATGTTTAAAACAAGTCATTGTCCCACAATTTCACCCTGGTACACTTTCTTCCTGAATTGCACCGCTAACGACGCTCGATCGTTGACCAATCGTGTAGTAGTAGTTGAGTCCTCTTCTCAGTTATGTAGGAGGTTCGTTAACCCTAAGTAAGAGTCACCGACTCTTGTGTGTTAGCTCGTCCGGCTCCTGGTAGTTGAAAATCATCGTCCTTTTTCTTGATGAGCGGAACTGAGGTTACCCAGAAGGGAATTTTTGGTCTGTTATCTTCCTTCTCTATTTACTACTGACACTACACTGTCAATCCTTGCATCTCCGAAGATGTAAGCCGCTACGGTGCATCGACTATAGGTGCGGTGCCTGGAATTAAATCGATGCGAGATTCGATTAATCGTTGAGGAGATGATTCCGGCAAGTCTTTGAGGAAGACTTCAGGATAACCTCTGATCGCGGGGGTATCTTCGGGCTTTGGTTCTTCGGCTCCCTTGTCCCCGACATGAGCCAAGAAACAACACATCCTTTCCACAACAACTTTCGTGACTTAAGTAATTCGTGATCGGTGGTGGCGTATCCTGCTTCGTGAGTCACGATCACTTCTTCGTTCGCCATCATGGTGCGGATATCAATCTCCTATTGATCATTTGTCAACCTATTCCTCCAACTACCTTGTTGTAGTCTCCCAATTCACTGGCGGTAAATCAAGTGTAATCTTACTCTTCCCGGGTTCTATCTTGCCGATTCCGGTTACTGTGTTGGCTTCCACTAGCTTCCCCTAAGCTAGTTCTAATGGATACTAGAATATCTACTTACTCGCTGCTTAAACCAATTGTACTCTCCAACTCTAGGGGTGCGAATCGTAAAATTTTCAACAGTACTTGGCAATACAGATGCATAACATTGAGTAGTATGGGACGTACCGATATCCATGCTTGGATTCCTGGCGTGCTTCCCCGGCTCCGGTGTTAGACATCTTTCCCATGATTTTGCTTAATCTCCCTTGGGCAATTTTTCCTATAGTGCCTCATATCCCCGCAGGTATAACATCCCTTATCTTTCCCCTTTCCTTTCTTTCCGCTCTTCGTCTCACGCCAACACGTTTCCTTGTTGTGTCCCACTTCCCATTTTTACATCGCCCGGTATGATGACGTTGGCACCTGTCGCATTTAGGTAGCTTACCCATGTACTCTTTTCTCTTTCTGGCCTTGTTGTTGCTACTCGACTGGGTACCCTGTTTGAAATTTGCCAACTTTCTGTTGTTGACCCTAGATGACTCTACATGAGTCTCCTTCTTCTCCTCAGAGGTTGAAAATTTGTTCATCCTGATTGCCTCTTCAGTCAAGGCCACACTTAGATTGATGGCCTCAGCGATCGTTGCGGGCTTTGATGTCGTCACCAAGCTCATGATTTGAGGTGCCAATCCCCAAATGAAACGCTCAGTCTTCTTAAACTCTGGATCTACCATGTATGGAACAATACGCGACAGAACTTGGAATTTCTCCACATACTCAGCTATTTTTGGACCTTCCATCTTCAAGTTCCAGAACTCAGTTTCCACCTTCTGGCTTTCTGTTCTCGAACAATACTTTTTATGCATTAGCTCTTTCAGCTCGTCCCATGATAAAGCATACGCAGCAGCCTCGCCTATCGTCTGAACCTGGAGTTTCCACCAAGACAGAGCCCCCTCTTGGAACAGTCCAGAAATGTACGTGACCTGGTGCTCTGGGGCACATTTGCTCGCACGCAAAACAGTGTCCGTCTTCTCAATCCAGCGCACGAAGGCTACGGCACCCCCAGTGCCGTTGAAATGTAGGGGCTGGCAGCTTAAGAACTGCTTGTAAGTGCAGCCTGTGATACAAGCAACATTATTCGCGTAGGTATTAGCAAAGCACTTGTGGAAATGTCCAAACTTTTGTAATGTGTCTTAAAGGTCCAAACATTACCGTTGGGTGGGTTATTTCCTGAGGTACCTCCGTTGCGCTCGGAGCGATGGGCCTCGTACTGTGCGATGACTTGTAAGATGCGTTCTTGAAATTCCGCCTCCGTCATCGGCAGAGGGTTGTTGATACCGGTGTTCCCTTGAGTCGACATCTTCTAAAAGATGTTTCACGTAGGTTAGGTCATAGCAAGTAAAGTGTACGTATGTATTCAACAATATCAACACATAACATCTCATGCTATAAATAAATCAACCACATAACATCTCATGTCATAGAACTTAAACAATAAATCAAACATCACAAGTGATGAGAATACTGCGATTGCATTGCCACAAATTGAGACCACAATGTAAAGCTTACAAGTACACAATCGTATCATACAACATCAATGACTTAGTAGGGGACGACCCTAGACAAGTCGTGCGGTCGCTGGACATGTTCAGTAATCTTTGGTTCGTCCATTCTCAAATTCCAGAACTCCACCTCAAGCTTCTGAATTCCAGTCCTAGAACAGCATTTCTTCTCAATCATTTCCTTGAGCTCGTCCCAGTTCAGTGCATAAGCAGCGTCTGTGCCAAAGGTCTGAAACTGAAGGTTCCACCATGAGAGTGTGTTATCTAGAAATAACCCCGGGATGTAGGTAACACTCTGTTGGGGCGAACCGTTACTCATTCTTGGAATGGAGTCAATCTTTTCGGACCAACGAACAAATGCAACGGCGCCTCCTGTTCTGTCGAAGTTCAAAGGCTTGCAGTTCAGGAACTGCTTATAGGTGCAGCCAGTTGGAGGGTTATTTCCAGTAATGCCATCATTGAGCTTAGAGCGGAGGGCTTCATGTCGTGCATTTGCCTGTGAGATGCGTTCTTGCAACTCGGCTTCTGTCCTTAGCAGTGTACTGGTGTCTGTGTCACGCCTGGGTGGCATTCTCTTCTGTCGCAGTGGTATGAAGTGGGTTAGACAACATTTCAATTGTCTATGAGATACATAGCACCATAAGCCATCAGGAAATCATCCAATTTCACACGTAAATATACTCAATGTATGAGTGAGGAAAATAAATTTCTGAGCCTTCACATAGGCTTGCCAAAATGGCTTGTTGCTTGTAATAGAATGAACTCGAGGCTACATCGCCTTGGTCATTCGTGTTTTAGTTATTTCCTGCTACATGGGTTTTCATTAGCTTGACCCGCAGAGTCCACCAGGATTTCTGTGCACTACAAGCCATTATTACGTGGGCCCCCGTAATAATAGATTGTCTTGCACAGTTACCCCAATTTTCTCTCATCCAAGCAGATGATCAATCAAGGAGCAACAGCAGGTGCATCGGCATGAACAGGGTCATGCTCCAATGCGGGGTCAGGAGCAATGCCTGGCTTAGGAGCCATGGCTGGCTCTGGATTAACAACTTCATCTCAAAATCAGTTGGATCAACAAACACGGGGGTTACAGAATCCTCCAAGGGCGGGTCTAAGTGTATGAACTCAATGTCATGGTCTGGATCAAAACCAGGTGGAAAAACAGGATCATCCTCAATATCGTGATCAACTCAAAGCTGTGTTCGGGAATCGGTGCAGCTGATGACGCCATATCAGGCTCGGCGTCGTGTGAGTGGTGCTGCAAGTCGTCATCGTCTGTGCTGGTAGTTTCGGAAATGTACACCTCGTGCTCTGATGAAACTATGTCGCTTGATACTATGGCCATGGGATCTGTAGTGTTCGACTTTCCAGTATCTGATGATGGTATGACGTTTTGTAATACAACACACATATATGCACATATATCAATCATATAATCAGATAAGCACATTTGTCACCAAGTAAGCAATCAAATAATTTTCCTAGTCCCACTAGCCTCCCAGCCTCTCAGACTGCTCTTCCTAGTCCTACTAGCCAAGTTCTCCCAGTCCTCTCAGACTGCTCTCCCTAGTCCTACTAGGCAACTACCTCGGTCTCCTAGACCGAGCCTCGGTCCTCCAGACCGAGCCTCAGCCTCCCAGACTGAGCCTATAAATAATAAATAAATGTGCTCAACATTTGTTTGTAAAAAGTTTTGGATCTGGACTTGAGTGGTATGCAGTGTAAAAATGTTTTCGTGAGAGCCTTAGTGATCATAGACTAGACTCGAGAAAGAATCCTAGTTCGCTATGATCAGAGCTCTGATACCAAGCTGTCACACCCTGGCTTTGCGGAAGCGTGGGTTTATTTGGTGTGACTTCTTAATACCATAGCTTAATCACAACAAAGCTATATGAAAGTAAAACCATGCAGATCATCCGTTGATTTAATTTTGAAAAGTAAAATAACACAACATTGTCTTAAGGCGTTGACGCATGCAACGGAAATTACATCCTGATAACATAAAAACATTGTTCTTAAGACGCAACCACAAACATAACATAAACACTGTTTAAGACTTGCGACTCGTCCAGGTAAAAGTCGCAATCCCTAAACGTGGATGATCCCGTAACTCTAACGCAGCGTGAAAACGTAGCATACCGTGCCAGATCTTTAGTTCCCTGAAATACATGTAGTTTGAAAAATCAACATAAAGTTGAGCGAGTTCATGTGTAAGTGGGTATGTATAAATCGTTAAAAATATACCCATATAAATGTATGTTCTTGGTATGTAGCAGTAAGGAAAAAGAGATCGATTAATGTGTAGCTAATACATTAATATGTGACATGGCCTAGGAAGCACTCAAACCTGTAACGCGGATTTCATACCGGTCCTTCCGGCGGAACGACATAGTCACCCCCATGCAGCCACACGCTGGCCCATGTGTGGGGCTCGCAACACCCGATAGATCTATCACTCATGCCTCTCGGTCCTTATACAAGGATTAATGGTCTTACGATAATAGCCTATCCATTCACGTGATCTAGAAGTAAGTTCCTTAGCTAATCATACCGTGTATAAAACGTTTGTAATCAGTATGTAACATGTATTTCACCCCCGAAGTTGTAAAACTGAAAACAGTTAAGAGAAAAGGGGGGGACATGAACTCACTGTAATGCGTCCTCGATAACAGCAACTCAAACTCGGTCTGCAACACGACAACCTACAACGTGCTAATATCTATTAGACGAACGGCCGTGCCTTAGCTTAGAGTTTTAACGTTCTTGGGGAAATAGTTAGACAACTACTTCGTGTTTATATTTCTTGGTTATCGTATAAATAGATTCCTTCCCAAGGATGGGGTATTCGTACATGTATTATGTATTTGGTGACTTAAAGTATTGACAAAATACATTTACAAGTCTCATATCCAACACTTTAAAGTTTTATGTCAAAACTCATGGCGAGGTTTAATTCCGAGAAATAAAGTTAAACATACTTGTTAGAAAAAAAAAATAGTTTTTCTAAGTCTTTGTATTTTTAGAAAAATTCGCCAGAACTTCCCCTAAAAACGGGAGTGTCCGTGCTAAATACGCACATCTTTTTCTTTTTGAAACCAACCCATGATCATCAACAATCAACACTTACGTTTTAACACGCAAAATACTACCCTTGACGTTTCAGTTTCAATATGTGAAAACTGGACTGTTTTCGGACGTGAAAATAAAATACTTAACTTATTCCAAAAATTCCCAAATTTTTGAGGAACGTCATAATCGACCCACAAATTATTGTGTAAAAATTTCGGGGTCTAGTTCATTACCAAAAATTTATAGAAAATCGTTTACCGAACTGTGATCAGATTTGTTACATTCTGACCACAGTTTACGGAATAATTCGTCAAAAATTCCTCGTAAGTCCGTTTATTGAAAATCCAGTTCGAGAGTCACAAATACATCTGTGACCTTCTATGATATGAATTTTAGGGGCTGGTTCAATTCAGGTTTCATGTTACGACCGAAAACGTACAGCCCATTTTACTGCAGTAACAAACAGCCTTAGCTGCTGTCACGAAAACAGATTTTTAAAATAGTAACCGACATCAGAAAAATACAATTCCAGCGCCATTTTCTTGGTTTTTCGAAAAGACACGATTTAGGCTTTTGAAATTCCGTTTTTCGAGTTTTTAAAGTCCGTTTACAGCCTGTTGAAGGCGGCTGGAAAAGTTCATCAGCATGTTATTTTAAAGTTTAAATGTTATAAATCGTGTTACAAGTGTCCGATTAACGGGTTTAACAAGAAAACAACTTTTAAACATCAAGTATGATTTAACCCTCAAACCGACAAGATTCCGCTTCAATAAATCCTACACAAGTAAACCTTTATGTAGCTTTTATGTTCATAATTCATGTTTCATATTTTCTAGTATCCTTGCAATTTAGTGATTTAAACAACAATACATCCTACTACTTGTCATAATTTCGAACAAGATGAGATTAAGTATAAAGAAACTTACCACTAGCCTCTAGCTAGGGATGATTCTTGTGTGAAAATGATGATGAAAATACTAGAACAATGCTCCTTTGAAGTCCCTTTAAGTTGCACCTTCCATGGATGAACACTAAGCTTGAATGGACATGGATAATGAAGAAGATGAGAAGGTTGGAAGGGGGGTGGTGGTGTTTTCGGTTTGGGCAGCCGAAAATGAGAGAGGAGAGTGAGGTGAGTTGTGAAATCTTGGTGAAATGATAAGTGTAAGACATGGCCATACTTATACATGATCTCCACATATTTATGCAACTTCAACAAGCAACATCTATTAAAATAATATGATTAAATCAAGGTAGGGGATTTGGAGTATGGGGGTGGGTCCCCTTGAGGCTGAATTCGGTTTGGGGGGGGGGGGTATAATTGCAAAATTTCAACTAAAGTCTAACTACAAGTTAGAACCCAAGTGTTGGATGGTATAAGTTAGATTGTTTATTATTAGCGGGTGTTATGGCATACGGGGATCATGGCTAGCCAAAAATAATAAAACAAAGTGTCTGACAAAAATTTAGTGTCTCGGGTAATGTCCGGTTATCCGGTCAGGTACTGTCCCGTTAAAGCGTTTAATTAGTCCGAAAGGACCTTTTATGTATATTTTTGCAACACCAATTATTCCCGGCACTTAGGAAAATGTACGGGACCGTTCTGCCATGTTTTTGCACTTTATTAGAAATTTAAAATGCTGAGTTTTGTATTAAAGTGCAGAATTTTGTACTTAAAGTACGTTTTAGGCACATCCGGTCACCCAACTCTACCGGACATACCTGTAACATTTATCATGATCTCACGAACGTCATATGCTTCTCGTGTACTGGCCAGGTACACAATCCACATAGTAGTTTCGTGCCTTCATGTAGTTGTCACCTTATGTCCGTAGACTTAGGTTTCGGCGCGTGTATTTCTTCCAATACTTCATTACTATACTATCATTGTCTTTCATCTTAAAATTTTCCTTCCCTTAATGAACTTTACCATTACCTACATCCCCATATTAAATTCACATACCTGGGCTCATTTGCCTATTTGTCTTATTACCTATTTGCCTGTCTTAGTACTCATCCTAGACTGCATTCACGGATCATCCTCTTCCAACATTCATGCTTACCTTGCACATACAAAACCGTCAGTTTCTTTATACGTATACATAAATACATACTTTCATCAACCTTTACCTTTGGATCTTGATCGAGTCTTAGATTGTACGGATTTCTTATCTCAAGAGCACACAAGTTTGAGTTCAAGTACTTACCTTCTCGTACTTGATTCCCTCAAACCAGGGCTCTGATACCAACTTGTAACACCCTAACACGTTTAACCTTAAAACGACGCAGCGGAATTTCGAGTCTGAAAAATTGCTTTCATGACATACATCTTGACATTCTAAAAAGTTCATTTTATAATATAAGAACATAACTTATCGACACTAAATTACATATTTAAACATTCCCGTACAATCCGTCTTGTGACTCGATCTTCGATCTCTACTCCTTGGTAATCCTCATGGCTTGTACTACCTGCGCTCACCACATAAACTTCATAACGTTAGTACATATCATAAGCATACAAGATTTGTACACGTTTACTTTTCATTTCATTAACTCTTTACATCTCGGCTTTCCCTCTGATCATACGATCCGTAGTGAGACTTCCTTGGCATCCTGCGTTACACTTCACCACCAGGCACGATATTATTATCGTTAGTACTCAATATAATTGAATGCATGCGTACATACTTTCATACAACCTATACATACACTTACGATCACACATAGCAACATACATACCTATGTACCTACGTACATACGTACGTGCATACCTAAATACATCCCTTCATACTTACATACACACATACTTACATGCCTACATACATACATACATACATACATACATACATACATACATACATACATACATACTTACATACATACAAACCTGCATACATACTTACATACAAACAGACATACATACTTACATACATACGTACATACTTATTCCATACCTTCTCACCACTTACATCCGTGCATAACTTCGTACATACTCACTTGACTACATATACATACTATCTACAAACACCCTTACATACATTCACTTATACTTACACATCATACATACGTACCCACCTACATACACGCCTACATTTATATTTTCCATCGACCATTGCAATATACCCGACTCATACTGGCCTACTCATACACGTCTTCATATATATCCTTATGTACTCACTTACATACTATAATCTTACATACATTCGCGCATACATGCTTACATACACTTCTACATACGTGTATAGAGATATACAAGATCCATACATACCTATCCACACATACGCTTACCCTAATGGTCACAAAACATGAGTTAATTTAGTCGTACGCAACTTAAAACGCGTTTAAACGAGTTCCCGAGCCAAAACGGAGCACGAAAACAATTTCCGGAGAAACTGGACCCGTCGCGCGACGCGACCCCCTCAAAACAGCAGAAGGTTGCTGCTGCTGTGCTGCATATTTTCAGCGCAATCCCGTTTCACGGAAACGAGCATAACTCACTCGTTTTTGATCCGTTTTACCCGATTCTTTTTCCTACGCGTCCGTAATTTAATTCTCCATCTAATGGAACTAAAATCCAACATCCGACTTAATATAATTTCCGACTTTTAACTCTTCGACTTATTACCCTTTTACCACTTTTCGACCCGTTTATGCATACGTCAACATAACTTGTTTGTTTTACCAAAACCTCTTATAAACATAATAATGTAAGTGACGTCTATCATAAATTACCAAATTCTTGGATGTCTTGCATCCTCTTAACACCTTATCGTTCATATACTTATTTTTGACCCGTTAAGGGTATTCGTGCATTAATTGGTCTACGACTAACCAAACCGTAATCCCCACTTCCATACTTGTCCAAAACATTACACTAATCGAATAACTTGCTTCAAAACTACTTTTAAGCTCGTTTACCCCAAAATACCCATCAAGGGCATTTTGGTCAACCTTAAACCCATCTTTTACGACGAAAGACTTTAACACATATTTGACCTCAAACATCATGTTTAATTCATTACAACACATTATTACTTACTGGTACTAAGAAGTGATTACGGAAATCACTTACCTTATGCGTCCGTGCTCGTATCCGATTCCTCGCCTTTTCTTGACCCGTTAGCCTTTCATGCTTGAGTCCGTCTTGACATGATTCCTATACCCTCTTTTCATCAAGATCACACTCTTATTAGCATATGCATTCGTACATGATAACAATCGTATCAATCACATATTTCACACTTAACTTTCATTAATCATTTCTAACAACATAACCCATATAATCATGTCCGTATACGTTTAAACTCATGTAACTCATCATGTCATTACAATTAACATGGATTGCTATTACATGTACCATACGACTTCCCATCAACCTACATTTACGACAACGAGTCAAATCATGTTTCTTATACTTAGTTGATTTTCAAAAGTCAACTATTAACCATATGTAACTATCGACTTATCAACATATACCCGTAACATCATAATCGACTATACGGGCGACACTATATACATTTTATCATTCACTTGATGTATGTACTACCTTTTAAGCATAACGTACAACTCATTCATGCATAAATCTTCTAAACTCTTACATAACCCATCAAAACCTACTACTAACCATCATGGATCATTCCCAAATAAACATCAATCATATCATCATCATTTTTCTCCTAATTCATCTAACAAGAATTCATCATACCCACATAATACATCAATCTTTCAACAAGAATTGGACATAGGTGATGAGTCTAGTCATCTTCATCACCATAACTAATGGGTTTATCATCTAAACATCAAATTAGCACAAACCATTCATAATCCATGTTCTACATGATGATTATAACACATATTCATGCTCAATTCCACTTAAACTCATGGATTAGAACATAACCCACTTCACCCATGATCACCAATCTTAGATTTAAAACATACCTCATGATCCTCTCGTGTTGGTGATCATAAATCCATGCTCGGTTATGGATTTAAGCTTCATTTTGCCTTCCGATTTGAGCATAAAGATGGATTCAGGGTTTGAGGCTCCATGGGAGCCTCCTGCTCCTTCTCGAACACACGCATGTGTGTGTGTGTGTGTGTTAAGTTATTTAATAACTTAACTTTCATTTGTTCCACTTTAGCCCCTCGGGTTTACCTTTAAAACATAACTGACACTACCCTCATCATTTAATACTTTTGACCATACGTTTAACTAGGTTAAATAGTCTAGTTATTTATTTCATAACGTGTCACATCAGAACATACGACAAATATTTAACATTCAGATTTTGGGGCGTTACAAGTCTACCACCCTTAAACAAGGTTTCGTCCCCGAAACCTTTCTCACTTTCATCAAACACACATTATCTTTTCTTCTAGTCCGTCCATACGACTACTAGCCCATACTTTCCTGATCATTCTTTCTTATATCATTTTCATTTTCCTTTACTTGACCTGTTAATAACTGGTCAATACACATACTCTTCCGTCCTTTAATATGATCCTTTCTTAATGGATCTAATATCTCCATCTCACCTTTAAAATTTACATTCTCTACATACTCTGTATAACATTTAACTTTTGTTTTGTTATCACAACAAAACTATTATTACATAATCATGCCTACGTGCTTAATTCTAACGTTAACCTCATTCTACATTTTCTACAGTTACGTATACCTTGCATACCTTTGTTTTATCTTTAAATCATTTCGTTCATTTCACATTACTATTGCTTTCACTTCATGCATTACTTAATTTACACATATACAGGTGTCATACTAGTTCATATCTATCCAATCATGAGTTAAATATTCTTACTAACCTCTCTTTCATTTCCCAAACCAGGATCTGCAACCCAGATCGATTCATCTTTTCCCCAATACGATTGGTTTCATCACACCAATAATTCTAACATTATCATCAACATCATCGGCGGTTAGCATATATCATTTAAACATTCATTAAGCTAGGTGATTACCCACCTATAACTTTTCTACAATTTCCTACGTACCTGCTATAACATACCGCACATTCTATTTCTTACATGCAATCTTTTCATTCAATTCATTTTGCCAACGGAAGTACACGCTCGTACTTCCTTCCATTCGTACTTACTTGCAAAGACCTTATTACATCGTTTCAATATTTCTTACTGAGCTTACCATTTCCGCCCATACTCAAGTTATTGTCCGGGTCACAGCCCGTCATCATTCCGACTTCTAAGAGTCAATTACTAACACATCTAACACGTAACTTATACAAAACTTCGTTTATTATACTATCACCTTTTTACTTTATACTTATTTCTATGACCCGTTCGACTCAATCATGGTCAAACTGTCGACATCTTCTTAGGCGGATTAATTTCATCTTCTTATATTTTTTAATCCGTCTCACGGATTCAGACGCATCATTCATGCTTTTTCATTCTTTGAATCCACCTTACGGATTCAAACATTACATTCATACCTTTCCTCCTTGAATCCGTCTCACGGATTCAATCATTACATTCATACCTTTCCTCCTTGAATCCGTCTCGCGGATTCAAACATTCATTCTTACCTTTCATCCTTGAATCCGTCTTACAGATTCAAACATTTCATTCATGCCTTTCATCCTTGAATCCGTCTCTCGGATTCAAACATAACATTCATGCCTTTCATCTTTGAATCCGTCTCACGGATTCAAACATTGCATTCATACCTTTCATTCCCTGAATCCATCTTACGGATTCAAACATATTATTCATGTCTCGTTGATCCGCACTAAATCACGGATTCAACATTCTTCATTCTTATCAGGCATGTTTTTCATTCTTACATAGTACTCTCAATTTCCCGAAAGTCTTACTTCCCATTTTACCCACACGCCCGCCTGCCACCCAACTCTACCGGACATACCTGTAACATTTATCATGATCTCACGAACGTCATATGCTTCTCGTGTACTGGCCAGGTACACAATCCACATAGTAGTTTCGTGCCTTCATGTAGTTGTCACCTTATGTCCGTAGACTTAGGTTTCGGCGCGTGTATTTCTTCCAATACTTCATTACTATACTATCATTGTCTTTCATCTTAAAATTTTCCTTCCCTTAATGAACTTTACCATTACCTACATCCCCATATTAAATTCACATACCTGGGCTCATTTGCCTATTTGTCTTATTACCTCTTTGCCTGTCTTAGTACTCATCCTAGACTGCATTCACGGATCATCCTCTTCCAACATTCATGCTTACCTTGCACATACAAAACCGTCAGTTTCTTTATACGTATACATAAATACATACTTTCATCAACCTTTACCTTTGGATCTTGATCGAGTCTTAGATTGTACGGATTTCTTATCTCAAGAGCACACAAGTTTGAGTTCAAGTACTTACCTTCTCGTACTTGATTCCCTCAAACCAGGGCTCTGATACCAACTTGTAACACCCTAACACGTTTAACCTTAAAACGACGCAGCGGAATTTCGAGTCTGAAAAATTGCTTTCATGACATACATCTTGACATTCTAAAAAGTTCATTTTATAATATAAGAACATAACTTATCGACACTAAATTACATATTTAAACATTCCCGTACAATCCGTCTTGTGACTCGATCTTCGATCTCTACTCCTTGGTAATCCTCATGGCTTGTACTACCTGCGCTCACCACATAAACTTCATAACGTTAGTACATATCATAAGCATACAAGATTTGTACACGTTTACTTTTCATTTCATTAACTCTTTACATCTCGGCTTTCCCTCTGATCATACGATCCGTAGTGAGACTTCCTTGGCATCCTGCGTTACACTTCACCACCAGGCACGGTATTATTATCGTTAGTACTCAATATAATTGAATGCATGCGTACATACTTTCATACAACCTATACATACACTTACGATCACACATAGCAACATACATACCTATGTACCTACGTACATACGTACGTGCATACCTAAATACATCCCTTCATACTTACATACACACATACTTACATGCCTACATACATACATACATACATACATACATACATACTTACATACATACAAACCTGCATACATACTTACATACAAACAGACATACATACTTACATACATACGTACATACTTATTCCATACCTTCTCACCACTTACATCCGTGCATAACTTCGTACATACTCACTTGACTACATATACATACTATCTACAAACACCCTTACATACATTCACTTATACTTACACATCATACATACGTACCCACCTACATACACGCCTACATTTATATTTTCCATCGACCATTGCAATATACCCGACTCATACTGGCCTACTCATACACGTCTTCATATATATCCTTATGTACTCACTTACATACTATAATCTTACATACATTCGCGCATACATGCTTACATACACTTCTACATACGTGTATAGAGATATACAAGATCCATACATACCTATCCACACATACGCTTACCCTAATGGTCACAAAACATGAGTTAATTTAGTCGTACGCAACTTAAAACGCGTTTAAACGAGTTCCCGAGCCAAAACGGAGCACGAAAACAATTTCCGGAGAAACTGGACCCGTCGCGCGACGCGACCCCCTCAAAACAGCAGAAGGTTGCTGCTGTTGTGCTGCATATTTTCAGCGCAATCCCGTTTCACGGAAACGAGCATAACTCACTCGTTTTTGATCCATTTTACCCGATTCTTTTTCCTACGCGTCCGTAATTTAATTCTCCATCTAATGGAACTAAAATCCAACATCCGACTTAATATAATTTCCGACTTTTAACTCTTCGACTTATTACCCTTTTACCACTTTTCGACCCGTTTATGCATACGTCAACATAACTTGTTTGTTTTACCAAAACCTCTTATAAACATAATAATGTAAGTGACGTCTATCATAAATTACCAAATTCTTGGATGTCTTGCATCCTCTTAACACCTTATCGTTCATATACTTATTTTTGACCCGTTAAGGGTATTCGTGCATTAATTGGTCTACGACTAACCAAACCGTAATCCCCACTTCCATACTTGTCCAAAACATTACACTAATCGAATAACTTGCTTCAAAACTACTTTTAAGCTCGTTTACCCCAAAATACCCATCAAGGGCATTTTGGTCAACCTTAAACCCATCTTTTACGACGAAAGACTTTAACACATATTTGACCTCAAACATCATGTTTAATTCATTACAACACATTATTACTTACTGGTACTAAGAAGTGATTACGGAAATCACTTACCTTATGCGTCCGTGCTCGTATCCGATTCCTCGCCTTTTCTTGACCCGTTAGCCTTTCATGCTTGAGTCCGTCTTGACATGATTCCTATACCCTCTTTTCATCAAGATCACACTCTTATTAGCATATGCATTCGTACATGATAACAATCGTATCAATCACATATTTCACACTTAACTTTCATTAATCATTTCTAACAACATAACCCATATAATCATGTCCGTATACGTTTAAACTCATGTAACTCATCATGTCATTACAATTAACATGGATTGCTATTACATGTACCATACGACTTCCCATCAACCTACATTTACGACAACGAGTCAAATCATGTTTCTTATACTTAGTTGATTTTCAAAAGTCAACTATTAACCATATGTAACTATCGACTTATCAACATATACCCGTAACATCATAATCGACTATACGGGCGACACTATATACATTTTATCATTCACTTGATGTATGTACTACCTTTTAAGCATAACGTACAACTCATTCATGCATAAATCTTCTAAACTCTTACATAACCCATCAAAACCTACTACTAACCATCATGGATCATTCCCAAATAAACATCAATCATATCATCATCATTTTTCTCCTAATTCATCTAACAAGAATTCATCATACCCACATAATACATCAATCTTTCAACAAGAATTGGACATAGGTGATGAGTCTAGTCATCTTCATCACCATAACTAATGGGTTTATCATCTAAACATCAAATTAGCACAAACCATTCATAATCCATGTTCTACATGATGATTATAACACATATTCATGCTCAATTCCACTTAAACTCATGGATTAGAACATAACCCACTTCACCCATGATCACCAATCTTAGATTTAAAACATACCTCATGATCCTCTCGTGTTGGTGATCATAAATCCATGCTCGGTTATGGATTTAAGCTTCATTTTGCCTTCCGATTTGAGCATAAAGATGGATTCAGGGTTTGAGGCTCCATGGGAGCCTCCTGCTCCTTCTCGAACACACGCATGTGTGTGTGTGTGTGTGTGTGTGTGTGTGTTAAGTTATTTAATAACTTAACTTTCATTTGTTCCACTTTAGCCCCTCGGGTTTACCTTTAAAACATAACTGACACTACCCTCATCATTTAATACTTTTGACCACACCTTTAACTAGGTTAAATAGTCTAGTTATTTATTTCATAACGTGTCACATCAGAACATACGACAAATATTTAACATTCAGATTTTGGGGCGTTACACCTGATAATTGGATTTCTCCTATTTCTGCCCAACAAACCGGAGTTCTACACTTTCGTCCATACAGTGCTTCAAATGGGGCAGCTTTAATGCTTGCATGATAACTATTGTTATAGGAGAATTCAATTAAGGGTAGGTGGTCATCCCAATTTCCACCAAAATCTATTACACATGCCCTGACCATGTCTTCCAGGGTTTGGATCGTCCTTTCACTTTGTCCATCTGTTTGGGGATGATAAGCTGTACTTAAATTTAATCGCATCCCCATGGCTTCTTAGAAACTTGTCCAAAAATGTGAAGTGAAACGACTATCTCTATCCGATACAATGGAGAGTGGGACTCCATGTAAGGATACTACTTCATCTACATACAATTTTGCCAACCTTTCCATGCTAAAGGTTTCCTTCATGGGTAGAAAATGAGCTGATTTGGTTAATCCATCCACAATTACCCAAATCGCATCATTACCTTTTCTGGTTTTGGGCAACTTAGTAACAAAATCCATGGTTATTAGTTCCCATTTCCATACAGGCATTTCTAATTGTTGTAGTAATCCTGAAGGTTTCTGGTGTTCTGCCTTAACTTGTGAACAAGTTAGACACTTAGAAACGTATCTGGCTATGTCCTTTTTCATACCGATCCACCAGAAATTATTCCTTAAATCTTGGTACATCTTATTATTACCAGGATGCATGGTATACCTAGATTTATGGGCTTCTTCTAAAATCTTATTTCTTAAGTCTCCTTGCTTAGGTACCCAAATCCTTTTCTTGTGGAATCTCCAAATTCCATCATTTCCTTACTCTAATTCCTTTATTCGTCCTTTCATTCTTTCAGCATCATCCTTGATTGCTGTTACTTGAACATTCTTCAGTTGTTCCATTAAATCTAATTGTAAACTTAATCTAAGAGCACGAACTCGCTTTTGCTTTTCATGATACTTACGACTTAAGGCATCCGCTACTACATTTGCCTTTCTTTCGTGATATTGAATATCACAGTCGTAGTCACTTAGAATCTCCATCCATCTCCTTTGCCTCATGTTTAATTCTTTTTGCCCAAATATATATCTTAAGCTCTTATGATCTGTATAAACAGTAAATTTACTTCCATATAGATAATGTCTCCAAATCTTAAGGGCAAAAATTATTGCTCCTAATTCTAAGTCATGAGTCGTATAATTTTCTCCGTGCTTCTTTAATTGTCTTGATGCATATGCAATTACCTTTTTACGTTGCATTAGCACACATCCTAATCCTAGTTTAGAAGCATCACAGTATACTTCAAAGTCTTTTGTCCCTTCGGGTAAGGCAAGAATTGGGGTGTTTGTTAACTTTTGCTTTAAAATCTTAAAAGCCTCTTCTTGCTTAGGTCTCCATTCAAACTTAACTGATTTACAGGTTAACTTAGTTAATGGCACAACTATCTTAGAAAAATCTTTAATAAAGCGTCTATAGTATCCAGCTAATCCTAGAAAACTTCTAACTTTCGTAGCTGATTGCGGGACTTTCCATTTGGTGATCGCTTCTATCTTGGAGGGATCTACGTGAATACCTTCGTGATTCACCATGTGACCTAAAAATTGCACCTCCTGTAGCCAAAATTCACACTTCGAGAATTTGGCGTAAAGTTTCTCCTTTCTTAACAAAGTTAAGAGTGCATGCAGGTGCTCACAATGCTCTTCCTGGTTTTTGGAATAAATAAGTATATCGTCGATGAAGACAATTACAAATTTATCCAAGTACGGTTTACAGATCCTATTCATCATGTCCATAAATGCTGCATGAGCATTTGTTAGTCCAAGGGGAATGACTGTAAACTCGTAGTGACCATACCTAGTTCTGAAAGCGGTTTTAGGTATGTCTTCTTCTTGTACCTTCAATTGATGATATCCGGAGCGTAAATCTATCTTAGAAAAATATCTAGCCCCCTGAAGTTGATCGAAAAGATCATCAATCCTAGGCAATGGATATCGCTTCTTAATTGTAACCTTATTCAATTCCCTATAATCGATACACATTCGCATCGAACCATCTTTCTTCTTTACAAACAACACTGGAGCTCCCCACGGGGATGAGCTAGGTTGTATGAATCCTTTACTGAGCAATTCGTCTAATTGCTTTTTCAGTTCTAACATTTCAGTGGGTGTTAATCGGTAGGGTGCTTTAGCTACGGGTGTAGTTCCAGGAATCAAATGAATTCTAAATTCTACCTCCCTATCTGGTGGTAATCCGGGTAACTCCTCTGGGAATACATCCGAGTATTCTAATACTACAGGAATTTCCTTAAGTTCCTTACCCTTAGTGCTAATGATTATCGAAATCATATACACTATTCCTTGCTTTCGTTCATAACTAGCAACTTTCATTACTAAAATGAACTTCATGGGTTTACGGGCCTTATCCCTTGTAATCATAATTACTTCTCCTGTGGGTGCACGAATTTCTATGGAATTCTTATCACAGAGGATTCGAGCATGGTTGGCTACTAACCAATCCATTCCTAACACGACATCGAATCCAGCTAAATTCATGGGTAATAGGTTTGCAGAAAATTTATGACCTGAAAGTTCTATATTTTCTTTTTGCAAAACCGTATCTATGTTAACAGAGTTCCCGTCTGTCGTTTCTACTGTAAAAACTTGCCTAAGTTTCGTTAAGGGTAACTTAAGAGCTTGGCAGAATGAAGTATTTATAAAACTTTGGTTTGCACCAGAGTCAAATAATACTTTCGCATAAACATTGTGAACTAAGAACGTACCAGCTATTACGTCAGGAATCAGTTCGACTTCCTGCGTGATCAGTTGGAAGGCTCTTACGTTCTTCTTATTAGTTCCTTCAGCAGGTTTAGCCTTGTTATCTGCTGGTTTGACCAATTTAGGGCATTCTGGTCTAAAATGGCCAGCTTCGCCGCAGTTGTAGCAGTTCTTTGTTTTCTTTCTGCAATCTTCTTCACGATGTCCTGTAGCTTTGCAGAAGTTGCAGACTTTGTTACATTTTCTGAAATGTTTCTTTTTGCAGTTTCTACAAAATGGCAGAGTGGAAGATGATCCAGTTCCCTTTCTCTTGAAGTTGCTATTATTACCCACACGAAATCCTTGGGTAATCTTTTGAGCCACTTCCTTCTTTCTGTTTTCTTCTCGTGTACGCACCAGTCCGTCAGTCAAAGTGTTAGCTAATTCCACCGCATCATCGATTGTGCGGGGTCTCGCAGCTTTGACAATATCACGGATCTCGCTAATTAAACCCCAAATGTAGCGAGAAATAAGTACCGATTCTGGCGAAGCCAGAGTAGGCACAATTCGAGCATATTCGAAAAACTTTGAAGTATACCCTCGACAATCAACATCTACCATTCGGTGGCTCAAGAATTTATTCGCCATTTGTTCTTTTTCATATTCTGGGCAGAATTTTCTTTCCACCAGACGCTTAAATTCTTCCCAACTCAGGGCATAAGCTAGGTCGCTTCCCTTGGCTTGTAATACCGTATTCCACCATTCTAATGCTTCTTCCTTGAAAAGGTGAGAAGCATACATGACTTTATCCTCTTCGGCACATTTACTTATTTTAATTACTGCCTCGGTTTTCTCCAACCAACGCAGTGCAGCAGTTGCCCCTTCATTGCCTGCGAACTCGACAGGTTTACAAGCAAGAAATTCCTTGTAAGTGCAACCAGGCGTTGCAGCTTTCATTCTCTTAAGTATCGGGGCTTGAATCAAGTTGTCGTTATCGCCGCCTCCGTTAACACTATTACTGAAATCATCGTTGCGCGTGCATTTACTAGGGTGAGCTTGTGAAGGCTCAACATGACTTTTAACCGCAGCGACGATTGCCGGAATAGCATTGGCTATTCCTTGAGCGACGATGTTTTCTATGTCTTGCCTATTAAGAAAATGATCTTCATTGTTTTGCTCAGATTAATTAACCTCGTTAACTGGGTCATTATCAGCATGTTCCATCTGGTAATTAATATATATAAGTTAAAAATAAATAACAACTACATGCAAAACAATCGCACAAAAATCACGTCACACATATAGCCAAAATTGTCGATTTTTCAACTTCCCTACTTTATATATTATTATGCGTCCGTACACACCAGTTATGTTACAAGCGTTTTATTTTAAGTTATTTTACAGGATTATATTTTTGTTAATATTTATTATTATTTTGTTATTATACAACCACAACCACACAGTCACACCATCCCCGTCAGCTGGCAACTTAAAAACGACGTTCCCTCTCGTCGTACTTCCATGATATCCTCCCCCCATATCTCGGATTCTATTCCCTGCGTCCACCAACTCCTCGCCATAGTGGCGGAGTTCAGCCAGGTTCTTAGTGCTCATAGGTGGGTGTAGTGGAGGTTCAGGGTCAAATTGGGGGGAAAAGGTATTAGGGTTATTCAAAGGGTTCTGAAATTGCCAGTCAGTTGTCCACCATTCTTCCAGCTCTTCTGGTAGAGGTCGGGGGTTGACAATGGGATCTGGGATAGCAGGCTCTAGATTAACTGGAAGTTGTGCTTCCGCTGGGTAATTGAAAAGGTTTTCATCGGCATGTCCGATGAGATCACTAAGTGCCAGTTTATGATCCAGCTTTTCCCATGATGGCATATCCTGGGCTTGCCTGGAACTTTCCCTGATTTTTATTATGTTTCCTTTATCCATTGGATCTTCAGTCTTTTTGACTTTCTGTACTGCTGGTCTCTTCCTACGCACACGCCTCCAGCCTACAAATCTTCTTTTCTTCTTCGGCTTTGGTTTCTCCGGAGGTTGGGCTTGGAATTCCATAGGTTCATCAGTGTCAGCCCAATAACCGGAAAAATCCCCGGAAACTTCCATTTCAGCAGAATGGATAGTGATATTATGAAGAGCTTCAGACAACTCATTCATGCTGTTAGCATATGTGAAGAAACACATAAAAATTCTAAGTTAAAATTTTGTAAAATAAATTTTCACAGAATCACAGAAGGGCAATCAGAAAAATTAAGTATTTCTAAATACTTAATTGGCTTAAATCAGTGGCTCTGATACCACCTTTTTTTCTGTCACGGCCCCTGGCCCGGTTTTACCCGGTCCAGGTGCCGCGGGACAGAAACCCGTGGTAATTATTAAATTGGCAGCGGAATTTTTTTAACAGGATCGTTTAAAACTTGAAAATGCCCAATTTATTTTATTTCACAAATTGGGAATAACACCCATAATTTACAATAACGGTGATTTCACTGGGAAATCCCTGTTTTACAAAAACATGTTTCTTTATTTTATTGAGCCACTTCCTCAAGCTTGTAGTGCTACACGACACTTTTTCCTGGATCACAGCAGATCACCTGAAACATGTTTTAAAAAGGTTTTATCAGCAGGGAAATATTGGCGAGTCACTCAAGTTGCACAAAACGACACATTGTTATAATATACAGCATTAAGGGTGATTATATTGTTTCTATCTACCAATTACCCCAAATCGGTATTTTTCACTCGACTGTATCTGTGACTATGGTCAGATCACCCATTGGCTAACCCGTTGTCCAATGGTGACGGGTATCAAGTAATGTATACAAAACCCCACATACCGGCAGTAATTGAAGATTACAAAGACTTAATCCCTGTAATTATAACTGGAAAACATTTAGGGTTTTTATAAAGCACTTTGATAAAAAGAGAATGACTCACATTGCAGATTTAGACGGGCAGCGTTTAGCCTACGGATTTTAGCCTGGTTAACCTAATTCAAATAACAATGCACACGAAAACTAGGTCAGTAACTTAATACAACTTTTACGACAACTCACGAGATTCAAAACCTTCACGACGAATGACAAAGTATAGCCCAACTACGGGCATCACTTAAACATCCATCGGACTGGTTTTTATCGATCGGACATTAAATCGTAGCAGTGATCGAGTTATTACCCTGTTATCACGGCAGAATTTCGTGTTTGTGTGTGTTTTTGGAGTAAACAGACAATATCTCAGTGTAGGAAATGAGTTTTTATGTCGAACCAACGCCAATTTCAGGTGCCAAACCCTACTATTTATACTGAAAAACCGGCTCCCTCGCGTGGCGAGAGAGCCTGGCGCGTGGCGCGAGGGAACCCCTCCTAGCATAGGGTAGCCTCGTGTAATTGTAGCCTGGGTGAGTCGACGTTTCGCTAAAATTCGATTTTGACAACGAACTGTGAAGATAATATCGATTAGGGAATACCCCCCTGAGTTTTAGGGGCCCTGATCCTAGTTCTGATTGTTCTGAAAATTTTAGGGGTTATGCAAGATTACTTGGGGGTCTTAATTAGGGTTTCCTATTGGGCAAATAAAATAAGAAATAGTACTTTTGATGAGAGTTGTTACAACTGTTGATCATCATCTGTTAAAGATCTTATATTATAGATCTTCTGTTGAATTGTGTAATATCTGTTGGTGCACAGTAGAACTTAGGTTCATCATACATTTTGCTTCATCAGCAGTGGTAAAACCACAAAGTTTTGAAAGTATATACTAAGACTACATAACTTCATTCTTAAGTTAGTTTCCAAACAAGAAATTTGTCCATCAAACATGTCAACTAAAACATAAATTATACAAGGCTGAAAAGGTGTTCAAAGATCATGTCAACAAACTTCAAAGTGTATTTTTTCTCCTCTTACACTTTTTTCTTCGACTATCTCAAACCTCAGCTTTTTCCCCACATATATTCCCGTTTCATCCATGATACGATGCCAGTCTGTATGCATCACTAGATGGTTGTTGTCGTCAGGTCTTCTAGGATCTCTCCTAACAATCAACTGTACCAAAAACTTCACATGACCAAATGACAGCACAGCTCTATGGTAATCATTCAGCTGGTGTTCTCAAACAAAGTTCATCGGTATTGCCTGTAAAGGAAAATTCTTTCTTTAGTTATCCATTCAAAATAGCATATACTTTAAGTAATAACAGATAGATCCAAGATTATAAGTAAAATCAACCATATTAAAAGTAGATATGTAAATACCAAGTTGTGTGTCTCTAAAACATGGTATTCAAACTATTTTTTATAATGTGGACGCCTTTTGCAGTGTTGGTGATTGGTACGGCTGCAGTGATGTTTTGTCTCCCCGTGAAGTGCAATCTCGTCTTTGTTAAAAACCTTCACAGTGAAGTTAAAGTCGTCTTCAGGAGTACTTCCCATCCATTGAAACAACAGTTGGCAGCTTTCCTCAATGTCATTTTCGAAGCAAAAAGTTGTTCATCCTGGTCCCATAAAACCAGCAGCTAATCCCTTTTTGTTTTCAGGAGAGAAAACATAATGCACATCAACTTTACTACTCTGCTTTGGCCATGTACTTTGGCAACCAAGTTATCAATATTTAATCTCCTTTGTGACAACAGCTTCAGTAAATCGTGTGGTAAATGCTATAATTTTCATATATTTTAGAAATGTCATATTAGATTTTATATAGGATACAAAATATAAATTAGAAGTTTTTCTAACAGTCCAAAAGATAAACTCGTAATATATAAAAATAAGTAGCAGTTTTTAACCTGCTTGCAGTATGTTTCTTCTTCAGCCTGTATCAAGCATCCATGAACATAATCTCTGTTCGAGCCATCTTTTCTAATCTCCAATCCCTCATTGTTCAAAACATTTATCTCAAATTTTGCTTCCTTCGGTTTTTTTTAAACACAGCTTGTCTATGTTGTTATTTCTATAAGTTTCAACAAAACCCGGTCCATTATGGCCCGTTTATCCTCTTAATTTTATGACCGATGCTCTGTACTGCAATCTTATACTTAAAACCCGTATAATCAACCAACTTTATCACTTCACACTTTCTTGGTAATTGGTTAGCCATTATCTTTGGAAGTACCTATGTATATAAAATACACAACATTTAATATATATTTAATTTTATAAATACAATTTTTAGCATACAATTGTGATTTGAGCTAATTTGTTCTAAGAATATAGCTTACCAATCCCTCATTTAGGTCTGCCAACTGAGAGACGTTGATAATTATCATAAACTCCATCTGAAAGTAAAAAATACAATAACAGTTAAATACTAAAATATAAAATCAATTGTATCTGAAAAGCATTCTATTTAAGGTATAAAAAATATCCAACACTCTGTAGGACCAAACTTATATGTTGTGTACTTCAATATGGTCCCTACAACCAACAATATGAATCTAACACCGTGTAAGATCAATTTTTTATTCTTGTATAATAAAAAAGTATTATATGGCAATAAAGTTTTCAAATATCCATGTTTGTGTCAACTTCAAACTTCAGTTTTTTTCAGCAGACAAGGCTATATTCACTTACAAATCAGACATACGAGTACTATAAACTGATTGCAGAATATTTTATGAAAATTAATATTGATAGAACAAATGTATCAACACTACATGGCAGTTCATACAATAATTCTAAAACCATTCGTAAAATTTACAACCAAATATTTATGAAACAATAATATTTTAGATTGTTATTTAAATGGAATGAATCAAAATGTAACTAAATAGGTTGATATAAATCTTATTATAAAATAAAGAAAATAAGTTCATATAAGTTTATCTATTTTAACATCAGTAGATTATGATTTTGATGTTTATATAAGTTGAAATGAGGAAACTGAAAGGAACATGTCAAAGCATACCTATAAAATACACAAGAGAACAAAAAAAAAATACCTGATCTAAAACTTTAAACTTCTGATCGTCAAGTCTGAGGAAGAAGAAACTGTAGAGTTTTTTCGCCAGAGAAGAAGATGTGAGATTGTATTGAGATTGTTGAAAATAAGATATTTATCTATTAACTTGTAATTGTTTATTTATTTAACTTATAATAATCTTTAATATCGGGATTTAAAAACTATTTTTAATTATATAAATATAAATATATTAAATTAATAGATAAGTTTTTCGTATATAACATTTTAAATTTATATTCAAACAGTGGTTATTGCTGTGCAAAAATTGCGATGTTTTAATGTAAAAGGGGGTAAAGTATAAATTTTACAAAATTTAATTTCAACCAACCAGTGTAAATGTAACATCTGTATTAACTCCATTTAATATACTTTTCATCTCCATTATTGAATATAAGCTCCAGAAAAGATATTCGGAAGTTTTCTCAAATAACTTTCTTATCAAAATCGGTAAGGTTCTATTGCATAATATAGATTACACGCTATAAAATCAAGTATTGTTTCTTTGAATTTATTGTTTGTATTATATATGTTAGATTAATCATTATTTGATGTTATGAGTACGTGTTTGTCACTGACGGCGTTTCATATTCTCTCTTGAAGCAAATAATAGTTGCTGTAATCTGGTGTATTTTTATTGATTAAGTACTGCATTAACTTAAATGAAGTTACTGATAGCATTCTCTGTCACAATTTGTGCATGCATGTTCGTGATGTTGTCTTCTACATTACGATTGATAAATCAACCATATAATTTTTGGTTGATGCTCATTTGCTTAATTGTTGTGAGAGATGATGATTTTCATTTTGTGCTTTGTTTTTATAATACCTTAAGTGTGTGAATATACCACTTGATTTTTATAATAACTTGTAAGTTTAAATTGTTTATTGCAGATATGAATCTATCCAATCAAACACCATCATTTTTACAATTCCTTAATGAAGATGATTTTATATTTTTGGTATGTTTTTTAACTTTCTTGCTACTATTAGGATTCTACGTTAATTTTTGATGTAAGATGTTTGTTAACTACTGTTGCAGAATATACCACTTGATTTTCTGACTCTGTTGTGGGGTAAGGAGGTCCCGTATGGGCGAATTGTAAAGTTACTTGATGGTGACAAATCATGGTTAGTACGAGTAAGGGAGAGAGATGATCATTGTATATTTACGGATGGATGGACAAAGTTTGTTAGAGATTGTTGTTTGAAAACGAAAGATGTTGTATTGGTGAAAGCTATTGGACGTTTGTCGTTCGTTGTCTCATGTTTTAAAGAAGAAGTGTACGAGAACTCTTACATTTCAGCAAATATTAGCCCTGAAGTTGGCATGACTGTAAGTAACGATATATTATTTCATTACTTACTCTAAATATTTTATGCTATCTCAACAGCTTGCTAACATCTATTTGCCCTTTTAACGTCTGTTTCCTTACAATCTTAACATCTATTGACTAACTTTTTTAACTTCTGTTGACTAAGTCTTTTAACCTCGGTTGACTAACATCTGATATTTAAGATCTGTCCACGTTGCAACCTCTGTTGGACATAATGGATGACAGTTGTTACGAAACCTCTGTTGGATAGCAACAGAGGTATGTAATAGTTGATAGCCAAACAGTGGTTAGGTTGTGTGTAAATACTGTAACTACTGTTGACTAACCCTGTTGAGTAATTCTCATTTTAACTTTTGTTGACTAATCCGTTGTAACTTCTGTTGCTCATTAGTTCATATCAAATTTGTAAGTCTGCTCTAAATATTCCTTTGTTTATTCTATAGCTAATTGTTGACAAATTTTGGAAACAATTCTATGGTAAAAATTACGAGTATGGGATGGCAACTATCTATGTTGGCGAAAGATTTTGGAATGTGATGATGAAAGGATGGACTGATGGATGCGGATTTACTGATGGATGGTCAAAGTTGATTGAAGAAGTTCCCATACCAGTTGAATCTTGGTTGGTTTTCACCATGATTGCATCTAAAACGTTTGAGCCTTCCGTTTTCCATTCCGAGACTGGAACTGAGGTTTCTTTCAAGAAAGTTGATGTAGTTGTTTTGGATGATTCAGTTTATGGAGATGATGGGTTTGATTTATTGGCTGCGGTATAAAATTTTGATGATATAATACATTGTTTGATAACATGACGGTGATAAGTAACTTTTATTATATTATGCTAATAACTTTTGAAATCTCATTTTGTAGGCTAAACACAGACAGCTTCTGGATTCCGGGGAAGTTGCTTTGGATGATGAGGATGCTGGAGCTTCGGTTGGTAATTCTAAGCAACTTACGAGTTTTTAGGATATTTTTAATGTATATATACACATGTAATATTTATATATTATTATGATTTAAAATATGGTTTCTTATATATGATCCTTCTTATAAATATAGTTTGCTGATGATGGGCTATTTGATTCAAAGATTGCATGTCTGGTTGATGAGTCAGATGTTAAAAATGCTGTAAATTTATAAATTTCTACGCATATATTTTATTGTATTATAAGTATAAGAAGGTTTTTTAAAATTTTGTTGTAGCCTGAAGATCATTCTGTAAAAATAGCTGATGATGTTAACGATCGTCAACTACAGTCTAAAGATTTTTCTGTTCGTGACATTTCTGCCTCTTCAAGTGTTGTATCTAATGTAAGTGTTTATTAGTTTTATACTGTCTATTTTATTATTCTCTCAATATATTGATATTCTTCTGTATGATTGAGTCTTAAACTTCAAAGCTGAGTTGAGAAGATAGTTTGTGTTGATAAAGAAAGTTATAAAATTTCAAGAATTTAGAGTTGTTATATTCTAAATTAATTTACTTAGGTGGAAAAGATGCGCAAACTTCGTGGCAAGACAAATGTAGAGGATAATAAAGCTGTTGATAGACCATGTAAAGTTCGAAAGGTTCGTTTAGTATCATCCACTTCAGAATCAGTCTTACACTTCACCACACATGCTGAAGACAGACTTGTAAGCTTTTGCAGTCGTTGCTTTGTTTCGTTATTTCAACAAATTCAATTATATATCAATATTTTATAAAATTCACTATTCAATTTTCTGTTTTTTAGCAACTGCCATCAGATGTATCTTCTGCGTTGGATCTGCATACTGATAATCCTAAGCCTATCAAGATCCAGAATCTCAAATGTGAAGTCCAGGAACTGTTTACAACATCTCAAAAAACCAATACTGGATTCAACTATGTTGTAGTTGGATGGTCTTCTTATCTGAGATCTTGCAATATTGCTTTTGGTGATGAACTTTCGTCAGAGTTTCACAAGTCTACTCAATTGCTGAAGTTAAAAAAAGTTGTGCATATCGTGACAAAGATAAAGTCCTCTTAGCTTCATGTCATGATTGTTTGTGGTTGTACATTTGGTTCGTTGCTGGTACTAATTTAGCTTCTTAGACATGTTCTATATGTAGTTATGTCTATAAACAAGTTTCATTGTCAATGGGTGGGTGCTACTATTTTTTGTGGATATCACAATGGAAATACTCATATGTATCTTACATATTAACTGATGATGCATGTCTATAGTTGTCTTTTAGCTATAATAGATAACACGTTTTGGTACAATATCTATACACATATGTATATGTTCTATCAATATGTGTTATGCATGGTTTTCTAACACATGTTGTTAATAACATTATTCTCTTAATATCTGTTTACTAACCTTTGTAGTTTCTGTTGACTGACCTTTTTAACATGGGTTGACTAACATCTGATAGTTACTATCTATCCATCTGGAAAGCTCTATTGGAGATAATGGATGACAGTTCTTATTAAAGTCTGTTGGAAAGCAACATAAATTTTTAACAGTTAATAGACAACAGTGGTTTGCTATCAACATAATGGAATTGCTGTTGAATAAACCTATTGATCATTAATTTATATCAATTTTGTAAGTCTGCACTAATTATTTTTTTACTCTCTGTCAATATGTGTTATGCATGGTTTTCTAAGAAACGACCCGTGTTTGCACACGGGTCTTACCGCTAGTATTATATAATAAAAGAAACCATTTTGAGGACACTTGTCATCATATTAGACCATGTTTTATAGATAAGTGTTATTTTAGTTTAATCTTTTCTAATTAATTATAGACAATCCTCCTACTAAATATTATTTAGTTTAATTTCTTATGGATAATTATTATTTACTTTAATCTCCTTCTCATTTATAATATTATTTATTTAACTAATAGAGTAAATTACGATTTTGACTCCTGTGGTTATATCACTTTTACTCTTTTAGCCCAAAAAGAATTTTTAACATCTGAGCCCCCAACGTCTTTTTTTCGAATCTTTTTGGCCCATAACGTCTTTTTTCTAACCCTTTTGGCCCCTAACATTTAATGGATGGGGGTTAGTGTTAGGGGCCAAAAGGGAAAGAAACCATTTTGAGGACACTTGTCATTATATTAGGCCATGTTTTATAGATAAGTGTTATTTTAGTTTAATCTTTTCTAATTAATTATAGATAATCCTCCTACTAAATATTAGTTAGTTTAATTTCTTATGGATAATTATTATTTAGTTTAATCTCCTTCTCATTTATAATATTATTTATTTAACTAATAGAGTAAATTACGATTTTGGCTCCTGTGGTTATATCACTTTTACTCTTTTAGCCCAAAAAGAATTTTTAACATCTGAGCCCCCAACGTCTTTTTTTCGAATCTTTTTGGCCCATAACGTCTTTTTTCTAACCCTTTTGGCCCCTAACATTTAATGGATGGGGGTTAGTGTTGGGACAACTGCTACTTTTCGGTAACTTTCTTACACTTAAAGTACTCATTTTTAGCTACACTTTTATGCATTTTAAACACCCGAACTGCATATTTCAGGACATACACTTACATTACTCATGGAATACTTATTTTTTATGCACATGATTCATTTTTATTAAGTACATTTGAAACAGTTTAAACAATGCATCGAAACTACTAGAAAAGCACCTAGTAAACTAGTATTCTGACGAAAACGCAGGATCCGCAGAAACCATCTAAATGACATCTTTACGACTCAGACAAAAGTCCAACATCTAATATATATTAAACCCTAACTAGGAATGCAAGGGTTTGATTTAAAACTTTCCCGAAGTCCGATAACACTAAAAACTACCCGAAAAGCACTAAAAGCGACAATTTCAACACTTTTCCGCAAAAATTCTGCAGAAATCAGCCTTTTAATCTTTTTGCAACAGATAAAAGTGCTGTTTAACATAGAATTCATATGAGGATACCTTCGGGTATCATCCGAACCAATAACTACATCAATTCACACAACTTACACAAGCTTAGCGTTCAAATAACGACTAACGGAAACAACGCCAAACGAATATCCGAACGATATCGGATCTTTTTTTAGTGGCCATCTAACATTATTTGGATCATTTTGGTCTAGTAATGGTCACTTACCACATTTAAATACTTAAATCCCTAACACATCTAAGCTTTCCTAATCAAGTTCTACAAAAATCTAACACTTAAACACTTAGAAAAAAAATTCACCAACATGTGACACATGTGGGACCCACCCCTTTTTTACCTTGTCTCCACAAATATCTTGATTTTTACCTTTAGTTGCAAGTGGTTAAACCAAGTGCACAAGTTGGTGAACTTGGTGGAAGACTTATAACACTAGTTAACATAATCAACAAAGCACTTCATCTCATTTTTCACCTTCATTTACACATAGTTAAGAAATCCTCTCAATATTCATACATTAGCCAAGAACACCCACCAAAATCTTTCACCATTTTACACTTCTTTGATGATCAAGATGAAACTTGAAGATACATAAGATGATTTAAGGATACTACAATAAGAAGCAAGCGTTTTCTTCCATTCCATAGCTTCCAAACATAAAGATCAACACTTTTTCTTTTCTTTGATCATCATATAGATCATCCATAGCCACAAGTGCTAGTAGTAAGCTTCTAAAAATCCCTTTTTCATACTTATTTATGCATTATTTGTTTAAAGAACATGTAATAAAATAAACAATCATACAAAATAATATGAAAATACAAAGGAGCAAAATAAAAATCATGATATATAATTTTGTTATTGTTATGATTTGTGTCGCAACCCCTGATCCCTGATTTCCGGGAACAGGCGGACGCGAGCTCAGATTTTTGGTGGTATCAGTTTGTTTAATCTTGCAGCGGAATTTACATCAGGACCGTAGTTAGGAAATGTTTATCAGAGTAAAACCACCATAATTGATATTAATAAACATATGGGCAAAACCCAAATTTCTTATTACAATATATTTATAGGGACAAACCCTATTTTATTGAATTTAAAACATCATTTATTAGGTAACTTTTATAGCCACATTTTCCCAAGCCTTCAGTGCTCTCCAGCTGGCTTTTCACTAATTGGCTGTTCACATTGTGTTACCTGTAAAGTGTTTTAAAAATATTTGTCAGTCGGAAATACTGGTGAGTGAATCCCAGTTTAATCAAGAAACATTTTATCAATTAAAACAGTATTGAGAGCGATCACATTGTTTATTTCTACACAATTACTCATTCAGTATTTGCCACTCAACCGGATCTATGGCTATGGTCAAATTACCCATTGGCTAACTCGTCGTCCAATGGTAATGCACTGTCATTCAGACTTCCTACTACTCGTAGTAAATTTTATATACAAAACCCCATAATACCGGCAGTAATTGAAGAACTACAAAGACTCAATCACCGCTTAATCACATTGTAAAACAATTAAGGTTTTGTAAAATATTCCAAAAACGTTAACAAAAAGAGGATAAACTCACATTGCTGTCTTAAGCTTTTCGTAAGGGTTTCCTGGATATAATCTATAATTTATACAAATGTACATTGGTTAGTATCATAACCCTTTTAAATTATTAATGATACCCTCCCCGAGACGACATTCCAACAACTACGTCGGGCAGAACCACGACAGTTGTTACGGAACCCTAAATCAATCGGGCAGCGTAACTATTATGAAACTGGGGTTATAATACTTACAACAGAGCAGAACCTCGCTAATTAGGGGTATAATACCCAAATATTATGCCTAATACTTTCAGAATTCGAGATTGAGATATGTGAATGAGCGACGGAAATTGAAAACTGATGCCTGCTATTTATAGTTGTGATATAGGACTTCCAGGCGGCCCGCGTAAAACACAGGCCAGGGTTACGCGGCCCGCGTCAACCCTGGTCAACACAATAGCTTGGCTGGGTCAGCTTGTAGACTCGACACGATGACGACACGTGTCGGCCTGGGATGCCTCCGCGTCTAATGATCTGTCGCGACCCGCGTTAACTAGCAAGAACTCTTACGCGGACCGCTTTAACTAAAGAAGTCAGCGGAGTCAAGTTCCAGTCTTAATACGGCCCGCGTGAGATGTTGGAGTGGGTCTACGCGGCCCGCCTCAACTCCATTTTTCTTATTTTTAATTTATTTTGTAAACTATAACATATTTCGGGCTCGGTTTTCACATACGGGCGTAATATAAGACATATTAGAACATTCTAAATTATACTAGAGTGTTAGACATATTATGAGGGTGTCGGTTTTACCGAGGGTTGTTACAATTTGAAGCTTATTTATTGCATATTTGATCTAGTTTTGATGATTAGCATATGAATAACTTGTTAGATGATGTTTAAAAACATAATCTAACAAGTGTACATGAAAATGTTTAAGGGTTTTGTTAAACATAAATGTTTAGATAGATGATCATAATCTTGGATTTTGTTAAAGTATATAAGGTTTTTCACTAAAAACAATACTTTTACAAAGTTATAAAAAGAAACATACAAGATGGGTTTTTATAAATAGTTTGTTAAAACTAGAAGTAAAGCATGGATTTTGAACTAGTTAACTTATGATATGATCATACCAAAACCCTACATGTTATTGATTTCATCTTGTTAAGATTTTGATATAAATCTCATATGTTTTTATTAAGAAAAATATGAGAAGATTATCGGTTATTTTTATAAGAAAAAGATATGTTTTATTAAACATGGCTAAGTATATATTTCAAAGGAAATAAGGCCATTTTTCTTAAAAATCTTGTGTTATAAAAACTATCATTTTTGACAAAATCTTTATTAGAATAAAAAGATTTTAAAGAATAGTTTTTATAAAAGCAAAACTAGTTATAAATATATATTTTTGAGAAAACATATATTTAGTTATCTTAACAACTTATGTGCTATGTGTTATTTGTTTGTATTAGTTATATGTATGAAAACTAGTAACTTGAATACAATGGTACAAATAAACACAAGACACATTACAACTAAAGTCTTACAAGACTACACATATAAAGACACCTTAAAAACAACTTACGGACGATCCGAGCCTTCGGACACAACTTATGGACAAATCGGACTTACGGACAACTATACGGACTACATAAGTATTACGGACTATAATACAAAATATATCGACGACTTGGTAAACTACATTTTCTAAACCGAATAAGTAACTACATATTTTCTACCATATACAAAATATATTACTTATGGTTTATAATAAAAAAATATTGTTTTAGAAATATATAAACATACATATATGTTTCTTACCATCTAAAATATATTGTTTTAGTAGAAGACTAAAAATTATATTTTAGAACTAATCTTAAAAATATATTATTTTTAAGATATTTTCTATACCCTTTACCAGGTATAACATATATATTTTTATGAAATATATTTTAGAATATATAAGTTTATATATTCTAAGAATACAAGAGCACATATAACAAACACGCTGACATACGTATTCCTATACGTGCAACGATATGCACATTCACATTGACCTAACACTTGGTGAACACACATTTATACAACTACGATACAACTCACGATACAAGAATATATATATTTGGCGAAAACATATATACACTAAACAGTTAACAGTTAATACATATAAGACACAGTTCAACGAACAACAAAGACATACAAGTCTTACACATATTCAAGATAAAAGACTTGTACTCAAGTCATTACAAGACCGAAGTGTCTAACAAATATAGAACGTTCGTAGGTCGTGACACTATTCAGGATGACCGCACTTGGGATCACGGTTATCTACTATTCACAGACGCAATTATGTGACGTATTCCTATACGTGCAACGATATGCACATTCACATTGACCTAACACTTGGTGAACACACATTTATACAACTACGATACAAGAATATATATATTTGGTGAAAACATATATACACTAAACAGTTAACAGTTAATACATCTAAGACACAGTTCAACGAACAACAAAGACATACAAGTCTTACACATATTCAAGATAAAAGACTTGTACTCAAGTCATTACAAGACCGAAGTGTCTAACAAATATAGAACGTTCGTAGGTCGTGACACTATTCAGGACGACCGCACTTGGGATCACAGTTATCTACTATTCACAGACGCAATTATGTGACGTATTCCTATACGTGCAACGATATGCACATTCACATTGACCTAACACTTGGTGAACACACATTTATACAGCTACGATACAACTCACGATACAAGAATATATATATTTGGTGAAAACATATATACACTAAACAGTTAACAATTAATACATCTAAGACACAGTTCAACGAACAACAAAGACATACAAGTCTTACACATATTCAAGATAAAAGACTTGTACTCAAGTCATTACAAGACCGAAGTGTCTAACAAATATAGAACGTTTGTAGGTCGTGACACTATTCAGGACGACCGCACTTGGGATCACAGTTATCTACTATTCACAGACGCAATTATGTGAGTTCATGTCCCCTATTTATTTAAATACTTTACAACTTTATAACTATCGGGGAAAATACATCTTTAAATTGTCTGTTAAGTCATGGAATGAAACACCTTAGATCATGTGCGATTAGGGTCATACATCTAAGCACCATTAATCCAGTTTGGACCTAGGTACAGAGGGTTAGATGTAATGGGTTTTGGCGAGCCCCACTCTTGGTCGTGGACCCATACAGAAGAGTGCATTTGTGTCCCAGTCGATAGTAGTCGACACAAAATTGTCTAGGTTTGGATTGCTTCCTATTTCGTCACACATATTAATGTCCTCGCGAAACATTAATGATCAACGATTTCATTGACGCTTTACATACTACATCTTTACATACAAATACATTTTATACAATTCACATTTTATGGATACATTTTATACAACTCACATTTTACAGATACATTTTATACAACTCACATTTTACAGATACATCTCATACAACTAAACTGCATGAACTCGCCAACTTTTGTTGATGTTTTCAAACTTAACATGTATTTTCAGGAAATTAGTGGACCATGCAGATATTTCAGTTCAAGAAAGCAAGTATCAAGACTCCATGCCAACATTTGAAGAGTTTGCCCGTTATATACCGCCTCTTTGCGATGATATAGTGGTCAAAGCCTCAACATTTTAAGACTTACATTTTGATGTATGAAACAATGACAACTTATTTTCATTTAATGGTTTGTAACCAATACATTTAACTTATGTTGGGTTCTTTTGAAACAATTATGGCAATGGCATTGGAGCATATTTTATTCATTTAGTATGTTCACTTATATTGTTGTGCAATGAGAACCGATCAGATCACACCTCGCACTTCCGCTACGAGCGGGTGCGACAGGTGTTAGGGGCCAAAAGGGTTAGAAAAAAAGACGTTGTGGCTCAAATGTTAAAAAATTCTCTTTTGTGCTAAAAAGGTAAAAGTGATATAATCTAACTAATATTATTTATCATTTATACATTTACGGAGTTTTAAATAATGTGTTAAATTTATTGAGACTTCGTTAACAAATTTTGCTACAACAAAATAATCTATTTATATCAATCTAAATTTTTATCTATACTATACTATATAATAAAACATTAATGTGTGACACATGTCGTTCATTGTAGGTATTTATTTTATGATTTTCTCGCCTCACTTCCAAACTTATCTTATATTAATTAAATAAATAAATGAATAATGAGCTAATATTAAATTTTATCCTACTTTAAATTTCGAATACCATTCTTCTATTTTTCTAATAAAATATTATCCGAAATTGTAAATTGTTAATTTAAAACATTTGAAATAAAACAAATTATTTATCACGAAAACCAAACTTTGTATTAGTATATTAAATATTTTTATTTTCACTATACAAAATTACATTTACTAACTTTTTTATTATTTGGTATATAAAATCACATTTATTTAACTCGTGTAATAAATGAGGTTTTTTAAAGATGTATTATTTTATTATTTTGTAAACAATATTACATTTATTCAACCCGTGTAACAGATGTGGTTTTAAAGATATAATTTTTTTATTTGGTATATAAAATTTTAATCGGCCCAAACCAAGAACCCAGTTAAACCCACTACACAGTTAGAATAGTCTAGAAAATAAGCCCAAAACTAATAAGGCCCAAAACAATTCAAGGATGTGCCAGCAGCTTCTTTCCGTACCACCTATTATTATATTCCCAATTTCATCACAATTTAAACCCAAAATCTCGTCTTCCTTCTCGATTCATCTGAAAGTATCTTCTTCTCTGCAACAAATTTCAGCATTTCTTCATGTACGTTACTGTTTTCGCTGTTATATTCATTACAATATTAAAACTCCATACAGATTCATAGTGTAATTTCGCCGTCTAATCGATTGAACTTGTCCTCGTGCTTCAATTTGTTCAATCGGTTCGATTCGGACAGTTTTATTACGAATTATCGGATTATACGCCTGTATTTTTCGCTGTTGAGCTGTAACTGTTTCGAAATTGTTGTGTTTTTGTGTTGTTCTACATGTAACTGATATACATCATCATTACTCACATAGATATCGCAATTTTAGGTTTAGGTGTTCGAGTACTTGAGGTTTAGCTTTATATTTTGATAAATTGTTTGACAACTTGTTGAAACTACTTGTATATAGTGCTACTGATTGATATAATGTCATATGGAATTTTGTAGTCCATTCGATTGAATTTGTATTTGTGCTCCGGTCGGTTTGATTTGAATAATTCTTTTACGGATTCTCGGATCATACACCTGTAGTTTCCGCTGTTGAGTTGTGACGGTTTCGTAATAGTTGTGGTTTTGTGTTGTTCTACGTATAACTGATTTACGTCATCATAACTCCCGTAGAAATCACACTTTTAGGTTTAGGTCATCGATTACTTGAGGTTTAGCTTTATATTTTGGTAAATTGTTTATTAAACTTAGACAATCTGTTGGAATCACTTGTATGTAGTGTTACTGATTGATATTAATAACATATGGAGTTTGCTAGTCCAGTCGATTGAATTTGCATTTGTGCTTCAATTTGTTTATCGTTTGATTCGAACAGTTTTATTATGAATTTTCGGATCATACGCTTGTATTTTCCGTTTTTGATGTGTGTCAATTTCGAAATAGTTGTGTTTTTGTGTTGTTTATACATATAACTGATTTACACCCTCATCACTCCCATAGAAATCACAATTTTAGGTTTAGGTTTTCGACTACTTGGCTACTTGAGGTTTAGCTTTATATTTTGGTAAACTGTTTATGAACCTTGAGACAGCCCGTTGGAATCACTTGTATATAGTTACTGATTGACATACATACATTCGAAATTTCCTAATTAGGCCTATACGCTAAAATCATGTTAGCATGAAATGGAATCTAGAGTATATGCTTGAATGTTTTGCTTGCCTGATAAAAATCAAGAGCAAATCATTGCAGGAACATGCTCTAATGTCATCAAACAAACGATTCGCGATACCAAAACCTAACTGAAGCTTGTATAATTTATTTGACTTGATTTCAATGCTATGTTTGTCCATATAATCATATGCCTTCGTAATCTGTTTCAAGTGACTTATTTCTGCACCATTATTTGACTTTATATCATTTAAGACATAGTAACAATGCGTTATAACATTATCATATTGTTCTAGTTTGTAAAGCGTTATTATCTAAATCTGATGGACTGTGATAATTGTTTAAAAGTTCACGGTGAAAGCAGCATACGACAACAATGGCAGCAAGACAGGCATTCAGAAACGTCTCACGCAGGTTCTCAAGCAGTGGCAAAATATTTAGTGAGGAGGAAAAAGCTGCAGAGAATATCTACATCAAGGTAAATGATAAGAAAAGTATATCATACAACTTTGTACTAAGAAGTAAGAAGTTCAGTGCATTTTAAGATTCCCGGTGTGCAATATAGATTACTATATTTTACATTTTGCATTATAATTTTTTTTCATGAAGAGTGGCTTTCAATGAATATACCGTGTTAAATAAGCGGCTGCCAATAAATTTATTTTGTATATATAAAGAGCAGCTTGCATTCTTGTATGTATATGATTAACGGTCTGTTTAAACTTCTATAGAGTTCCCTTTTTCTGAGGCATATAATGTGGACATTTGATTATTTGAAATTCTCCAATAAACATTTTAACAGTTGACTGTAATGCAGTTAAAAACCGAACATTCTTGAACTTGGAAACATTTAGTAGGATCTTGTATGTTGCAGGCCCTGCACTTGCCCTATGTATGCTTTCTCGTATCATGTGGGGGGTTTTATTAATTTTTTTCATTGTTTATTCTTTTATGGCAACACCTTATTATGCTTATCATCATTGTTTGTGCTGCCCCAACTATATTGTCATTTTTTTATTATCTAACGTTTTTCTTTATGAGCCTGTAGAAAGTCGAGCAAGAGAAGTTGGAAAAGCTTGCACGCAAGGTTGCTACCCTTTCATGCATCTACTCTTAAAAATTTAGAGGCGGTTGGATTAAAATTTGGGTGATATTTTATCTTAAAAGCGGACGGTTTAAAAGAAAATGCTAAAGTGGGCGGGACGGGTCAAACGAGTAAACTCAAAGTGTATTTAAAATACATATAACCTTTTAAACCCACTTTCTTTTTTAAATAAATGGCAAAAAGTGTGTTTGGTCAATTTAACCCGATCCGACATGTTTTGACTCGAATCCATTACTCGACCACCTGACCAACCCATTTGTTCGCTTCTGCTTAACATACACGTTACATTTGACCCTTGCAAGTTCGAAAACCTGGCAATGAATTTGCATTTGACATTAATGAATTCACAGGGCCAACAAGCTGAAGGTTCATCATCAACAAGCTCAGGTGGTACAGGTCCAGGTGCAGGTTCAGCAAGCGGGTCAACTGCATCATCTACCTCCACAGGTGGAGTATCAACAGACAAGAACAGGAACTATGCGATTGTAGCTGGTGTGTTGACTGGTATTGGTGCTCTTGGATGGTACTATAAGTCAAAGGACAAGAAAACCGAGGACCTCCATGACTGAAGACTTGTAAAATTGGGAGTTATCGATACGCGACTTATTACCTAGTATCTCTTGATCTTTTGTGTTGGTTTAATATGAATAATAAGAAGAATCACCTGGTTTGTGTGGAGCTATATTGGTGATCTGGTTTCTGTCCTTGTTGGACTGGATTGTTATAGTGGCACAAGAGGTACTCGAGACATGTTATCGCAACCGCATTTTGATGTGCTTTTCTTCTTTCTAAAACTATGCTTTTGTTTATATGTTTGTGTTGCGTAACCTTCGTGCAGATGTGGCAAAATGGAAGAGTTGAGTAATATGTCAAAATGATGAAATTGGGTCAAAAGAATGTATCCAAAAACTATACCATAACGATAATATAACTTTTTATGGTCCAAGATTGATGCAAGTAGTAATTAGACCCGCGCGCGTTGCGGCGCGGGTATATTGCAAACATTGAATGAATTAATTCAAGCGTTATGTGATGCGTATACAATTTGAAAACATGCGCTTTAACATATCCGACTTAAATGAATAGCATTTGCGGTTGGATCCAATGTAAAGTAATCGAATTTATCCAGTACAATCATAACGTGTTTATATGTGAGCCGACTCATACAAATGAAATGTACAAAACAAAGCTTAAAACGTGTATAAAGGGAAAACTGACACGTGTACTAAAAAAACATATTCACATAAAGGGTTGGAATTTTACCCCTAGCACGTTGTGGTAGGGTCGAAACGTAGAGTAACTCAAATTTATACCGTCGAATGAGAACGTATTATATTTGACCTCATTCGATTCAGAACAAAATTTACAATGAAACGTAGACCAACTAAAAACGTACATAAAATAAGCACAAAAACGTATTATATTTGACATGACTTGCTTAAAAAGAAGTTTATGTAGAAACGTAGGAAAACACAAATTTATAAGACACATAAATAAAAATACGCACGTAAAAATAGTTTTTTAGGTAAAGGAACGAAAGGGGTAAAGTCGGAGATTTAGAAACTCGGGTTGGTTTAAATGATATTTTTACAAAGTTTTTAAACACAACGACAAATTATTAGTAGGTTAAAAAGAAAATTAGCTAAAGAAAAAAATTACAATTTTCAAAAGTTAAGGGGTCGTAAAATAAAGTAATAGTGTAGGGGTTAAAACAACAATTTTCAAAAGTTGAGTTGTATGGTGAGTGGAAAAAGGAGGGACCGTTATTATAAATGCCACGGACTTTCGAGAGGGTTGTAAAATAGATTAATAATATAGGGGTTAAAATTATAATTTTCAAAAGTTAAGGATAATATAATTGGTGTAATAAGGCAAGGGGCTATTGTGTATTTTGATGAAACCACATGTATTTTAATCCGGAGATCTCATGTTCTAACTTTTGCAAATAAAATAAATATTGGTATAAAAGAAGTAACATTTTTCTTTAAAATAACGACAATGCAAAATTTATACTTGGTGATGTGTAGTTAATATGTCAGGATCCAAACGGAACAAATCTCAAGGTCTTTACAAATCTCAAGATCTTTTTTATTAGGGTAAAAATATTCATTTATTGTATTATCTTTAAAAATTCATTCATTCTCTTCTCTATTCTCTCTTTGAAGTTGCCCTTTATCATCTATTCCCACCACCATCACCTACCACAATAGGTTCTGCACCATTCAAAGATAAAAAATCAAAGTTTTGTTTGTCTCTCTTATGAAGCTTGTAATCCTAAAGGTTTTGGTCCACTTATTTAAATTTCGTTTTTGGTATTTGTTATGAAATTTGTAATCTGGATGGGTTGTTGTTTAAAAATGTGGGTGTAGCTTTGTTCCTCCTCGGCAATTGTTGCATGTCCTAGACCGGGAACGAAGAAGGAGATTCGAGTGCAGAACCATCGTCGCTTTTTAGCTCAGAAAGCCCAAGAGAGGGAAAGTAGACGGTGGAGCGGCTGTGGTGGTGGTGGTTCCAGCGTTGATGATCGGGTACAACGTTATGGGCTGGCTGTGGTGATGGTGGTACCATACGGTTCGTTTCGTTCTGCAATATTTCAATTTTTCGGATCCAGTTTCTCAGAGTGGTGCATTTGATAATGTAACTTCTAGAGAGAGAAAGACGAAAGAGAGAGGTGGAGCATGGTGGAAACGATGATTTTTGTCGACGGATTATGATGCTGTTGTGTGAACTTGTAAATGAGAACAATTCTGGTCAAAATCTAAAAGCTGAAAGTATGGGGGAGGCAAAGCCGGTGGATTTTCCACCGACTTTGTCTTTTAAGATAGTATACAGAATTTGGAATAGACAAGGGGTAGGGCAACAAGATTTTGGTTTCAGGGCAAGAGTGTCAGCGAGATAAAAACCCAGGGGGTAAAATTGCATTTTACTCAACTTTTTAATTAAGTAATTTTTAGAGACTGTATTACAAAGTACATTTTGGAGGAATTATTACTTGTTGAACATGGTTTTTTTTTTTGGGTGTTTACTTGGTTTTTTTTTTTTTGTTTTATGAAAATCCATTGAATTTGGTTTATAGTTTTATGGATACATTAGTAAAAATATATATTTTTTCATTAGTAAAAACTTACAAAAACTACGTAGCTTAAAAAAACTAAATGATTAAAACAAATAACTAAATAAGACCAAGTCTTATAGAGCGTATGCGTTTGTTTATATAGTGTAGAAGTATTTATTTATTTATTTATTTACCTCCAACACCTATATTAATGGTAATATTAAAATAAATAAATTTAAAAAATGGAAAAATGGAACGGGGAGGAGGTGCAAGGGGACAAGGGCACGGAAACGTGCGTGGAAGGGGGAGGAGGCGCCGTGTTCCCTACTCCCCCGACCCTCCACCTCAGCTCCCCAGAGGAGCCCTAGTGACCTATAACACCCGACCTTATTAGTTATCAAACACGGTTACTAAGTCGCACTCTATTTGCTTGTCAAACAAGTCTCGTATACTAACCACACTCACCAGAAAACACACAATTTTCTGTGACAAGTTGACAACCATATCCATACCCTCGATGAAAGTGGGAATCGTCAATGATAGGTTTTCGGAAAATATGATAGGGGTAAAGAATTTACCACCAGGTTACTGACGAATAAAGTACGTAAATGTTGTCGTTGCAGCCGTCACCACTAGTATCCAGTAACGTTGTTAATCAATGGACTATGTTACTTCACTATCAATCAATAACTTTAAAAATTGGTCCTGAAGCCTATATATCCTAGAAGAACCTATTCACAAGACAACTATGAGGCACATAATGAAATTTGCAGCCATAAACATATATTTCTTAATGGACAATGGAATATCCCCTTATTATTCTAAAACATGGACTGGACCACTGATTTCTAACAAGCAAGCCCACAAACGGTCCATTTTGCCACTTAATTAATTGTGTGGATCTCTTTATGTAGTGTTTTGTTTTTTATGGGGTGACTGCTTTTTTTTTTTTTGTGTGTAGAAACCTTGTCTAGTATAAGACATGATGAATGTATGGAAGTTTACATTCTACAACAAATAAATAGATTCTATGTGAAGCAAATGATATACAATGTAATATTTTTAGAATTTAGAGTGTACTACTATGTTGTTTTGTCCCCTATAAAAGTACTTAATAATGGCATATCACTTGTACATATTCTTAGCTACATACACATAATACTCGTTTATTCTTTATATATGATATATATTTATCTGATCGTCTGAATGTTCGTAGGGCTTTAGCATCGTGGACTTTTTAAGGGGTTGTTCGTAGTGTCACAACCTCGAGTAGACAAGAAACGACACACCATCACCATTGAGATCATTATGACCCGGAGAATGCTTTGCCCCCTTACCTTTTGTAGAGATCTAAGCACCAACCATATAAATTTTTGTAGCAACACATCTATTATTTCTAGAATCATAAACATGCTTGCAATTTACAATGTAGTACTCTAACAAGTGATAATATTTCACAAGTTTGCATGAGAAAAACTCAAAACCATGTGATTATTCACAAAACAAGCTTTTGTTCAGGGTCAAAGGGGCCGCTAACCCCGTTGGATTTATATATACCGAATCCATGTTTTTTAGCAAAAACATGAGTCGGACCCTTGGTTACACCCAGTAAAGAAGAGAACCTTGATGACCCTCGACTAAAAAGTTCTGATTTCGCCATTGCTTTCAATCTATGGTGTGACCGTAATCTCAGATTTTCTTGTAGCAACATAATCACCATCAAGATCAACCTTGAGGCATTCATCATCATCATCATCATCATCTACTTCTTCTTCTTCTTCTTCATCATCATCTTCTTCGTAAAACGGTTCATCATCGGATTGAATAAACTGCAGCTTCAACCGTCCATCTTCTCGACACGCATGCAACAATTCTTGTGTTGGGATTCTTACCTCCCTAAGAATAAACCTACCATTGCTCCGGTAAGATTGAAGGGATGTCCAAGGCTTCCCACTCAATCCAATAGACGAAATCGGTGGCGGGAACTCCATACCTTTCATCCTTGACCTCTTCGACTCACCAACCAAAATCTCAGACACTGCATGCTTCTCTACAGCATCAAAACACTGATCATCATGATCAACAACATCTTCTTGTTCATCTTTCAAACGTTCCACATCATCAAAGCTCTCGATACCGAGGCCTTCGGTGCACATAGATAAGCTTTCTGCGTTCATGCATGGATTATATTTGTTGTCCATGTGTTTCCATGAGGTAATTGGGGTGATTAATGGTAGATCAAAGATGTTTTGGAGGCTTGCACATGAGGGAACCATGATGATATCTCTAGATTAGTTTTTGTTTTGTTTTGTGTTATCCTTTTGGAGATGATGATTGTGTGAAGTAGGAAGATGCATAGATAAAGTCTCCTAGATAGAAGGTGAGGTTGATAAAGTCAAGGTCCATAAGATGAGGAGGGGCTAGTGATAAAGTTAAGGTCCAAAACATGCGCACTAGAAGAATATCTTTGTTTTATTTTTATTATGTGGTGTTGAAAAAAAGGTGTTACGTATTTTCTGTTTCTTGGAACTCAAGTAACTCATTAGAATGCAATGATTTCCCATTAAAACCGATTCGAATCATGAATTTTTCGTCCCCGATATCTGTCTTTTTCCAGGGTTATGTTACGGTAACCATTGGTAATCTGTTGGCAACCTGCGACAGATTACCGACGGTTTCTTTTTTTTATATATATACTTTTATATAAAAAATATTACCTTTCATTGGATTCTATAGTTAATTATCAATGAATTGTGCTCGTCGGAAATTGTCCATCGGTTATACTCGTTTGTTTAATTAGTAGTGTTTTAATAAGCAATTAATGTATCAGGTGTTTGTTGGATCATAGATCAAATTATAATCATATCTATATGTATCATGTATATCGTTACTAAAGAGCTTTAGTGACACACAAAACGTTTCATAAAAGGGTATAGATGACACGCAAAAGACGGTCAAAGAAGACCCTGTCATAAATAAAGACGACATGTATGTGTGTGTTGTTTGTTTATGATATGCATGCATTTATGACACACAATACGTGTCAAGGAAGCCTTTGTCGTAAATATATGACAGACGTAAGTGTGTGTTATGGTTTTAGGTGTTTATTTTTAGTTTTTTAACAACAACTAATTTTCACAAAATGGCAATTAGTGTCTCATAATACAAAATAAAATACACATATATTAAAACAATTCATTTCATACAATATTAAACATTTCAAAGTTAACAAAATTTTATTAATATCGATACAAAATTTCACCGGAAAATAAAGATTGCTAACATGGTTAAGAATGTCCCAATTTCTGCACCTCATTTCTTCCAACTTGTTTACGTTCTCTTTAAAATTTGTAAAATGACTATAATGCCCTTAAATAAAATAAAACAAAATGAATTGTGGGCCCAGTTATCACCCCACCCCTTTCTTCTCCACCCAAACTAAACTGCCGCCACCACGCTCCTCCTTCAGCTGCGACCGCCGTCCCGACGAAAACTTCACCGGATTCTGCCGTGAATGCCTCTGTGAACGCCTCACCACTCTAGATCAAGAGACAACAAAACAAACACTATGCTATCCCCACAACACCACCCAAACGACAACACACATACACAGAGATACAGACAAAGATTAGATTAGAACAAGACAAGGTGTTTTCCATATTCTGTGTCCACTCAAAAGCAGAAACCATTTTACACTAAAATCCAATCTCAGTGCTTACACAGTCTTTTAAAGAATCCCACAGAACAGAACACTAGTGTTAAGAATCTTGAGAGGCCTTTTGCTTTTAGTTTTGAAGCCCTAATTGTTGTAAAAAGATTTGAAAGATGAAGGGGTACTTTCAAGTTGAAATCTTTTTGGTTTGGTTGGGTGAATCATTTGATGACGACGGTGAGTTACCGGTCACCACCACTTCTTGTCTGCAACAACAACCTCCGGCCACCACAAGATAGTTGGCTCATCGGTTTATTCTTTCCGGCGAGAGGGTAAGTTGGTGGTGTTTTCCGGCTGGGTGAGGTGATGGTGGCGGATTGATGAAGGGGGCGATGGTGGCGGTCTGATGAAGGGGGTGGTGGTGGCGGTCTGATAACGGGGGTGGTGGTGGCGGTCTGATGAAGGGGCTGGTGGTGGGTTCGGATGAAGGTGGTTATGGTAAGGCTGGAGGGTGTGGGGCACCACCCTCGCCAGCTGGACGCCTATAGCGCCCCCCTCCGCCATCGACCACACCCCCGGCGCTATGCCGGGGCGCCATTGAAGGCCCGCCATCGTGGTAACGAGCTGAAACGCGTTGAACGAGGACAAATGGTCAAAGATGACCATTGTGAAACGGTCGAATTTTAAAAAAAAAAATTCTTAATTTTATTATATATATAACCTATTCTAAACTAAAAATCTCACCAATCACAACCAAAACACACACCTATCACAACTAAAACACACACTTTCGAGCTCGTCATCCGACGGTGTTCTTGATGATATGGTTATCGCCATGGCGCAGGAGGCGATTAATTATTTGCAAGAAGAAACCGAATCCTCTGCATCGCGTACCAGACAACCGCCTATTGAACGGAATCGGTTAGCTGCTCATGAACGTCTAGTGCAAGATTATTTTTGTGAAACTCCCGTGTACGATGATGTTCAGTTTAAGCGTAGGTTTCGTATGAGCCGACGACTATTCGTTAAAATTTCCAATGATCTTGCGGGCGAATCCCTTTTTTTTACGCAAAGGGTAAGTGCAAGTGGCAAGGTTGGTTTCTCTGGACTACAAAAGTGTACGGCAGCAATTAGGCAACTAGCCTACGGCACATCGAGTGATGCGTGGGATGAGTATTTAAGGATGTCGTCAAGAATGTGTCGTGAGTCTCTTGAAAATTTTTGTGAAGGTAACTTTTATTAACACTAGTATTTATTATTTTTTTTACGTCGTTATTATTTTTTAATTAGCAAAAATTTATTAGGTGTAATCTCTCTGTACGGGAGACGATATTTGAGGATGCCAACTGCAGCCGACGTTCCAATTCTATACGAGGCCCATCAACGCTTACATGGGTTTCCTGGAATGTTGGGAAGTCTTGATTGCATGCACTGGGAATGGGCGGCATGCCCAACCGCTTGGAAAGGGCAACATCATCGTGGTGACCACGATGGTCCTACCGTAATATTACAAGCGGTCGCTTCTCAAGATTTATGAATTTGGCATACGTACTTTGGCATGGCTGGTACGAACAATGACATTGCAGTTTTAATGACCTCGAATCTATTCGACGATGTCATAGACGGTGTTGCACCAGATACTTCATTCTATGCAAACGACGTGCAGTATAAGTATGGGTACTATCTCACAGACGATATTTATCCCGAGTGGGCGACGTTGGTAAAAAGTCTTTCGTGTCCAGATGACGAAAAAAGATTGTATTTCAAGAAAAAAACAAGAGTCAGCAAGAAAAGATATCGATCGGGCTTTTGGTGTGTTAAAGAAAAGAAACATTATGTATACGTGTATCATTTTGCATAACATGATATTGGAGGACTCTGGTAGAGCATTTTGTGGAGAAATCTATGATGAAAGTATCCAACCAACGAACCTAATACTAACATAAGCAGAGAAAGAAGATATCCGAGCAAAGATATGGGCTAGGCACACACACCAAAACCTTCGAGCCGATCTGACAGAGCACCTATGGTTTTATCGTGAACAAGGAGGACTCGACACAGACGAGGAGTAGTGGTTTTATTTCTTAAATGAAGTTATGTAGTGTTTTTTTTTAATGAAACTATGTAGTGTTTTTATTTTTTTAAATGAAATTATCTAGTGTTTTTTATTTTTTTAATGAAATTATGTTTTGTTTTTATTTTTCTAGTTAAAAAATAAATATTTAAATAAAAAATAATTAGGTAATCATGACACGGGGCTCCATCCACACCCTCCAAATTAAAGGGGGGCATGATAAAGCCCCCATGCTTACGTGGCGATGACATGGAGCCTAGGTGGCATGATAAAGCCCCATGGGGCTCCATCCACACCTCATAGCCTAATGGTTTGTTGATTTGGGTCAGAAAAAGATAAAAGGGGAGGGAGGGTGAGGGTGGGTAGGTGGTAAAGGATGGCCCCACATGTATTTTTTTTATTCATATGTTATTTTTTAATAAAAGGGTATTTTAGTAATTTCACAGTCACTTAACTAAGAAAACTAACTCCCATCCACGCTAGGGACTATCCGAGAACGAATTTGCCAAAGTTGAAGACTATAGTTTTAATTTTGAAAATATAGGGACTAAATGTGAAATCTAAGCAAACCACAGGGACTATTCGAGCACTTTTCTCTATATATTAACATATTAGAAAGGTGCTTACATGATGCGGCGGAAATACAGACTCTTTTAGGGTGCATATGGTTTGGTCAGTTTGGTTATTGTGCTCAAAAAAGTCGAAACTGAAGTGATCGGCTAGTCTATTTTATTAATTAACCGGTTTTCGGTTAATCAGTTCGGTTCATTTGGTTAAATTGACGGTTGTTTGTTTGGTTCGTTTAATTTCGGTTGATAGCCAAAACAAAACTTGGTCTAAAAACTTTGGCTTAGAAACAAATGAAATTAATGTATAATACATGCAATTGATGTATAAATACATAAAATTGAAGTATAAACACATGAATTGGATGTATAAAATATAAAATACATGAACTTGATGTATAAAAGCTAGAAATATATGAAAATATGAATGCTTGGTTTGATTAATTTTGGTTAAATGAGGGTACAAAGAAAACCAATAACTGGTTCAGTTTTTTATTGATTTTGATTTGGTTTCGTTTGTTTTTTATTCAGTTTCGATAAACGACTCAGTTTTTGCTCACCCCTATACACTGTTAATCACGTAACATATCATTTTTTTAAATTAAAAAAGTATAGCAATACTATACTAAAATTAACTATACTAAGACACTTATTTTTATGGTGTAATTTTTTAAAAAGATATTTACGTATGAAAATTTATAGCCGTTTAAAAATCATTCGAATGGTTAGAAGTATCATACTAAGTGAATTTTGAACATGCCAACGGAGTATTTCAGTATGAATTGTTCATATCAACTAATGATAATTAATGGGTCAACACAAAACACGAACAAAACACAAATTTACGTGTGTCAGACAGGACAAAGAAAAATATGCGATCCATTAATTTACACATTCAACAGTTGACCTAGTAACCCGTGGCAATAAAAAATAAGAGTAAATTACAAATTATCCATTATCTTTATACTAAATTTCAACGGATGTCATTTGCCTTTAAAATTGACGTGTTTTGTCCTTAAAGTTTAAAAATCATGCACACTATGTCCTTTGGCCCTAATCCAGCTAATTTTAATGTTAAGTTATGTTACATGCAAGTCACATAAGGGCGGGTTGGTCATTTCACACACACATATATAAAACAAATATCTCACACTCCCTTACCTGTTTCTCTCCTTACGGCCACCCACCCACCCACCACCAGCACGCAACCTCTTCCAACCGCCAGCCACCACCATCAACCATTAGCAGGTAAACCATCCCTCAATGTCACACCCCGATATTTCCACGTATTACTGGTGGGCCCGGTGGGGAGTATCGTGACGTAGTTGATATCATCATAGTCAATTAATCACAGTTTAATGCACAACGGAAGTCTAAAAGTAATTATACAAACCGAGTTGAAATTACAATAAAATATTATACAATGGATTGTAAATGGATCCAAAGGCGGATCTAAAACAGAAAGTAATGTTGTTCAACAGATTTTAAGTATCAAAGGCTTGCAAGACTCTTTATTTAATACTCAGAAGTTCCAGCCCATTACGCGTAGTACCTACACTTAGTCTTTTTGAAAAATACGTCAGTTTACACTGGTAAATACAATTAACTGACTCTTTTGAAAAGTATTTATAAAATTGATTTAAATGCACAAGGCACAAATATTCTTTTATAACTTGGGACAATTATTTAAAATAATCTTGTATACAGATTTATATGTTTGTCGTCCGTTCAGGACCCGGTTAGAAGAGCCGGATTAGATTAATAGACACGCCACAAGTAGAGGCCCACAAGAGAATGAGATACCATTTTTACATACGCAACTGTTAGGTGTATGCCTACACCTCGTGCTTAAGCCGTGGCCATTTCTAATGAATGAGCCGAGGATATCCAGGACATGGTCATTAACCCCCCAAAGGCATTGCATCAAACAAGACTGATTAAAACGGGTTCTCTCAATGATTTAACCACTAATAAATTAAATATTCAATACCCGATCAAGCGGTATTATTATAATACCGTATCCCAAGCCCGTATAACGGAAAATAAGTTAAAAGTATTTACCTGAGCTAAAATATAACTTTATTCTCAGCCGTATATCAAAATCAGCAAGTACAAGTAGCTTTTACTGGGCTCCTAATCTGGAACGAAGGTTTAATAACCTATTAGATTCCTAACGGGTCTTATTTAAGTCTTAACTTAGACCGGTTAGTTTTAATGAAAGGTTTACGGTTCAAAACGCAAGATTAAGCGAAGACCGGATTAGAACGTGTTTTAGACCCGACAAGTACGAATACTTGTATAAAATGGGTAAACTAAACACATTCTGGATTTTGAAGTGAAAATGATAAGGTTTGGCCCGTTTCGGTTAATTTATGAAAACTAGTTACATAAACCGTACCGAACGCGAATATGCATAACGGGTAACCAAATGAGTCATGTACAGGTTCCACAAGTTAATATGCTTTAAATATGTTATGATATCAGTAGGATATCTTCCATTATGCCCAAAACAAATTTAAAACCAATTTAAGCCCCGTAAGGGTATTTGGTCATTTTAAAGTTTATAATAGAGGTTAAATAGTAATCTGAGGTTCTGGACTAAAATAATCAGTAAAAATATTTATTTTAACAAGTTACATCAGTAAGATATCATACATATGTGAAATTTATTATTTATGGCCAAACTATGCACCGTAGGGGCATTTTGGTCATTTCACATATGCTTTAAGGGTCAAATTTGGAAATCTGAGTTCAAAACTTGAACTTACTGTTAAAGTATAAAAATTTATCCATAACATCAGTAGGTAACAAGTCTTAGGTGCCAAATATGGTTTTAAACCATACTATGCGCCTAAATCGCATAAAAGTCGGTATTTGACGATATTCGGGTTGAAAAAGGAAATCTGAGATTTTGATCAGTCTCAAGTGTTTGAAATATTTTATTTAACATATGATATCAGTAGAAAAAGGTTTGGCATGCAGATGATACCTAAAACTTATTTTATTAACAAAAAGGGCTTTATCGTCAATTACCGAGTTCATGCAAGAACTCTATGTTATGGTCAGTATAAAATTTGACAAAAATCCCAAAATATTATATTATAACAGTGGGTAGAAAGTTTGGTGCCAAAAATTGGGTTTAAACATGGTTTATGCCAAAAATGCTATTTAATTAATAAAAAGTTTCGTTTTACGATATCGTGCATAACTCCTATTTCAGACCAGAAATGAATGTCAAATTTTTAGGACATGCTAATATATCAGTAATAAAGGTTTTTGTCCTCTCACATTTTCAAAAATCTTGTTTTAATGATAAAAGGGCATAATGGTCCATATTTAAGCATTTAACGGGAACATGCAAATGAATCAGGTTTTTAAGGAACCATGTAGCATAACCTCAGAGGGTTATACTAACATATAATGTGGTCCCAAAGGAACACTAAGGCATATCTAAACTAAGCTAAATCAGGTCAGAACTGAAAGTCAAAGCAAAAGTCTACTTTTGCGAGTTTCGGTTACGAACCGAGCCTAAACTCAGAATTATCGGGTTGAACATGCTTAAACATGTTCTTATATTATTTACCAAGTTGTTTAAGTGTTAAAACATGTTCCATAACCTCTGCATTATCAGTTATGAATTATTTTGTATAAACTGACCCGATTGACTTTTTGTTTATAACTTTAACCCGACGATTGACTGAGATAATGTGATAATTAGAAGGTGCCCTTTTAAGGGTTTAACACCTATATAATTACCAACACATAGCCACTTTCAATTCGAATAATGACTGGACCGTTGGTGATTAATCACAAAGTCAAAGCGTAATTATGCTACCTTTGGCTTTCGGTCATTACACTAATGAAAACTTAATTACAGAGGCTAAGTACACTTACAAGAGTCCTTAGCATGAAGTTTGAACTAGAGAAAGCTTCTTAGAAGTCCAGGAGGCTCCAGAGAAGTGTTTAAGAGTAAAATTTCAAGTGTGCAAGTTCTAAGTGCAAACAATGTGGGTATATATAGGAGTTTGATGGCCTTCAAGATCATTGCATTTGTCCCTAGGATGTTACCAGATGTTCACAAGTGTCCCTAGGGCAGTAAAAACCAGTTGCACAGTCCCTGGTATCGAAAACAGCCATGTAATGGCGATGGAACAGGCTGCAACATGCAGCTGTGCATGTTTCTGTCGCTGGCACTGCTGTCGTGGCCCGCGTAGACCATAGAGGGAGTCTACGCGGCCAATCCGGTAAAAAGTTTTTAAACTTTGCATTTTCAGTCCCTGGTCCATTTTAAGTTTAAATAACTTCCATTTATTGCACTTTTGACCCCCATAGTTAACTTTTAAGGGTCTTGAGTCATAAATTAACTCCGTTAAGCTCCCGGTTAGTTGTGATATCACCCGAAAAGTCTTGTTTTCATCGAAACTCTATGAGATTACTATCCAATATTCTTGAGAGAAAAATATACAATTATTACAATGCTTTTGGGATTGTTGAAAGGTCACTCAGAGGTAACATTTAACATGTTGACACTTTTAACCCCTATGCTTCGTAAAATTCTCAATTTAAGCACGAACGGCTTTCTATGTCCGACAATTTATTCCTCAAAAAATTTGAACATCGCGTAAGGTCAATCAGAGGCACAAGTTAGGCATGTTGACACTTTGGATCCTTTTACTTACATATTTACATTATTTGACAATTTTAGTCCCTCGGAATCAATTCATTACACATTTAACCTTCATGACACCTGTCTTTATTATATTGGTCGTGATTTTGCGAGGTGTTACACTCAACCACCCTAATTTTAATGGATCTACTATCTACGATTCTTTTCAACCCAAATTCCAGAGGTAAAACACAAAGACCCACCACCAGATCTAAGCATCGTTGAAGAAATATGTAGGATTTGTTGAACATTTGGGATGTGGTGGGCAGGTGGTGTTGTGGTGTAGGTTTCAACTGGAAACTCCAACGGATCAACTATCGTCGGTTCTGTTTCAACCGAAAACTATTTCCGACAGATGGTGGTGGTGTGGGTTGTTGGTGGTGGCTAGATTTCAATGATCTGACTCGATTTCAACGACAGAGCTGGCTTGATTTTAACCGACAAATCTGTGGCGGTAGTGATTGTGGGCGCTGGTGGCAGGTTGTGGTGATGGTGATTGTGGGCATTGTTAGCAGGTTGTGGCGGTGGTGATTGTAGGCGGTGGTGGTGGGTTGTGGCATTGGTGATTGTGGACGTTGGTGGCCGGTTGTGGCAGTGTTGCTTGTAGGCATTTGTGGCAGGTGGGGGCGATGGTAGATGGTGGGGCTTGTGGGTGGTGTTGGCAGGTGGTGCTTAACGGTGGTAGGGCTTGTGGGTGGTGATGCTTGAGGGCGGTGTGGCAAAACTGTAGAGAGAAAGAGGTGAGGGGGAGAGAGTGAAAGATGGTGTTACTTTTTTTTTGAATTTTTGTATCAAAAGGGTAAAATAACTGATTTGCCCTCATGTGGGGTCCATGTGACCTAATTTAACGTTGAAATTTAACTGGGTTAGTGTCGAAGGACAAAATGTGCAAGACTTTTGTAACGACCGTCTCAATTAATCAAGATTTTAAAAATAAAATACACATTTTAATGCTAAAATGTGACTTTACATAAACCTGTCATACTAACATTCCCATATGTTTACAACATTACAAAAACATATTTATAAGTGTTTACTGTGACAACTGGCACCAAACCGGTAATTTTCGTATACTTTAATCATTATTTAATGACTGCAATTATGTGCTTAAATGTCAACATAGTTTGGTTACATACTATACTTGTGAATTCATGCACGTTTTATACTACAGAATATTGCTTTATGCATTAACAAGAGCGTTGCGTCAGAAATACTAATAAACTCACCGGTAAAACACAATATGTCAACAACTTTGCAGAAAACAGTCAGACATTAGAACTGAGGCCTAGGTGTAGGTCCAATGACAAGAATACATTAAAACCCAAGAGTACATACAAGGGTTTATATATAGACCATCCGGAAGGTAAAATACGCGTTAAAAAGCACCCGAAACGCACTTTAAGTGCATAACTTTATTAAATTCAGCTCAAATCAGCTTTTAAACATATAAATATCATGCAGAAATTTTGTTTTATTATCCATAATACTTCCCCAAGTGTTGGGAATTGAAAGGATTACAAAAAGATACTCGAAAGACACTAAACAGTGCAATTTAGCACTTTAACGAACCGGTATTTAACCGAACAACCGGACATTACCCGAAACACAAAAATATTGTTAAACTCATTGTTTTTATTTTTCTGAGCTAGTTAGGGTCCCCGAACACCCTAACACTCTATATATTATACAACACACCTTAACACACAAACTTAACACTTGACCTTCCTAACTAAATCTAACTAGATTGCAACTAAACCATTTGAAATCCAACAAGACCCCCCCCCCCATGGGGACGGTTACATGGGCACTTGCACACAAGATTTGTTTGATTATTTTATTGGATTATGATTGGTACTAAGGAGATATAAGACACAAGGGTTATTAGATCTCTATATAACCCACTAGTTAACCACCATTTCTTCCTCATTCACATCAAACAACAACACACTTCCTCTCCTCCTTGCTTGTTTTGGCCGAGAACACCACAACCATCATCACCACCTTCAAACTTCCTTCACGCAATCTACACATATCCAAGGGTGCTAGAGATCGTACAAGTGAGCTTGGTGTGTTCGGAAGCTCAAGGACCGCTCTCGTTTTCTTTTATCCACCACTTTTACGCTCTTGAACTCCCCTAGCCTTGTGCTAGTAGTAAGTGTCTTAGATCTTCATACTCTTCATATTTTTGTTGGTTAATAGTAAAAAGAATGGTGAAATAACAAGAAACTCTAAGAACGTAAACAAAGTCTTGACATAAACTAACAAAGTGATGAAGTAGTGTTAAAATGAAGATGAAATCATGTTGTTCTTGTGTTGTTATGCTTGTTGAATGTTGTTTGTTAGTAAAAATGATATGGTTCATCACATGGGCTTGCTAGATCATGTTTACGAACATGAACTAGCAAGATGTGAAAGTTAGAAATGTTGTGAATGATGAAATCATCCACACATAAACTATGAACTTGATTTAAATACATGTTTTCTTGAAAAATAAAGATCAAAATGGATTGTAATCTTGTAGATCTAAAGATCCATGAGTGGTTTTTCGAAAGAACCAAGTGAAAAGTATGAGTTTGTTAAAACTTGGGTCTTACATAAACTTAACACATTTTTAGTGGGTAAACAAGTGTAGAAACACTAGTGTAAAAAGAAAGTTTCACAAAGAAATATTTTTAGAAAATATGACTAGAAGTTGTAAATGTTCAAATTCTTTAAAAATGAAGTTTTTAAAGAAGCAATTACACTTTAAAGGGGTAACAAGACTTACTAAATACCCTAGTAAGTTACTATACATTTTTATAAAATTCCAAGTTCATGAAATAGAGAAATTAGTGTATGTTATTGATGATTGTTGTTGAAAATTGATTGTGGATGATTTAAAAGAAAATAAACACATGTTTTGAAAACATGGGAAACCTCAATTTTTAGGGGAAACTCTGTCAAAATTTCTATAAATTTTGACACTTAGAAAAATATAAGTTTCGAGGAACTTATTCCCTAAAAATGTACCTAAAAGCATTTACCAAGGTTTCCCTGACTTTTGTGTTAAGAAATAATGATTTCTTCAAGCTTAAAATTTATATTAAGTATGTATATTTTGAGGAAAATATATGTATTTATTGGTCACCAAATTTTGTGCTAATTGTATGTAGTATGTAATATACGTGATAGTGTATTAGGACTTGAAAATACACTAAATACTCTTGAGAAGTAAAAACACAAAAATACACATACAACATACAAGATACATAATTCGGGTGCAAAATACAAGAAACTTATATATATTTTTGAGAAAATAATATAAGTAAGACACTTAGTTAAAAATATAAATTATTTTTAACACAAGAATACATATACAAAAAAATGGTGACTTGTACTTGTGCGATACAAGTCTAGTGACTAACGTAAATAAAACACGTATAGGTCACGACGTTAATTAAGCAATCCGATGAAGTTTACGACGCAAGGAACGCAAAGTTGTGAGTTCATGCTCCCCCTTTTCTCTTAACTGTTTTCAGTTTTATAACTTCGGGGGTGAAATACATGTTACAAATATTACAATGTTTACAAATGGTATGATACAAAAACAAGAAGCACTCTTGGTGATAACTAGTACCAAGTATGATGCGTTTTGAGAAATGATACGAGAAATCGTGTCACGAATAGGTTACGACGCAAGGAACGCAAAGTTGTGAGTTCATGCTCCCCCTTTTCTCTTAACTGTTTTCAGTTTTATAACTTCGGGGGTGAAATACATGTTACAAATATTACAATGTTTACAAATGGTATGATACAAAAACAAGAAGCACTTTTGGTGATAACTAGTACCAAGTATGATGCGTTTTGAGAAATGATACGAGAAATCGTGTCACGAATAGGGTACCATAAGCACCATTAATCGTGTACATACTTAGACCGCAGAACAAAAGGATAGATCTAATGGGTTTCAGGGCAGCCCCACTCTTGGTGAAAACTAGTACCGAGTAGTGTTTTTGTGTCTCAGTCGTGAATCGACTACTAGAAAAATGCCTATGGTTTGGTGACTTCCTATGTCGTGTCACATGTTAATGGCTTTGCAACCCATTAACACTTGATACATATAGAACTACATGATTTATACAAGAATACGTGACTAACACAAGATACATACCATGTTTTTCATACAAAGTATACAAACGTACATTACAAGAACTGCATGAATTCACACCAACATTATGTTGACGTTTTTCCAAAACTCACATGTATTTCAGGTAACTAAAAGTGGATGTGCGCGCGGTCTCACCCATGCTCGTGGATGTCGTTTATGTTTAAAATAAGTTGTAAACTTCCAGACAATATGTTGTTTCGTGATGTAAACACTTAAACTATGTTTTCCGTTATGTAATGGTAATGGTGTTTGAAGTTATTTTTATGAGCATGTAGTTGTTTACCAATCGTATGCAATGAAAACCTTTCATGATCACACCTCGTGCTTCCGCCGCAGAAAGGGGTGTGACATTTACATAATTCACTTATAACTAGACAAATCAAGATTTGACGCGGAAGCTTCATTTAACGTGTGTTCGGTTCTTGCTCGTCGCTTGATCTTCACACGGGACTCTCGACATTCACCTATGATCAAAACCAACTTAGAAGTCAGTTTTGATAGTTAAATAACAAGTACTACAAGGTAATTGGGTCAAATAATCAAAATAAACAAAATAAACAAGACTTTCAAGAATTTAGTCCGTCGCCGCGCGCGACGGCAAACCCTTCTGGCCGTGGCGCGACGCCACGGCCTCATTTTGACAGAATGTTTGCATCAGTTGCTGCATATTCCCAGCCAAGCTTGATTTTACGAAAACGAGCATAACTCTTTCGTTATTGATCCGATTTACACGATTCTTTTTCCTACGTGATCGTAATTTAATTCTCCATCACATGGAGTTAAAATCCGATATCCGGATTAAATAAATTTGAGATTTTTAAGCCTTCGACTTATTATCTTTTTACTAAATTTTGACCCGTTTATGTGTTTATCAAACAAACATGTTTGTTTGACCCCCATTTTTCACGAACCCTTTATCTCCAACATTGTCTATCATATAAGGTTCCAGTCATGGGTTCCTACGAATTATTTACCCATTGTAATTATAATCTTACTTTGACCCATTAAGGGTATTTATGTCCTTTTAAGCATAAATCACACCCATTTCTCGTATGCCTCATAATTTCAACCATTCATATTGATTGGTCTTCCACCACAACTAAGATTGTGGTGGATTTAAAGTAATAGACTATTTATTCCGAGTTTTTACCTCTCAAATGTGTTGTTTTACGGCATGACACATTTAGGGCATTCAACCCTTGAAAGTTTATGCATTCAAATTTTATACGCATCTAAGGATTATAAAATCATAATAATAATTTCTAAACAACCTCTAAAGGTTGTTTTACCCGGTTTACCCATCAAGCGCTTTATGGTCATTTTTAATCCTTCATTTTTGCGATGAAAGACTTCACTAAATATTCGACCTTACTTGCACTTTTAACTATAAAGTCATATAAGCGTACCTGGCACGGGTCAACAAATAGACCCGATTTATACCTCGCTTTAATTATCACACAATCTATGGTGACGCAATTATCCGATTTGCTAATCGCTCCTGTTAACATAAGACTTGACAACCACATTAGTCGATATTGTCAAATGGTGTTATCACCACCATTCGACCCGTTTGGCCTATATGCCGCTCGTTACCTATTTAATCAAAAACATGGTTTTTGATTTCCAATTCATACATCCATCCCATCCCGGATTTTATTACCAAATCCTTTCTCTCTTAAATCCTTTTCTCACAAATTCAACCCATTTCGGCTTACGCCATAGGTATCCTTTTAAGTTCGATTTACATTAGTCAACACTTGACTAATTTCCATTTTTACCCTTTTCCTCATTATTAGATTACACTACAAGATATTCTTAACGGAAATCCGTATTTTTGATGTTATCGTTATCGCATTTATAATGTATAAAATAAACAAGTATTCTACATAAGTGTGTAAGTTTCACTTACCTCGCATCCCGAATACGCTTTTCTTCTCGTGCTTGATTCGTTTGACCGCTTCTTTCCCAAGCCTCCACCTAGCTCGTTAGGCATCAAACTATTGTCAACATTTACAAGGTGGTTAGACTAGTCATTAACGATCGTGACCATTCCACCCTACTTATTCTCTATGTCGAAACTACCATTCGACTTCATCATTGGTTAGATTAACTTATCAAAAGTTAATTACTTTCAATCACCCGGTTTACACAATTGAGTCTAATTCAACATGATGTTTAGAACCCTTGTCACTTCATATTACACATAGTTGCCATATCATTCAAATACGCGTTTCACCCCAAATTTCAACACTTTAGTTCTCATTTAGGCATTTTAACAAACACCTAATGTGCATAATTTTACATATTTACTAACTAGTTCATAACTAGTTATTTTCACCAAGATTTACATCAAAAATCAAACCTCTATGTTTAGTGTTCATGAACTATATCTATAACTTATATCATAACATCAACATTCATCAATTTAACATTTTAATCTGAGTGTTCATCATATTATCATAAAACCCACTTAACACATAATAGGGTAATTATCAAATCCCTAGTTTTGACAACAATTCATCAAGTTTTCAACTAGGGTTTGTTTCTAAACGAAAATTTCATCACAATAACACTCATAGATTCAACATTCATTCCAAAATTTCGATTATGATTGTTCATCTGTCACACCCCGACCACGTCTAACAACGAACCGCGGCGGAAACGCCGGGGAGTGATCGCGACAGAATTAATTGTTTCATAACCATGGCATACAAAGTTGTATTTTATTTATCAACACAAGAGTTTCATTGTTTTAAACAGAAATACAGAGTTTATAACATAATTAAACATAGTCTATCTTCTTTTAAAGTCTCTAAGGCACAGGTCCGCCCTAGTGTCATGATCATCATCCTACGGAAAAGCACCTGAAAACACATGTGAAAGTAGGTACGTCAGCATAAAAATGCCTGTGAGATACATAGGTTTGTGAAAATAGGATTCATGACTTGTATTTGAGAAAATGTTTAGTCATGAACCTTGTAATTTGCTTTGTCTTGTAAATCATTTGAAAAACGATAAGATCAGTTGATATGTATAAGTAAATGTAAGGTTAAATGAATAACCATGTAAAATGAGTTTGTATAAGATAAGTTGATTGTAAATCAATGTCTTATGAAAAGTATGTTATTTGTATAAAATGTTATATGTATCAAACTGAAATGATTCAAATAACGTTACGCTATGTAATATTATACAAACACTTATATATAGGAAGTACCAGCGGCGTATCCACCATGTTTGTATCATATTACACACATATCGTTACTTAATCACTTAATCAAACCAAACCATCAAGATGTAAAATGTTCATGTACAAACCAATTGTCAAGTGTTATTGTGTAAACCATATCAAAATGTCTATGTCCAATGTAAACCACCAAATGTGTATATCAATGTCAAAATGTTTATGTTCAATGTAGATCATGTAATGCGTAACCAAATGTCATGTATGGTAAGTGAAATGTATCAACTAAACCATATGTAAAATGCACAACAACAAGGTATTGAAGTAAAACACAGTTTAAATCAAAGTCATGTTGTGTGTAACAAATGCATGCTATACTGATACAAACATTTATGCGGTATTGTTAAAATGCATACATCCAAGCCTTGAGACTGAGGCGATAAACCTTTAAACAAATTAAAGATTTATCTAAATTATGTATATCGAATTCGGTCATTCCTTTCTGTCCCCTTTCCCTGGGATGTCCGGAACGGGAGTTGTCAATTCCTATGGTACCACTACCTACTAACGAATGGCATGATCAATGTTAATGAATGTATTGTTCCATGTTAAACAAACCAAATGTCATACCCAAAATGTAAGCATGTGAAAACGATGCACTAAGTATGTAATCATATGAACATACGTAGCGTGAAATGTAATGAAAAACGATGTACTAAGTAATGCACACAATGGGCACACCTAGCATGAAATGTAATGTAAAACGATGTACTAAGTAATGCACACAATGGGCACACCTAGCATGAAATGTGATGTAAAACAATGTACTAAGTAATGCACACAAATGGGCACACCTAGCATGAAATGTAATGTAAAACGATGTACTAAGTAATGCACACAATGGGCACACCTAGCATGAAATGTGATGTAAAACAATGTACTAAGTAATGCACACAAATGGGCACACCTAGCATGAAAGGTAATGTAAAACAATGTACTAAGTAATGCACACAATTGGGCACACCTAGCATGAAATGTAATAAAAACAATGTACTAAGTAATGCACAAAATGGGCACACCTAGCATGAAATGTAATGAAATCATGTACTATAATGTACTAACGAACATAGCATGTATATGATGTGAAAACGGAAAGCATTGAAGTAACAAGTAGGCACATGTGTTCCACCCCAAAACAGTTTGGAAAACAGTAAAAGAGGGGTTCTATGTACTCACTTGAGATTGCTCAGATGTCTAAAGATAATCACCAAGCAATGCTAGAGATCACGGAATCAAACGGCACCTAATATAGGTAACTATGTTAATAAACCGGACCTAAATCGGAAGACTGGGTAGCATTAGGGTTTGTAAACCAAATGAGTGTAGGAACTCATGTGATATGGTTTAACAAAGCCTACATGCTAAATGAAACTTGACCTAAATGTTTACGACCCATTACGATCCGTTTAGGTAGCTTATGCTACTTTAACGCATCGTGCGCGTAAAACGCGTTCGGAACGCCTAACCAGCCCTATGACAAGTGTTATATGCCTAAACATGTTACATAATCAGTTATGTGACAAAGGTTTAGGTTACATATGCTTAATTACCAATTATACATGAAAAGGGTATTCTGGTAATTTACCTAAGGCATATAAACCACCTATCATACAACTACTTAAACGATGTGACCATAGGGTATAACCTCGGAAGGTTATTCCCTACCTACTATGGTCACCTAATGTGTTTGGTCGGATCCTAATGATCGACCAAACTGGGTCGGGTTCGAAGGTATAGGCGATTTATTAGATCGCCTACCCTACGACCCTAGACAACGTGGTAATCAGTGGGCATAGTCCCAAGGGACTATGACCAACGTGATTACACTCACGTTGCGAAGTTCAAACGAACTTCGCATTGACCATTACTGGTCAACGCTGAAAGTCAAACAAAGTTTGACTTTCTGACTCGAAAAGCAGTAAAATAAGGAAAAGAACGAAAGAATACTTACGAAGGGTCCCCGAATGCTAAACTCGATTCGAAAATCTCAGGTATGAAACAAATGTTTCAACTTAGAGTTTCTCAATTCAAGTTTCTTGTGATTTTAGCAATGGGGGTGTTGGGGTATTTATAGTTTTCGTTGAACCGTTAAGATCGTTTCATGGAAAACGTGCCTTAATCCCATCCGTACATTTGTTGCAAAGTTGTGGTGGTTAAAAATGATGTTTATCAGCTGAAATGTCAAGTTGCAAGCTTGTGGTTGTGGTTAAAACAGCTGGATCGTGCTGACTGTTCGTTGTTATCTGATCAGACAGGCGGACGCGGCCCGCGTGAGAAAGATCAGAAACTGAGGCGGGCCGCCTGACAGTTGCAGATCAGAAATTACATTTTTGGTCCCTGTTGTGTATTCAGCCCATTTCCGGCACTTCTAAGGCCCGTAAAGACAACTTTAAGGCCCTAAAATATTGCCTAAACATTTTGGACATGAAACATGTTCAAAAATATGTCTGATGTCAGTTCGTTTGGCCGTACGAATGCGATGTTCGCTTAATTACGACGGAATGTGCACAAGCGCGAAAAACGATCCAAATGACACGACGAATGGATTTTTCTTAAGGCGAACACTAAAATATAATGTAGTCATGCTCACATAAATTTTTGGATGTCCGGATGTATTCAGAACGTAAGTTATGCGCGAAAATGCAAACTTGTGCACTTTTTGACACTTTTAGTCCCTGAATGACCCAAAAGTTTATTTTAACACACCGAACCCCTCAAAGCCTATTTCTAAGCTATGTAAAGGATATTTAAGGTGTGTTTAACTTATGGTCATGTTCCGGAATGTTCGTTACAGTTCAGATTGGCATACTTTCGCAGTTTGTCAATTTTAGACCCTGTAAGCGAATTAACTTGTTTTTGCCATACCAAAGCCTTCAAAACTTATTTCTAAGTTATGTAAAGGTTATTTAAGGTATGTTGAGTATATGTTGATGTTCCGGAGTATTTCTCGCATTAAACTGAGTACGTTTACGCACTAGTTTGCGTATAACTCTCCAGAAAGTGATGTAGAGTTTGAAATTACATAAAAGTCAAAACATGAAAAATGTAAAACACAACCAAACAAACATTGGGATCAAATAACATTGTTTTATTGATAATAGAACTGTTCATAGTGATTTCAAGCACAGTTGTTACAGTCTCCCCTACTTGTGGAAATTTCGTCCCGAAATTTATTTAGAGGAAACTCGAGGAAAAAGATGTGGATATTTCGCTTTCATTTGATCTTCGCGTTCCCAAGTAAACTCAGGTCCACGTTTAGCTTCCCAGCGAACTTTGACCAAAGGAATGCGCTTGCGTTTAAGCCACTTGACTTCACGTTCCATGATTTCCACTGGTTTCTCAACAAATTTCAGTGTTTTGCCAACACGAATTTCGTCAAGCGGTATGGAGAAGTTCTCATCAGCTGAACACTTCTTGAGATTGGACACGTGAAAAGTTGGATGAACATTTCCAAGTTCAGGAGGTAACTCAAGTCTGTAGGCTACCTTTCCGATTCTTTCGATGACCTTGAATGGTCCAACGTATCTAGGTGCAAGTTTTCCTTTCTTTCCAAATCTGATCACACCTTTCCAAGGTGAGACCTTAAGTAATACTCGATCACCGACTTGAAATTCCAAGGCTTTGCGTTTTGGGTCCGCGTAAATCTTCTGACGGCTTCTAGCTGCCTGAAGGTTATCACGAACTTTCTTGACCTTGTCAGTTGTCTCTAAAATGAGGGTAGGTCCAGTAATTTGAGCCTCGCCAATCTCATTCCAGCAGACTGGTGAACGACATTTTCGACCATAGAGAGCCTCGAAAGGATCCATTTTGATGCTAGTGTGATAACTGTTGTTGTAGGAGAATTCAATCAATTTAAGATGTGAATCCCAACTACCACCAAAATCGATCACACAAGCTCTAAGCATATCCTCCAGAGTCTGGATTGTTCTCTCAGATTGACCATCCGTTTGCGGATGATAAGCTGTGCTCAGATTAAGTTGGGTCCCCATAGCAGATTGCATGGTTCTCCAAAAATGAGAAGTGAAACGAGCATCTCTGTCGGAAATGATGTTCAACGGAACACCATGTCGAGCCACTATTTCATCTACATAGATTTGAGCAAGTCTGTCAGTAGGAAAATCCTCGCGGATTGGCAAGAAATGCGCTGACTTTGTAAGACGATCAACGACTACCCAGATGGCATCATGACCTTTCTTTGTGCGCGGGAGTTTGGTAACAAGATCCATAGTAATGTTTTCCCATTTCCAAACTGGGATCTCTGGTTGCTCCAATAAACCAGAAGGACGCTGATGTTCAGCCTTAACCTTAAGACAAGTAAGGCATTTGGATACGTATAAGGCAATGTCTTTCTTCATACCAGGCCACCAATAGTGAATACGAAGATCCTTATACATTTTATCTGAGCCCGGATGAATAGAATAACGAGACTTATGGGCTTCATCCATAAGCAAGGTACGAAGATCATCCTGGCTTGGGACCCACAAACGGTCCATGAAGTAATATGACCCATTGTCCTTCAGTTCAAGAGCAGGTGTTATGTGATAAGGAAATTCCTTATCCATCAAACCTTGTGAAACACAAGATTGTTGAGACTGAGAAATGCGTGCTTGAATATCCGATCGAGCTTGAATAACAGATTGAACACGTACACAATGAAGCTTAGTACGTTCCTTACGACTCAATGCATCAGCTACGACATTCGCCTTACCGGGATGGTAGCGAATTTCGCAGTCATAGTCGTTTAAAAGCTCAACCCAACGTCGTTGCCTCATGTTGAGTTCTTTCTGATTGAAGATATGCTGAAGACTTTTGTGGTCAGTGAAAACCACACACTTTGTACCGTACAAATAGTGTCTCCAGATCTTTAGAGCGAAAACAACTGCACCCAACTCAAGATCATGAGTGGTGTAGTTCTTCTCATGAATCTTCAACTGCCTCGATGCATAGGCTATGACTTTGTTCCTTTGCATCAGAACACAACCAAGACCCAATTTCGATGCATCACAATACACGACAAAATCATCATCACCTTCAGGTAATGATAGAACAGACGCATCGCAAAGCTTCTGCTTCAAGTATTGAAAAGCTTCCTCTTGTTTGTATCCCCAATAAAAGGGCATTTTCTTCTGAGTTAGAGCAGTTAAAGGAACTGCAATCTTCGAGAAGTTTTCTATGAAGCGGCGATAATAACCCGCTAGACCAAGAAAAGAACGAACTTCAGTAGGAGTAGAGGGTGTATCCCAATCCTTAATCGCACTGATCTTGGAGGGATCTACATGAATACCCCGTTCGTTGATAACATGCCCCAAAAATTGAACTTCTTTAAGCCAAAATTCGCACTTGGAGAATTTGGCGAAAAGTTGCTCTTTCTTTAGGAGTTCTAGGGTAAGACGAAGATGTTGCTCGTGATCAGCTCGCGTCTTAGAGTATATCAAGATGTCATTAATAAAAACAATGACGAACTGATCCAAATAAGGTTTGCAGACCCTATTCATTAAGTCCATGAAAACAGCCGGAGCATTAGTCAAACCGAATGGCATGACTGTGAACTCATAATGTCCATAACGAGTACGGAACGCTGTCTTCGGAATATCTTCTTCATGCACCCGAAGCTGATGATATCCAGATCGCAGATCAATCTTTGAAAAATAAGAAGCACCTTGTAACTGATCAAAGAGGTCGTCTATGCGCGGTAGGGGATATCGATTCTTGATGGTAAGCTTGTTAAGCTCACGATAATCGATACACATCCTAAAGGATCCATCCTTCTTCTTGACAAAAAGAACGGGAGCACCCCAAGGTGAAAAACTGGGACGGATAAAGCCTTTGTCAGAGAGCTCCTGAAGCTGTTTAGACAACTCTTGCATCTCAGATGGTGCAAGACGATATGGAGCTCTGGCAATGGGATTTGCACCAGGTACGAGATCAATGCGGAACTCGACTTGGCGTGCTGGAGGTAGACCAGGTAAATCTTCAGGGAACACTTCAGAATAATCCCGAACGACAGGAATATCTGAAATAGACTTACCCTTGCCTTTATCTTCTGTAACATGTGCTAAGAAAGCCACATAGTTCTTCTGCAGATACTTCCGAGCTTTAAAACAAGACATAAGTTTGAGACCACCTGTAGGCTTCTCACCTTGAACCTGCAGGATCTCGCCTGTCGAAAGCGGCACACGAACAATCTTCTTAGAACAAACTATCTCTGCGTGATGCTTGGATAACCAATCCATTCCCACAATAACATCGAAGCTTCCAAGTTGCATAGGCGCGAGGTCAATAGGAAAAAGATGGTCGTTAAGGTTCAACTGGCAGTTGCGTAGAACAGAATTAAGAACAATGGGTTCACCACTAGCAACTTCTACTGTCAAAGGTTTTCCTAGTTTCGTTCTAGACACGCGAAGCATTTGCTCAAAAGACAAAGACACGAAACTCTTATCGGCACCAGAATCGAAAAGAACAGATGCAGGCTGATTATTAATAAAGAACGTACCGTTCACCACATTATCATCCGCCTGCGCCTCTTGGGCATTCATGTTAAAGACTCGGCCTCGAGCCGGAGCCTGATTCTGGTTCTGGTTCGCCAGTCTTGGGCACCGATTCCTATAGTGGGTCAGATCCCCACAATTGTAACAAGCACCTGGTGGGTATTGTGGTCGTGCAGCTTGACCCTGTTGCTGAGCAGGAGGCTGTGCAACTTGTTGAGCCGGGTTTTGAACTGCACGATTCTGAGCAAACCGACAAACCTCGGCAAGATGACCTGACTTCCCACAGCTAGTACAGAAACGGCACTGATGTTGCGGCTGATGGTGACTGTTGCATCTATTGCACAAAGGTGCATTCCCTGTATAGGGTTTCTTTGCTGGAAGCTGTGCGGGTTGGTTGGGAGCTGCCTGGTTAGCTTGGGCAGTGATAGCAAATTTTTGGGAAGCCTTACGCTTCCTTGACCTCTTCGAAGAACCAGAGTTCTTTCCATTCAAGTTTTGACCTTTCTTGCTATCCCCCTTGTCAGCCGACTGTTTCTTGCCCTTGTCACCCATCCTGTGTAACTTGTTCTTCCTGATCTGCGACTCAGTCAGCGTCGCTGATAACTCGATTGCCTGACGGAGTGTGGCAGGGTTACTACCAGTAAGAATGTCTTGTACCGAGTCAGGTAGGCCGTCGATGTATCTCTCGATAGCCTTGTCGAGTGGGGTAACCATTGTCGGGCAAAGCAGACTCAACTCTTCAAACCGATCAGTATAAGCCCTGTGCTCACCACTATCTTGCTTCAAATCATCAAATTCCTTCTCCAAAGCTCGCTGCTCATGACGAGGACAGAATTCCCTCATCATAAGGGCTCTAAGCTCAGCCCATGTCTGTGCAAGAGCAACTTCTGCACCCCTGTCTCTCATAATCCCGTTCCACCATGTCAAAGCCCTCTTCTGAAATACACTCGAAGCAAACTCGACCTTGCGATTATCCGGACATTGCACGTGGCGGAAAGTATTCTCACTGCTCTCGAACCACTGAAGAAGCCCAGTCGCTCCTTCAGAACCACTAAACTTAGGTGGTTTAGCCTGATTAAAATCCTTGTATTTGCATGGAACATTGTTGTTGTTATTATTGTTGGCTTGGTTCCATTGAGCAAAGAGATTTGGAAATTGAGCAGCCATCTGCTGCGCAATAATTTCTGCCAGCTCGGCAGTTGCTATCAGATTGTCGCGTCGAGGAGGCATTCTAAAAGAGGAAAACATGAAAGAAAACGAGTGAGATGATTGGATGAAAAGAATGAGATGAAACAAAATCAACAAAAGCAAAGATGGTGGTCATTCGTCCGTATCACAGAGCAAACAAACAACACACAATGACTAATCAAAGTAAATGGATCAAAAATAATGTATAATGAAGACATGCTCGCCTATAAGTGAACACTCATCCCAAGAATTCCCAGGTAAGCACAACTGGTCTCGCGTCTGATGAGATGTATACGAAGTGCTTGCCTAGACAGAAAACCCAGAGTACAGGCATTCACCCTTCCAGTTTGCACATGTTCACATTATTTAAAACCCAAAACGTTTGACGGGATTTTGAAAATTTGAAGGCACAAGGCCAAAAAACCAAACTGAAAAGGGTTCAAAACCTTATAACAAAGGGTTCAAAACCTTGTAATAAATTATTCAAAAACAGATGATTGTTTTTCAAAAATTGTTTCGGAAAATTTTTGGCTTTTGTTCTGATAATCACCTAAGGATAGGTGATGTGCATGTTTTAAGATCTAAACACAAATAATTTGTGTTAGGTTCCTAGAAAAGTTATAGTCTAGGTCAAAGCATTACTAATAACCTAATTCCCTATAACCATTGGCTCTGATACCAACTCTTCTGTCACACCCCGACCGCGTATAACAACGAATCGCGGCGGAAACGCCGGGGAGTGATCGCGACAGAATTAATTGTTTCATAACCATGGCATACAAAGTTGTATTTTATTTATCAACACAAGAGTTTCATTGTTTTAAACAGAAATACAGAGTTTATAACATAATTAAACATAGTCTATCTTCTTTTAAAGTCTCTAAGGCACAGGTCCGCCCTAGTGTCATGATCATCATCCTACGGAAAAGCACCTGAAAACACATGTGAAAGTAGGTACGTCAGCATAAAAATGCCTGTGAGATACATAGGTTTGTGAAAATAGGATTCATGACTTGTATTTGAGAAAATGTTTAGTCATGAACCTTGTAATTTGCTTTGTCTTGTAAATCATTTGAAAAACGATAAGATCAGTTGATATGTATAAGTAAATGTAAGGTTAAATGAATAACCATGTAAAATGAGTTTGTATAAGATAAGTTGATTGTAAATCAATGTCTTATGAAAAGTATGTTATTTGTATAAAATGTTATATGTATCAAACTGAAATGATTCAAATAACGTTACGCTATGTAATATTATACAAACACTTATATATAGGAAGTACCAGCGGCGTATCCACCATGTTTGTATCATATTACACACATATCGTTACTTAATCACTTAATCAAACCAAACCATCAAGATGTAAAATGTTCATGTACAAACCAATTGTCAAGTGTTATTGTGTAAACCATATCAAAATGTCTATGTCCAATGTAAACCACCAAATGTGTATATCAATGTCAAAATGTTTATGTTCAATGTAGATCATGTAATGCGTAACCAAATGTCATGTATGGTAAGTGAAATGTATCAACTAAACCATATGTAAAATGCACAACAACAAGGTATTGAAGTAAAACACAGTTTAAATCAAAGTCATGTTGTGTGTAACAAATGCATGCTATACTGATACAAACATTTATGCGGTATTGTTAAAATGCATACATCCAAGCCTTGAGACTGAGGCGATAAACCTTTAAACAAATTAAAGATTTATCTAAATTATGTATATCGAATTCGGTCATTCCTTTCTGTCCCCTTTCCCTGGGATGTCCGGAACGGGAGTTGTCAATTCCTATGGTACCACTACCTACTAACGAATGGCATGATCAATGTTAATGAATGTATTGTTCCATGTTAAACAAACCAAATGTCATACCCAAAATGTAAGCATGTGAAAACGATGCACTAAGTATGTAATCATATGAACATACGTAGCGTGAAATGTAATGAAAAACGATGTACTAAGTAATGCACACAATGGGCACACCTAGCATGAAATGTAATGTAAAACGATGTACTAAGTAATGCACACAATGGGCACACCTAGCATGAAATGTGATGTAAAACAATGTACTAAGTAATGCACACAAATGGGCACACCTAGCATGAAATGTAATGTAAAACGATGTACTAAGTAATGCACACAATGGGCACACCTAGCATGAAATGTGATGTAAAACAATGTACTAAGTAATGCACACAAATGGGCACACCTAGCATGAAAGGTAATGTAAAACAATGTACTAAGTAATGCACACAATTGGGCACACCTAGCATGAAATGTAATAAAAACAATGTACTAAGTAATGCACAAAATGGGCACACCTAGCATGAAATGTAATGAAATCATGTACTATAATGTACTAACGAACATAGCATGTATATGATGTGAAAACGGAAAGCATTGAAGTAACAAGTAGGCACATGTGTTCCACCCCAAAACAGTTTGGAAAACAGTAAAAGAGGGGTTCTATGTACTCACTTGAGATTGCTCAGATGTCTAAAGATAATCACCAAGCAATGCTAGAGATCACGGAATCAAACGGCACCTAATATAGGTAACTATGTTAATAAACCGGACCTAAATCGGAAGACTGGGTAGCATTAGGGTTTGTAAACCAAATGAGTGTAGGAACTCATGTGATATGGTTTAACAAAGCCTACATGCTAAATGAAACTTGACCTAAATGTTTACGACCCATTACGATCCGTTTAGGTAGCTTATGCTACTTTAACGCATCGTGCGCGTAAAACGCGTTCGGAACGCCTAACCAGCCCTATGACAAGTGTTATATGCCTAAACATGTTACATAATCAGTTATGTGACAAAGGTTTAGGTTACATATGCTTAATTACCAATTATACATGAAAAGGGTATTCTGGTAATTTACCTAAGGCATATAAACCACCTATCATACAACTACTTAAACGATGTGACCATAGGGTATAACCTCGGAAGGTTATTCCCTACCTACTATGGTCACCTAATGTGTTTGGTCGGATCCTAATGATCGACCAAACTGGGTCGGGTTCGAAGGTATAGGCGATTTATTAGATCGCCTACCCTACGACCCTAGACAACGTGGTAATCAGTGGGCATAGTCCCAAGGGACTATGACCAACGTGATTACACTCACGTTGCGAAGTTCAAACGAACTTCGCATTGACCATTACTGGTCAACGCTGAAAGTCAAACAAAGTTTGACTTTCTGACTCGAAAAGCAGTAAAATAAGGAAAAGAACGAAAGAATACTTACGAAGGGTCCCCGAATGCTAAACTCGATTCGAAAATCTCAGGTATGAAACAAATGTTTCAACTTAGAGTTTCTCAATTCAAGTTTCTTGTGATTTTAGCAATGGGGGTGTTGGGGTATTTATAGTTTTCGTTGAACCGTTAAGATCGTTTCATGGAAAACGTGCCTTAATCCCATCCGTACATTTGTTGCAAAGTTGTGGTGGTTAAAAATGATGTTTATCAGCTGAAATGTCAAGTTGCAAGCTTGTGGTTGTGGTTAAAACAGCTGGATCGTGCTGACTGTTCGTTGTTATCTGATCAGACAGGCGGACGCGGCCCGCGTGAGAAAGATCAGAAACTGAGGCGGGCCGCCTGACAGTTGCAGATCAGAAATTACATTTTTGGTCCCTGTTGTGTATTCAGCCCATTTCCGGCACTTCTAAGGCCCGTAAAGACAACTTTAAGGCCCTAAAATATTGCCTAAACATTTTGGACATGAAACATGTTCAAAAATATGTCTGATGTCAGTTCGTTTGGCCGTACGAATGCGATGTTCGCTTAATTACGACGGAATGTGCACAAGCGCGAAAAACGATCCAAATGACACGACGAATGGATTTTTCTTAAGGCGAACACTAAAATATAATGTAGTCATGCTCACATAAATTTTTGGATGTCCGGATGTATTCAGAACGTAAGTTATGCGCGAAAATGCAAACTTGTGCACTTTTTGACACTTTTAGTCCCTGAATGACCCAAAAGTTTATTTTAACACACCGAACCCCTCAAAGCCTATTTCTAAGCTATGTAAAGGATATTTAAGGTGTGTTTAACTTATGGTCATGTTCCGGAATGTTCGTTACAGTTCAGATTGGCATACTTTCGCAGTTTGTCAATTTTAGACCCTGTAAGCGAATTAACTTGTTTTTGCCATACCAAAGCCTTCAAAACTTATTTCTAAGTTATGTAAAGGTTATTTAAGGTATGTTGAGTATATGTTGATGTTCCGGAGTATTTCTCGCATTAAACTGAGTACGTTTACGCACTAGTTTGCGTATAACTCTCCAGAAAGTGATGTAGAGTTTGAAATTACATAAAAGTCAAAACATGAAAAATGTAAAACACAACCAAACAAACATTGGGATCAAATAACATTGTTTTATTGATAATAGAACTGTTCATAGTGATTTCAAGCACAGTTGTTACAGTCTCCCCTACTTGTGGAAATTTCGTCCCGAAATTTATTTAGAGGAAACTCGAGGAAAAAGATGTGGATATTTCGCTTTCATTTGATCTTCGCGTTCCCAAGTAAACTCAGGTCCACGTTTAGCTTCCCAGCGAACTTTGACCAAAGGAATGCGCTTGCGTTTAAGCCACTTGACTTCACGTTCCATGATTTCCACTGGTTTCTCAACAAATTTCAGTGTTTTGCCAACACGAATTTCGTCAAGCGGTATGGAGAAGTTCTCATCAGCTGAACACTTCTTGAGATTGGACACGTGAAAAGTTGGATGAACATTTCCAAGTTCAGGAGGTAACTCAAGTCTGTAGGCTACCTTTCCGATTCTTTCGATGACCTTGAATGGTCCAACGTATCTAGGTGCAAGTTTTCCTTTCTTTCCAAATCTGATCACACCTTTCCAAGGTGAGACCTTAAGTAATACTCGATCACCGACTTGAAATTCCAAGGCTTTGCGTTTTGGGTCCGCGTAAATCTTCTGACGGCTTCTAGCTGCCTGAAGGTTATCACGAACTTTCTTGACCTTGTCAGTTGTCTCTAAAATGAGGGTAGGTCCAGTAATTTGAGCCTCGCCAATCTCATTCCAGCAGACTGGTGAACGACATTTTCGACCATAGAGAGCCTCGAAAGGAGCCATTTTGATGCTAGTGTGATAACTGTTGTTGTAGGAGAATTCAATCAATTTAAGATGTGAATCCCAACTACCACCAAAATCGATCACACAAGCTCTAAGCATATCCTCCAGAGTCTGGATTGTTCTCTCAGATTGACCATCCGTTTGCGGATGATAAGCTGTGCTCAGATTAAGTTGGGTCCCCATAGCAGATTGCATGGTTCTCCAAAAATGAGAAGTGAAACGAGCATCTCTGTCGGAAATGATGTTCAACGGAACACCATGTCGAGCCACTATTTCATCTACATAGATTTGAGCAAGTCTGTCAGTAGGAAAATCCTCGCGGATTGGCAAGAAATGCGCTGACTTTGTAAGACGATCAACGACTACCCAGATGGCATCATGACCTTTCTTTGTGCGCGGGAGTTTGGTAACAAGATCCATAGTAATGTTTTCCCATTTCCAAACTGGGATCTCTGGTTGCTCCAATAAACCAGAAGGACGCTGATGTTCAGCCTTAACCTTAAGACAAGTAAGGCATTTGGATACGTATAAGGCAATGTCTTTCTTCATACCAGGCCACCAATAGTGAATACGAAGATCCTTATACATTTTATCTGAGCCCGGATGAATAGAATAACGAGACTTATGGGCTTCATCCATAAGCAAGGTACGAAGATCATCCTGGCTTGGGACCCACAAACGGTCCATGAAGTAATATGACCCATTGTCCTTCAGTTCAAGAGCAGGTGTTATGTGATAAGGAAATTCCTTATCCATCAAACCTTGTGAAACACAAGATTGTTGAGACTGAGAAATGCGTGCTTGAATATCCGATCGAGCTTGAATAACAGATTGAACACGTACACAATGAAGCTTAGTACGTTCCTTACGACTCAATGCATCAGCTACGACATTCGCCTTACCGGGATGGTAGCGAATTTCGCAGTCATAGTCGTTTAAAAGCTCAACCCAACGTCGTTGCCTCATGTTGAGTTCTTTCTGATTGAAGATATGCTGAAGACTTTTGTGGTCAGTGAAAACCACACACTTTGTACCGTACAAATAGTGTCTCCAGATCTTTAGAGCGAAAACAACTGCACCCAACTCAAGATCATGAGTGGTGTAGTTCTTCTCATGAATCTTCAACTGCCTCGATGCATAGGCTATGACTTTGTTCCTTTGCATCAGAACACAACCAAGACCCAATTTCGATGCATCACAATACACGACAAAATCATCATCACCTTCAGGCAATGATAGAACAGACGCATCGCAAAGCTTCTGCTTCAAGTATTGAAAAGCTTCCTCTTGTTTGTATCCCCAATAAAAGGGCATTTTCTTCTGAGTTAGAGCAGTTAAAGGAACTGCAATCTTCGAGAAGTTTTCTATGAAGCGGCGATAATAACCCGCTAGACCAAGAAAAGAACGAACTTCAGTAGGAGTAGAGGGTGTATCCCAATCCTTAATCGCACTGATCTTGGAGGGATCTACATGAATACCCCGTTCGTTGATAACATGCCCCAAAAATTGAACTTCTTTATACACGCACGTATACACGCACGCACACACACTAGTGTGTGTGTAGTGTTTTGTTTTTAATAAATAAGTTTCGAATCTTCCATTCTTAGCCCCTCTAGTTTGTAACTTTATAAAAAGGATTATTACCCATGTTTTCTTCATTGTTTTAAGACACCTTTTTAACTAGGTTAATATTCCTAGCTACTTGGTGAATTCGGGAAAATTATGACTTGATTTAATTTAAGTCCCGTTACTTCGGGCCTCTTATAAACTCATTTCCTTAAAAGATTTTATTCACGTTGTAGTTAATATTAGGATTATTTATTTAAGTCTTAATATTTACCGGGTTACTTTTACCACTAATGGTACTTTACCCGTCTTTTAGTATTAACGAGGTTTGATTACCAAACCCGTTTTCGGGGTGTTACAAGTCTACCCCCCCTTAAAGAGGTTTCGTCCCCGAAACCTTTCTTACGTAGTTCTTTTGGTTTAATTCTACGGACTTAGTTTCGGCAACTACTTGAGCATTGCTCGTAATTAACAACCTTACCAGAAAAGTAGGGTAGTGTGCTTTTGGTTTTAAGGCGTATGACGTATGCTCCTTTCACATGTAAGGCCTCGTAGGCCATTACTTTCAGCTTGTACTTCTTATTTTAGTCACTTATTTGACCGAGTTGTCATCTGATCGCTCGGTTATATTTATTTTCATCATGTTTACTTCAAGCGAATCTTATTTCAACAGGCGCTTGATATAAGTCGTAACACTACTCCGACTTTGGAAGGTTTTACCGGCCAGACTGATTAGTCGCCGTCACTTTATTACCCGTCATTAGGGTATATCTTATTGCCAACCCGGCCTTTTACGTGTTTTCTGATTTTCATATCTCGTAACTCACGTTACGACTTCATTGTATTCTATATCACTTTTTGTGACCGTGATTACATCACGTTTTGTTTAAGTTTATGTCGACTTTTATTATCGGAAATCTTTCCTTCGAATGTATCGCTTTGCACCTACCGGTGTCAAGATCCATATTCCTTGATATTAATCATTTTCCGAATTCGTTTCATAATATTCGTATTTGTTAAAGCGTTGTTTCTCACTAATACTGAATTTTAGTTTAACGCTTTTCTCTTGAACTCATGTCAATTCCAAGGATTTATCCCCTTCCGTTGTCATTTCGGTAATGACTTCATCCACTTTTGTGACGTAACACAATTTAAATAATTGTGAATTCTTTTGTCATTTTTGCCCGTTTGAATGTTTTAGTGAAATTCTTCACTTTTGTCAACCCGGCCTTTCACAATCTCTTTGCTTTTAACCCATTTAGTTAACTTAGCGAAACCCATCGCTTTTATACGAACTTTATCTCCCGTTATTATTTTACGTGGGAAGTTACGACCAGTTTCCTTGTTTTATACTATTGACCCGTAGGTTCTTTCGCTTAGCCTCGTAGGCTATTTCTTTATATTTTCACCTTTTTACCTTATTAAGGTGAGACCCCAACAATTCGTTTCTTTCTATTTGGGACCCGAAGGTCTTTTTGGTCCCGTGGACCTTAGCCTCATTTATAATCTCGTAGGTTATGATAATCCCGTAGATCATCTTTTATTCAAGTCTTTCTTCAAAGGTATATACGTTCATATATGTATATGGCATTAAGGCACCCTTTTTATGTTCAAAATCATTTATGGATGTCTAACTTCATTCTTTGTTTCGACCCGTTCAACTTTAAAATAATTAAACATAATTTATCAAAATTTCTATTTACATCATCTTGTCGTCTTTTAGTCATGACTCAAAACCCGAGTCTTTTAACTTTCCATCCGAGTTCCCGTTTCTCGGTCTACGCATGTGTTTAATTCTTACCCATCAACCGGGTGTTTTACCAAAGTCGTTATTATTGCAACCCTTCCGGTATGCATTAAGACTTCGCTTCACTTTTATATTCCGACTTTGTACTCAAGTTTGACATTTTACAATAACGGCCCGTTAAGAGACATATTTGCATTCTCCGGGTTCGAGTGTAAGTACACCCCCTCCCAATGCATATCTTAATCATTTTACATGTTTCCATTCTCCAGGTTCGAGTGTAAGTACACCCCCTCCCAATGCATATCTTAATCATTTTACATGTTTGCATTCTCCGGGTTCGAGTGTAAGTACACCCCCTCCCAATGCATATCTTAATCATTTTACATGTTTGCATTCTCCGGGTTCGAGTGTAAGTACACCCCCTCCCAATGCATATCTTAATCATTTTACATTAATCTTTGTCCCTTCACTCGGGCTCATTATCCTAATGTAATACGCTTCCATCACCCGACTGTGCGTTTACATTATTATCAATTATCTTGCTCATTTGATTCATTTGGGTACTTTTTAATTTGTCCCACTCACCCCGTCCTTACTACATCAGATGTAAGCATGTCCATCATAAAAAGTTCATGGTACCACGTGCTCACCACTTACTTGGCCAGGGTAAGCGATCAATACCTGGTATACATGACCTTTTTATAATTTTCACATTACACCCCATGTAAGTAATGCCTCTATTTGTTTCTCTTGGAAACAATATCCCGGATATATTTTCTATTCGGGTTTTTCCAAGTTTTTAATCTACATATGCAACTTTCAATCTCTACGTATTTGTTGCATATTACTATTTATGCAATTAAATTTAAAATGTGCACCTGGTAATGCTTGCCCTAACGGGCTTCTCTTGCCATTAGCCTTGTTCGCGATTGCTACGCGATTTAGGTCCTTGATGAACATACTCTTTGGACCGTTCCTCTGTCAAATCCATGATTTGTTAAACTCTCGCTATCTTCATATGCGAGTGTCCTTCAACTAAAACATTTACAACAGTTAGTAATTTCGACATTAATGGATGGCCGTATTATAATACAAGGCTTTTCTACTATACGCATCAACGCGTATAATTTCGTTGACTATATCTATTCTATATCGTTTTTATTGGTGTAACGTGTATTACACGATAACCATATTTGTTGTTCTCAAAACTTTAATCATACTAAACCATTGATATACATGTACTTACCGGATTTACGATCAAGCCTCGAACCGAACACACTTTATTCTTTAACCATGAGCTCTGATTACCAACTTGTAACGACCGTCTCAATTAATCAAGATTTTAAAAATAAAATACACATTTTAATGCTAAAATGTGACTTTACATAAACTTGTCATACTAACATTCCCATATGTTTACAACATTACAAAAACATATTTATAAGTGTTTATATAATTCACCTATAACTAGATAAATCAAGATTTGACGCGGAAGCTTCATTTAACGTGTGTTCGGTTCTTGCTCGTCGCTTGATCTTCACCCGGGACTCTCGACATTCACCTATGATCAAAACCAACTTAGAAGTCAGTTTTGATAGTTAAATAACAAGTACTACAAGGTAATTGGGTCAAATAATCAAAATAAACAAAATAAACAAGAATTTCAAGAATTTGGTCCGTCACCGCGCGCGACGGCAAACCCTTCTGGCCGTGGCGCGACGCCACGGCCTCATTTTGACAGAATGTTTGCATCAGTTGCTTCATATTCCCAGCCAAGCTTAATTTTACGAAAACGAGCATAACTCTTTCGTTATTGATCCGATTTACACGATTCTTTTTCCTACGTGATCGTAATTTAATTCTCCATCACATGGAGTTAAAATCCGACATCGGGATTAAATAAATTTGAGATTTTTAAGCCTTTGACTTATTATCTTTTTACTAAATTTTGACCCGTCTATGTGTTTATCAAACAAACATGTTTGTTTGACCCCCATTTTTCACGAACCCTTTATCTCCAACATTGTCTATCATATAAGGTTCCAGTCATGGGTTCCTACGCATTATTTACCCATTTTAATTATAATCTTACTTTGACCCATTAAGGGTATTTATGTCCTTTTAAGCATAAATCACACCCATTTCTCGTATGCCTCATAATTTCAACCATTGATATTGATTGGTCTTCCACCACAACTAAGATTGTGGTGGATTTAAAGTAATAGACTATTTATTCCGAGTTTTTACCTCTCAAATGTGTTGTTTTATGACAAGACACATTTAGGGCATTCAACCCTTGAAAGTTTATGCATTCAAATTTTATACGCATCTAAGGATTATAAAATCATAATAATAATTTCTAAATAACCTCTAAAGGTTGTTTTACCCGGTTTACCCATCAAGGGCTTTATGGTCATTTTTAATCTTTCATTTTTGCGATGAAAGACTTCACTAAATATTCGACCTTACTTGCACTTTTAACTATAAAGTCATATAAGCGTATCTGGCCCGGGTCAACAAATAGAACCGATTTATACCTCGCTTTAATTATCACACAATCTATGGCGACACAATTATCCGATTTGTTAATCGCTCCTGTTAACATAAGACTTGACAACCACATTAGTCGATATTGTCAAATGGTGTTATCACCACCATTCGACCCGTTTGGCCTATATGCCAAACGTTACCTATTTAATCAAAAACATGGTTTTTGATTTCCAATTTATACATCCATCCCATCCCGGATTTTATTACCAAATCCTTTCTCTCTTAAATCATTTTCTCACAAATTCAACCCATTTCGGCTTACGCCATGGGTATCCTTTTAACTTCGATTTACATTAGTCAACACTTGACTAATTTCCATTTTTACCCTTTTCCTCATTATTAGATTACACTACAAGATATTCTTAACGGAAATCCGTATTTTTGATGTTATCGTTATCGCATTTATAACGTATAAAATAAACAAGTATTCTACATAAGTGTGTAAGTTTCACTTACCTCGCATCCCGAATACGCTTTTCTTCTCGTGCTTAATTCGTTTGACCGCTTCTTTCCCAAGCCTCCACCTAGCTCGTTAGGCGTCAAACTACTGTCAACATTTATAAGGTGGTTAGACTAGTCATTAACAATCGTGACCATTCCACCCTACTTATTCTCTATGTCGAAACTACCATTCGACTTCATCATTGGTTAGATTAACTTATCAAAAGTTAATTACTTTCAATCACACGGTTTACACAATTGAGTCTAATTCAACATGATGTTTAGAACCCTTGTCACTTCATATTACGCATAGTTGCCATATCATTCAAATACGCGTTTCACCCCAAAATTCAACACTTTAGTTCTCATTTAGGCATTTTAACAAACACCTAATGTGCAGAATTTTACATATTTACTAACTAGTTCATAACTAGTTATTTTCACCAAGATTTACATCAAAAATCAAACCTCTATGTCTAGTGTTCATGAACTATATCTAGAACTTATATCATAACATCAACATTCATCAATTTAACATTTTAATCTGAGTGTTCATCATATTATTATAAAACCCACTTAACACATAATAGGGTAATTATCAAATCCCTAGTTTTGACAACAATTCATCAAGTTTTCAACTAGGGTTTGTTTCTAAACGAAAATTTCATCACAATTACACTCATAGATTCAACATTCATTCCAGAATTTCGATTATGATTGTTCATCATAATCTCAAGGTATCACCAAATCATAAAATTCAACATACCTTGTGATCCCCACGACTAGGTGATCATTTATATGTGTTCATGCATTGATTTGGGGTTTGAATTGAGCTTCAATTTGTTGATTGTGTGATGAACTAGGGTTTGCTCCATGGGGAGCTCTGCTCCTGATCGTATACACGCACACACGCACACACACACACACACACTAGTGTGTGTGTAGTGTTTTGTTTTGTTTTTAATAAATAAGTTTTGAATCTTCCATTTTTAGCCCCTCTAGTTTGTAACTTTATAAAAAGGATTATTACCCCTGTTTTCTTCATTGTTTTAAGACACCTTTTTAACTAGGTTAATATTCCTAGCTACTTGGTGAATTCGGGAAAATTATGACTTGATTTAATTTAAGTCCCGTTACTTTGGACCTCTTATAAACTCATTTCCTTAAAAGCTTTTATTCACGTTGTAGTTAATATTAGGATTATTTATTTAAATCCTAATATTTACCGGGTTACTTTTACCACTAACGGTACTTTACCCGTCTTTTAGTATTAACGAGGTTTGATTACCAAACCCGTTTTCGGGGTGTTACAACTTTGAAACATAAATTACAAATCCTATCAATTTTAAAACCAAAGGAGAACAATTGAAATTAGGTATATATATAAAGGACAAATTTTTTAATTTACTCTAAGGTTTCATGGTGCGGGCTCATGCCTCGTGCCACATCTCCTCCATATCGCCCTAAACACTGATGCAGGTGCGTTACGGAGGGGCACTATGCGTAGCTTTGCCATCAGTATAATGAGCACCAAAGGAAAAGGTAAGTGGGGTCCATTGATTCTCACCAATCAGTATTATTTCTTTTTTTATTTCTTTTTTATATAGTTTTAAAGTGGACTTTATTCCACAACATACAAGTTAACAATGAAAGTTTTCGCTTACGTATCGTCTACGTGCCAATAATGTAGCGTGATAACGAGCTTTATCCCACACTATACAACAGATGCCAACTTCTTTTTATTTCCCCTTGCCACATTCTTTTATATAAGTTATAGATTACTAGTGGGAAGGCCCGCGCGTTGCATTGAGTACGTCTGTTTTGTCACATTGTAGTTGTTGTTGTTGGAGTTTCTGGTGTCTGTATGACGTTTGTGGGCCATTCGTTACGACAACATCATATTTATGAAAATAAAAGGTGAAAATACAATATTAATCTTTCATATCACCATCAAGCACTAATAAATCCATTACCATCTTATAGTATCAGATTTAGTAGCAGGCTTAACCCATGTGCAGACAAGCAAACATGTAGTTGTTGAGCTTTTCCTTAATGGTAAAAATTCATATCAATATTAATTTCAATATAGCTGTATACCTACATTTCTCTCATCTAAACACATGTTTGATACAATAAAGATAGATTTATTATTGGAAAAATTACACTTTTCGTCCTTTATGTTTGTACCTAGTTGCAATGGATGACCTTTACCTTTAATAATTACAGCCACAATCCTTTATTTTGAAAACATGTTACATCTTTCGTCCTTTAGCACTAACTTGGTTAAAATTTTCAGTTAAATTTATTTACTTAAGGGCAGTTTAGTCTTTCTACTTAATTATTTATAGTATAAATAAAAAAAATAAAATCAAATATAAATACCTTTTTTTCTCTTTCACACACTCTCTCTCTCATTCCCTCTCTCTCTTAATTGTCTGCAGCAAAAAAACAGGGGTGGGGTGATGACGGTGGCTGGTGGTGGTGGCAGGAGGTGACGGCGGCTAGAGGTGGTGGCAGGAGATATGGCGGTGGCTCTCTCTTTCTCTCTCTATAAGCCCTATGTCCCTCTCTTCCTCACCATCACACAGACCTCTAATTGCCACTCCCTTGATCTGAATCGTCCTACCAACCATCCACTTTTGTTTCGAATCTGAATCACTCACCCCTCACACCGCATCACCGACTCCATTTGTTTTTTTTTCCTATCTGCACCTTCGTTTGAATCTGAATCGAGCCCCACCACCACCAGCCGCCATATGTAACCAACACCCACCACCACTAGCTGCCGTATGAAACCAACCCCAACAAATATTAAATCATGGCGACAGAAGCCCTAAATATTAAAACAAAGAACGTAAAACATCTCATTTAGGATATAAATAATCAAATTAAAGACCAAAAAAATCCCTAAATTAAAGAACTTAAAAAATCCCCAAAATACAAGGAGAAAAACAGAGGGAAAACACCTCCATCATCAACAATCAATAGCAACAACCTCCAGGAAACGGCGTTTTATCTGTCAAAATACCTCCGATCATCTGCGCCGCTAGGGTTTTCCAGTTCACTCGTGAGCTCGGCCACAAGTCCGATGGTCAAACAATCATGTTTTAGAGAGAGGGGGGTGTAGTTCCGATGATGGTGGTGGTGATGTCACAGGCTGTGTTGGCGGTGTTTGTAGATCCAAAAAATATAGGGCTCCGATCCGACGGTGGTGTTATGATTTAGAGAGAGAGGGAGAGAGTGTGTGGTGGTCGTGTAGCTCCGATGATGGTGGTGGTAATGTTACAGGCGGTGGCAATGGCGGTGGTGGACTTTGGCGGTGGTTGGGTGGTGGTTTTATCAGAGAGAAATGTCTGTGGTTGAGTGGTGGAATGAAGCTGTAGTATGTATATATATATGTTAATTTTTTAGTTTTCTTTATAATAACATTAAAAACGTGAAATGACCATAATACCCTCATGTGACTAGATTTAACTCAAAATTTTAACATGGTTAGCACTAAAGGACGAAAGGTGTAACATGTTTTCAAAATAAAGGACTGTGGCTGTAATTATTAAAGGTAAAGGTCATCCATTGCAACTAGGTACAAACATAAAGGACGAAAAGTGTAATTTTTCCTTTATTATTTAGTAGTGATTAATGATGCGATGATACTTTTGTTTTGGTGTTTCTTTGGTGTCATGTAGTTTGCATCTTAAATATGGACAAATACTTAAAATATAATTTTAATATTCATCTTATAATTTACACGCAACATTACAAAAATGCATCTTTAAAAGTTTTGTATCCTACTTTATTCCGGCTAGAGAAAAATAAATGGTGTGTGGTGGCAGAGAGATTGGGGATGGATAGTCATCATAAGGCTATCTCATGGAGTTGGAAAGCTTATCCAAGGTCCACTGATGAAATTCAAGAGCTAGTGGAATTGCACAGGAAGCTCCCGACTTATGTGTTGAATGGAGATAAGGATATGTGGCATTGGAACAGTTACTCGGGCAATGTTTTTTCCGTCAAAGAGGTTCGAAAGTGGTTAAAAGGAAGTAATGGTTTGAATGATCATTTTCTTTACAAGTGGTGTAAATGGATACCTAATAAGTGTAACGTGTTTATGTGGCGTGCGACTATGGATAGGATTCCAACCAAATGCGCTCTACAAAAGAGGAATATCAATGTGGGGGACGGTTTATGTGTGTTTTGTGGTGATTTAGATGAGACGATGGATCATCTTTTTTCGGGTTGCAGATTAGCTAATGGTGTTTGGAGCGGCATTTCAACTTGGTGCAATATTTCCCCAATATTTGTTTTCTCAGTGAGGGATGTGATTCATATAGCCGATGATATGACCGGTTCGGAGATAAAGAAAGAGGCTTTGTACGGTATTTTGGTTTTGACATGTTGGCGTATTTGGAAGGCTAGAAACGAGAAAATTTTCTCTAATGTCGATGAGGATGTGGTTCGGATCGGATCGTCTCGGATATAAAATCTTTGGGGTACCTATGGTTTAGAAGTGGATTTCAGAAAGGAATGGTAGATTGGAAGGATTGGTGTAAGTTTTCGTTTCTTTTGATGTAATTCTTTTTTTGGCGGTCTATCTCTAACTTGGTGTTAATGAAATTTGCCTTTCAAAAAAAAATATACATTCTTCCAAACGAATGTACCTTATGCAAAATGTAAAATAAGATTCTATATCCTTAAATACAATTAATGTATATTATAGGTTTCTATGTGCTCATCTGATGACTAACAGCTAGTAGGTAACTTTTTAACATGAGCCAAAGATATAATGTTTGGAAATTACCTTCATATGTGAATTTTAGTGAGCAAGGGGTAGAAATGAAATAACATTACAAAAATATGTGAATTTAATGTAGATTTGTTCTTGACATTTTAATAATTTGTATAAATTATTATAAGGATAGAAAATTTAGCTTCTTTAATAAGATAGTATAGATATTGATTCACATTTCATCAATAAGCACTTACTCATGATATTTAATTTTGTTCTCTGTTAAACACATACGTGTCTTTTGTTTACATAATGGTTTAATAGTTTGAATTTTAAATTTTAAATTTTTTGTTGCATTTTGGATTCGGTAGTTATGAAATGAAGAAATAAAATAAAATTAGAATATTTTATTACATTCATGTATCGTTGTCTTCGTATGTATTTCAAATATATTAAAAAAACAAAAATAATGCTTATATTTAATATGAATTTCATGTCCCAATCATCCAATGTATTAATTAATAATGGGTCATGCTATTTACACACGGAGAAAATTATTTTCACACCCCAAAGCGCCGCGCTATGGCCAAAGCGGGGCGCTTTGGTGTAAAGTCAACCGACAAGGATTGACGCGGTCAGACCTTGTCTGTTGCTTTACATCAAAGCGCCCCGCTATGGCCAAAGAGGGGCGCTTTGAGGTTTTTTTTTTTTTTTTTTTTTTTTTTACATTTTTAAATTTTCGGGCAAAACGCCCCTCTTAGGTCAAAGCGCAGCGCTATGGGCCTTTTTTAAATTTTTTAAAATTGTTTTTAATTCACAAACGCGTCGATAATAGTCTAAATTTTACGCTTTTTCCATTATACATCATTTTTTAATATATATGGAATATACTGCAAGTTCCGGATCAAATCGGTTACGTGTGATGTCGTATTCCATTATATCGTATCATTTTGGTTTGAAAGCACAAGTACTCCTATGAGTTGTTTTATGTGTATCAGCCGCCTACCGTACATGTACATGACGTATTTTTTCATTAATTGTAGTATTATGATGTATATTGTCATTTTGGGTCGTACAAGTGCGTATTGAATCTGATTGGGTCGTGTCGGTGACATTCGGTTTTTAACGTGATGTAACGCATATATTGAACAAACACAAACGTACTCAATATTTTCGTGGTTTGTACATTATCACAATATTACAACCCGTTGATAAACCCACTAGAAATTTCTAATGCGAACCAAACATGAAAATTCTTTGAAAATTGTAACACTTTCTTACCTTTATGTTTATCGTTTTTCTTTTTATTTTAATAGTTTATTACTTTTAATTAAATTACAAGTAATAATTATTAGTTTGAAAAATAGAGATGAGTGAATAGACATTTGGATAGACAGTCCAACTTTGAAATTCAAACACACTTCCAAAAGTAATAATTACCATTTACCCAATTACCAATAGCTTTCTTTTCGTTACCAACACACTTCCAAAAGTAATAATTATTAGTTTGAAAAATAGAGATGAGTGAATAGACATTTGGATAGACAGTCCAACTTTGAAATTCAAAGTCTCATTAATAACACCAAAAGGGCCGGCGTTTGTCATATCACCACCGTTCCACTCACCCAACACCACCACCACCACCACACAGTGATGACTGAATGACGTGGCACACTCTCATTGGTTAATTTTGAAGTTTACCACTTTCAAGTGTCTAACCACTCCCTACACATGTATACTATATTTCATTGTGGCAAGTGGCATTGTGGAAAGGGTTGTACGCGACAGTGAGATGCCTCAACAAATTAAATATTGAGATGGGACTTTACCTTTAGATATGTAACACCCCAAAAATGGGTTTGGTAATTTAAACCCGGTTAATATAAAGGAACGGGTAAAATACCGTTAGGGGAAAAGTGAACCCGTAAATGAACATTAACTAGGAATAATTAACCTAGTTGAATATTAGTATCGTTGGTATTAAACGAAGGGTGGTAGCCTTATTTAATTAAAACGAAACATGAGGGACCAAAGTGAACAACTTGAAAGTTGTTTTATAAAAAGTAAACAACACACACATAGACACACATCGTGTGTGTGTGTGTGTTCATCAACGAGCAGGAGGCTCCCAAGGAGCCTCAAACCCTAACTTCATCTTTGTGCTCAAATTGGAAGGCAAGATGACGCTTAAAATCATAACCGAGCATGGATAAATGATCACCATCACGAGGGGATCATAAGGTATGTCTTAATTCTAAGATTTGTGATCATGGGTGAAGTGGGTTATGTTCTAATCCGTGAGTTAATATGAAATTAATCATGTACAAGGGTTAGAATCCTCGTATAGAACATGGGTTACGTATGGTTTATGTTAATTTGATGATTAGAGGTAAAACCCGTTAGTTATGGTGAAGATGATAACTAGAATCACCACCTATGTCCAAGTCTTGTGGAAAGATTGATGTATTATGTGGGTATGATGAATTCTTGTTAAGAGGAATTAGGAGAAATATGATGATGCCATGTTTGATGTTTATGTGTTAATGATACTTGTTGATTAGTAAGAAGATTTGATGAAATATGAATGAACTAGGAAGATTATGCATAAACTAGTTGTACATGGTGCCTAGGAAGTAGTACGCACACCACGTGTTTGTTGAAATGTCTAAATGACAATAATATGTGAAGGTTGTGTTATGATGATGTCGAGTATGCTATATGCTTGTTTGAATCGGCTAATGAAATACATATGTGAGATATGAACTTGATATGATCGTTCATATGAATAATCATGTATGCTAATAAGGATGTAAATGTAATGACATGAAAGTATAGGGATCATGTCAAGATGGATGGGAGCGTGGAAGGCTAACGGGACAAGAAGACTCAAGTAAGCGAATGCAAATACGGGCGCGTAAGGTAAGTAAATCCCGGACTTACACTTTAGATGTAAAATATATTGTACTATGATTATTATTGTGATACATGTGAAAGTATTAAACAATGGAAGTAAATAGGTAAGTTTACGGAAAAAGAAGTCGAAAGTGAATAGGAAAGTATAATGATGCTAATTGTTTTCTGTTAAGAATGAAATGAAAGTGCAGGTATACTAATAATGGAGAGTGAAGGATAGGTATGGAAGTCGTACGAGAGTGTCCGAATGGATGGACGAATGGACTTATATGAACGAGAATAAGAGATGTTGATGTTTGATTATGCACGTTTTAAAGTTTATATATTATGTCACTAGTTGCTAATGAAGTAATTGGTTGTGGTGACTGCAGGTTATACAGGTTTATGAATGTTTGTTCAAGATGTGTAAGCGGTTGAAGATCGAGTCAAGACATAGGTTGTACTTGCGTGTGTATGTGGTCACTTAATTCGATATACGTATGTTAGTTTTTAATTAATTTAGGAAAAGGGATTAATGTATTTAAGTGAAAGAAAGAAATTTTTAGTATGTATTTTTCGCTGCGTCAAAATTTGGTTAAAACGTGTTAGGGCGTTACAAGATATATGTGCACAAACAAATTAAATATTGTAAAATTTGGACCAAAAATGTAAAATTTGAACTTAAACGTAGACCAGTCACCAGTGATTTGATTCGCCCAAAATGTAAAAAAAAAAAAAAAAAAAAAAAAAAAAAAAAACCAAAGCGCCGAGCTTAGGCCAAAGCGGGGCACTTTGATGTAAAGCAACAGACAAGGTCTGACCGGTTCAGACCTTGTCTGTTGACTTTACACCAAAGCGCCCAGCTTTGGCCATAGCGGGGCGCTTTGAAGTGTTTAAATAGACTAAGGGCGTGTGCGAATAGACCAGGCCTTAATATATTAAAAAATAAATATAATGCTTATTTTGATATACATCTATTCATTCATCACATCTTGATGGATATTACCTTATTTTTGTTTTTGTGTTAACTTTAGGGTATTTTTTCATTTTTTGTTTTATAAGTTTATTTTTATAATTCATCATATCTGGTTTTGGTCATCGTTTGATTGCTATTTAGCACAGTGTTTGATGGTTACGTTTGGTCTCTTAGTTTTTTTTTCGTTCGGTTGCTATTTAACACGATGTTTAGTACGTTTTATGTCATGTGAGTCACTTTGTGTTAAAAATTCATGTTTTTGTTTTACGTTTTTCCCGGTTTTAGTTGTGGTCCGGTTGCTATTTAGCACGATTTTATGCCCCGACCCCGCAATGCTGGTAACACAGTTTTACGCCTTCGCCCCACAACACATAAAGCTTAAGACTAGTTATTATTAAGAGTTAAATGCTTGGTTGGTCCCTATGGTTTGCAAAAATTTCACTCTTGGTCCTAGTGGTTTACTAATTACACGCGTGGTCCCCAAACTTGTCAAAAATGCACTCGGTTGGTCCCCAGCCCTAACATCAATTAAATTTCTCAGTTAATTATATGTGAAATGACTATATTACCCTTAAACAATTAAAAAAAATAAAAAAAACATATAAAGCCCACTGATCATCATCATCTTCAACCTCTGTCCCTCAAAAAACTCAAACACCACCACCTCCTCCACCATCACAACCCACCACAACCTGCAACTACCTCCACCACCACCATATATATCTTTAATTAATGACGATAATGTCCCCTGTTTCTTTCTTCATCGGTTTAACGAAAATCCTGCACTACATTCCACAAAAAACAAAAAGAACCATCGAAAATCAATGAGCATAACAATCAATTCCATTGAGGTTAGATCAGATTCCAGTTTGACAAACTACCATCTATATCAATAATTGAGAATTATCTACTTTAAATGCAACAGAAAAGACAAATTACCAACATTCAAATCCTACATTTCTAAACAAAATCCACCACAATCCATTTCAAACAATGATCAATTACATACAAGTAAAATCAAATTGAACAGGAAATAACCTAAATTACATAAAAAAATCACTGCAATTCCACATAAACATAACAAACAAACAAATCTAATCAACTATACATAACAGATCCTACATTGCATTTCAATTTGATACAACAAACAACTCCTAACAAACCTAAATTGAACTCGTAACTAATTTCATTTAATTTATTTATTAAAATGAAACTCGAAAACAGATCTGATAAATTCGTATACATACCGATAGATCTTGAGAAATGTTGGAGATCTCTTCTTTTGCCTTCTTTGACACCCAAAAACTTCCAACTTTTATGCTTCCAGCTTTTATGCAAGATTCTTCTTTGTTTTGCCCTAACGATGAAGAAAGAAACAGGGGACATTATCGTCATTAATTAAAGATATATACCGCCACCAACCACCGGTTACCACCACCTCTACTGCCGCTATCACCGATGTTCGTGATTTGACCCAGATCTAGGGTTTGGATGCACAAATTGTTGGTGGTTTAACCCAGATCAGGTGCGTTTTATGATTTTTTTTGATTAGGAGTGTGGATTTCACGAATGAGAATGTGAAATTGAGTGGTGGGGGTGGGCTGGGTTGAAGGTGACGGTGGATGTGGAGGTGGTGTTGGTGGTGGTGATGGATTGAAGGTGGAGATGGTGGTCTGGTGGATTTTAGAGAGAGGGGGAAGAAGAGGGGATGAAGATGATGATGGTGATGGTGATGAAGATTACTTGGTTCTACTGATGAATGATGAAGATGATGATGGGAGTAAAACTAAACAAAAATTATAGAGTTAATAAGAAAGGGTATTTTGATCATTTAACATGGACTTAACTGAGAAATTTAACTGATGTTAGGGCTGGGGACCAACCGAGTGCATTTTTGACAAGTTTGGGGACCACGCGTGTAATTAGTAAACCACTAGGACCAAGAGTGAAATTTTTGCAAACCACAGGGACCAAGCATTTAACTCTATTATTAATGTAATAAATTTGAAAACAAACTTACATAGTTCATACTTTAATCCTTTCCTATTTAATAAAAACAAACTTACAGAATTGATACTTCAATCCTCTATTTAATATATTTAAATTGACGGTGAGAAAATGAATTACTTTAATCCTTTCCTATTTAATATAATAACGAGTCTCAAACGATAAGCAAATCATGTCTAATAGTTTGTAAAACACAAAGTCTAACAAAACCAAAAAAATAATAAATTGCAAACCAAACCCGAAACTTGAATCACGGCCTTGAAGCTCGAACCAATCCTTTCTTTTCTTTCTTTCCTCTTGATCGCACGCAGCCGCCAAACTATCTTCAGTCGTAGAATGTCTTCTGCGGTCTGCCTCTTGTCTGCCGTCTACAGCCTTTTTATAATCCTTTTCTGTTTGTCGAATCCCCCATGCCCACCGTAGGTTTATGGTGGGTGTTTCAACAAAACGAATGGGCCAAGTCCCACTTAATTGAATTTGGTCAACACCTCTTTACTCGGTCAATAGAAAAGCATGAATATGCGTGGGACCCAGCTTTTTTTTCTTCAACTAGAATTACGACCCGCCGGAATGCGGCGGGGATTCTTTAGTTATAACTAAGTCGATTTAGGACGCGCGCGTTATGTTGAACCTTTCAAACGGGAAAAAAAATAGACGATGTAAAAACGTTCACCCACACACGTACGTTGCGTCGTGTTAACTCGCAAAATTTAGAACGAAACGTAAAAACGTTAAACCAAAGACGCACGTTTCGATGTGTTTAGTCACAAAATTTAGAACGAAGCATAAAGCGAAAAATTCGCGGAAAATGAAAATTATAAAGGGCCAAAGTTGAAAGTAAAAAAAGTTGTGAGCATAGATTGGAAAAGATAAAAAGTTTTATGTTAAAAGTAAAAAAACAAATAGTTTTGCGTTAAAGGTAATTTATGAAATACATTTGAGTGAAAAGTAAAAAAATCAATTTTTTTTTTAAAAACCCTCAAAGCCAAGGTTACAACAACCATATGCATAACCATTTTTTATTTGAAAAACTCTCAAAGCCAAGATTACAACACATAAGTAAAAAAAATCAAAGTGATTAAATCGCAAAAGATGGAAACTTTTGATTTAGAAGTGAAAAATCAAATTAATCAAAGGTGTTAAATTGTATAAGATGAAAACTTTTGAATTAGAAGTGAAAAATCAAATTAATGAAAGCGGTTAAATTAACAAAAATTAAAACTATAAACTTAAATTGTCAAAGATTAAAACTTTAAGGTTAAAAATGAAACAAAGATTAAAACTTTAAACTTAAATTGTCAAAGTTTAAAACTTTAGGGTCAAAAAGAAAAATTCCATTTTTTTTTAAAAGCTCCCAAAGCCAATTGTACAACTCTCATATGCATAAATTAGTTGCTTTTTAATAAGGTTATAATAATTAAATTAAAATTAAATTAAATGTGCTAAAGGATATTTAGACAATGCGAAATGGTTAATGTCTTATAAGGTCATTTTTCGTCACATCAGTACGTCTCTTCAAAAAAAATGTGTAATGATTAATGCCCCTTAATGTCAATTTAATTCATTACTTTCTCGTCTTTTGAACATTATTATAGAAATGTCTCTCCCTTGTCATGCCCCTATAATGCCAGGGGGTGGTGTTGGACTGTTGGGGGCGTTATCAAACTATTTCACGCTCCTATAATGTCCATTACGCATGACCTTAAAGTACTAGATACACATATAGAAATTTATCTTATACTTTATGCTACTCCTATCAAAATTTATCATATACTTCATCCTTCACATATAAAAAATTGTTCTTCATCATAAATTAGTTTGTCTTGAAAAAGTAATATTTTAAAAATGAATTACAAGTTTAATTAGTTAGCTAATTTAGAAGAATACAATAAGTTTAATTGTCCTTCAGCACGTGTTTATCTCATTTGTTTTTGATACTTTTTTGTTTCCTGGTGCCAGAGGTTGTGGACCTACTTAGTCGAGTTCAAAAGGTCATGCATAGTAATGTTATGACCCCGAGATCTATGGACGTGGTTTTTAAAAGACTTAGTTTTGCTATTCAAAAAGAGGTAGCGGCACAACTTGTTACCCATTTACCATCTATCTCGATGTAAATTATGCGATCTAAAATTAAAAAAGTATTATGTTCCGTAAATTAACAAATTAACATTGTAAATTCACATTTATGCCGTTACAATAACATTAACTATAATACACTTATCAAAGTTTGTGAACAATGATTTGACCTTTTTACTTTTTTTTATATATTGTTTTTTTAATATTTTTATTTCTTAGCTTTTAACATTGACAATTACAAACCCTTAACTTTCTAAATGTTTTGTAATTAAGTTTTAGATGTGAATTTTTCATCTGTGGCTTGTTAATATGAATTTCATGTCCCAATCATCCAATTTATTATAGGTTGAAAAGATCATAATGCATTCGTTGCCGTTCACCTTTTGAGTTTGTATAAAAAAATTAGGAAGATATGTTCAAAAACATCTTTATCAATTTCTTTTACTAAACGTGTTTTTTTTTTTCCATATCGAGTATCCAAAAATCAAAGATATTATAATTCATTTTACGTGAAAAATCCATCAATCTAAATTTTGGTATATTAAAATCAATAAACGTGTTAAAAAATCACATAGCTTTGTTAAATCAACGATAACATTGATTGTTAAACACACCTCTACAAAGGCTATTTGGATTATTATTCATTATTATTTTTTACATCAAACACCTACTAACAGTCACGGATACATAATTTACTTTGTGGGACAACAATTAGGTTTTAACTAAACTAGCAAGGAGAACAATCAAGATTTTTTACCTACAAAGGCTATTTGGATTATAATTTATTATTATTTTTCCCGTGAAATACCTACAAACAGTGATGGATACATGATTTACTTTATGGGGCAACAATTAATTGGTTTAACCAAACTATCAAAGAGAGCGATCAAGATTTTTTACCTACAAAATACACTAATTTTTTTAACCTTCTCCACACACTAACTAAATAACTAATTAGTTTTGTTATCACTTTATATACAAATCATCTTATATGATTAAAAAATTATCCATGTCTGAATTTTTATTCATTTATCCATTTATCAAGTTTTGGTCCGTTTAAAGTAAAACGTCATTATTGAAATATATTTCTACTAGCCTAAGACCCCGCGAGTTTCGCGGGTGGCTTAACACACAAATATATAACTTAAAATTGTTGAAATAATCCTTTGAAAGAAATAAACGTTCAAGTAAGGAAATCTATCTCTCTACCCGCGGGTACGTAATGTATCAAACGAAGTTAGATTCAATCTAACTTTAAAAAATTAAACTAAAAATAAGGTAAGGCATCTAAAGTTTGTTGTGTTTCGAATTAAACCATATACCAAGTAAGATGACAGATGTTGAAATAAGCAAACGGGTTCTATAGCCCAAGGTTCAAACTATATCATTAAATAAAATAAAAAGACATGTTTTCAAAAGGCAAAATTTCATTAACGATTTTCGATTATAATAAATTTATTAAAGATTTATCTATTGACAAAATAAGTAACTGATCTACACAAACGGATATCAAAAGAATTAATTAAGTGTGGATTATCTGTTTTGTTCTCCAATTCCCCAGCTACACTTCACCTTATTTCACATTTTGATCCTATCTTGCAATACCTGTCACAACAAAAAGTACGACATTTACAACATATCTTCTCAAAATATTAACAATTGATTCGTGGGAGATTTGCACCCATTTTGACCGGTTTTACCCATATAAACAGTCTCCATCTTAAGTAATTTTTTATATCCGGCGCATGAAAATTTAAACAACTCAACGCCAAACAAAAAGCATCCCTACAAAACAAAATCCACATAATATAAAATCTATAAACATAAAATATTTAATGACTTTAATCATAAATGTAATGTAACACTGGAAACAATTATTAGATTAATTGTGCAAAAACCAAAAACATACTATCCTTAGTACTAAACGTGTGTGAAAGAATGAAATCTAATAATAAGGTCCAAACCATAGAAACTCAAAAGGAAGATTGAGGCAAACCTTTTCAACAAACCTGTAAACACCAACAGATTAACAGGTTCTGCAACGAACAATAGAGAATTTCTGCAACTAAAAAGAACTCCGCTGATGTACTTTGATTCTGCGTCAAATCCCTTTTGAATCTGCAAACAGTTTCAGCAAATCAATCATCAAAGAATAGACTCGTTCTCAGCAATAAAACAACAAACAGCAGATGAAAAATTCAGCGAATGAGCGACTGACTATATATGCGGATCGTAATATCAGCGAGTGAAAAGAATTTGCAGCAGCGAATTAACTAATTACGGTAAATGGACACTGTTTTATCGAACGGACACTATTTCTGCAGACTTGTTCGGATTAGTTCTGCAGATGATTAAGTTGATCCGTAACTATCAAAAAAATCCCAACAACAGTCCGTGAATGATTAACACTGACTTTGATTCATAACAATCCAAACTTCGATATAAAACACACAGATTCAGTTCAAAATATTCAAACGATACAGCAAACAGATCCAAATCAGTCCGTAATGAATGAAATTTCAACCTGAATTGATCGAAACAGTTCGAAATTCTCAAATGACACTTCGAAACTATAATTCAGATCTCAACAGCTTAACAACTTCTTTACTATCAAACTCAAATTCAGTCACAACACAGTTTTCAACTAACATCTAATGCTCAAATCTGAATCAGGTTTCGACAGAAACATCAACAACTCAGATCTGAATTATCAAACGCAATCCTTCAAAATAAATTAGATCTTCTTTCAGTACGTATAAATGATACTATTCAATTCATGGAGCACAGAAATTCTAAATTCGACAGAAAATGGAATCAAAATCAAAGAAAGCATCAAAGACAATCAAAGCTTTCTATAACCCATTCAATTACGGTGAAACATGTGCCTCATCTGGATACCCTTGAAAGTACTTCTACAGAAAACGGGTAATATCTTGATGGATTCGAGAAATTTGAAGTTAAATCATATGAAATAAAAGTTAGACAATCAACCGCTCAAAGAAACTGCTCCATTCGACGTCGTTCGACAATCAACCGCTAATTCCGGCATCGTTTTCCTCAATCTCTCATCGATTTCTCCATGAATCAATCCCGATTCCAATCCAAACACAATCCTCAATCGTAATCTCACAAAAACCTTATAATCTTATTGAATCTGATTAAAAAAGCAAAAAAAAAAAAAAAAAAAAAACGAAACGATACAGAATCAGGTTTAGATCGTCGTTACAGATGATCGATTGAGTTGAGATGATAATATTAACGAATCAGAGGGGGTGAATTGTGTATGCATACCTGATGTGTGTAAAATGCAACATATAAATTACATCAAATGAGGTATAAAACTAACCCATTTTAAGTACTAATATTGGAAAAAGAGTGTTTTTGTCTTCCTTTTGTATTTTCAGGATTAAATGAGCTCAAAAACACAAAAGAAGCAAAAAGACAGCTAAATCCAACATAAATACAAGAAAAGGAACATAAGTGGACTGCCCGACCCCTCAACGGCATCTTCCCAAGCAAAATAGAGAAGGCAGAAGATTGAACACGCCCCGTGCTCAGCCAGCACGGGGCCGTGCCCAAGAAGCAGCAGAAAAGACAAACCTATAGAAGCTTCTATTGCCCACCACGGGGCCGTGTCCAGTGAACACGGGGGCGTGGCGAAAGTACAGCAGGCGCATTAATTGTAATTGCGAATTACAATTAATGAAGAGAGAGAGTGTCAGACAGGCACGGGGGCGTGTCCAGCGGACACGGGGCCGTGCCCAGCCTTCTGTTCAGCCTATAAATAGGAGTGCTTGGTTTCATTTCAACTCATCCCTTGGCACACCACATCTCTCACACTTCATCCACCACCCACCACCATTACAACACCATCATCCACCACCATCATCCATTGTCCATCGTAGAGTGTGTGAGTCGTCTCGGGATCCAAGATTGATCGTAAGAGTTCTTGACAATCAAGGCCATGTTTGCCTAAGTCTCTTACATCACTTGGTGAAAACAAAGTGTCTAGTATAATACTTTTTATTTCTAATCTTTTGCACTTTTTATTTGGTTTTGTATTAATGACTTTAACAACTAGTTACTTATGTTGAAGGTGATCTTTCCTTATCGTTTGTCCGTGGTGTCTTGGCATTATTTTACTGTCTATATAAAATAAAAGATTTTCACCATTCATATCTCCACGGTCTATATGGAGGTATGTTGGCTACCTGGTCGGGGGTTAAGGGAACGGTTTGGTAAAGGTCTTGCCATTGTTCAGCGTTTAGAGGTCCTGCAATGGACCTGGGTCAAATTTAGTAGGACCTCCTTCAATACTTCACGGTATTGGATGGCGGGGGTCCAAACTCTTTGATCCCCTCATAAGTTAACTACTATTAATACTATAACCCGGCAATTTAGGACTGTATCCCTGCTGACTCAGACTACTTAGTCGAGGGTAACGTCACCTCCAAAAGAGGGGCCTACCATAATTTGCATTAATAACTTAATTAATTATCTTCCAATAATCCACCCTTTTAGGATTGTATCATTGCTGACTCAAACTACTGGGGTGAGGGTAACGTCACCTTCAAAAGAGGGGCCTACTACAATAACTAAGATAATCTCATAAATATGTGCAAAAGTGCGGAAATAATCAAAGGTTATACTAGATACGAGTCGGAACCAAGTGATTCATCTTGTCTATCTGTTTTTCTTTTTATTTTTATTTTCAGCATTTTAGTTAGTTTTTTTTTTTTTTTTTAGTTTAAAACATTTTTCTAAACTTTTTATTTTGATTAGACGTTGAGGATAAACCGGTACTAAAAGCTCTTGTGTCCTTGGACGACCTCGGTATCTTACCAACGCTATACTACGCTCACGATGGGTGCACTTGCCCATATGTGTGTTTAGTGTTAGTAAAATATCGTGTTTTATAAATTTAAAACTTGGCTAATAAAGTGTTAAAAAGGCTTAAAATATACACCTAATATATATAACACTTCACACGCATCAATACCTAATGATCTTTCGCAAAATCGGCGGAGAAAATACATATGAACCTGGAACCAATCAATACAATACATGACATTTATCATGAGATGACGTAAATAACGTGATTGTCAGATTATAAATACCGGTTCACATCATCAATCTTCTAACCTTTTTCCTTTGTACATTAAAATCATGAAAAAAAAAATTAACCAGCCTTGAAAATTAACATCTAATTCAAAGAGAGAACATAATTTTGACCAAAGGAGAGTATAAAGAAAACTCCAAATTCACTTTATGTCCTCAGTCCATCATTCACAATCCTATGTCTTGCTATCTAAATCCATTTAGCTATTATCTCTCTAAAATCTATTATCAGTTGCTTGAGGGGGTTAGACGTGATGTTTTACTAATTTGATTTAAAAATGTCTTAAATGCAATGAAAACAAATCGATATTGAGGACCTTACCTTGATAGAAACGGTTTCTTATGCGGAGGAGACAATGTTGCTATTGATAGATCCCGAAAGACGGGAAATGATGAGTCTGGTACAGATTTTGTTCATTTTGCACCTGATGCAACTCCAGCAGTTTTATTCCAAAAGTGTGCAGTCTCTCCTTTTTGAAGTCTTATTTCACCAAATAGACTTCCTTTTGCAGTCCCAAGCCAAAAAGGTGTACGTACCTATTTATCACCAAAAATAAAAAGGTATTATCATATTTGACTTTATAGTTGACCTGATAATTTATATTTGAAAATGTAAAAAAATAACTATATAATTTTGTTATTGAGATAAATAATGTAAAAGCATAAATACCCTTTCAATATAAAATGCAAATTAACTGGTTACTCGTCAAAATTTTAACCATTTCAACGTTTCCAGTCGCGGCTGCTAAGCACAGGGCAGTGTTGGAACTGTCATTTTGTAATTCCAGGTCTTCTGTTTTCATGATGTCCACCAGATTTTTCACAAAGTCTTGCATCTGTTTTGATTTATCAACCGACGCTGCAATGTGAAGCGCTGTTTCACAATTTTCGATGATGCAATACCGTACCAACTCTGGTTTTACATCAAGAATGGCTTTAGCAGCTTCCCAGTTGATGCTTCGTAAAGAGGGATACCAACATTGATGTATTCTTCTCTACTGCCTTTGAAGTAAGTACTTTCGAAAGGAAGTTAGTATCCACGCACAACATAAGTTGGTTAAAAATAGAAACTAATATAGGAATGATGCCTTTCTAAACATAACTAAAAGAGATAATTACCGTCTAGTAGATTTCGAAGAGGTAGATTCAGTTGTTGTGGTGCAAGTGAATCAACCGGAACAATAATTTCACCCTGTTGCGGCTGGCTTACCTCATTCTCCTCATCAACTGGGGCGAACGGCACAGCTGGTACTCGTGTAATCTACACAGCCACACCGTTGTTAGTGAATAAAAATATTAAAATTTGATTAACATAAAGCGTTTGATGGGTCCGAAACTACCTCAGCCATAATTTATATGAACAAAAAAACCCTTCAAATTTGATTATCTGCAGTCACATCATTAATGATCAAAATTATCAGTAATCCGATTTAAGACTATTTTGGGTCAATCTAGCCCTGTTTGTTTCGCGTTACAACTCGTACCAAAAATACCCTTCAGCTTGTTCGACCCATCAATTCTACCACCCCTAAAGAAGTCGTGTTTTACATTAACAAACCTTGGCTAGAGCACTTATAGAGATCACTGAGTTGACCATTGACGGTAAACGCATCAGAAACATTTGGGCCTGATCCGGTCATTGTGGCCTCTCTTATAACATAAATCGGGTTTGCATACCACCATTCACTTAATTATCATCAACATCATAATATGTCAAGTAACTCAAAAGTTTAAATTTTCCAACATGTACAGTAATCATTAATAAATTGTATACCAAGCATTATGACCGATTGACGGTCCGGCTTAGGGAACGGGTACGGATATCCTTCTTATGGGCGAATAAGAATAGCACCATAAACAGTAGCTCAAAGCCACGAGCTATAAGTTCCTTCTTGTCATGAAATTATGAATCGGTATGTGTAACTCCCTCCTGGTCTAATTGGACACTGTGTAATAAACTCGAGCCCATCAGCCCTGCTCATGGGATCTTGAAAACCATCTTTAGTCCGTTCATAAGGACCCACCAAGATCTAGATCAAGTAAGAATCAACTCAAAACTGAAATAATAAAAAAAATCAACGCTTACCAAATGATGAATGGTATTTGTGTATTGATGTCTATATATTTTTTTAAAAATTTACCAGAACCTTTGCACTTCCAAAGTCACAGAATATGAGCTGGCAAATCATGTTTAGTCATCATAGCCCCCTCAACGGCTGATAAACTTCATTCACAATGTAATAGCTGGATATCTAACTGTGCATAGCAACAATATGCAATAAAAAGCATTTGAAATAAAATGAGTCAGTTCTTGCTTATGGGATCTTGAAAACCATCTTTAGTCCGTTCATAAGGACCCACCAAGATCTAGATCAAGTAAGAATCGACTCAAAACTGAAATAATAAAAAAAATCAATGCTTACCAAATGAAGAATGGTATTTGTGTATTGAAATCTATTTATTTAAAAAAAATTACCAAAACCTTTGCACTTCCAAAGTCACAGAATATGACTTAGCTGGAAAATCACATTTAGTCATCATAGCCCCCTCAACGCCCGATAAGCTTCATTCGCAATGTAATAGCTGGATATTTAACTGTGCATAGCAATAATATGCAATAAAAAGCATTTGAAATAAAATGAGTTAGTTCTTGCTTATGGGATCTTGAAAACCATCTTTAGTCCGTTCATAAGGACCCACCAAGATCTAGATCAAGTAAGAATCAACTCAAAACTGAAATAATAAAAAAATCAATGCTTACCAAATGAAGAATGGTATTTGTGTATTGAAATCTATATATTTAAAAAAAAAAAATTACCAAAACCTTTGCACTTCCAAAGTCACAGAATATGACTTAGCTGGCAAATCACATTTAGTCATCATAGCCCCCTCAACGCCTGATAAACTTCATTCGCAATGTAATAGCTGGATATTTAACTGTGCATAGCAACAATATGCAATAAAAAGCATTTCAAATAAAATGAGTCAGCTCTTGCTTATGGGATCTTGAACCTAATATTTCCACTTTCGGTCACTTTAGGCAAAACAAAAACAATCTATCCACAAAAAAAAAAAAAAAAAAAAAACAATATTTACACATAACACAATAACAACAAATGAACCTAATATTTCCACTTTCGGTAAACAATCAACCGAAAGTAATCACCCAAATAAAGTGAGTAAACCACACTTTTACTTCTATAACAACCAAATTAATGCAAAATCAAAGTTTTATTTCCTTGTGAAGAAGCAAAATCCAAAGAAGCCACAAAAGTCCTAATCGAAAAGGCAAAATCCCTGACAATTAAAGCAAAAAACAACACACAAAGGCTAACTCTACGACTGATATCTCGTGTAACATCCAAAATTAAGATCTTCAACTTCTATAATGCCTTTTTCTTAGATCATGTATCACATTAGAAATCAAAATATATTAACTTATTTAGCTGAAACGAAGATTATACATATATGAAACACAAATCGAAGATAAAATGAGCGTTAAACGAAGATTATACATATATGAAACACAAATCATCCAAGAAAAAACTCACCTTGATTAGAGATTGAAGAATATGGTGAGAACCGAATTGACAGTTAGGGTTTTAATCTTCAAAAAAATTGATGTTCTACATTTATTGTTGCTAGCAATCAAACGATCGGGTTTTTTTTACCTCCTTCAAATCAGAAAGAAAGAACTAAATTAGAACCATGTAACTAAAGGAGTAAAGATTAGAAAAATAAAGTTCATACCTAATTCAATAAATTCAAAAATCGAAACCGGATCGTCACCGAGAGACAAAGAGGAGCACGTGAGATGAAGAAGACAAAGAGCAGGTGGATAAAATCTAGGGTTACATGAACATACCGGGATTTGAGGAAATCAACATAGATGAATTCAATAGATGAAGTCGTCATTGATAAAAACGGGAGATTGATGAAAGAAAATGGGGGAAAAAGGATAGATGTTCAGGAGGATTAAAGAAAATTAGGGTTTTTGAATGATACGGATGTAAAGCGTGTCTAAGAAGCCGCGTGAAAGGAAAATAGAGGAAAAGGGTTTGGCGCTCAAAGAGAATTCTCTGGCCTAAGAGAGTGTCCACATCATCAAAATGATTGGCTAAGAATAAATCTTGTGGCTTAAGAGAATTCATTTAGTATAATAGATAGATAAGTACACGTTTAGTTAAATAAGTTATCAACTTTATTATACCAATATTACATTGAATGATTTTCCTTTTCATGTTTACTAGTGCTTGTTATACACTTACACTTAATGGATCAATTAACTTATAATGTTAATTTACAAGATTTATTTGCAACTACAAGATTTATGTGCATTGGTGGTTATACCTTTGGTTTTGTGGTTTTTCCTTGCTATAAGTGGGGTTTTTTTTTTTTTTTTTTTTCGGTTTGAACATTTTAGATCGGTGGTTGATGGTTTAAAAAGGTTGAGTCCTCACCACCTCTTAGAGCATTCTCATCCAACCTCCTAAAATTATACATACATTTCACTAAAAAACAACACCTATATCAATATATTTTCACTAAAAATAAATATTTTTTCTCTCTTCTTTTCAATTAAATAATATTTTTTACCTTTATCATTACATTTTCTCTTTCCTCCACTCACAACCACTTTCAATATATATTAAAAAAGTATAGGGGGTGAACAGTGTCCCCCAAAATATACAGATAAACAGTAACATTTTCTCTCTCCTCCACTCACAACCACTTTTTATACTTTTTATATTTTAAAAACCCCCCACACAGATTTTGGTGGGTTGGATGAGAATGCTCTTACTCCTTTACTCTCTCTCTTTATGCGGACTATCTTTATTCGTTTCTTCGATGGTTTCCCGACGACTTTAGGTAAGTATTATGTTGTTTTGTTGCCATATGCTGGTTGATCGTCTTAGTGTTTGGTTTTTTTCGTCTTTGTACGACTTTGTTTGGTGGGTTTATGTCTTACTGATGTTGCCGGATTGTCCTACAACGACATCACAGTATGCTTCTTGGGAATTTTCTCTGTACCCAAAATAGATTTTAGGATTTCTTTTTACGCGATTGATCGTTTTTAGTTGCCGATTTTAGGATTTCTTTTTACGCGATTGATCGTTTCCGTGAGGATGACTATTTAGTTGTCCGAGACTGTTGCATTTTGCGTATGGGTATATGATGCTACGCAGCGATTGTTGTTAGATGGCTGTGTATTTAAGGGTACTCGGCTGGTGAGGGTGGCTCTTTTGTTGTTTGAGACTGTTTACCCTCTTTGGTTGGGTATGTGCTACTTTGCTGAGATGATTGTTGCTAGAAGTTTCGAAGGTATTGGTTATTTGGTGGGTGAGTATGACTCTCTTGTCGCACCAAATTATCTAAACTATACCTATGTGTCTATGATGCTATGCTGAAACATACAAAGCCAGAGGTGCAACTTACAATGCCCTAAAATCTTTGACTTGGTTCATTTCAAAGGACCATGGTGTCCTTCGGGTATTTGATGCTCTGCTAAGACATTATTGGTTGATATTTTTGGTAACATATTGATTACAGGTTTACCTTTCACATTGCATAATTGTTTTATACATTTTCGTAGTGACTATGCTATGATGATTCGATTGTAGCATTAGTAATATCGGAGTTTGTAGCTCCAATCTATATCTTAGTTGGGCAATGTAGATCGAAATTGTGTTGTTTGGAGATTTTCTCTACACCTTTTGCAACTATGACTGTAGCCATAGTATATTTTGTCGAAAACGAATTTTGGCTATAATTTTGAGCCTCTGGTCTTATTATTTTGTTTTTTTAGCTTTTGATTCGTATAAGAAATTTGGTTTTTGGTTGATCATATGTAGTTTGTACGTAGATTGGATTCCCAAAAATATGACGACTATCATTGGTGGATGTTTGGAAGTACCATTTGGTTAGTTTTTGTTATCTGGGTCGATGATGGAGATGCATGTTGGATTCGGCTCAATCCTTTTAGTAAAAGATTGGGCCGAGTTTCATTGAAATTCAATAAATTCAATTAAGAGAACGCACGTTATCTCTTCTTATATTTATCCTTATCCGTATCCAAAGTATCCATTGCCTGGAACTCAAATTTGATCTCCTTCCATACTTCACAAGCAGCAGCTAGTTCAGGACTCCATTTGGTAGCCTCACGGATAATTTCATTACCCTCAGTAGCAAGATCGCGTCCCTCATTACGAGCTTTTACACATGCTTCTAGAGCTACTCGGTTAGCTACGGCACCAGGTGCATTACCCCAAGGGTGCCCTAAAGTTCCTCCACCGAACTGTAGTACGGAATCATCCCCAAAGATCTCGGTTAGAGCAGGCATATGCCAAACGTGAATACCCCCCGAAGCTACAGGTATAACACCTGGTAGAGAGACCCAATCTTGGGTGAAATAAATACCGCGACTTCTATCTTTTTCAATAAAATCATCACGCAGTAAATCAACAAAGCCCAAAGTGATTTCTCTTTCCCCTTCAAGTTTACCTACTACGGTACCGGCATGAATGTGATCTCCACCGGACATACGTAACGCTTTAGCTAGTACACGGAAGTGCATACCATGATTCTTCTGTCTATCAATAACCACATGCATTGCGCGGTGGATGTGAAGAAGTAGACCATTATCTCGGCAATACTTAGCCAAGCTAGTATTTGCAGTGAATCCACCTGTTAGGATCTCAGACGTTTTTCTTATTTGTTAATTATGTTGTCTTTGTTGTTGGTTTTTGGGTTTACATGAGGTAAGTGGATTTCATAGTTTCTTTATGATGACGTATTTATGGCTTATGTTTACTTTCTTATGGCAATGAAAATGTTTTTTTTATCTAGGCATGGCAATGAAAGTGGGTTTGATGTAGCCACCAGTTGCACCAATAACTTGAGTATGTAAATCAATTATATAATGTTAATGAGTAATATTTGCGCTCATTGTTGGTTGTAACATTTTCTTTCTTGGTTTCCTTGTTTTACTGTGTTGTTCCTTTTGCTATTTTGTTTGTACCAGCTAGGTTTGTGGGGATTATGGTGGATTAATGATTTTAACTTTCGCTTTGTTGGTTTAACGTTTGCTTATTGTTTTTATAACAGAATGTTGACTGCCAAGTTTGACACCAAGATAGTGGATAAACTCATTCCCAAGTATTTTAAGAAGCATTGACAAAGTACTCCTATGAATAGGGATGAAGTGATGACCCCCCGTATGATATGTTTAATAGCGATCTTTTATATGTTTTGTGTGTTCAACGTTTTCGGCACAACTAATATTAGGCATTCTTGATTAGGCTCTTTACTTTAGGCATTTTAGATGACTTTTAATAAGCAACCACGCCTAATTTAATCGACCAACAATGGTTGATAAGTCGTTTAGTTTGGTTGGAGTTGTATTGGTGTGTACCTTATACATTTTTGTTCTCTTGTGCAATAGGTTATTATACCTTATGCATAACTATGTTTGCTTCATTGATTCATTATTTCCTTATAGCCTGCCCAGTTGGGTACGTTTTCAGATTTACATTTCGGGTTAGGATGCGTCATGCGTGTGCTGGAGCCTAGAGTTGATTACATCATGGTAAGCGTACTACTTATCGTTTTATTATTACATGCCTTTTGTTATGTTCATAGATAATGAATTATTATTTTTGTAAGTGAACAGGCACACACAATTCCTAGACAACCGATGTTTTTTTGTTCTATTAACCTATGGGTGTAACCAACAAGTAAGCCCCGGTTTATGTACCCGCAACCGGATGGAATTAGTGGTGAAAAAAAGACGTTGCCACAACATCATGATGCCCGTGCTTTTGTAGTACACAAAAGTTCAGTTGGGTTTATAATTTTTGTCAAAGTAGTATGCTTATAGTTGTAATAGTCTTTGTTACATGAAAACAAACGAGTTTATTAGTTTATTTCATATGACATTTTGTATCAAAGTGTTATGTATTCATTCGTATGGTAAATACGTAACAACCATTAACGGGTCCGTCTATATTATAAACGCTTTGCATTCATGATGTCTCCAACGCAACGCAACGTGCGCGAACATAATCCTAGTTATACCAAAAATTGCATTGAATAATGTTTGTTATACACACGTACAAATGCGTACAAGTGTACAACCTAATCCATCATAATTCGTAATGGTTAATCAAAATAATGACGTCATAATCAAAGAGACTTAATATTAGACTTATTCAAGATAAAGATCTAAACGAGTGGCCATAAGTGAGCTGGAGCACGACTTATTCAATAGTCAACATGACCTCGATCTAGTTATGAGTCCCTTCTTCACTCTCCGTGTCTCACCACCAGCCTTATTTATGAGCCGTGTCTAGCCGGTATTTGTCGATTGTCGATAGCAACAAACACGCGTCATGGCCCGAGGTCTATGGCCACCCGGTTTCCGCTTCTACCCAACCGAAGAAGAGCTTGTTGCATTCTATCTTCCAAACAAACTCGAAGGCCAAAGAGACGATCTTCATCATGTTATCCCCGTTGTCAATGTCTACGAACACGAGCCCTGGCAACTCCCAGGTAACGTTTTTTTTAAACGGTGAACTTCATGTATAAGGTTATCACACTTTCCAAATCGGAGAGCCCCGTATTGACTCACTTTGGCCAAGCTATGTTGTCTTTACCGGGCCGCTTCAAAGTTTGGCTTTTTTGGGTGTTCCCCTGGGAAACCATTCCGCCGGCTGCCACTTGGCAGTCGTTGTGCCACCATAAGAGCAGAACTCTCTGGCATAACACACGGTGGGACGAAAACCCGGTTGGGCTCGGAAATCGAATTGACAACCTTAGTTTTAGAATTTAAAAAGAACCAAAAGTGTTTAGATGTTTTTAACGGAATAATGTAACTTTGTCATATGTATCTTAGGTACACAATGATACGGTTAAGCCAAACATAACTTGTATCATTAGTTGGAGTTGATGCAAAGACAATAATTACTAAAATATAATTAATATAAATTTACATAAATATTGGTGATTAATCTTAATATATTTGTTTAATTATCTAATTATGATTGTTTAGGTTGCTACACTTGTTAGAAAAATATCAAAACAACCTTGATTAACAACCTGTGTATATAACTATTCCGGCATGAGACGGTTTGTTTATCTTTTTTTTTTTTTAACGGCAAATTTCTTTTATTTCTGTCGTCTGTGGGACTTGAACCCAAGACCTCCCACTCCCACAATGTTTAAAAGTTTTACCTTTACCAGTGGACCACCACCCCATTGGCACGGTTTCTTTATCTGATACGAAAAACTAATGTTTCTGTTAGAGGAAGCGGGAGAATTATGCAACGCGGATACCGAGCAATGGTTTTTCTTTGTACCAAAACAAGAAAAGGAAGTTCTAGGAGGGAAGCCGTCTAGAACCACGACTTCTGGGTACTGGAAAGCTACGGGTTCACCTACATACGTGTATTCATCCACGAGTAAGGTAATTGGAGTGAAGAGAACGATGGTGTTTTACGAAGGGAAATCGACGAAAGGCAAGAAAACCAAGTGGAAAATGAATGAGTATCGGACAATCAATGAAGAACTCGATGCCACTAATACTATTGCTATTCCAAAGGTACATCACTGTCGGGTTGACTCAATGTGATTTTTATTTAGCTTAATAGATAAGTAAGATATAATTTTATAAGATAGCAATAACAATATAAAAAAAAATAACTTAATCCATCATTCTACGTCTTTTATGCTTGAACGAGTTTATTTTGCCATTTTAAACTTATATATGTTAGAATTTATACACGATTAGCAATAGCAATAATCTATTTTTATGATTTCATTCTTATTATTACAAAATTATATTAAAGTGGTTTAGTGCTAACTAGTATTAGACCATGGGGTATAGTGGGGCGGGGGTTGGGGGCATGAGTTGACACGTGGAGTTCGAGCCCTCCCACTGGTGAGTGACGTGTCCGTGGGGTATGGCGGAGCTTGGGTTGGGGCGTGACTTGGCAGTTTATTAAAAAAATTCAAAAAATTAAAAAAATACACACAACATTAAAAAAAAACCTAAAATTTTATTAAATTCTTAAAAATTACATAATTCCTAAAAATGACAAAAAAAAAAACCTAAAAACGATTACAAAATAAGAAAAACCTAGAGCGTTAGGTAAATTTCAAAAAGCGCGAGCTTGTCGAACGGATTTCGCTCCTTGCCCCGAAACTCAATGTTCGCCACCGCCACCCGGTCCTCGTGGCTTAACTCACCGCTCGGAACGGCTTCGTTGTAGGCTTTGAAGCGATCAAGCTTCGGTCGTAGCTCGCGCCATTTATGTTGGCAGCTTGCAAAGGCTTCCGGCCAATATCGCGTTTGACCGGGTTGTCGCCCCTTCATTGCGCCAACGATGCTCGTGACGAGAGCTAGCTCTTCTTCGTGTGTCCAAGAGGCCATCGATCAAGTGGGTTGGGGTAGCGGGTTCGATCAAGTGGGTTTTGGTTGGGGTAGCGGTGGACAGCCAACAAGATTGTTTGGGTTGGGGTAGCCGGTGGGGTTGGGGTTATATTTATAGTGATGTTGACTGTTGGGTTGGGGTGACCGCTTGGCTTGGCCAAACGGTTACATTTTAAATTTTAAATACCCCGCTATGACATGGCCAACAAAGCGAATAGGAGCCGGCCACATAGGATCGCTAGCCTGCCCCACGCCCGGCTTTAAACTCCCGCCCCTTGGGCCACGCCCCAACCCAAGCCCACCCAGGGTGGTGGCTTGGGCGTTTTCAGCCAACTCACGCCCCAACCCAAGCCCCATACCCCACAGTCTTAAGACACACTGTGTTGCGGTGGGGTGGCGTGTAAAAACAAGTAAATAACTAAGAGCGTGTGTGTTGCCACTAAATCAATATTACTTGACAAAAGTCAATTCTACTTTAGATGTGAAATGAATTGAGAAAGCCACACCACAAATATCAACATGAAGTAACTGAGGGACTAAACATGTAAATAAGCAAAGTTAAATGGAGAGCAAAACGTGAAGACCGGTCACGTTAGCCGGCCCGCCACCACTGTCCCGGTGATGTGGGGGGCGTCCCCCTCGACTGTTTTGCAGCGACCTCCCGCGTCAGAGACTAACGTTTAGAGGCGAGAGGGCAGGAGCTAACTCAAATGGGTAGAGCAGGGTAGGCCCGGGATTCGAACCGCCGCCTTATGGAGAGCAAACTTCCCCCACTCTAGCCACTGAGCTGCGCCCCTGAGGACAGCAAAGTTAAATAATGAACGCAAAAACTTTATCAAAATCGATAGACTAAACACGTATATTGGGAAAATTAAAGAAAAGGAACTTTATAGTAAATATAGTAAAAAGCAGGGGGGGTGCAATTAGAAAATTGGACTAAAAAACAAAATCCATTGTAGTTAAGGCTTTGTGTTTTAGTATTATTTATAATTATAATGTTACCCTATTATATATAGTGTATTTGTGAACTGAGTGAAAAAATTCTGACAATTGATTTACACATGTGTATTGATAATCAAAGACTATGATTAGTTCATACAGTTCACAATCAAGGGGATTGTTCACAAATGAACCTAACCCTGTGTGTGTATACACATATAGGAGAAGATTAGTGTAAAAATGATATTTTTTTTTCCTACAAAGTGTAAGAAGTCGTCTATGTAGGAATGGTGTTTTATATTCATTTGATATGGTATAACATAGAAAAACATCAAACACAACAATTTATAACACAATCATATGTATTCTAGACATTTAATTTAAAACACACTATTAAATTCTTTGCATGGTGTTTTAGATTTTATGTCTGGAACACATTTAATTGTGTTTTAAATTGTTACATTTGGTGTTTTTCTATATCACATCATGCCAAAAGAATATAAAAAAATCATACCGAAATTTTAAATCAGCATGTCTACATAGACTTCTTACAATTTGTACAAAATATGTCTTTTTTTACATGAACCCTTACCTATATATATATATTATTTGTAATACGTGTTTATTTCGAGTTTTTTTAAATTAATTATTCAATAATTAATCCGAGTAACGTTTTTATAAGAATTTGGAAAATATATACCGAAACATGAAATTTACATGTATGCTAATAAGGATTTTTATCAATTTATGCAGTTACGAAACGAGTTGAGCTTGTGCAGAGTTTATGTAGTATCGGGAAGGATACGTGCATTTGATAGACGACCTTTAGGAGTAGGAACCGATTCTTCAAGTTTTTCATCGTCTTAGTTAAGATCACCCAACTGATCATAGACAATGTCACTTACAACGTATAACTTATTAGAGTTAATTACATAGTTAGTCCCTGTGATTTGCACAAAGTAACATAATTAGGTACTAATAGTTTAAAATCACATTCTAGGGTATTAACATTTCATTTTGTAACGTTTGGAGGCATTAACGTTATTTGTAGGTTTAAAATCACATCCTATTAGTACTTAAGTATGTTATTTTGTGCAAACCACAGAGACTAACTATGTTAATAACCTAGAAGTTAATACCTCCAAACGTTACAAAATGAAAAGTTAATACCCTAGAAGGTAATTTTAAACTATTGGTACCTAAGTATGTTATTTTGTGCAAACCACGGGACTACCTATGTAATTAACTCAACTTATTATTATTTTTCTGAATTTTAGAGGTTTGTATCTCAAACATTCATACATTTGTAAAGTGTATTTTGATATGTGTTTTCTATAGTTACTTTTGTAAGTGAAAAAATAAAGTAGTTCTGAGAATATGGTTAAAACTAAAAAATAGTTAAGACTGTTAGAAGTGGTGGCGTTGGTTGAGCGGGGGAAGCCAGCCAACGCTGGCTAAGTCACTCTGTGTCAGTGTTGGTGTTGGCGTTGCCCAGCCAGCGTCACTATGGAGCCTGGCGTGGGACGGGGGAGGTGATGGGATGAGCTGGCTAGCCAGGATTGGACCTTCATTTTTTACTGTTAGCCATAACCGTTTTGGCATGACGATTTAATGGTAAAAATTAAAATTTTTTTTTTCAAAAAACCTTACAAATTTTTACCTATAAATACCCTCCCCCTCAATTTTTTTACAAAATTCTTCAACCCACTCTCACACAAAACTCTCATTTTTTTCCAACCAAATAACAAAACCGAAAATGGTGAACTGGACGGAGAAGGAGATCGCGCTTGTCACTTCGATCGTCGACGCACAACGTAGTTGCAACGCGGTCAAACCGCGTATTGGGGACAAGCGTTCCAACAATACCAACAACACGTTGGTAACAATCGCCACAATCTAAACGCGTGCCAACACAAGTGGCGCGAACTAAAAACCGAAGCTGGATCGGTTTAAAATTTGTTTCGATCGTGTCCCTGCGGGGGACCTAAGTCACGACGATCGAATGGAGATCGCAAAGATCGAGTGGAGACACGACGGAAATCCAGAATTTAAGCAGGTTCTCCACTTTAATATTTATAGAACTTTGTAATTTTTTAGGAATTATTAACTACTTTATTTTTTAGGATTTAATAAGTAGTCTTTTTTATTTTTTAGAATTTATTAAGTACTGTTTTATTTTTTATTTTTAGGATGTTATGTAATTTTTTTAAATAATATAAGTTTGATATTAAAAAATAATGTCAGCCGACATGGCTGCCTAACGCCGCTAACCCACGCCGCTACCACACCCAACTTTTTTGGGGTGGTCTAATGGACTCCGCTGTCACTTCGTGTCAAGCAAAGCACTCAACCCAAACCCAAACCCACTCCCTCCAGTCGTTGTTCTTTGTAACCAGTGAATCGAGGCTCAGGTAGGTTGGACCACTGACATGTGTACTTGTTTTTTGGGCTTGGTGACTGAAAATGCAAACCATGATCCCAGTCCAATCGGATCTTGTGGATTACGTCAGGTACACCGAACTTGGTTCAAAAAATTTCTTGACTTCTTATTATCGTGTGGGACAAGTAAGCATTTTTTATAAAAAGAAAATGAAAAAAAAAACTTTTTTATTTGAACAATGTAAAACCATAAAGAGTAAAATTAAAGTTTAGAGTAAACTGCCATTTTGGTCCCTGTAGTTTGTCCAGTTTTGTCACTTTAGTCCAAATCTCAAACTTATTACATCTGGGTCCCTGTGGTTTGCATTTTGTTGCCATTTTAGTCCAAAATCCAAAAAATCCCTTTTTTCACTGTTGAAAGCTGCCTAATTTGTCCTTTAGTGCAGGGGCATTTTGGTCATTTTTTAAATGTTTAGTTTTTTTTAATCAATAAAAGCCAAATAAATCATCATCATCATCCCTAACATAATCAGACCTCTCTTCTCTCTCTCTCTCTACAACACCACCACCGCCACCTCCTCCCTCTCTCTCTCTTCTCTCTCTCTATAGCACCACCACCACCGCCACCTCCTCCCCCTTCTCACCACCGCCACTTCGGCTTACACACACGTATGTTCAAGAGATCAGAGAGAGAGAGAGAGAGGAGAGAGAAAGGAACTCCGATGACGGCGGCTCCGCAAATAAAACCCTGAAGTTGTCGATGATGAAGATGAACAGCTGATTTATTGATGCTGATGAAGGAGGTTCGAAGTTTCCCCAATACTGATGACATATTTTTGTTAGTTTTTAATCAAATCTGTTTAGGTTGTTGTTACGATTTACAATAAAAATAGGACTTGTAGAAGGATTGATTTAAATCTGAGATTGAGTTTTAGATCTGTATAATCTTCAAACGTTCAGATTTGTGTCTGAATAGTTGAAGTTGTTGATCTATATTGTTATTCTAAAAAGAAAGATTCAAATCATTAGTGTTTCATGTGAATTCTGATCTGAATCTGACTTGATTGAATCGATTATAGATCTTAATTCTGAGTCCATGTTCAACAGTGGTTAGTAGTTTAGATCTGAATTTGTTGTTGTTGATTGTTCGAAATAACAATCTGCAGTATCAGCTGCAATTCACAAGTGATCGACATCGGACGAATTTCGGTGACATTGATCCTGATTTCGATCATTTTCGAACTGATTTCGGTTGTTTTCGATCAAGTGTCGGTTGTTTTTCGGACTGAATTAGTGATTTTAGATAAAAGTTTTGAGAATTTCGGAAAGATTACATCAAAATTTCAAACTAATTTGGTTGAGTTTCAGTTGAAGTTTCGAACAATTGAATGAGTTTTGGTATGTTGTTTGAGTTTTCGAACTGATTTTTGATACAAGTTTCAATCTTTTAGACAATTTACAAAATTTTTGATTTTTGATACACCTGTCATCGAATGCTGAGGAGGTGGCGGTGGTGGTGGGGCTATAGAGAGAGAGGAGACAGAGAGGGAGGAGGTGGCGGTGGTGCTATAGAGAGAGAGAGAGAAGAGAGAGAGATCTGATTATGTTGGGGATGATGATGATTTATTTGGGTTTTATTGATTAAAAAAAAACTAAACATTTAAAAAATGACCAAAATGCCCCTGCACTAAAGGACAAATTAGGCAGCTTTCAACAGTGAAAAAATGGAGTTTTTTGATTTTGGACTAAAATGGCAACAAAATGCAAACCACAGGGACCCAGATGTAATAAGTTTGAGATTTGGACTAAAGTGGCAAAACTGGCCAAACCACAGGGACCAAAATGGCAGTTTACTCTAAAGTTTATATACATTTTTGTATGATTTCGACTTTTCTATCTAATAATCTGCATATCCATATAATAATTTAGTAAAAATATAACAAACGAAAGTGATTTTCCCATTTATTAACTCTACTAGTGTCTTTGAGTAAAAAAGTGATTAATTACTTGCTATTTTTTGTAAGTTAACATTACAGTATACAAAATTTAAGTAAGTGTTATAAAACTTGCTAACTTAAAATATATATGAATGGGTGATATGCATGGCTTTATAGTCTAGTGACATCTTGGGGGTGAGATAAGACTTTAGGACTAATATGTCTTGGGTTCGATTCCCACAAGGGGTTATTGTGTTTTCTCCTGAATTGGTGTATAAGCATTATGCCTAGTGGAGATGGATATGATCGGGTGGTTCCGCTAGTGGCAAAATAATACTCTAATAGTCCATCAGTGATCCAAATTTGCCGTTAAAAAAATATATGAATGGATGAACATCACCTCGCCATTATATGTGACAAACCGAGCTTTCAAGGCCTTCCCTCGACACGTTACTCGCTTCGCAAAGTGTTTTCATAATTCGTTTGCACTATAACTTGTACATGTTTGATATATGATTGGTGTATGGTACTATAGTTTGGTTAAATAATGAAATTGTTAACTGTTCAAGTTTATAAACTTAACGCATGGGACAACGAAACATGGGACTCTCACCATCACCCTCACTCGACGAAACACTTGGTGTTTCGTCATATGCATCACGACGAAGAACATACATGTGGCCTCGACGAAAGATATGTGGAGAAATGAAGTTTCGTCGCTCAAGGCATTACTCGCCGAGCATGGGCTTCGGCCCAGATTGTAAGCGGCCCAACTGTGACGGTTATTATATTTGTTTTCATAACCTGCATTGTCTAACCCTAAATACTCCTCTCCTCCCTTGCAAACTTGATGGCTGCCTCTGATTATGTGAAGCCTCTTGTCTCGATCGAACCAATCTACTCGGTATCTTGGTTAGTGTTTCATCTATGTTAGTTGTTGTAATCTGATGTGATGATTGTTATGATTTCATGTGATGATTGATATGATAATAAGTATGACTTAGGGTTTTGCTAGATTCAATGATTAATACATCACATGATTTGGGTGTATTGTTTGCCATCAACAGTTTAGTATCACATGGGCCATTCAAATTGAAGCATTCAATGTTTGACTAAAGATCACTCAAATATATCTGATTGGGCCGCACCACAATATCATGTGATTGTCCTATCTTTTGATCTTATTCAATGTGGTTTAATAAAAAAATGGCTATGATAGTTATAGGGGTTTTGTGAAACCGAGGAGTATTATAGTAATGATAATGGTATTACATCGGCTATGATGGTAACGAATGTGTTATAGTCTAGGGTTATGATTAAAACCATGAACATGTTGATTATTATTATTATGATGATGATGATGATTTGGTAAGTTTTGATGATAAGTGTATTGCAATTTGAATGTTTTGATGATGATGATGATGTAAATGCTAACTGATTAGGGTTCTTAGGATGCTTGAGTAGTTGTTTTGATTCGGTAGAAAAATCATGTAACTGTTAGGGTTGCAGGCTAAGTTATCCACGACGAAACAATAGGTATTTCGTCACAAACTGGTCACGACGAAACATGGGTGTTTCGTCACAAACCGGCCTCGACGAAACTTTGGTATTTCGTCGCATATAGTTGTTCGACGAAAATTGCATATTTCGTCAAATATGATTATTCGCCGAGGTTGTGATTAGTCAGAACAGTAGATCAGTGGTATTTTATGTGTTGTGACTTTCTGTTAGGGTATAATAGTAATGATAACTGAATATGAGGGTATTGATTTGGACTTACGTGGTAGCCAAGCCATCTGCGGTAAGTTATTGAGACAAATGAGTACTCGATGTGCAACATAAGGTGATCTTGTGATGCCAACTGTGTCAAATTGATAACTTGATTGATTGTAAAACTAATGATATTGGTAACCATTGCTGGAAACATGACTTGCTTATGACGAGTAGCTCACTTAACTGTGAAGTGCTATTACGAAACATGCATTTGAATAGAGAATTTATCTGTTACGTGTTTTATAAACGATTGTTATCTGTTATGCAATGACCCTTGCTACGAATACACACTATGAACATATGTGAACAACGTGAATGTAAACTGACTACGTGTACATGAACATAATAGGCTTTGACTGATTAAGTGTGAACGAGTAACTAGTCATACCGAGCAAACCAATGTGAGTTCACTGCTCTTTTTCCAAGCATGTGTCCCGGGGAGGGACATCTGGTAAACGTTCCGAGGAGGAATGTCGGGTAATGGGTTTGACTGGAATGTTAAACCTGGGTTGTTGGTTAATACACGTCTATATCTATCACTCAAGTCCCTCCTACCGATTGTTGTCGGAGAGGCAACGGGGTATTAGTTTGTCACACCCCGACCACGTATAACATACAAAACGTGGCGGAAAACGTCGGGGAGTGTTGTAACAGAATTAATTGTTTCATAACCATGGCATTCAAAGTTGTATTTTATTTATAAACATAAGAGTTACATTGTCTTAAACAGGAAATAAATAGTTCAGAACATAATTAAACTAAGTCTATCTTCATTTTATGTCTCTAAGGCACAGGTCCGCCCTAGTGTCACGATCATCATCCTACGGAAAAGCTCCTGAAAACACATGTGAAAATAGGTACGTCAGCATAAAAATGCATGTGAGATACATAGGTTTTGTGAAAATAGGATTCATGACTTATAAGTTTAGGAAAAATTGTTTAATAACAGTCAGTCATGAACCTTGTAAGTTGTTTTGTTTTGTAAATCATTAAAAAACAATGATATGTATAAGTAAGAGAATAATGTAAGGTTAAATGAATAACCAAGTAAAAATGAGTTTGTATAAGATAAGTTGTTTTGTAAATCAACGTCTTGTGAAAATAAGTTGTTTATGTAAAATGTAATATGTCAAATATTGAAATGATTTAAGTAACGCTACGACATGAAATATCATACAAACACTTATTTATAGGAAGTACCGGCGGCGTATCCACCATGCTTGTATTATATTACACACGCCTCGTTACTCGAATCATTTACCCAAACCAACCATCAATGTAAATTGTTCATGTATCAATGAATTGTCATGTGTTAATGTGTAAACCATATTGAAATGTCTATGTCCAAATGTAAACCACTAAATGTGTATATCAATGTCAAAATGTTTATGTTAATGTAGATCATGTAATGTTTACCCAAAAATATCATGTATGGTCAGTGAAATATATCAACTAAACCATATGTAAAATGCACAAAAACAAGGTATTGAAGTAAAACATGGTTTAAATCAAAGTTATGTTTTGTGTAACAAATGCATGCTTTACTGATACAAACATTTATGCGGTATTGTGAAAATGCATACATCCAAGCCTTGAGACTGTGGCGATAAACCCTTAAACAAATTAAAGGTTTATCTAAGTTATGTATATCGAATTCGGTCATTCCTTCCAATCCAAACAAACCCAGGATTTCAGGAACGGGAGTTGTCAATTCCTATGGTACCACTACCTACTAACGAACGGCGTAGCTAATGTTAATGAATGTATTGTTCCATTGTAAACAACCCAAATGTCATAACAAAATGTAAGCATGTGATGAAAACAACTGTACTAAGTACGCACACAATGGGCATACATAGCATGAAATGTAATGTAAAACAATGTACTAAGTATGCACACAATGGACATACATAGCATGAAATGTAATGTGAAACAATGTACTGAGTATGCACACAATGGGCATACATAGCATGAAATGTAATGTAAAGTACGCACACAATGGGCATACATAGCATGAACACAATGAAATCATGTACTATAAGTGTACTATTGAACATAATAAGCATATGATGTGAAAGCAGGAAAGCATGAAAGTAACAAGTAGACACAATAAAAGAGGGGTCTATGTACTCACTTGAGATTGCTCAGAAGTCCTAAGATAACCACCAAGCAATGCTAGAGATCACGGAATCAAACGGCACCTAATATAGGTAACTATGTTAATAAACCGGACCTAATATCGGAGGATCGGATAGAATGAGGGTTCGTAAACCAAACGAGTATGGAGACTCGTGTAATATGGTTTAACAAAGCCCACATACTAAAACGAAACTTAACCTAAGTGTTTGTGACCCATTATGACCCGTTTAGGTAGCTTATGCTACTTTAACGCGTCGTTCGCGTAAAACGCGTTCGGAACGCCTAACTAGTCCTATGATAAGTAAAATATGCCTTAACATGTCTAATATGGTTGTCAAATCAGTTTAGATGTCAAAAGTTATGTTACATATGTTTAAAATGAATTTTGGCATCAAAGGGGTATTTTGGTAATTTACCTAAGGCATATAAACTACCTATCATACAACTACTTAAACGAAGCGACCATAAGGTATAACCTCGGAAGGTTATTCCCTATATACTATGGTCACCTAAAGTGTTTAGTCGGATCCTAATGATCGACCAAATGGGTCGGGTTCGAAGGTATAAGCGATTTATTAGATCGCTTACCCTTACGACCCTAGACAACGTGGTAATCATTAGGCATAGTCACAAGGGACTATAACCATCGTGATTACAATCACGTTGCGAAGTTCAAACGAACTTCTCATTGACCATAAACTGGTCAATGCAGAAAGTCAAACAAAGTTTGACTTTCGGACTCGAAAAGCAATAAAAGAACGAAGGAACACTTACGAAGGGTCCCCAAATGCTAATCTAGATCAAAATAGCCCAGGTATGAAACAAAGGTTTCAACTTAGAGCACATAAGATCAGATTCTTGTGAGGAAAAGTGAAGGGTGGAGGTGGGTATTTATAGTTTTCGGTTCACCGTTAGGATCATTTCTTGGAGAAGAGGGAATGATCACATCCCTACACTTGTTGCAATGTTGTGGTAACTGATTTTGGCCACCATAAGAGGTTAACATGTGGCACTTGACCTTTGGGAAGTGTTAGGGGCTGTTAACTTATGTTTAAAATGAACTTTGCTGATCAGAAGAGGCCTAGCGTGACGCCAAGGGAGCTAGGCGTCGCGCTAGGGTCCCTCTGATCAGCAAACACTTTCAAATGTTCTTCTTTCAGTCCCCGTTGCGTATTCAGGCCATTTCCGACGTGTTTAAGGCTCGTTAAATCATTTTCAAGGCTCCACAAGGATGCCTAAACATTGTGGGCATGAAACATGCTCAAAAATATGTCGGATGTTGGTTCGTTTGGCCGTACGATTGCGTTGTTCGGTTAATTACGACGGAATGCGCATAAGCGCGAAAAACGATCCAAATGGCGTGACGAATGGATTTTTCTTATGCCAAACACTAAAATAAAATATTTTAGTGCTTACATAAATTTTTGGATGTCCGGATGTATTCAGAACATAAGTTATGCGCGAAAATGCAAACTTGTGCACTTTTTGACACTTTTAGTCCCTGAATGACCCAAAAGTTTATTTTAGCACATCGAACCCCTTAAAGCCTATTTATAAGCTATGTAAAGGATATTTATGGTATGTTTAACTTATGGTCATGTTCCGGAATGTTCGTTACAGTTCAAATTGGCATACTTTCGCAGTTTGTCAAGTTTAGTCCCTGTAAGCGAATTAACTTGTTTTTGCCATACCAAAGCCTTCAAAACTTATTTCTAAGTTATGTAAAGGTTATTTAAGGTATGTTAAGTATATGTTGATGTTCCAGAGTATTTTTTGCATTAAACTGGTTACGTTTACGCACTAGTTTGCGTATAACTCTCCAGAAAGCGATATAGAGTTTGAAATTGGATAAAAGTCAAAACATGAAAAATGTAAAACACAACCAAACAAACATTGGGATCAAATAACATTGTTTTATTGATAATAGAACTATTCATAATGATTACAAGCACAGATGTTACATAGTTAATAGCGCTATTTAGGTTTGGCACCCTCACACCGCACCGGGGAGGTCGGTGATGAACTAATTACCCCCATCTTGACCATTGCTTTGATAAAGGCATTAGGGTTTAGGGCAAATAATCTAGAGCCATCGGCGGTAAGCGTGTGATTAACAACATCAAATATGTGAAACGTTTTAATATGGTAACCGGTAACTAATCACGTTAACCAAACTTTGAACTCACCAGTGTCGTCTGACACACTTGTCTGCATGCTTGCAGGTCTATAGGGTTATATCATGGAACTTGCTGTCTGGAAGGCTGGAGTGGTCATGGGTCGAGATACATGGAATCACAACACAAGTCTAATGGTTTACGTACGCGTGGTTTATGAAACACTTAACAAATGAATTATGCTTACGCTGTGTACAATAAATTACATGTAACATTTTGTATCACTTTATGATAATGAATGAAAGTTTTATTTAATTATATTTATGAGTTCAATGTGATTGGTGGCTAAGATCCTGGTACGTCACACGCCCTGCGGTGTTTCCGCAAGTAGTATTTTGGGGGTGTGACAGTTTGGTATCAGAGCCACTGGTTATAGTGAACTTGGTTTTAAAAATATTTTTATAAAACCATACTATAACCGAACAGTTCTGAATACGTGAATATGACCATGACACTCAGCTCCAGATTGCAAGGTTCGTCTTTCTCACTTGTTGCATACATCACATGACTAGTACACATTTGTTTATGACGTAACATACGAACACACACTCGTCACTATAGCATGATGGCATGAATTGTTTGCTTGCATTATGATGCTTTGTTAGTATGTCATAGTCCTTGGATTTCTGTGATCTTACCATTTTGATAACCTCCGTTTGATATCTGAGTTTGAAGAACCATTTGACATGAGTTAGGAGGAACTGAGATGAACATGCAAATCACAATATTATTGTGGGTGCACACATAATAATAATGTGGGGTGCATGTGAGTCCCAGTGAGGCCTAACAAGTGAAAAAGGGGTTCTGTTCCGTTATTTGAACAGTGAGAAATGTAACAAATCTATAGGAGACCTAACAGTAATTGCCTCCTACTTGAACGTGATATTTTCATTTCCCTCTGAACCCTTACGAATCTCGATGCTATCGAGTATTATCTGAACACCCATCCGAATGTCTAGTGAACTGTGTAGCATGTTAGGTGCTAGTACGAACGTCCCTGAGTTGGGTGTCGCAGCGTCGAATGATTGGTCGATACCTCTCTCACTCCTCTTCATTGGTTGGAACTCAGCATATTGACGTCTTAGATCCCGAAGTGCGATCACTTCTGTAACACTCTAGCAGCGTACCGTGTATTACTCAATCGACTTGCAAGATCGATGGACTAGAGGATGAGCGTTGTACCTCACCGACCTCAGTATTAGGACGACCTTGGCTACCGGTAACGAGTCTCAGCAAATTGGCTTCAATCGAATCCTTAACGCTAGTCAGCGACTTATGGGAGCCAACTCTTACGAATCAATCGAGACATAAAACGATGACAATTGACTATAGTGTAGTATGGTGTGTAACGGCCAGCACGAGTAGTGCCTTAGGACGTGACACGGAATATGAAGGGATGGCCCCTGTTGGTGGAAGGCCGCAAGACACCGTTACAAGCAGCGACATTAGAGGCAACAGTCACGACGATAGCAAGGTACTCGTAATCGTAGTCTATTGTATGGAAATGAAGGTGCCTACGACATGGATTGGCCGTTGTTAAAGCAAGACGATGACAACAACCAAGGGAACGACGGTAGTACTAGAAATTCTTGTAACGAAAACAACAACACCAGAAATGAAACTCATGGAAGGGCATTTAGGATTGGCGTGGGCGACGCCAGTAATATATCAACATGGCGACCTGCACGTTCTTGGTAACTAATCGTCTCGTCTCTATTCTGTTTAACCCTGATGCTTCTTGAAACCGAACCTGTTGTGGAATCGGTTGATGGCAAGTAAATTAAAACCTCATATGTTCATTGGGATGCAAACTCGACCTTGTGGGACAAGTGTTCTACATCGACCTTCCTTCTGCTATTCCTGATAGTTTCGATGCAGTAGTTAGTGTGGATTGGTTATCTAGATATCAGATAGATATACCCTGTGAGGGGAAAATTTTGCGTATCCCTCCCCCTAGTGGAGAGTCGTTATTTGTTCTAAAGTGTCAGAGTGGGGTAAAGGTGAGCATCATTTCAACAATGAAAGCCCAGGAGTGTCTACGGAGGGATTACCCCACTATGGTAGCAACCGTTACTAATGATAAGGCAAAGGAAAAGAGGATCGAGGATCCCCCAGTTGTTCGTGATTACTCTTAGTGTGCTACCCGAGGAACTTTTAGGTTTATTTCCACAACTGTTAGGTAGAATCTCAGTTTGATCTCACGCCAGAGGCCGTCCTGACTACTCGTACTTCTTACCGTCTTGCACCCGAAGGGCTGCAAGAACTATCTAATCAACTACAGGAACCATTGGACAGGATTTTTTCGCTTTGGGGAGCCCCAGTTATATCCGTGAAGATAAGCCTTCTCGTATGTGTACTGACTATCGAGAACTCGGCAAGGTAACAGTCAAGAACCGTTCGCCTCGACCATGTATTGACAACCTGTTAAGCAGTTGCAAGGGTCAAGCTCCTATTCGAAGATCGATTAACGAACGAACTAACATCATCTGGAAGTCCAAGGGGAGAATGTTCCTAAAACGACATATCGAACGCAATGCGGCCATTACCAGGAGGCACAGGAAGAATTATTCCATGACCTTTGGGTTAATCAACACACCAGCAACTTTATAGATCACTTGAATTGACCGTGTTATATGACGACGTTTTAAATCATTTCCAGGAGAAAGGGACATCAGGGGTGGCATTTGTATCTTATCTTAGAGCTCCTGAGGGAGGAGCCACTCCGCGCGAAGTATTGTTAAATGCAACTACTGGATTCGGGAGGTATATTTTTGGTCATGTAATCAATGAAGGGGGAATACACGTTGATCTCGCTAAAGTCCATTTGTTAGAAACAAATCGACACCAAAGATTCCTTCGAGGATACAGCAATCCCTTGGGTTCGCTGGATACTATCGAAGAGTCATCGTGGGATTTTCGAAGATCACGCAGCTTAAATCTCTTTAGCACAGTAGGGTGTTGTGTTCATGGAAGACAAAACAGGAGGATGTCTTTTCAGCTTTTGAATCCCAACTTTGCAATGCACTGAGCATCGTCTTTACCTAAGGGTGCGGGTGATTTAGTGGTATAACATGATGGTCCGAATCAGAGTCCCAGTTACACACCGACGCAACACGGGAGAGTGATGACTTACGTAATGGAGTTACAAAGAGGAACTGCACGACACACAACCGGCGGTGGAAACCGTGGTCTTTGGATTTACTTGGAGGCATTACTTGGACGGTACCGAATGTGCTACTTAGACCGATCACAAGGGCCTCCCGTGTACCTTGGCTCCGAAAGAGCTAAATCAGTTAATGGCATCGCTGAATGGAACTTTTGAATGATGTCGGCTATGGAGATCTGAACGTGCACGAGCTTTGCAACTCACTATCGACTCTAACCTACCTGATCAGACTCGCTCTGTTCAAACTGGAGAGTTGAAGAAAGAGAATTTCCAAGTTGAATCCATGCGGGGCATGGAGAAATGACCTTTGGCAGGTCGGGCGATACTCGCTACCTCATAGAACGAATGTGGATCTCATTACACAGCAACTGTAGGGAACTTGTGTTGAGCAAAGCACACCGGCTTTGATATTCTAGTCGTCTGGGTATTGACGAGAGATATTAGGGTCTATAAATCTTGTGTCGGTGATCGGGCATGAAGGCCCACCTGGCAATGTAAGTGAACGATGTTTGACTTGAGGGAAAGTCAAGGTGGAGTATCAGCAACCAGAAACACCCATATGGAAATGAGAGCAGACTGCCATGGCTTTTGTCGCTAGTCTACTTACAACTCGAAACGGAAACAATATTACCTGGGTGATCGTTGATTGTCTCATGTAACCAGTACACCCTTTTGCAATCAAGGAAATTGACGAGTCTTCACAGCTTGTGGACATTCCTCTTAGAGAGGCGGCTATTTAGGCACAAGGTGCCAACTCCTGTATCTCTGATTTTGATCTATACCTGATTTATGACAGGCACTACACAACACTCTTGGCACACGTCTAGACATGAGCATTACTTATCACAATAGGGCAAATGGTCAGAGTAAACGAACCCCCCTGACACTCGAAGACATGCTGCGGGCATGTGTGGGATTGACTTAGTGAATATTTGAAAGGACACATACCTTTGGGTGAGTTTACTACAACAGTCACCATTCTAGTATTCAGACAACTCTGTTTGAGGCATTGCATGGACAGTAACGCTAATCTCCTTGTTGGATGAAGGTGGGTGACAAGGTAATCGCAAGTCCAGGACTTGTACTTGAAACCCTTGGGAAGATTATTTAGATCGGAAATTGTTTGACGGCAACGCGAGACCACCAGAAAAGTTGATAAGCTCAGGAAGCACTGGAAGTTCGCTGTAAGCGATCATATCAGGTTGAAAGTCTCACCCTGGGAGGGTGTGGTACGCTTGGGAAGCGTGGCAAGCTTAATTTACGATGCGTTGGGACATTCGGATTTCTGGAACGAATCGGTGACATGGCTCACAAACTCGAATTAACTGACGAAATTGGATAACGTTCGTGATGATATTTATGCCTCGAATCTAAGGCAGTGTTTGTCCGATAAAACACTTGTGATACCTTTACCAGAGTCTAAGGTTAACTGACCAGATGTATTTATCAGGGAATCTATCGAAAACATGGACCAAGAAGTTAAGGTTAGTTGACATAGCCGATGTCCGGTCGCAAGAGTTTGTTAGAACTCAGTACGTGGACTGAAGTCCTTGTGGGAACGTAATAATCAAACGGAGCTCTAATATCTCCAGTTCTTCGAACGGTTGAATCAAGTCCTGATATCATTGAGGAATTTCGGGACAAAATTCCCTTTCAAGTTGGGGATGATGTGGCACCTGGGGAAAATCCACAGTCATCCTGATCTAACACCTTGCTGTTTTGGGATTTTTGGGATTGCTTATCAAATTTCGGGGCGAAATTTCTTTCAAGTTGAGGATGATATGACAACCCGAGCTTTCAAGGCCTTCCCTCGACACGTTACTCGCTTCGCAAAGTGTTTTCATAATTCGTTTGCATTATAACTTGTACATGTTTGATATATGATTGGTGTATGGTACTATAGTTTGGTTAAATAATGAAATTGTTAACTGTTCAAGTTTATAAACTTAACGCATGGGACGACGAAACATGGGACTCTCGCCATCACCCTCACTCGACGAAACACTTGGTGTTTTGTCATATGCATCACGACGAAGAACATACATGTGGCCTCGACAAAAGATATGTGGAGAAATGAAGTTTCGTCGCTCAAGGCATTACTCGCCGAGCATGGGCTTCTGCCCAGATTGTAAGCGGCCCAACTGTTACGGTTATTATATTTGTTTTCATAACCTGTATTGTCTAACCCTAAATACTCCTCTCCTCCCTTGCAAACTTGATGGCTGCCTCCGATTATGTGAAGCCTCTTGTCTCGATCGAACCAATCTACTCGGTATCTTGGTTAGTGTTTCATCTATGTTAGTTGTTGTAATCTGATGTGATGATTGTTATGATTTCATGGGATGATTGATATGATAATAAGTATAACTTAGGTTTTTGCTAGATTCAATGATTAATACATCACATGATTAGGGTGTATTGTTTGCCGTCAACAGTTTAGTATCACATGGGCCATTCAAATTGATGCATTCAATGTTTGACTAAAGATCACTCAAATATATCTGATTGGGCCGTACCACAATATCATGTGATTGTCCTATCTTTTGATCTTATTTAATGTGGTTTAATAAAAAAATGGCTATGATAGTTATAGGGGTTTTGTGAAACCAAGGAGTATTATAGTAACGATAATGGTATTACATCGGCTGTGATGGTAACGAATGTGTTATAGTCTAGGGTTATGATTAAAACCATGAACATGTTGATTATTATTATTATTATGATGATGATGATGATTTGGTAAGTTTTGATGATAAGTGTATTGCAATCTGAATGTTTTGATGTTGATGATGTAAATGCTAACTGATTAGGGTTCTTAGGATGCTTGAGTAGTTGTTTTGATTCGGTAGAAAAATCATGTAACTGTTAGGGTTGCAGGCTAAGTTATCCATGATGAAACAGTAGGTATTTCGTCACAACCTGGTCACGACGAAACATGGGTGTTTCGTCACAAACCGGCCTCGATGAAACTTTGGTATTTCGTCGCATATAGTTGTTCGACAAAAATTGCATATTTCATCACATATGATTATTCGCCGAGGTTGTGATTAGTCAGAACAGTGGATCAGTGGTATTTTATGTGTTGTGACTTTCTGTTAGGGTATAATAGTAATGATAACTGAATATGAGGGTATTGATTTGGACTTACATGGTAGCCAAGCCATCTGCTGTAAGTTATTGAGACAAATGAGTACTCGATGTGTAACATAAGGTGATCTTGTGATGCCAACTGTGTCAAATTGATAACTTGATTGATTGTAAAACTAATGATTTTGGTAACCATTGCTGGAAACATGACTTGCTTATGCCGAGTAGCTCACTTAACTGTTAAGTGCTATTACGAAACATGCATGTGAATAGAGAATTTATCTGTTATGTGTGTTATAAACGATTGTTATCTGTTATGCAATGACCCTTGCTACGAATACACACTATGAACATACGTGAACAATGTGAATGTAAACCGACTACGTGTACATGAACATAATAGGCTTTGACTGATTAAGTGTGAACGAGTAACTAGTTATACCGAGCAAACCAAGGTGAGTTCACTTCTCTTTTTCCAAGCATGCGTCCCGGGGAGGGACATCTGGTAAACATTCCGGGGAGGAATGTCGGGTAATGGGTTTGACTGGAATGTTAAACCTGGGTTGTTGGTTAATACACATCTATATCTATCACTCAAGTCCCTCCTACCGATTGTTGCCGGAGAGGCAACGGGGTATTAGTTAATAGCGCTATTTAGGTTTGGCACCCTCACACCGCACCGGGGAGGTCGGTGATGAACTAATGACCCCCCATCTTGACCATTGCTTTGATAGAGGAATTGGGGTTTAGGGCAAATAATCTGGAGCCATTGGCGGTAAGCGTGTGATTAACAACATCGAATCTGTGAAACATTTTAATCTGGTAACCGGTAACTAATCACGTTAACCAAACTTTGAACTCACCAGCGTCGTCTGACACACTTGTCTGCATGCTTGCAGGTCTGTAGGGTTATATCATGGAACTTGCTGTCTGGAAGGCTGGAGTGGTCATGGGTCGAGATACATGGAATCGTAACACAAGTCTAATGGTTTACGTACGCGTGGTTTATGAAACACTTAACAAGTGAGTTATGCTTCCGCTGTGTACAATAAATTACATGTAACGTTTTGTATCACTTTATGATAATGAATGAAAGTTTTATGTAATTATATTTATGAGTTCAATGTGATTGGTGGCTAAAATCCTGGTACGTCACACGCCCTGCGGTGTTTCCGCAAGTGGTATTTTAGGGGTGTGACATTATATGTCGTCAACGTCATCACAACCGCCTCTCCCCGACAAATGTTGTTATGCCAATTTGCCATATTTTAATTCAATATATTTGTTGCAAGTTTAAAAAATATTAAAAGGGGAATATTTCATGAATGTCTTTCTAAATTGTAAAATATCATATTAAAAAATTACAAGTTTTCAATATATAATATATCATAATTCAAAATAACAATTTGACAGAATATAGAATTATATAAGTTTACAATGAAATACAATAAATTGCAATATGAAATTATATATATATATATATATATATATATATATAGGGGAAGGATGTATAGAAAACCCGGGAAACTCAAAGTTGTTTTTTATACTTACATTATATATATATATAGGGAGAGGATCATGAGAAAACTAGATATAAATGAGAAAACTAGGAAACTAACTAAAAACCACTAAAAAGGAGGGGGGAGACTTTTAATGAAGGAGGGGTAAAATTAGAAAAACAAAAATATAACTTTTCAAACATTTCTCATTTCTCCATACGTTATAATTTTAAAACAAAAATGGCACCATAAGATCACAAATTTTTGTATCTTTCATTCAAGTATATTCGAGCATATTTTTTATGACATAAAAAAAGATTTATGGTGTCGTCTTGTTTTCAATACTATTATTATAGTAGTGCACATGTGTAATATAACATGTACTACAATTGCATTACATGCTTAAAAAAAGATTTATGGTGTCGTCGGGTTTATGTTTAGGGTTTAGTTTTAGGTTTTCGGGAGGGTGGGGATGGGGGGTTTAGGTTTTTGGGGGGTGGGGGCGGGGTTAGGCTTTTGGTGGGAGGGTGAATTTAGGTTTTTGGGGGGTGGGGGTGGGGGGTTTAGGTTTTTGGGGGGTGTAATTTTTTTTTTTGAAATTTTTTTTCCATATATAAAAAGTAGCGATTTTTCTATAAAAAATTGTAAAAAAAAATTTTTTTGGTATGTTTTTAGGTTTTTTTGGTTAGTTTTTTGGTTTTCTCATTTAAACTAGTTTTCTCATGATCCATCCCCTATATATATAGAGAGAGAAACGAGATCAGGAGAAAACGCTTAAAAGTGTGAGAACAGTGAGAACACATCCTGGCCCAACACGTGTCACGCGGCATAGAGAAGGACGGAGGGGCTTTTTTGTCTTTTCATTATTATTTTATTTTCCCAACGCGGTATAATATTTTATGGCGCCTAAGTTCTTTTTGGCGTTAATTGTATTTATTAAACTTTTTGGCGTTTAATTAATTGTTTTTGTGTCACATATATAATTTTTTGGCGTTATAGCGTTTTCTGGTTAATTTTTTGGCATTTTTTGGCGTTTTGTATAATAATTCACTACGAGTCATTAAAATTTGCAAAAGATTACAATAAGACCAATTTTTTTGGCGTTTAGTGAATTTTTTGGCGTTTAATATCCTTTTTACATGGTGCTTTGCCAGCAGCTGTTCTCCCAGTTTTCATACTACTAGCGTTTTGGTGTTTGTAGTTTTTGGCGTTTTATATAATAATGTATTTTATTTATAGAGAATTGGATAACAAAACAACATATAACTTGATATCAAAACAATATAAAATGAAAACAAAAATAATACAAAATGGTAATCTAATTTTTCTTCCGAATCTTCAATGTCATCAGCCTCTTCTTTCTTGAATTTGTTTTTGGCGTTTTGAACCTTTTTTGAATACTTTAGCTAGATGCCAACTTTCCTTCATAAACCCTGTTTTTTTTAGAAGAAGCTGCTTACTGGCAACCTGTTTTTTGGTGTGATATTTTTGTTTGGTGGCATGTCATTAAAGATCAACTCTTGCTTGATGCTATTTGAAATAATGGAGTCCAAAATAGCATTTTACACTTGTGTTGATCCCTTTATTCCATTCAAATAATCATCAAGAACAAAGCTCAACTGATGGCATATCACTGTCATCAGTCTCTTTTTCTTGAATATTTGTCCATCTCATTCAGCAAAATATTATTGAGTTAACCCCCTCAGAAAAAGGATCCATTTCAGTGAAAGCTTTGACATCTGTGGCGTTTTAAAGGGAGTGGTTTCTAGAGGATATGACGTTTTTGTGTTTTCCTGGGTGTGATTATTTTCATTGTGTATAGACCCTTCTCTTATAGGAGTTTTTTGGCGCGTAATTTAGGCGGGGCTTTTTATTGTAATTAATGATAATAGTAAAGTAACTGTCTTTTCAGTTAATGTTTTTTGTATTTACTGTATTGATCAGCTTTTATCAATTTTATAGGTTATAGACGTCCCATCTTCTAAGTTTGGCTTTTTTTAAATGGCCTTATGCAGACCAACATGACAAAATACAATAACAGAGTAAATAAAATATTAAGCAGGAAAAATAATTTTTTGTTATTTTTGACGTTTTGTTAGGGTTAACCATTTTTTAGTATTATTTTGGCGTTTTGCTAATAAAGATACAAATATATCATTTAATTATCTAAAAAAAAGATTACATAGAAGAAGAAAAAAGAAGAAAAAAAATTTAAAATCCTTCGTCAGAAGGTACTTTATCCATGAAACCCATTCGCTGCTTTGTCATGATGTTCTCTAGCCAGTAGACTTCCTCCTCTCCGTTGTCGTATGTAACCATCACCATGTCAGTTTCATCATCAAAACGCCATGATGTCATGACAGGGTCTGGCTTCACATCTCGTTTGATTGGTTCAAATTTGCTGGTTAATGCTTTCATAAGCATATGCGTTTCATGGCATTCATTGTCTAGAGCGATGCCAATGGATAAGATTTGCCTCTGTATCTCTTCTTCCATCTTCATAATTGCCCTGACCATCTTAACATACACCCTCATTCTGTTGTCAAAATAGAGGATGTATCGCCTGATCCCCAGAGTGTATCTCCACAAAACGATTGTTGCCATTTTTGTCGTTTTGTTTAAGTTGGCGTTTTTGGTTAAGGATTTTTTTTTGCAGAAAATGGATAGATTGAAGTGATTATGGAAGCTATGTTTTACGTTTGTTTATATAATGATGTTTTTGGCACGTAATTTAGGAGTGAATTTCTTCTAATAAATGTTAATAACTGAAATTCAGTTATTTGTGTTGTTTCAACTTCCTGTAATATTCAACGCGTTTTATTTTTAATTTTTGGCGTTTTGTTTTTAATGGCGTTTTATTTTTTGTTTGGCGTTTTATCATTTGATGGCATTTTGAATATGAGGGGTAAAAGACCCTTTTACCCTTAATGAAGCGCGTCCCACCTAATAATATTGATGTTATTTACGAAAACGCCACCGCGCAATCTAGTCCATGGATTGTTTTGATCGGACGATCCATAATCGTTCTCACCGTTCTCATACTTTTCACCGTTTTCTCTAAATCCTGACCCTATATATATATATATATTAAATTAAAAATTAGGTGATGATAAATAGTAAAAATATTTATCTTTTATTATAATTTTTCTAGCTTTTAGTTATTTTATCATGTAACTTAATTTTAAAGATATTTAGTGTTTTACTGAAACTTTTAAGATACGATATTTATAACATTTGGAGTACACCGTTACGACATGTCTATTTTATATTTTTTTCTAGAGCTTGAAAAAAATAATCAAAATTGAGTTGTAAGTAATAATTTTATCAAAGTACAAACGTATATGTTATCAAAGTTATCTCACATTTAGTGGCTTTTTTTTACAAATCAATGTTGTTTATCTTTTCACTATTCTAATTATAGTAGAAATTAGATTTTTATATTATTATAATTTTTGTAGCTTTCACGTTATTCTATTATATATTAGTTAATTTTAAACGTATTTAGTTTTTTTGTTATAACTTTTAAGATATGATGTTTTATAAAATTTCAAATATGCCGTTTCGACATGTCTATCTATATCTCAGAAAAAAAAAACTGAGTTGTAACTGGTAATGTAACCAAAGTACAAACATACACGTTATCAGATCTATATTACATTTAGTGTTTTTTTTACAAATTGACGCTGTTTACTCTTTTCGCTATTATAAAAATATAGTAATGCTTTATAAAATAATCAATACACCGTTGCGACGGGTTTATTTTTATCTGCGTTTTAATAGCAGTTTGTTTTAAAATAAGAAGGGTCAGATATAATTGATTTTCTTGTTATTTTACTTTGACGAATCAAACCAATACCATCCAAACAACTTTAGGTATACTTTATAAATTGTAAGCTATAACGAATGTCGGTACCACCAAACAACATCGGTACTAGCAATCTCAATCCATGGAACCAAACTGATATCGTCCTAAATATCGATGCCATGTCGATTACGATCAAACAACATCGGTACTATCTTTAAGGTCACCTAATCTAACATTAACAGAATCAATCACTATCAAAGGCACGCAATACGCTGTGCGGAATCCAACGTATAATCACAGTAAATAGGAAAAATGAGTATAAACAGATAATTCAAACACAAATGCACTTATATTAAACACCATTGAAAACATACAATTTACAATGAATCACCCAAAAGTCTCCAAATCATAACCTATACATCACTATATATAGGCTTAATCATTTCCGGACACAAACCTACTGTCCAGAAATATTCACTAAATGCGGATAAGGTTATCATCAGAGAAAAACATATTCCCTGATGGATTACACACACTTCTTAGGATTATATACACGAACCTTCATCATGAATAAACACATTCCCTAACGTTACATAGTGTCCGGTTTTATCCTCTGACCCTGACATTTCTAACACTTAAACTAATCTCCAAAATACACCAAGTATAATTCTCGAATGCGTTCATCACTAGCTAGTGCACTTACAGACTCCCCCTAGATGAATGAGGATGTCTTCAAAAATGTAACACTCGTCTTAATTATTTATTATTTTATTATAAAATACGCACTTTTCAAAACAAAATGCATAATTATCAGAAACTTAGTTAATAAACTAAGATGTACATCATTATAGCGTTTCAACATATTAAACTAGCTAGTTTAAAACATTCGACATTAAGTAGTATTTACATGACAAACATGTCTAAACATGATTAGATTAGTGCGGAAGCTTCAAAACTTGTGTTCGGTTCTTGATTTCTTGGTTGATCGGCATCCGAAATGAAATGAGCATTACCTAAGGTCAAAACCACACCAATTATTAGTTTTGGCAACGTTATAATAAGCATAGATAAGTCCCAATAGCATAAGCATAACAAAAAATAAAAATCTAGATTTTTGGTCTGTCGCGCCAAGCGACAGACTCAAGTGAATCCTTCGCGTGCCACTGGCGGTCCCGCGTGTCGCGCCCACACCTAGTTACCCCGTCGCGTGGCGCGGGGGAGCACGTTTTCCAGCAGGTCCGGTTCCTGGACCTGCATATTTGCCCAGCTCCGAAATTTGTAAAAATTCTAACTTTAAACTAGCATAACTTTTACCTGCTTGTCCGTTTTAGTCGATTCTTTTTCCTATGCGTCCGTAATAAAATTACGGATCTAATCATGTAAATTTCACATAACAAAAACCGGTTTACGAACGATGGTTGACAAAATCCTTGTTTTGATTATTCGACCCATTAGTCATGTGTGCATATTTTCACTATTCAGTTCTTTGGTATACTAGACTTAATTACCCAATCCACAGGCTTGTAAATCTTGGCGTATCCGCGCCATTACATGGCTTTATGCTCGCATTAGAATTTTATGCTTGTTTTCTCAAAATTCAAGCATGCCACTTCATGCAACACTTGCAATTTATTTCTACCGTTTGACCCGATATCTCGGATTCGTAAACTTAACGTAGCATAACCAATCCATTGGTGTTTTACTATCTAACACTAGCACAATAAGAGACTTTCAAATCTCTACACACATGATCGTTTTAAAGACAAAGTTTTGACCCGTTTGGTTGTCGAGTGAAAACCATAACTTTAATGACAAGACAAACTCTTTCCAACCATTATTTTGACCCGTTTGATTGTTGAGTGAGCTTCGCCACTTCAATGACACACCAAACGCATATACTACACTATGACACCATTAACAAACTAAATTCAAACGGCTTTGCATAATGTAACGGGACTAAAGTCGCGTACCTTTAGAGCACCCCTTTCAAGCGCGTATCCTTTCCGGCTTGTCCACTTGACGATTCGGACTCCTTGCCTAAAGTAAAACAGGATTGCCAGTTCCAATGATTGAGCACGGGGGCGTGTTCAGCGGGCACGGCCCGTGCTGAGCTCTGCAGAAGCTGTAAAACTAAGAAAATCCTAAAAAATTAAAAAGAAAAATAAAAAATGATTAGGCCGTTGATTCCTAACTTTCTTAAAATCCTTGTGTCCCCGGCAGCGGCGCCAAAAACTTGATGCGTGCGAAGTGTCGTATATATTAGATGTATATTTTAAGCCCTTTTTAACACTTATTTTAGCCAAGTTTTAAATTTATAAAACACGATATTTCACTAACACTAAACACACATATGGGCAAGTGCACCCATCGTTGAGTGTAGTATAGCGTTGGTAAGATACCGAGGTCGTCCAAGGACACAAGAGCTTTTAATACCGGTTTATCCTCAACGTCTAACCAAAATAAAAGTTTAGAAAAATGTTTTAAACTAAGAAAAATAAAAACTAACTAAAATGCTGAAAATAAAAATAAAAGAAAAACAGATAGACAAGATGAATCACTTGGTTCCGACTCGTATCTAGTATAACCTTTGATTATTTCCGCACTTTTGCACATAATTAAGAGATTATCTTAGTTATTGTAGTAGGCCCCTCTTTTGAAGGTGACGTTACCCTCACCCCAGTAGTTTGAGTCAGCAAGGATACAATCCTAAAAGGGTGGATTATTGGAAGATAATGAATTAAGTTATTAATGCAGTATTGTGGTAGGCCCCGCTTTTGGCGGTGACGTTACCCTCGGCTAAGTAGTCTGAGTCAGCAGGGATACAGTCCTAAATAGCCGGGTTATAGTATTAATAGTAGTTAACTTATGAGGGGATCAAAGAGTTTGGACCCCCACCATCCAATACCGTGAAGTATTGAAGGAGGTCCTACTAAATTTGACCCAGGTCCATTGCAGGACCTCTAAACGCTGAACAATGGCAAGACCTTTACCAAACCGTTCCCTTAACCCCCGACCAGGTAGCCAACATACCTCCATATAGACCGTGGAGATATGAATGGTGAAAATCCTTTATTTTATATAGACAGTAAAATAATGCCAAGACACCACGGACAAACGATAAGGAAAGATCACCTTCAACATAAGTAACTAGTTATTAAAGTCATTAATACAAAACCAAATAAAAAGTGCAAAAGATTAGAAATAAAAAGTATTATACTAGACACTTTGTCTTCACCAAGTGATGTAAGAGACTTAGGCAAACATGGCCTTGATTGTCAAGAACTCTTACGATCAATCTTGGATCCCGAGACGACTCACACACTCTCCGATGGACAATGGATGATGGTGGTGGATGATGGTGTTGGGATGGTGGTGGGTGGCGGATGAAGTGTGAGAGAGGTGGTGTGCCAAGGGATGAGATGAAATGAATCCAAGCACTCCTATTTATAGGCTGAACAGAGAGCTGGGCACGGCCCCGTGTCCGCTGGACACGGCCCCGTGTCTGTCTGACACTCTCTCTCCTCATTAATTGTAATTCGCAATTACAATAAATGCGCCTGCTGTACTTTCGACACGCCCCCGTGTCCGCTGAGCACGGCCTGTGGTGGGCAATGGAAGCTTCTATGGATTTGTCTTTTCTGCTGCTTCTTGGGCACGCCCCCGTGCTGGCTGAGCACGGGGCGTGTTCAGTCTTCTGTCTTCTCTAATTTGCTTTGGAAGGTGCCGTTGAGGGGTCGGGCAGTCCACTAATGTTCCTTTTCTTGTATTTATGTTGGATTTAGCTGTCTTTTTGCTTCTTTTGCGTTTTTGAGCTCATTTAATCCTGAAAATACAAAAGGAAGACAAAAACACTCTTTTTCCAATATTAGTACTTAAAAAGGGTTAGTTTTATGCCTTGTTTGATGTAATTTATATGTTGCATTTTACACACATCAAATACCCCCACACTTGAACTTTTGCTTGTCCTCAAGCAAAACTCTTTAATATGTGGCTTACACTCCCAAATGGAATAGGTAGAAGAGAAGGTTTTTGGGCTTGTCGTAGAGTGTCGGGATGTCCAAGATCTTTTTGGGTTTTATTTTTATTTATTTACACTCCTATTCGTAATGATTTATTTAGAACTTTTCATAGGAGAAATTACTTATTTGGGCATAACATGCCTTTTTAAAATTCCATTTATATACAAGTTCACATACCTCACGGGAGAAATCACTCACACTCGGCCGAAGGTGTATTTTTAGTGAATCACTCGAGAGCGGCATGGGACTTATTCCTACCATAGGCTTGCCAAGCAATCAATCCTCCTCCTTTTTAACTTTTATACCTTTGTAAATATCAAGAGGACTTTGTGGGTTAAGGGTTAGGCTTGGGTTAAAGGTAGGTGGTTGGGATAGTGGTTAGTGGTTAGTAGAAAAAGGGTGAAAAACGTAACAAGTGTCGGTTTTCGTAAGACTTTCTATTTTTTATTTTGATGAAGCTTTTATTCAAACAAAGTTATTTTTGATGAACTTGTTTGTTTATTTTCTTTTTGCTTCATTATCAACACATTTTTTTTTCGAAAAACCGAACTTGTTACTAAAACAAAGGGTTAAAAATAAAAAGGTTTTGGTGGGTAAAATGGTTTTTGGTTTGGGTGATGAAATGAAAAGGTTTAGGCTCAAAGGGGTTAACTAGGGGGATTTTTGGGTAGGTGGTAAAAGAAAAAGAAAAATAATGGTGTAGAAATAAAAAGGGTTAGTCCTAATGCCTCCATCATTTACTTACTCGGGTTTAAGTTGATAAGGACCGGGAATGTATCGTCATGGCAAGTTCTAGAGTCGTAAGAACCAAGCGGCTATTCACACAAGAACCGAAAAATGAGCATTTAGTCTAAAGATGTAAATTTGTATGCTCAATAAAGGCTCAAAACTCACTTTTGTGGGAATGGGTTTTTATGTGATCAAGTATATATAATCAAATTTTAACTAAGTTTGTCATGCCTTTTCATAATTTTCTTATGTTGGTTCTTTTTTATCACTACACTATCGGTTGTAAATTTGTAAAAATATAACCTTTTTGAGAACTTGAATTTCCCGAATTAAACCTAGACAAGTAAAAAAATGAAATTTTTCAAAAAATTTGGGGTGATTAGCGGTTCCAATAGAGTTTTGTGTAAGGCTTGTATTTAGGACTTGCAAAATTCAAGGTTTTAGCATCCCCCCCACACTTAAATTACACATTGTCCTCAATGTGTCCCAAAAATAAATTTTTTAGGTTGATTAGATGTGTAAAATAGTGTTTAAAAAGCAAAAATTTGTGTTACTGGGCACTGAACACGGCCCCGTGTTATCCGGGCACGGCCCCGTGTTCAAGTGCCAGTAACAAAATTAAAATAAGAGAAACAGAAGTCTGGACACGGGGGCGTGTTGGGTGAACACGGCCCGTGTCCAGGTACCTGAACTGGGCGTTTTTCTGCAGGTGGTTCGGCACGGGGCCGTGTTGGTTGGGCACGGCCCGTGTTGAACCTTCTGAAATGGAGAGAATTGTCGGGTTGCCTTGTTCTTGTGCATGGGATCATTTTTCTCGTTCCCCTTTTCATCCTTTACCACCATGAGTGTGTTTTATTCATTACAAACCATCCAAACCTTAAAACCATCATTTCATTTCATCATAGAGAGAACTTACATAATTAAAATAAAACTAAAACTTAACTAAATAGGTCAGCAGGTACACGAGGTTATCACAAGGAGTTCTACTATTTTAAGAAAATTTCGAGAATAGTTTCCCGATATAGTAGGACTTTTAGCCGAATGAATTCTTCCCTAAACGTTGTTTAAAGCCATTCTTCGATCTCCCTAGGAAGGAAGAATGCGGCTTCATTTTCCTCCGCTGCTGGTGGTTGAGGGGGAACATTCACCGGGACTCCTTGCACCACTCTTCGCGGAAGCTCTTGGTGCATGGCGTACCATTCGGCTGGAATGACAACTTTGGGCACCATGTTCCACGCCCTTTGGGTTATTATAGGTACCAAAGGCGGGGAGGCGAGAAGGTTCAACCTCTGGTGCAAGAGGTTTACTTCATGGAGACAGCCCTCCAGCCCTACTGTAAGATGGTTGATACGGTCGACCAATGCTTCTTCCACTCCCGTCATTTCATCAATAGCCTCCCTTAGAGCGTAAACATAGTTTACAAGAGAGTCTTCTGCTGTTGAAGCTCTCCTCCCTTGTCGGTTATTTCTTGAAGAAGATCCGCTTGTTCTGCTTGCCATTTTCTGTGAAGGAAACCGAAGAAAGCTAAATTTTTACAAAACAGAGCCCCTGGACACGGCCCCGTGCTCGTTGAGCACGGCCCCGTGTCCATTTGTCTGCAGGATTTTTGGCTAAAGAATCTTGGGGTTTTAAATTATTCTCATGATTTTTATCTGGGTTTTAAGCTCAGATAATTTAGAACAAAGTTATACAACTAACTTTAAACCAGAATCTTTAGCAAATAATCTTACAAACTTCACATAGAGGGTTGGAATCAATGGATTTCCAAGCTTCCATGGAGGAAATTTTGAAAAATTTTGGAAAGAGGAGGAAATGAGTAAAAGTGGAAGGGACAAGAGGGTCCTTTGGAACCTTCTTTTAGCACTTACCTAGGATGGTATGAGTGAAAATCCCAGGGATCTCTGTTAATTGAAGTGGTCAAAATGAGCAGGAATCAGGCTGCATTTAAAGAAAACGACAGCGCACTGGGCACAGCCCCGTGTTGACTAGGCACGGCCCCGTGTTCAGAGGAAATCCTGACACATTTTGTCCGTATTCTAACCAAATCATCAGAGAATCTTTTTGGTGAGCACGGGGGCGTGTTGACCTGGACACGGCCCCGTGTCTGGAGGCTGTCTTATGGAGTTTCGCTACTTCTAAGGATCTCATCGCCATCGGGTGGTTCCTTACTGGTTGGAACAACCCCAAAGTGCCTAAGATACCTTAATTGTCCTAGACTAAGGCGAGAACGCAAGAGGTTGTCGGTGAGGGTAATTCCTATTTTCATTCTAGGTGGACAAGTCCAACCCTTTCCCGGGCTCTTGTTAAAGAAGGTGTATGCCGAATCGCTCAGGTCTATGTATGCACCGAACGAAGTCGATGGAGAGTCCTTCACGGCACAATCGACACAGGGACGACTATCGTCCAAGTCTTTGCTAGGTACTAAGGCATTTTCGGGAGCAACGAGGTTGTTGGAATGCGGTTCCAACATTTCTTCATGGCTATCGTCTTGGGGTGGATCAATAAAATCCTTCCTAAGCTCTTCTAACCATTTCTGAATTAGATTTTCTAGTTGAAATAACTCATCAAGGAGCATTTCCCCTAGAATATCTGGCTGGGCGCATTCGAGGGAGAAATAGTGCTTATTTTTACTTTCGCCCCTCTTAAGGTTGTAAGAAGTTGGTGGGTCCATGTAGTGGGGCCTATAATTTAGAAAGTAGCATTCTACTTCTTCATGTTTGCCACCACATAATTGACACCACGTACCATAAGAGTGCCGAAAGTAAAAACAATTGCTATCACTCATTTTTTATGTCAGAAATTACCAACCGCCGGGATCTAACGGTTCTATTTTCAGTAACTGAAACTTGGGCACGGGGGCGTGTTGAGTGGGCACGGCCCCGTGTTCAGCTTACTGTCTGACGTAAAACAGGATTGCCAGTTCCAATGATTGAGCACGGGGGCGTGTTCAGCGGGCACGGCCCGTGCTGAGCTCTGCAGAAGCTGTAAAACTAAGAAAATCCTAAAAAATTAAAAAGAAAAATAAAAAATGATTAGGCCGTTGATTCCTAACTTTCTTAAAATCCTTGTGTCCCCGGCAGCGGCGCCAAAAACTTGATGCGTGCGAAGTGTCGTATATATTAGATGTATATTTTAAGCCCTTTTTAACACTTATTTTAGCCAAGTTTTAAATTTATAAAACACGATATTTCACTAACACTAAACACACATATGGGCAAGTGCACCCATCGTTGAGTGTAGTATAGCGTTGGTAAGATACCGAGGTCGTCCAAGGACACAAGAGCTTTTAATACCGGTTTATCCTCAACGTCTAACCAAAATAAAAGTTTAGAAAAATGTTTTAAACTAAGAAAAATAAAAACTAACTAAAATGCTGAAAATAAAAATAAAAGAAAAACAGATAGACAAGATGAATCACTTGGTTCCGACTCGTATCTAGTATAACCTTTGATTATTTCCGCACTTTTGCACATAATTAAGAGATTATCTTAGTTATTGTAGTAGGCCCCTCTTTTGAAGGTGACGTTACCCTCACCCCAGTAGTTTGAGTCAGCAAGGATACAATCCTAAAAGGGTGGATTATTGGAAGATAATGAATTAAGTTATTAATGCAGTATTGTGGTAGGCCCCGCTTTTGGCGGTGACGTTACCCTCGGCTAAGTAGTCTGAGTCAGCAGGGATACAGTCCTAAATAGCCGGGTTATAGTATTAATAGTAGTTAACTTATGAGGGGATCAAAGAGTTTGGACCCCCACCATCCAATACCGTGAAGTATTGAAGGAGGTCCTACTAAATTTGACCCAGGTCCATTGCAGGACCTCTAAACGCTGAACAATGGCAAGACCTTTACCAAACCGTTCCCTTAACCCCCGACCAGGTAGCCAACATACCTCCATATAGACCGTGGAGATATGAATGGTGAAAATCCTTTATTTTATATAGACAGTAAAATAATGCCAAGACACCACGGACAAACGATAAGGAAAGATCACCTTCAACATAAGTAACTAGTTATTAAAGTCATTAATACAAAACCAAATAAAAAGTGCAAAAGATTAGAAATAAAAAGTATTATACTAGACACTTTGTCTTCACCAAGTGATGTAAGAGACTTAGGCAAACATGGCCTTGATTGTCAAGAACTCTTACGATCAATCTTGGATCCCGAGACGACTCACACACTCTCCGATGGACAATGGATGATGGTGGTGGATGATGGTGTTGTGATGGTGGTGGGTGGTGGATGAAGTGTGAGAGAGGTGGTGTGCCAAGGGATGAGATGAAATGAATCCAAGCACTCCTATTTATAGGCTGAACAGAGAGCTGGGCACGGCCCCGTGTCTGTCTGACACTCTCTCTCCTCATTAATTGTAATTCGCAATTACAATAAATGCGCCTGCTGTACTTTCGACACGCCCCCGTGTCCGCTGAGCACGGCCCGTGGTGGGCAATGGAAGCTTCTATGGATTTGTCTTTTCTGCTGCTTCTTGGGCACGCCCCCGTGCTGGCTGAGCACGGGGCGTGTTCAGTCTTCTGTCTTCTTTAATTTGCTTTGGAAGGTGCCGTTGAGGGGTCGGGCAGTCCACTAATGTTCCTTTTCTTGTATTTATGTTGGATTTAGCTGTCTTTTTGCTTCTTTTGCGTTTTTGAGCTCATTTAATCCTGAAAATACAAAAGGAAGACAAAAACACTCTTTTTCCAATATTAGTACTTAAAAAGGGTTAGTTTTATGCCTTGTTCGTTGTAATTTATATGTTGCATTTTACACACATCATGTCCCATACCATAATCCGTCAAGCAAATCAATTATTACAGACATAGATATCTCATAGACAATTAAATGTTCCGACAACTCAGATTTAAATTGTTTGTTTGTTTCTATACTCGTCCTACTTGATTCCACAAAAAAGCAAGCATCCTAGCATCTCAAACACCTGTCACATACGTTAAAATAGAGGTCAATACACATAGTGTAAAGGTGAGCATACAAGTTTAATAGTGATAATAGAGTTCGAAAGCGTTTACGCATAACCAACATGTAACATGTATAATGTGAAGCTAGTAGGTTATCGACAATGAAATATGCACAGACATGACTGCGAGTTGTAGAATGCGCGACACATATCACCACTGCGATACATGAAGAAATAACCTTAACAACCCCTGTCCACGACAGGTGCTGAGTCCAAACTATAGTACTATCGTTGCTAAGGCGTCATGCAACAATCACTGTGTTAACATAACGTACAAGCATTCATCGAGTAACACGTATAACATGCAGTAACGGTCAGCGTATAAAGTGTTTGCGTTGTGTGATCGATGTGATTTAGAATAAGTAACGTATGTAACACCCAAAAGTGCGTAAAGCAAAAAGGGATCGAGTATACTCACAGATAGTGCTTAATAACTTAAACACTCTCTTGGATTGAAGGGAGCACTGAGAAATTAGCCTGAACAGTTAACGATAGCATAAGCGAATAAATGGTGCGTTAAACGGTGCAAGTGATCAAAGTGACGAATGGTCATCCGATCGGATGGTTTGTGTATGATGTGACTTTGAAGTTTTCGTTGTAGCATTTTAAAAACAGAGAAGTATCTCTAACTTTCAGGTCGTTCGATCAAACGGTCGTTCGATCGGATGGCGATCCGATCAGTGAGACATTTCTAGTGAGAACAAGTTCATAGCAGGATTGTCATTCGATCGGATGGTCTTCCGATCGGATGGCAATCCGTTAGAAACTGATGATCTTTGAAAATTACAAAAAGGTTAAATGTTGAAGTCCAACTGCAATCCGATCGGACGGCAATCCGTCCCGACGATCTGATCGTTTTGAACTTGATGATTTTGATAAGTTTTTGCGGTTTGCTTGAGACGGTATGACAACGTACTAAACAATGGAACCTCGTCAAGTCCAAGTCGTCCGATCGAACAGGAATCACCCTAATCCGACCAGTCAACTGTTCTTTGACGGTTGTTCATGTTCAACCCGAAGTCGGTTGTCTCGTTGAAAGGAATCAGATCTGATACCGACACTTCACTAGAAAACGAGTAGAAGGCCTGAACTAGCTCTGATTCTATCGGTTTTGAGTGCATTGAGTGTAAAAGAGTTGGAAGAAAGTTAGAAACCATCTTTCAATCCTTTTAACCTTGAAAATGTTTAGATCTAGATGAAAATAGTGTTAAATCATGTGGAAATCATGTAGATCTGAGTTGTTCTTGGTGGAATGAGGCCAAAACTTGAAGTTCATAAGAACCCCATGATGACATCATCCTAGAACTCCTCAAATCCGCTGATTTCACGGTTAAAAGTGAAGATTCAAAGGTGAAAATGATGAAGAAGTGTGTGTAGATCATAGAAGTACAAGATTTGAGTTGAAAACTTACAAGAATCACGAGAAATCGAGAGAAAAATGGGCTGGAAGGCTAGTCGAATGAGAGAGAGCTGTCACATCACTTTGGTGATGTGACAGGGGTATTTATAGGTTGCCAAAAGAGGAAAGTGGCATATGGATTGGATCGGATGGCACTTCGATCGATCGAACATTCGATCGAGTGGCTCCGGCTAGTTGCGTTTCAATGTTTCGTTTTGCCTGTTGAGCATTGCGATGCGTTTCGAGTGAACGACACGATAGTATTACCCATTAGTTACACAAATAACCTAACTACTATATCTAACATACAATCACTATAAATAACTTGCGTTTAGCGTTTGCGATTAGATGGCGTTGCGATAGAATTGCGATTACGATTGCGATTAAACACCTCAACATAAACTTAACATGCACATGTAACACATAATAACACACACACGTAAAACAATATCCAGAACACATAATTCGAGTTGCGATGCGATAGCGATGCGATTAACGATAAGTCGATTAGCGATAAAACTGCGATTAAACCTCGATTATTAACAAGTACTCCACATAATACAACTAAAGCAAACAATTAATAGGATTCGATTACAAGTCAAAAAGCATAATTCAGTAGTTAAGCAAGGGGTGACAGATCGCAATTAGCAATCTTTTCTTTCTTTGACTTTGACTTTAACTTGGACTTTAACTTTGACTTTAAAAAAAAGTGGGTTGTTACAGCCTCCCCTATTTTAGAGAAATTTCATCCCGAAATTTAAGAAGTAGGCATAACAAACAGTTGCGGGTACTTCACCTTCATGTCATTTTCGAGTTCCCAGGTGAACTCGGCGCCGCGTTTGCCTTCCCAGCGAACCTTCACAATGGGAATGCGTGAGCGTCTGAGTACCTTGGTTTCTCAGCCCATGATCTCGACAGGCTTTTCCACGAAGTGTAATGTTTCATCCACTTGTAAATCTTCAAGAGGGATATGTAATTCCTGGTCGGCTAAGCACTTTCTGAGGTTCGAAACGTATAAAGTCGGGTGGACATTACTAAGTTCCTCCGGTAGTTCGAGTCTGTAGTCCACTTTTCCAATCCTTTCCAGAATTTTAAAGGGTTCAACATATCGAGGCGCGAGCTTTCCTTTCTTGCCGAATCTGATCACCCCCTTCCAAGGTGCAACCTTTAGGAGTACGTGATCGCCAACGTCAAATTTAAGGGGCTTACGGTGTCTATCGGCGTAACTCTTCTGATGACTCCGAGCTTTCAGCAGATTGTCTCGAATTTGGAGGATTTTGTCAGTCGTTTCTTGCAATAGCTCAAGACAGGTAATTTGTGCGTCTCCGATCTCGTGCCATACAATCGGCGATCGACATTTTCCTCCGTATAATGCCTCAAATGGTGCCATTTGGATGCTAGAATGATAACTGTTATTGTGCGAGAATTCGACTAAAGGTAAGTGCGTGTCCCAATTACCACCGAAATCTATGACACACGAGCGATGCATGTCTTCAAGGGTACGAATCATTCTTTCAGTCTGACCGTCGGTTTGGGGATGGAAAGCGGTACTTAGATTAAGAGTAGTACCGAGAGCAGATTGAAACGTTTCCCAAAGACGCGAGGTAAACCGACCATCGCGGTCAGAGATGATATCACGAGGCGTCCCGTGTCAACAGATGATTTCGTCGGTGTAGATCCGGGCTAATTTTTCTACCTTAAAGTCTTCTCATATCGGCAGAAAATGAGCAGATTTAGTCAAACGGTCAACGACAACCCTGATGCTGTCGTGACCTGATGGCGTGCGTGGGAGTTTCGTTATGAAGTCCATAGCTATACTATCCCATTTCCACATCGGGATTTCGGGTTGTACGAGTAAGCCAGGGGGCGTTGATGCTCGGCCTTGACCTTGGAACAAGTCAGGCATTTCAAAACATAGATAGCGATATCTTTCTTCATGCCCGGCCACCAGTACTTGTAGCGAAGGTCCTGGTACATCTTGTTAGCCCCGGGATGAATAGAATACCGAGATTTGTGGGCTTCGTCCATCAGAATTTGTCGCAAATTGGTACGCTTGGGAATCCAAATTCGGTCTAGATAGTGGAATATACCATTCGATTTATTCTCGAGTTGGGCGCCATCGTTAAGAATCCTTTCCTTCTTCAGAGTACGTTCGGTAAAACAAGCATGTTGGGCGTCGCGGATGAGAGCTTCGAGATTATGCTGGGCTTGAGATTTACGAACACTGTGCAAATAGCTTCGTCGACTGAGAGCATCGGCAACGATGTTTGCTTTGCCTGGATGGTAACGAATCTCAAGTCATAATCGTTGAGGAGTTCAACCCATCGGCGTTGGCACATACTCAGTTCTTTCTAGTCAAAGATGTGTTGTAGGCTCCTATGATCGGTGAAGATCGTACACTTGGTACCATAAAGGTAGTGTCGCCAAATCTTTAACGCAAAAATAACTGCACCAAGCTCGAGGTCGTGGGTTGTATAATTCTTCTCGTGGATCTTGAGTTGTCGAGAGGCGTATGCAATAACCTTATCTCGTTGCATGAGAACACAACCGAGACCAAGGTTAGAGGCATCGCAATAGACTATAAAATCGTCGTTTCCGTCGGGCAGTGAGAGCACGGGAGCATTGCAAAGCATCGCTTTGAGAGTTTGAAAGGCTTCCTCTTGTTCAGTTCCCTAAACAAAAGGTTTGTCCTTATGCGTAAGAGAGGTAAGCGGCACATCAATTTTCGAAAAGTCAGCGATGAATCGACGATAGTAACCAGCCAATCCGTGAAAAGAACGAACTTCGGACGGGTTCCTTGGTGTAATCCAAATCTTAACATCTTCGATCTTCATAGGATCGACATGAATTCCTTGACTATTGACGATGTGACCGAGGAATTGAACCTCTTCAAGCCAAAATTCACACTTGGAGAACTTGGCATAGAGACGGTTTCCCTGGAGTAACTCAAGAACCAAACATAGATGCTGCGAGTGTTCAGTTTTTGACTTGGAATAAATCAGGATATCATCGATGAAGACGATGATGAAGCGGTCGAGAAAGGGTTTGCACACGCGATTCATTCGATCCATAAAGACTGCGGGAGCGTTAGTCAAACCAAAAGCCATAACAACAAACTCGTAGTGACCATATCGGGTTCGAAAAGCAGTTTTGGGTATATCCTCCTCTTGAATGCGTAGTTGGTGATAGCCTGAGCGTAGATCGATCTTTGAGAAACACGTAGCACCTTGTAACTGATGAAACAAATCATCGATTCGAGGTAAGGGATAGCGATTCTTGATAGTCAACTTATTCAATTCCCTATAATCGATGCACATCCGGAACGATCCGTCCTTCTTTTTTACGAAAAGGACAGGCGCGCCCCAAGGAGAGGTGCTAGGGCGAATAAAGCCTTTATCAAGTAGTTCCTGGAGTTGACTCGAGAGTTCGCGCATTTCAGAAGGAGCGAGACGATAAGGCGCTCTAGCAACCGGATTTGCTCCAGGAATGAGGTCGATTCGGAAATCGATATCACGAGTGGGAGGTAAACCAGGTAAATCATCAGGAAATACATTAGGGAATTCACAAAGAACGGGAACGTCTTTCACTCCTGTGTTTCCTTTCTTTTCCTTCTCCACAACTACAATGTTAGCCAAGAAAACTCTGTATTCCTTGCGGAGATACTTGCTCGCTTGGACACATGACATGAGTTTGAGACCTTTCGAAGGAGTTTCGCCATACACACAAAGTTGATCACCATTAGCGAGCAAGAAACGAATCATCTTATCGGAGCAAACAACTTCAGCACGATTCTCGCGAAGAAAATCCATGCCTACTATGATGTCAAAACTACCGAGCTGCATCGGGATAAGGTCGATAGAGAAGACGTGATTGTTGAGTTCAAGCCTACAATCACGTAGAACAAAATTGACAGCGACGGTTCTTCCAGCGGCAACTTCAACATCGAACGTCGAGGGGAGATGGGCGCGCTTATGATTAAGGAGCTTTTCGAATTCAAACGATACTAAACAGTTATCTGCTCCAGTATAAAAAAAAACACGAAGCATATATACCATTCACAAGGAACGTACCATTAACCACATTGTTGTCTGCTTGATTTTGGCGGGCGTTGATGTTGAAAGCACGTCCGCGGGCTGCTGGTTGCTGTTGCTGCTGAGGCTGCTGCTGTTGATGTTGTTGCGGCTGCTGCTGGGGCTCTTGTTTCACTACCCTGTTGGGGCACATGTTTGCAAAGTGGTTGGGATCACCACATGCGAAGCAAGCTCTAGCATGAGCAGCGGGTGCAGGAGCTGCTTGTTGGCCCTGAGGAGCAGGAAGGAGAGCTTGTGGTGTAGGAGCTTGACCTTGAGCTGGAGCTGGAGTTTGGCGAGGACCTGTACGGCAGTTTGCGGTGAAGTGGCCGTACATGTTGCAATGAACACAGAACCGGCATGCGATTCTAACCGGGTGATGATAGGTACAAGTAGGGCAGAGCGGTTGTGGTCCGGTGTATGCACGCTTGGCAGGTGGCGCATTGACCACAGGTGCCGCTACTTGGCGGTGTTGAGGTTGCGGTTGGGCAGGTACTGTTTGGAGCGGAGCGACGATAACTGCACAGTTCTTATTGCTGGAGCTGTTGTTCTTTCTCTTGCGACGTGAGAGCTTTGAAGATTGCGGTGTGACGGTAGCTTCAGTGGTGGTAGCAGCGGTGACTTGATGCAGATTCTTGGAGGCTTTATCAAAATAACCAGCCCTGACTCGCTTATCGTTAATCTCAGCAGCGAGCAGGTAGGTTTCCTGTCACACCCCGATATTTCCACGTATTACCGGTGGGCCCTATGGGGAGTATCGTGACGTAGTTGATATCATCATAGTCAAATAATCACAGTTCAATGCACAACGGAAGTCTAAGATAAATATATTACAAACCGATTCAAAAGTAACATCAATGTTACAAACGGATTGTAAGATGGATCCACAGGCGGATCTTAAAACAGAAAGATAAACACTGTTCTACAGACTTTAGACGTCTAGAACTTGCAAGATTCCCTATTAACGCCCTGAGCTCCCAGCCAATTACGTACTGTAACTGTCACTTAATCTTTTTGGAAAATACGTCAGTTTACACTGGTAAATACAATTAACTGACTCTTTTGAAAACATTTATGAAAATTGATTTAAGTGCACAAGGCACAAATATCCTTTTATTCCTTGGGACAATTATATAAAAAAATCTTGTATATAGATTTACATGTTCGTTATACATTCAGGGCCCGATGTAGAAATCGAATCAAGATTAACAGGCACACCACAAGTATAGGCCCACAAGAGAGTGAGATAGCGTTTTTCCTACGTAACTGTCAGGTGTATGCCTACACCCCGTGCTTAAGACGTGGCCATTTTATAATAAATGATGCCAAGGATGTCCCAGACATGGTCATTAACCCCCAAAGGCTTTATTTCAAACAAGACAGATTAAAACAGGTTACCTCAATAATTTAACCACCATTCGATTAAACATTCGATACCCGACCAAGCAGTATTATTATAATACCATATCCCAAGCCCGTATAACGGAAAATAAGTTAAAAGTATTTACCTGAGCTAAAATGTAATTTTATTCTCAGCCGTATATTTAAATCAGCAAGCACAAGTACCTCTACTGGGGCTCTCAATCTGGAATGAAGGTTTTATTAACCTATTAGATTCCTAACGGTTCTTATTTAAGTTGTAATTTAGACCGGTTAGTTTTAAGGAAAGGTTTACGGTTCAAACGCAAGATTAAGCGAAGACCGGATTAGAATGTGATTTAGACCCGACAAGTATGGAAACTTGTATAATATGGGTAAACTAACCACATTCTGGATTTTGACGTGAAAATGATAAGGTTTGGCCCGTTTCGGTTAATTCATGTAAGCTAGACATAAACCGACCGAACGCGTAAAATGCATAACGGGTAACCAAATGAGTCATGAACATGTTTCACAAGTTAATATGCCTTAAATATGTTGTGATATCAGTAGGATATCTTCCATTATGCCCAAAACGAATTTAAAACCAATTTAAGCCCCGTAGGGGTATTTTGGTCATTTTAAAGATTATAAAAGAGGTTAAATGAAAATCTGAGGTTCCGGTCTAAAATGATCAGTAAAAATATTTATTTTAGTAGTTTATATCAGTAAGATATCATATATGTGTGAAATTTATCATTTATGGCCAAACTAGGCACCATAGGGGCATTTTGGTCATTTCACATAAGCCTTAAAGGTCAAATTTGGAAATATGAGTTCAAAAACTTTTACTTACTGTTAAAGTATAAAAATGTATTCATAACATCAGTAGGTATCAAGCTTTAGGTGCCAAATATGGTTTTAAACCATACTATGCACGTAAATCGCATAAAAGTTGGTATTTGACGGTATTCAGGTTAAATAAGTAAATCTGAGATTTTGAACAACCTTTACTGTTTAAAATAATTTATTTAATATATAAAATCAGTAGAAAAAGGTTTGATATGTAAAGGATGTGTAAAACTCATTTTATTAGCAAAAAGGGCATAACCGTCAATTATCGAGTAAATTCAAGAACCCTATGTTATGATCAGTTTAAAAATAATTAAAAATCTTCAAAAATCCCAAAATATTACATTACATCAGTGGGTAAAAATTTTGGTGTCGAAATTTGGGCTTAAATAGGCTTTATGCTAAATATGCCGAACTTTCAGAATTATGATTTAGGCTTTTATGAAATCCCTTTCTAAAAGCTTTCCTGGTTGACCCTTAGTCATTCCATCCTGTTGGTACTAACCTATATGGGACTTTCCAATAGATGCAACTTTAAGTGAGGTATTATTCTTAACTCTACTAGTCTTCGGAGGTAAACAGGGTACTTCTTTGGAGAAGACTATCAAAACACAAGGAGATTACAGAGATTTCCCAAATCTCAGGCTCTGGTTCATTTATCATTGTCTGTGTCAAATAAATGACACGTTTTCTTTACAAATCCATGAATACCTTATTCAATGACACTTATTTGGACATTTCCCTTCCGGATATCTTCTTTGAATACCATTAGCTGACTTTAGGACAATATGACCATTGGGATATCTTAGTGGTTCCATGCATTAAACCTCCATACTGATCAGACATGGAAGCAATCTATGGGACATATTAAGATACACCAATCCTCATATGGTACTTTCATCATACAGTCTGGTATTTGCAATTGATAGAAATCAAAGAGATATCAACTAACATATACTGGCGTACTTCATCTGGAGAGAGGGTACTCTAAAATTTTACGACTGAAGATTTCTGACAGGAACAGAAGAAATGGTTCCTATGATTTTTGTCTGTAAGTTTTACCTTACACTTTATATCTAGGGTTCTTGTGGAAGATCTTGAAAGTTTGTTATACTTAAAATTTTATGAAGGATTTATTGGTATCTGAATCAAAACAGAACTCTTAGTATTTATATTCCAATAAATGTTAAAGAATGTACCTGATGTCATTATTGATATGAACTACCTCTGGCACTCTTTGTGAGAGTTTAAGAGCTCTCATTCTTAGGCTTTCCATCCTTAGCCGCACTTCCCTTGACAGATGTAGGGCATGTAGTCTTGATGTGGCCTTTCTCACCACAGCCAAAACAGACTGCATTCTTCATGTCCTTGCAATCCAACATTCTATGTTCTCTTGATTTGCAGATCCCACAAGCCCTAGGCTGCGATTGGGATTTTGATTCGAACCTGCACTTCCCTAGATGGCATTTCTTGCAGGTCTTGCATACAGGTTTCTTGTTGGACTCTTGCTTACCCTTTTTCTTAGAACTCTGGGAGTTATCTTCCTCCCTTTTCCTTTTTAGTTCATCCTTTGCATATGAGGCATGAACAAGATCCTTCTCGTGAGTAAGGAAGTGTGGTCTTAGATGAGATTTGGAGCAAGTAGCATTGGGCTCCTTGAACTTTTTCACGGCCTTCCTCACAGCCTTTCCAACAGCTGCGTCAATCATAGCTTGGAGAACATTTTTGTCAATTTTGAGGTTCACAATTGTAGCATCATTAGCATGCGTCGCATCATCAATGGCGCGATTGACGGTTGTCTTATCTGAGTTTGTCATACTCAAGACTTAGTTCCTAACACAAAATGAAACAATTACTTAGTTGCAATCCAACAACCGCTATTCATCATCCTGATGGCCTAACATATACTGACCATGGTATCATTAAACCATACAGGCTAATATAGTACGAACATTCTTAATGAATGTTATTTAAATATATATTCATTATATTTAGCCTATGCCATAAAAAGACCATTAATGGCATTTAAGGTTTGGACCTAGTCCTTCACCTTTTTGACAGGGGATCAATTGTCATATCTGTCTTGATCATATTGATGATTTTGGATAGCTTGAAAGCTCGCCATAAGGATATTTGAGAAGAGTGATTCCTAATGGATATAAAGCATCCATCTAAGGTTGTTGAAGCAGTCTCTAAAGTATCATAGGCCAATTCTACCTCGCGTTATAAGTCTAGAGTCCTAATCAGGCGGATACAACTGTTTACAACATTTATTGTCCATAATAGACTTATCTGCGCCAGAATCAAACAAATTCCTGTATAAACATCATTGATAAGGAAAGGTGCCTGTTATGATGTTATCTTTCTGTACTGCCTCCTGGGTGTTCATCTGGAAGACTCACGCGTTTGTTTTCTTGGCCTCTTCAGGCTTCTTCTGATTCCTAGGGCAGTTAGTCTTGATATACCCCTTCTCGTTGCAACCATAACAGGTTGCATCTTTCAACTTCTTGCAATCCAAGGTCTTATGTTCCTTAGACTTGCAGATTCCACAAGGTAGAGGCTGAGATTCAAATCTGCACTTCCCGAGGTGGTATTTCCTACAGGTTTTGCACCTGGTCTTTTCACCCGACTGCTGGTTGTCCTTCTTAAACCCGGAACTCTTCTTATGATCCAAGTTCCCCTTTTTCTTTTTATCGGAGTGGTGAGAATTCTCATCCTCCCTTTTTCGCTTTCCATCATCAGAAGCTTTGGCAGTCTTGTTTTTGACTACATCAAGTGTGAGAGATAGTGACAGATCTGCCGCTGACCTGAATCTAGTAAGTCTCGATGCTTTCACACTTGCCTTGATTTCTGGGGCTAGACCCCCAATAAAGCGAGCTATACGCTTTGGTTCTGGTGTGATCAAGTAAGGAACCAATCGAGACATAGTATTGAAACTTGTAAGATATGCCTGACAATCTAAGTTCTTCATGACCAATGTCAAGAAATCAGTCTCAATTTTCTCAACTTCATGTTGAGGACAGTAATTTTCTTTGATAAGAGCAACAAACTGATCCCAAGTCAAGTTGTACAACGGGATCTTCCCTGTAGCTTGGATTAGTGACCTCCACCAAGCTAGAGCTTCTCCTTTAAAAGATTGTGAAACAAATTTCACAATGTCTTGCTCTGCACATCCACTAATATCAACAATGGTGTCCATCTCATCGAGCCACGTCATGCAATCGATGGCTCCTTTTTCTCCTGTGAAGTCTCTGGGCTTGCAGGAGACAAAATATTTATATGAACAGGTTTTAACATGTGGCTCCTGATTAAGCACCACCTGTCTAGACGGAACACTCCTCTGATTTGATGAGTGATGAGAATCGTCCTTATGAGATACATGCGTCTGGGAAGGTGGTTTTGCATGAGGCACAGACTGGGTCTTGGTGCGTGTACCACTTGATTCATTATACTGTCTATCAAGAGCTCAAGTAACGCCATTATCTATTAATGCCTGCAGTTCTGCACCAGCTATATTAACTCTGGTAGTATCATTATTCTCCCTCGGGTGGCTGTTAGCCTCATCTGATCCAGCCATGTAGCTTGATTGCTACATAAATATTGACAACGATTTATTCAGAGGTTATTACGGAATCATCATTTTTGACGATTCATTAACCATGGTAATATAAACCATATTGGTTAATTTGTTAATTATATTTAATTAGTATTTTCATTATAATTTATCCTAGTTATAAAACATTAAGGATATTAAAGTGGCACAAAAGGCCTAATCACAAGGACAGTTTTAAATTTATAAGCCATGATTTCAGAGAATCGAGGCATTAAGGTTTGAACATAGTTCATTACCTTTTCCTGACAGGGAGTCATAGACTACCATTGTCTTTTGTCTCGTTAGACATTGAATATGGCCCATAGGCACTTCATCACAAATGGATGTTTGTAAAAATGATCATTTTAATTGATGATGTAAGCCATGATTTCTAGATCATTGGGCTATTTAAAGATTTGGAAGAAATCCAGTGTAAAGATGACATGTGTGATTTCATCGTATCACTGTTGTCAGGAGTGCTAACATGTTTTCAGATATTAACAAGGATTTGAATATTTTAAATAGGTTTTACTATTATGGCCATGTCTAAAACGACATATCAGCTAAGTTATACCTTTAAGATTCCTTTCAATATATAAGCTGACCAATTATAAAAAGGAAGGATATTATGATTTATTTTATATAATATATTCATTTATATATATCGGTAATGAATTTTTTGAATCATTAAATGAAAGAAGTACATAGATGCCCCTAAACGGGACTTTTAAACAAGAAATTTGTCCACAAAAGAACTAAAAGATAAATATGTCCTTATAAGCACTAATAAAGAAATGAAAAGCAACAAAAGAGTTTCTTCTTTACTTTATTTCTGGAAATTTTCTCCTTGGTTCTCTGTGTGAGGCATGAATACCGAAGGTTTTGGTGGGTAATCCAAATCTTCTATTTTAGGAATCTTTGCAAACGTGGAATCCAAGGATTTATGGTTAATGAATAATACGAATCACGAATAAGGCCAGGACAGGTATAATCCAAGTTTGGGATTCCAAGACTTGGAGGTAAGAAATATGAGTCCTTTGGGTCCGTATGTATTATTTTTGTAGCGGGAGTTTCAGGGACAGCTGGTATGAACTCCTCCGATGCTAGCTTCTCATTTGAAGTTTCAAAAGTCTTGGGTGTAGAATCTGAAATATGGTTAATGGGTTTTAAAAAAATACTTTCTCCATACTAGTCGTATGCTAATTCGAGTTGTAGTACGAAGCTTTACATTCTTAAACTTCGAATTTGGAGAGGTTCCACCAATGGCAGCTTTGCTCGGCGACACGATCCTGGGATGCACAAATATAAAAAACAATGTATACATATAACAGGGATGAGATCATTCCTAGTTCATGTCTAGACTCGGAAGTCAAGGAATGTGCTACTGTGTCATTGAGATTAAACACAAAACACTAGTGTTTAATTCACTCAATGTTGGCTCTGATACCAACCTGTCACACCCCGATATTTCCACGTATTACCGGTGGGCCCGGTGGGGAGTATCGTGACGTAGTTGATATCATCAAAGTCAAATAATCACAGTTAAATGCACATCGGAAGTCTAAGATAAATATATTACAAACCGATTCAAAAGTAACATCAATGTTACAAACGGATTGTAAGATGGATCCACAGGCGGATCTTAAAACAGAAAGATAAACACTATTCTACAGACTTTAGACGTCTAGAACTTGCTAGATTCCCTATTAACGCCCTGAGCTCCCAGCCAATTACGTACAGTAACTGTCACTTAATCTTTTTGGAAAATACGTCAGTTTACACTGGTAAATACAATTAACTGACTCTTTTGAAAACATTTATGAAAATTGATTTAAGTGCACAAGGCACAAATATCCTTTTATACCTTGGGACAATTATAAAAAAATCTTGTATACAGATTTACATGTTCGTTATACATTCAGGGCCCGATGTAGAAATCGAGTCAAGATTAACAAACACACCACAAGTATAGGCCCACAAGAGAGTGAGATACCGTTTTTCCTACGCAACTGTCAGGTGTATGCCTACACCTCGTGCTTAAGACGTGGCCATTTTATAATAAATGATGCCAAGGATATCCGGGACATGGCCATTAACCCCCAAAGGCTTTATTTCAAACAAGACAGATTAAAACAGGTTACCTCAATAATTTAACCACCATTCGATTAAACATTCGATACCCGACCAAGCGGTATTATTATAATACCGTATCCCAAGCTCGTATAACGGAAAATAAGTTAAAAGTATTTACCTGAGCTAAAATGTAATTTTATTCTCAGCCGTATATTCAAATCAGCAAGCACGAGTACCTCTACTGGGGCTCTCAATCTGGAATGAAGGTTTTATTAACCTATTAGATTCCTAACGGGTCTTATTTAAGTTGTAACTTAGACCGGCTAGTTTTAAGGAAAGGTTTACGATTCAAACGCAAGATTAAGCGAAGACCGGATTAGAATGTGATTTAGACCCGACAAGTATGGAAACTTGTATAATATGGGTAAACTAACCACATTCTGGATTTTGAAGTGAAAATGATAAGGTTTGGCCAGTTTCGGTTAATTCATGTAAACTAGTTACATAAACCGTACCGAACGTGTAAAATGCATAACGGGTAACCAAATGAGTCATGAACATGTTTCACAAGTTAATATTCCTTAAATATGTTGTGATATCAGTAGGATACCTTCCATTATGCCCAAAACGAATTTAAAACTAATTTAAGCCCCGTAGGGGTATTTTGGTCATTTTAAAGATTATAAAAGAGGTTAAATGACAATATGAGGTTCTGGTCTAAAATGATCAGTAAAAATATTTATTTTAGTAGTTTATATCAGTAAGATATCATATATGTGTGAAATTTATCATTTATGGCCAAACTAGGCACCATAGGGGCATCTTGGTTATTTCACATAAGCCTTAAAGGTCAAATTTGGAAATCTGAGTTCAAAAACTTTTAATTACTGTTAAAGTATAAAAATGTGTTCATAACATCAGTAGGTATCAAGCTTTAGGTGCCAAATATGGTTTTAAACCATACTATGCGCCTAAATCGCATAAAAGTCAGTATTTGACGGTATTCGGGTTAAATAAGTAAATCTGAGATTTTGAACAACTTTTACTGTTTAAAATAATTTATTTAATATATAAAATCAGTAGAAAAAGGTTTGATATGTAAAGGGTGTGTAAAACTCATTTACCGTCAATTATCGAGTCAATGCAAGAACCCTATGTTATGATCAGTTTAAAAATAATTAAAAATCTTCAAAAATCCCAAAATATTACATTACATCAGTGGGTAAAAATTTTGGTGTCAAAATTTGGGTTTAAATAGGCTTTATGCTAAATATGCCGTTAAATTAATAAAAAGCTTCTAAATTACGATATTGAGCATAACTCCTAATTTAGACCTCAAACTGATGTCAAATTTTTAGGACATGTTTATAAATCAGCAATAAAGATTTTTGTCCTCTCACATTTTCAAAAATCTTGTTTTTTACATCAAAAGGGCATTATGGTCAACATTTAAGCATTTAACGGAAACATGCATTGAACTAGGATTTCTATGGAACCATGTTGTATAACCTTGGAAGGTTATACTAACATATAATATGGTCCTAAAGGAATCCTAAGGCATATCTAAACTAATCTAAATTGGGTCAGAACTGAAAGTCAAAACAAAAGTCTACTTTTGCGACTTTCGGTTCCGAACCGAGCCTAAACTCAGAATTGTCGGGTTGAACATGTCTAGACATGTTCAATTAATATTTACCAAGTTATTAAAGTGACAAAACTGATTTTATTGCCTTTACTTCATTAGTTATGAATTTCATTTAAAAGACCGACTTGTTTGACTTTTATTTTAATCACTTTGACCCGACAATTAACTAAGCAAACGTGGTAATTAGGAGGTGCCATTTTGAGGGTTTAATACCTACCTAATTACGATCACGTAGCCATGTTCGTTGCGAACAATGGCTCGACCATTTAAAAGTCAAAGCGTTTATCGCAAACGCTTGACTTTTCGGCTTTAATTGCTAAATAAACAAACTAGACATAAGAGGGCACTTACAAAGGATCCAATGGACTGAAAAGAACTCAAAAGGAGGTTCCCAATGATCAGGATCCTCAGATTTGAGTTAGAGAGCATGAGCTTCAAGAAATGGGTGAAAAGAAATGAATGAACAAGGTCCTATATATAGTTTTCGGGATGGCATAGGATCGTGACAAGTGTCGGAAGGGTTAACAAGATTATAACATGTGTAAAACCAGGTTATAATACCATCTAAGGCCCCTAGAATCGAAATATGAGAGTATGGGAACTAGTTTTAACAAAAACAAGCAACATAAACCAGTTTCTGCAGCTGTTCTGTTTTACACGGCCCGAGTAGGAGGCCCAGGAGGCTTACGCGGCCCGCCTAGAATCTGGCCCAGACTCACAGGTTTGGCAGAATTACATAATCAGCCCCTGCATGTGTTAAATGCTATTTCTGACACATTTAAGGCCCGTTAAGCCATGTTTAAGGCTCTACAATGATGCCTAAACATAGGGAACATAAAACATGCTCAAAAATATCTTGGATGTACGTAAGTAACGACTTCGGTATGGTAACCGGGTAATGGATAAAATTGTACGTAAGCATGCTAACCGAGAAACGGTGACGCGGGTTAATGGGCAAGAGGTTCGGTAGTAAATTATGAGTAAATGAATAAACAATTTCATTGATGGAAATTGTACTATTTAATGTTCAATTACGTAATAATGAATGAATTTAACGAATACCGGGTATCGGATGCGTAAACCCCAAGTATAACACTCCAGATAGTGTAAAAGTATTATGGTCATAAGGTTCATGTAAATTTTGGGTTAAAAGGAATGAGTTATTTGATAAAAACATGAACGGGTTGAATAAATCGTAAATGAATTATAAGCCGATAGTGTGTAAGTTAAGAATTTCCTTAATCCAGATATGGGATTTCAAGTTCACATGATAGAATGTCAAATTACAAGCATGTAGGAAGAAACGGGAGGTTAAACGGGTAAACGGTTCAAAAGTTATGCGCGTTTTAGTGCGTTCGGACGACGAAACAAACCTGCAGAAAAAGGCAATTTCTAGAGGCCGTCGCCGACGGCCTTAGGGGCGTCGCCGACGGGCTCTACAAACTCAGTTTTCTCCGACGTGCTATTTACCTCTCTACGCGATGTTTTAGCGACGCGACAAACCAGGGGCCGTCGCCGACGCCCTCCCCATGTCCAAAAAGCTGAAAATTGTTATCTAAGTTGATTTATGAGTCGTGGGCTGACGTGATGTCGTGGTCACAATCAAATTTAATCCAATTACTACTAATAGCTAGCGGTAAGTGGGTATCGAACACAGGGAGTTTGTGGAAAATGTGTTATTTAAAGGGTTGTCTAGGTTAACTAAAATTAAACTAAATGCAATGAAAATAAAATTCAAGAGTTGATTTGATTGGATTGGTTTTAAAACTAAAATTAACTAATTAAATTGAAAGAGAAAAGTTTTGGTTGTAAACAAATTAGAGACAAATGACCATCCTAGATTTCCGGTTTCAATTGACATTCATGTTATCATTCCACTAGAAAGAACTACATAGACATAGCTCATGTGTGACTACTTGCAGTGATGAAAGGGAACTAAGTACTCAGATTCCTAGAACGTGAGGTTGTTACCCGATGATCAATCAACCCTTACCCAAGCCTAACTATACCCATGATATCTCTATTGCCAACGGCACTAAGAACGTATGTTTTCTAATTAGTTCAATGTAAGAATTAACAAGCTACTAACAAACAATCACACACCATAACAAACAAACCATAAAGATAAGGATTGTTATTCTAGAAATTAGGAAATCAAACATGAAATGTTTCAAGCAAACCTTCAATCCAGGATGATCATAAAGTGTTTAGCCACTCATGGCTCGAATCAACATCATAACAAAGGTATTATCGTTCATAAAGATCAAAGACAATAAAACTAATGATTAAGAGATGTTCTTTAAGCTCAAGATCTCCAAATTGCTCCCAAAAATCGTTCACAATGATTGTGTAACCGAAAACATCTGATTAGACACCATAAATCCCCTCAAAAATGGCAATTAATGCATGAGTTACATGTTGGGTATGGTCGGCGCCGTAAGCTACGGCGCCTACCGTAGCTTACGGCAAGCAGTAAGTCAACAGGTCAAGATCAGCGCCGTAAGCTACGCCATAGGGCCGTAGCTTACGGCAGTCAAAGAATCTGGAAAGTCAACATTGGCGCCGTAAGCTACGGCGCCTGCCGTAGCTTACGGAGAGCAGCAAAGTCATACGGTCCTTGTCTTCTGTCTTACGGCAGACAATTTTGGCAAACAATGGAGGTCGTAACCTACGGTCAAGGTCGTAGGCTACGGCGCTGACTGAGATTGTTTTGCTTGTTTCTCTCTCAAATCTCGATTCCTCCAATTCTCGATTTCGCCAACTTCAACATCCATTCAAGCATCCTAAAACCCGCATCTTGGGCACTTTAATACCTGCAACAAGCAATCATCTAGTGGTTACCACATTCAAGCAATTAACCGAAGTAAGTATAGAATGTGCATTGTATTAAACCTTTCAAGGGTTGTCCTACGGACCACCCGTCACATCCCCACACTTACCCGTTGCTTGTCCCAAGCAACCCATTCAAAAATTATTCACAAACACAAGCGATCAACCATGCAAACCAAGCTAAAGTGTGCCGTCCTTTTACTAACTTTCAATCATACCACAAGACACACCCCTCATAAAACTCTCAGTGACAAGAATTATTAGCATATGATGTTAATATCACTCAATGCGTGTCTGTGTGTACGACAATAAGCTTGTATAAAAATCAAGTTTCCTCCTAACAAATATCTGGCATGCTTTTGAATCAAAGGAACTTACGGGTTGTAACGGGGCTAGGTGCAAAGGTAGGAAAATGGTGGAATGCATATATAAAAGAGCTAATTGATTTGACCCGGTTTTTATTTCTACTACTAACAAAACAAACACCAAATATATACAAACTTTTTCAACATTCTCAACTACCATACAAACTAATCATTTCTTTTTGTATTTTTCTCATGTTTTTCTCTTTTTTTTAATTTTTAATTTTTTTAATATATAAAACTCAACAATATATACAAGAACATCAACAATCACAAACTAAATTCCTAAACCGGGTCACCTCAAAAGGTAAAATTTATAGGAAGTAGGCTTGGGTCGCAACCGAATGGTCTAAGGCTCAAACGTGGCTTTCTAAGGACCAAACCCCCACCCCTCACAATACCGAGCTCATATATGTAAAGTATGAGGTCCAACCCCTAATCCCACACTCTCACATGTCTAGACGAGGCTACCTAAAAGTCCCCTATCATTTTCAAAAGCATGCTATCTCTAGAATTTAACAAGGATTCGTACACAAGTTCTATTAACACACGACACACACCGCCACTCAAACAAAGAAATATCAATAACAATCATATGTGGCCCAAATTCTCACCAAGAAAAGACTAGGAATAGGTGTCGGTGTGTCAAGCGGAACAAAATCAAGCTTTCAAATTTTGACAATTTTCGCTCGGATTTACAAAAATTTTAAATTCTCAAAAATTTCCCCCATCCCCACATTTGCGATACATTGTCCCAATGTATGGCTTTGAGGGAAAGATCGCTTTTACCCAACAACATTAGCTTTCGCTAATACTCTCAAATCCCAAAAATTTATTTATTTATTTATTTTTTTTTTATTTTTTTTATATACACCACCACTAACACATCCCAAGACAACTCATCAACATCACAACACCACCCTACCCCCCAACCATAAACATAACGTACGAAATAAACAAATATACACAAATATACAAAGGAGCAAGATACGACCTGACTAGTAATACTTTGGCTGTGGAGGCCCGAAGATGGATGTCATCATGTCGTTCCACTCTCCAAACCCAAAAGCTCTGCTACCGCTGCTACTACCTTGATCACCACTTGGATTTGCCTGTTGATAACTCATAGCGTGTGGATCCACCCATTGAGAATGATGTAATGGTGGGGTGGGATACGACACACTACCGTCATACGGTGGCAGTGTGGTATAATCCACAACTGGCGGGTCCGCTTCGAGTGGTTGGCCCGCGTGCCGCTGATTATGCAAACGTCTCTGGCGGTCATCTAAGTAGCGATTGTTCACTTCTTCCTCATGGGCATACATATGAGCACGGTTCCATTGCTCATTTCTGTCGTAACTCTGTTTGAGAGCTCTTTCCATACTCGCCCCCATAAAAGTTTGTTGATCGAAAAGCATTTGGTTGGGTTCAGTCCATTCGCCAAAAGTGGGTGGTCGCCTTTGTTCAATAATCTGACCCATATTCCCCGAATGAGCCCAATAGGGATCATAGGCCTGTTGTGCATAGTCAAACGCACTCCCCACATAACCAGACTGTACACCCGCTCCCTGAACTCCACCTGGGCCAGCGCCCCCTATCTGAGCATCAACCATGAATGTGTCTTCACGGTAGTCATCGTCACCACTAACTTCTTCATCAGTCGTTTCAGGCTCATCAGTCTCACCCGGTCGTAGTGGTCTTGCATCCGCTTTGATAACTCTCCATCTTCTCCCATCTGTCTTCAGCTTATGATACCTCTCCGATTCTTTGTACTCCCAACCTGGCCACAGATTCTTTAAGTCGAACGGTTTGAACCTCTTGTAAGAACCTTTTTCATCGCCTTTAATTGCCCCATATTTCTTTAACAATGACGTGATCAAACGACAATGAGGCACAATTTTTCTTTCCCCGCTATTCCGGCTCAACCAAATGTTGTTCAATACTAGAAATCGGAAAGGAACCTTGGGAGAACCATGCATCATCATATACAAGATCGGCACCTCTTGAAACCGGACCGCCATCTTGTCTCCCCACCGCGGGATGACATTGTATGTACACAGAACCAATAACAACTTTGCCTCCATTCTCAAGTTTCGTCTATACAATTTACCATGTGTCGTACCCGGAAGAAAGAGATAATCCAACATGTTTTGCCATTGAGAGTGCTTTTCAGGCTCATGGTAGAGATCTTTGAGGCTTGGGTAGATAAATTCACCGGATGGCAGGTCGTCAAACTTTGCTATTCGGCGCAATGAATCATAAGACATTTCGACCCTTACCCCGTTACATTTTCCAACCAATTTCATCTTTTGCGGGGCCTTATACGGGGGATATTCGAGTGTAGCCATCCACTCTTGAATCTGAGTATCATACATCTTCTTCACCTCGCCATCATAACACTTCAACGCTGCCCCCCAACCCAATGCTTTAAACTTTGCCGTTATCCCGAACGGCCCAAAATCAGCTTCCCGGGTCTCCTTTTCACAAATAAATGCCTTAGCCCTTTGCTTCAACTTGTTCATTTGTTCGTGAAACAAATCCTCTCTCCGTTCCACGGGTTGGTCTAGTAATGAACCGGATGTCCAATCCGGCTTAGGACCCCTTGGAGGCGCATCCTCATCTGAATCCGGGTCACCGACCCGTGCCAACCTTCTCCTCTTTGGTTGTTCCTCTTCCACTTGAGGTTGGTTGGACGAACTTGCAATCGCTTTACCTTTTGTTTTCACCATACCTACACACATTCACAAACCACACAAAACATTTCAAGTTAGCTCAACTCAAAATCTTCCCCCCACTTGCTTTATGTTATGGGTATAAATGTACAAAAACACCAAAGATTCATCCTTTCAAGCAAAAATTTGGCATGATGTCTCTATAATTCAGAATTTTTCCAAAAGACTTTTACTAAACATCAAATACATTCATACCCAAACAATCAATGGTTCAACAATTTCCTATCATCTAACATATACAAGCAAGTGTGTAAGCAAAAACATGATGAAAACTTACAAACCTCAATGTATATCAAAAAATGAAGTGAAATTGCATACCTTGGTGTTGTAGAAGATGAGATTAATAAACTCTTGAAGTTCACACAAAAACCCACTAAAACCCCAAAAATTTCGGCCCCGCTATGCTTAAATCCGACCCCAAAAACGACTGAATCTTTGAAATACGAGAGCAAATCTGGCTTCCTTGTAAAATTTCACCCAAAATGGACTCAAGAATCATCAAAATCGGACCAGATATGAGGGAGATATGAAGGTTTTGAGTTTTTAGTTTTTAGGGTTCTAGAGAAAGACAATGGGGAAGAAGAAGATGAATGAGAAATATGTGATTGGGATCGATGGGGGATTTGTCTGGATAGGGTAAGTTAAATGTTTTATTAAAAGGATTATTATTATTAATAATTGATTTTCGGTTTTTTATATATATATGTGTAACTGTCGACATGACCCCAACCCCACAACTTCACTCGTCACCGTAGCCTACAGCACCTGCCGTAGGTTACGGCGACATCTGAATGCCAAAAACTTGCCGTAGATCAGAATATTGGCGGCGTAGGGTTCTTTTTTTGTTGATTTCCACCGTAAGCTACGCCAAAAGGCCGTAGCTTACGGCACAAGCTGGGCATATGGGGGCGAGCATAAGTCCTTATTTCACAAAAAAAAATGTTATGTATTATTTTTTTTTCTTTTAAAAAAAACTTAATAATTTTTATTGTTTTTATGATTTTTAGAAAACATGAAAATTAACCCTACCCCCCGTTAAAAACCCGTGTTATCCTCAACACTATGTTCGGGAAATTCGCACGGATTTCCCCACACTTGTTTCAAACACCGGTTCTAAACGGGACTTATTCAAACAAGACAAACTAAATTAAATATGTACAAAACACCAAACCTAGGCCTCTTTCAAGTTTCCTCATCATCCAATGGGTGTAGAATGTAACCCACTTTGTCGAGTTCAAGATTGTTGATGTCATTACCTTCCAAATACGGTTTGAGCCGATGCCCGTTCACCGTTTGTTGCCTATTGGTTTGTTCGTCTTGTATATCAACATCTCCAAATCTTCCCACTCTTCGGATGACGTAAGGACCCATCCACTTGCTTTTGAGTTTTCCCGCAAACATCTTCAACCTCGAATTGTACAACCACACCTTTTGACCCACTTTGAAGTTCTTTTTCCTTATCTTTGCATCATGAACTTTCTTCAGTTTGTCTTTGTATGCGGAAGCACATTCGTAGGCTTCATCTCTAATCTCCTCAATCTCATTCAATTGCAACTTTCTTACCCGACCTGCTTCATCGTAATCCGCATTAACAGTTTTGATGGCCCAATGCGCTCGATGTGCTAACTCCATTGGTAGATGGCACCCCTTCCCATACACCATTCGATAAGGGGTAGTACCAATTGGAGTTTTGTAGGCCGTCCTGTATGCCCACAACGCATCGTCAAGTTTACTTGACCAATCTTTTCTATCCATTCTTACCGTCATCATGAGGATCTCTTTAATTTGACGGTTGGACACTTCAACTTGTCCACTTGTTTGCGGATGGTACGGTGTTGCCACTCGATGGTTCACATTGTATCTTTTTAACAATTTCCCGAAATTGAAGTTCTTGAAATGTGAACCACCATCACTTATTATCACCCTTGGCACACCGAATCGAGCAAATATGTTGGATTGCACAAACTTACATACAACGGAATGATCATTGGTCCTTGTAGCAATGGCTTCTATCCACTTCGTAACATAGTCGACCGCAACCAATATGTATAAGAACCCATTCGAGTTAGGAAACGGACCCATAAAATCTATCCCCCACACATCAAACACCTCAACCACCAAAATTGGTTGTAAAGGCATTTCATCCCGCTTCGATATGTTTCCAACTTTTTGACAATTGATACAATTTCGGGCAAACTCACAAGAATCTTTGAAAATTGTAGGCCAATAAAACCCACATGATAGCACTCGGTAACCCGTCTTGTTCCCACTAAAATGCCCTCCACATGCCGACGAATGAGCATGGGTCAAAATCTCTAAAACTTCAGTTTCGGGAACACACCTTCTTATCACTTGATCGGGTCCGATTTTGAACAAATTCGGTTCATCCCAAATATATTGTTTTACTTGACTTAGAAATTGTTGTCGTTTCTTCTTCGCCCAATGATTCGGAATTGCACCCTTGGCCAAATAATTCACGTAGTGAGCATACCAAGGTGCAACAAAAGTAGAAACGGCTAACAATTGCTCATTGGGAAACTGTTCGTTAATTTCACTCGGGTCATCAACACCCTCCAATGGGATCCGGGACAAATGATCCGCTACAACATTTTCACACCCCTTTTTGTCCCAAATCTCGAGATCGAACTCTTGCAACAAAAGCACCCAACGAATCAACCGGGGCTTTGCATCCTTCTTTTCCATTAAGTATCGGACTGCACTATGGTCCGAATACACAATCACCTTGCTCCCCCAATTGTAAGCTCTAAACTTGTCCAAGGCATACACCACCGCTAATAATTCTTTCTCGGTTGTGGTGTAATTCAGTTGCGCCTCGGACTAAGTTTTACTTGCATAATAAATTACCACCGGCTTCTTATCGACCCTTTGACCCAAAACCGCTCCAATGGTCGTGTCGCTAGCATCACACATTATCTCAAACGGCTTTGACCAATCCGGTGGTTGCAAGATAGGAGCCTGTCACCAACTGTTCCTTCAACACATGAAACGCTTGCAAACATTCGTCAGTAAAATCAAATGGAACATCTTTCAATAATAAATTACATAAAGGTTTTGTAATTACACTAAAACCTTTAATAAACCTTCTATAGAACCCCGCGTGTCCCAAAAATGATCTCACCCCCTTAACATTCTTTGGTGGGGGTAGAGATGAAAGTACCCGAATTTTTGCTTTGTCTACCTCCATTCCCCGGTCCGATATCACGTGCCCCAACACAATTCCCTCTTGAACCATAAAATGGCTCTTTTCCTAACTTAGCACCAAGTTTGTCTCAACACACCTTTTTAAAACTTTTTCTAATTCGTCAAGACAAGAATCGAAACTTGGGCCAAAGTGTAACAACTCCTATCAAAAAGTCTTAAATATTATTTTAATTGTCCAATAGGAAACCCTAATTGAGACACCCAGGTGATTCTGCACAAACCCTAAAATTTTCAGAACAATCAGAATCAGGATCAGGGCCCCTAAAACTCAGGGGGGTAAAACCCTAGTCACGATTATCTAAATAAAACGCTGTCAAAATTGAAATTTACGAATCTGTCAAGTCAGCAAGGCTAGTCAAGGACGTGGCTACCCTATAGTGAATTCGTGTCCCTTACGGACCGTAAGGGATAAGGCTTACGGTCCGTAAGCCTGGTCAAATTTTGTGTATAAATAACAGACTTTGGGACTTGAAATTGGGCGCTTGAACGACGTAAAAAGTCGAAATATACACTGAGATACGCTCTGTTTACTATCAAAACACACACGATTCACAAATCGTCGCCGCAATACAGGGTAATAACTCGATCGCTGCTACGATTCAATGTCCGATCGATTAAACTATCCAATGGATGTTTAAGTGCTGCCCACATTACGGTTTATGCTTTGTCATTCGTTGTTAATTCAATGGATCTTTAAGTATCGCACTTTGTCATTCGATGTGAGGGTTTAATCTCGTGAGTTATTGTAAAGGCTGTATTAAGTTACTAACCGAATTGTGTGCCTGTTATTAATTTAGGTTAAAAGGCTAATCAGTAGGCTAGGCTCTGCTCAATTAAATCTGCAATGTGAGTCATTCTCTTTTAATCAAAGTTGTTTATAAAAGCATATTTATTTTCCAAGTTATAATTACAGTGATTAAGTTTATGTAATCACCAAGTTACAGCCGGTATGTGGGGTTTTGTATACATTACTTGATAAACTTCACCATTGGACAACGAGTTAGCCAAGGGGTGATATGACCATAGTCACAGACACCATCGGGCTAAGAGGCTACCGATGGATGTTCGAGTGACAAATACTGTGGGTAGTTGGTTGATATCTGAAACATTGTAATCTCTCTTAATACTGTAAATTATAACAAAACGAGTCGTTTTAGTAAAAAGAATGATTTACTCAGTATTTCCCGCTGACAAAATTTTTTTCAAACATGTTTCAGGTGATCTGTTGTGATCCAGGAAAAGTGCCGTGAAGCACTACAAGCTTAAGGAAGTGGCTCAATATAAAATAAGGAAACATGTTTTGTAAAATAAAAGATTTCTCCGTGAAATCTCAAGATTGTAAATTACCGGGGTTTTATCCCGAGTTGTGAAATAAAATAATCGGGAAATATTTCAGTTTTAAAAAGATCCTGAAGAAACTTCCGCTGTTAATTAAATACCACGGGATTTTCTGTCCCGCGGCTCCTGAAACAGGTTAAACCAGGTCGGGGGCCGTGACAGAAAAAAGGTGGTATCAGAGCCACTGATTTAAGCCAATTAAGTATTTAGAAAATACTTAATTTTTATTATTTGCTATTTTGTAATTATGTGTTTTATTATTTGATATTTGTGTACAGTATGGGTAAGCAAAAGCTTTCAAACATCTATCTTAAATTAGATAAGTCATCAAACGAGAAGGGAAGTTCATCCCAAACCAAATCTTCCAACCACTCTGTAATTCCTGAAGAAGGAATATTTGTGCGAAAGGCACAATATGAGGAACCACTTTCTCCTAATAAAAGAAATTTGATTATTAGGAAAAGTCAGGAGAAAATAAAGAACTTCCGAGAAAAGAAGATTAAACAGGAAACCCAGGAATTAACCAGTAAATCCCCTTGGGAAGACAAGTTAGATGAAAAATAGGCAGATCTTTATATGCTAGCCACTGTAGAAGTAAATACAAATTTTTAAATAACTTATTTCAGTTTAGCAACCCTATCACCTACAAGCTAGAAAATCTATCCAGTAAATAAATAAATTCCAATAAACCTAGTATGTTTTTAATTTTTGATTGTTTTGTAGTTACCCAATATGAAATAATATTTAAAGGTTATTTATGAAAATTTTGACTTAGTAAATTTTGTTTATTTTGCATATGTGCTAAACAGCATGAACGACTTGTCTGAAGCCCTTCAAAATTTAAATCTCTATCCGGTAAAAATAGAGGTTTCCAGAGATTTCAATAGGTATATACCAGACATAGAAGAACCTGTGGAATTCAATGCTCCACCTCCAGAGAAACCTAAACCCAAGAAAAGGAGGAGATTTGTGGGATGGAGACGTGTGCGTAGGAGGAAGCCTACAACTAGGAAGATCCCTAAAATAGAAAATCCTTTAGACAAAGGAAAGGGGGTCGAAGTCAGTGAAGGTTATAGGCCACTGGAAATGGAATTAGAAGAAGATTCTAGGCCACCAGGAATGGAGTATGGAGAAGGTTCTAGGCAAACCCAGAGGGAAGTTGGGGAAAGCTCTAGACAGGTTGAGGAGTTACCTTTTCAGGAGGAATTAGATCGGGCATTGGCTAGCTATGATGTCGTTAGGCCAATTAATAATAATCTATACCCTTCTCTTGAAACACAACTACCAATAAACTTAGAACCAGTAACCCCAGAACCTATAATCCACACCCAGCCTCTAGGAATGGATGAATGGTGGACAAATGATTGGCAGTTCCAAAACCTGCTTAACAGTCCTTATTCCTTTCTCCCTCAGTTTGACCAAGAACCTATACCTAATCCACCTATGAGTAACGAAAATTTAGCTGAAATCCGCCACTTTGGCGAAGAGTTGGTGGATGCCGGAAATAGGATCAGGGAGGTAGGAGAGCAGATCTCCTGGAAATACGACGAGAGGGAACGTCATACCAAATGACAAGGGATAGTATGATGTGAGAATATGAAACTGTGGTTGTAAAATAAATAAGTAGAATATAGTCTGTAAAATAACTTAAAATAAAACTTTGTAAGATAAAGGTGTGTATGGACGCATATTATAAATGTATAAAGATGGGAATCGAGAAATCGATAGTTTTGGCTATATTTGTGTTATGAACTTTGTATAAGTATTTTGTGTATGATTGTTATTTATTGGATACTAATAAATTATATATATTAATTATCAGATGGAAAACGCTAATAATGAACCAGTTAATGAGGTTAATAAATCTGAGCAACAACCGGGGGATCAATATATGACTAGGCAGGATATAGAAAATATCGTTGCTCAAGGGATAGCCAATGCTATTCCAACAATCGTTGCTGCTGTTAAAAATCAAATCGAACCGCAACAAATCGTTCCTAGTAAACATATTTCTGAAGATAACTTCAGTAATAGCGTAAACAGAGGCAATGATCATGTTAATCATAATGAGGAACCACGGCAAGCTCTGCTCCCTAAGAAAATGAAAGTTGCAACACCTGGTTGCACTTAAAAGAATTTCTTGCTTGTAAACCATCTGAGTTTGCAGGCAATGAAGGAGCGACTGCAGCACTGCGTTGGTTAAAAAGACCGAGGCAGTGATTACAATAAGTAAATGTGCCAGGGACGATCAGGTCATGTATGTGTCAAATCTTTTTAAAGAAGGGGCACTAGAATGGTGGAACACGGTGTTACAAGCTAAAGGAAGAAATAGGGCTTATGCCATGAACTGGGAAGAATTTAAAAGTCTTGTAGAAAGAAAATTCTGTCCCGAATATGAAAAAGATCAAATAGCGAATAAGTTCTTAAACCATCGAATGATGGGTGTAGATTGTCGCGGTTATACTTCGACATTCTTTGAATATGCTAGAGTGGTACCAACACTGGCTTCGCTAGAACCGGTACTCATTTCTCGTTATATTTGGGGATTGATTGGTGAAATACGCAATATCGTTAAAGCTGCGAGACCTCGTACTATTGACGATGCAGTGGAATTAGCCAACACCCTAACTGATGAACTGGTACGCACAAGAGATGATGACAGGAAAAAGGAATTGGCTCAGAAAATTTCCCAAGGATTTCGTACGGGTAATAATAACAGCTTCAAGAGAAGAGGAACAGGGTAATTTTCAAATCCGCCGTTTTGCAGGAATTGCAAAAAGAAACATTATGGAAGATGTAATGTAACCTGTAATTTTTGCAAAATGGTAGGACATCGTGAAGAAGATTGCAGAAAGAAAACAAGAGTCTGCTATAACTGCGGAGAAACAGGACATTTTAAACCAGAATGTCCTAAATTAGGCAAACCAGTAGACAACAAAGCCAAGACAGCCGATGGAGCTACTAAAAAGAATGTCAGAGCATTCCAGCTGACTACTCAAGAAGCATAACTCATTCCAGATGTGATAGCTGGTACGTTCTTAGTTCACAACATTTACGCAAAAGTATTATTTGACTCTGGTGCAAACCAAAGTTTTATAAATACTTCATTCTGTCAAGCTCTTAATTTACCCTTAACACAACTTAGGCAGATTTTTACAGTTGAAACGGCAGATGGAAATTCCGTTAGCATAGATAAAGTTTTGCAAAAGGAAAATATAGAACTTTCAGGTCATAAATTCTTTGCAAACCTATTACCTATGAAATTAGCCGAATTTGATGTTGTGTTAGGAATGGATTGGTTAGTAGCCAACCATGCTCGGATTCTTTGTGATCAGAATTCTATAGAAATTCAGGCACCCACCGGAGAAGTAATCATAATTATAGGAGATAAACCACGTAAGCCTATGAAGTTCATATCAGTAATGAAAGTTGCTAGTTATGAACGAAAGCAAGGAATAGTGTATATGCTTTCGGTAATCATTAGCACTAAGGGTAAAGAACTTAAGGAAAAACCAGTAGTCTCAGAATACCCAGATGTATTTCCAGAAGAGTTACCAGGATTACCACCAGATAGGGAAGTAGAATTTAGGATTCATCTAATTCCAGGAACTACACTGATAGCCAAGGCACCCTATCGGTTAGCACCTACATAAATGTTAGAACTGAAAAAGCAATTAGATGAATTACTAAGTAAATGTTTCATACAACCTAGTTCATCCCCTTGGGGAGCACCCGTGTTGTTTGTTAAGAAAAAGGATGGTTCAATGAGAATGTGTATTGATTATAGAGAATTGAATAAAGTTACAATTAAGAATCGATACCCATTACCTAGGATCGATGATCTTTTCGATCAACTTCAAAGAGCTAGATATTTTTCTAAGATTGATTTATGTTCCAGATATCATCAATTGAAGGTGCAAGAGGAAGATATACCTAAGACTGCTTTTAGAACTAGGTATGGTCATTACGAGTTTACAGCCATGCCCTTCGGACTAACGAATGCACCTGCAGCATTCATGGACATGATGAATAGAATCTGTAAACCATATTTGGATAAATTTGTTATTGTTTTTATTAACGATATACTTATTTATTCCAAAAGTCAGGAGGAACATTGTCAGCACTTGCATGCACTCTTAACTTTGTTAAGAAAAGAAAAACTGTACGCCAAATTCTTGAAGTGTGAATTTTGGTTGCAAGAAGTGCAATTCCTAGGACACATGGTAAATCATGAAGGTATTTATGTAGATCCTGCTAAGATAGAGGCAATTACCAAATGGAAGGTTCCACAGTCAGCAATGGAAATTAGAAGTTTTATAGGTTTAGCTGGATATTATAAACGGTTTATTAAGGATTTTTCCAAAATAGTTGTACCATTAACTAAGCTAACCTGTAAGGCAGTTAAGTTTGAATGGGGACCTAAACAAGAAGAAGCCTTTAGGATCTTGAAACAGAAATTAACCAATGCTCCAATTTTAGCCTTATCGGAAGGAACTGAAGATTTTGAAGTATATTGTGATGCTTCAAAACTAGGATTAGGATGTGTGCTTATGCAACACAAGAAAGTAATTGCGTATGCTGCAAGACAATTGAAAAAGCACGAAGAAAATTATACGACTCATGACTTAGAGTTAGGAGCCGTAATTTTTGCCCTGAAAATTTGGAGACATTATCTGTACGGAAGTAAGTTTACTGTCTATACAGATCATTAAAGTTTAAGATATATATTTGGGCAAAAAGAGTTAAACATGAGACAAAGAAGATGGATGGAAATCCTAAGTGATTACGACCGTGATATTCAGTATCATGAAGGAAAGGCAAATGTAGTTGCAGATGCCTTAAGTCGTAAGTACCATGAAAAACAACGAAGAGTTCGTGCTCTCAGATTAAATCTACAGTTAGATTTAATGGAACAAATAAAGAATGTTCAGGAAACAACAATCAAGGAAGATGCTGAAGGAATGAAAGGAAGAATAAAAGAATTAGAGCAAGGAGATGATGGAATTTGGAGATTCCACAAAAGCAGAATATGGGTACCTAAGCAAGGAGAATTAAGAAATAAGATTTTAGAAGAAGCCCATAAATCTAGGTATACCATACACCCTGGAAACAATAAAAGGTACCAAGATTTAAGAAAGAATTTTTGGCAGGATATAGCTAGATATGTTTCTAAGTGTCTTACTTGCTCACAAGTTAAGGCAGAACATCAGAAACCTTCAGGTCTATTACAACAACTAGAAAATGCCTGTATGGAAATGGGAACTCATAACAATGGATTCTGTTACTAAGTTACCCAAAACCAGAAAAGGTTATGACGCGATTTGGGTAATTGTGGATCGATTAACCAAATCTGCTCACTTTCTACCAATGAAAGAAACCTTTAGCATGGAAAGATTGGCAAAGTTGTATGTAGATGAAGTCGTATCTCTACATGGAGTTCCACTCTCCATTGTATCAGATAGAGATAGTCGTTTCACTTCTCATTTCTGGAAAAGTTTCCAAGAAGCAATGGGAACCCGACTAAATTTAAGCACTGCATATCATCCTCAAACAGACGGACAAAGTGAAAGGACAATCCAAACTCTAGAAGACATGCTCCGAGCATGTGTGATAGATTTTGGTGGAAATTGGGACGATCACTTACCTTTAATTGAATTCTCCTATGACAATAGTTATCATTCAAGTATTGAAACTGCCCCATTCGAGGTACTGTATGGAAGAAAGTGCAGAACTCCAGTTTGTTGGGTAGAAATAGGAGAAAGTCAATTGTCAGGACCTGAAATAGTGCAAGACACTACCGACAAGATTACTCAAATCAAGGAAAGATTGAAAACAGCTCTAGATCGCCAGAAGAGCTATGCCGACCATCGACTTAAGCCGTTAGAATTCCAAGTTGGAGACAGAGTTCTGTTGAAAGTTTCCCCTTGGAAAAGGAGTTGTTCGATTCGGTAAGAAAGGAATGCTAAGTCCAAGATACGTAGGACCATTTCCGGTGATCCAACGTATAGGACCAGTTGCTTATCGTTTACAACTACCAGAAGAGTTAGCTGGAGTACATGATGTATTTCATGTATCCAATCTCAAGAAATGTCTATCAGACGAATCTTTGGTAGTACCTCTCCAAGATATAGAGGTAAACGAAAAATTAAAATTTGTAGAGAAACCTCTTCAGATAGAAGACAGAAAAGTGAAGTTTCTCAAACACAAACGACTAGTGCTAGTTTAAGTAAAGTGGGATTCAAAGAGAGGACCCGAATACACTTGGGAGCTGGAATCAGAAATGAAGCGAAAGTATCCTCAATTATTCCAGTAAATCTCGAGGATGATATTTTTATTAAGGTGGGGAGAATGTAACAACTCCTATAAAAAAAGTCTTAAATATTCTTTTAATTGTCCAATAGGAAACCCTAATTGAGACACCCAGGTGATTCTGCACAAACCCTAAAATTTTCAGAACAATCAGAATCAGGATCAGGGCCCCTAAAACTCAGGGGGGTAAAACCCTAGTCACGATTATCTAAATAAAACGCTGTCAAAATTGAAATTTACGAATCTGTCAAGTCAGCAAGGCTATTCAAGGACGTGGCTACCCTATAGTGAATTTGTGTCCCTTACGGACCGTAAGGGATAAGGCTTACGGTCCGTAAGCCTGGTCAAATTTTGTGTAAAAATAACAGACTTTGGGACTTGAAATTGGGCGCTTGAACGACGTAAAAAGTCGAAATATACACTGAGATACGCTCTGTTTACTATCAAAACACACACGATTCACAAATCGTCGCCGCAATACAGGGTAATAACTCGATCGCTGCTACGATTCAATGTCCGATCGATTAAACTATCCAATGGATGTTTAAGTGCTGCCCACATTAGGGTTTATGCTTTGTCATTCGTTGTTAATTCAATGGATGTTTAAGTATCGCACTTTGTCATTCGATGTGACGGTTTAATCTCGTGAGTTATCGTAAATGTTGTATTAAGTTACTAACCGAATTGTGTGCCTGTTATTAATTTAGGTTAAAAGGCTAATCAGTAGGCTAGGCTCTGCTCAATTAAATCTGCAATGTGAGTCATTCTCTTTTTTATCAAAGTTGTTTATAAAAGCATATTTATTTTCCAAGTTATAATTACAGTGATTAAGTTTATGTAATCACCAAGTTACAGCCGGTATGTGGGGTTTTGTATACATTACTTGATAAACTTCACCATTGGACAACGAGTTAGCCAAGGGGTGATATGACCATAGTCACAGACACCATCGGGCTAAGAGGCTACCGATGGATGTTCGAGTGACAAATACTGTGGGTAGTTGGTTGATATCTGAAACATTGTAATCTCTCTTAATACTGTAAATTATAACAAAACGAGTCGTTTTAGTAAAAAGAATGATTCACTCAGTATTTCCCGCTGATAAAATTTTTTTCAAACATGTTTCAGGTGATCTGTTGTGATCCAGGAAAAGTGCCGTGAAGCACTACAAGCTTAAGGAAGTGGCTCAATATAAAATAAGGAAACATGTTTTGTAAAATAAAAGATTTCTCCGTGAAATCTCAAGATTGTAAATTACCGGGGTTTTATCCCGAGTTGTGAAATAAAATAATCGGGAAATATTTCAGTTTTAAAAAGATCATGAAGAAACTTCCGCTGTTAATTAAATACCACGGGATTTTCTGTCCCGCGGCTCCTGAAATGGGTTAAACCGGGTCGGGGGCCGTGACACAAAGATGGAAAAATCATCGATAAACACTTCAAGAGATTCCCCAACCATATCCGAAAATATACTCATCATACATCTTTGGAATGTGGCCGGGGCGTTACATAATCCAAATGGCATTCGCCGAAAAGCAAATGTACCATATGGGCATGTAAACGTGGTTTTGTGTCGGTCGTATGGGTGAATAGCAATTTGGTTATAACCCGAGTACCCATCCAAAAAACAATAATATTTTTGACCAGAAAGTTTTTCAATTATTTGGTCAATGAAGGGTATCGGGAAATGGTCTTTGGAGGTAGCGGCGTTTAGTTTTCTATAATCAACGCAAACTCGCCACCCGGTGACCGGGCGGGTGGCAATTTGCTCACCTTGTTCATCTTTTATTACCTGAATGCCTGACTTTTTAGGCACTACCTGAGTCGGACTTACCCACGCACTGTCCGAAATGGGATAGATGATCCCCGCATCCAACCACTTGATAACTTCTTTCTTGACCACTTCTCTCAAATTCGGGTTCAACCTTCTTTGTGTTTCACTGGTTGGCTTCGCATCTTCACTTGTAATGATTTTGTGCATTACAATGGATGGACTAATACCCTTTAAGTTGGCTATCGTCCACCCAATTGCCGCCTTGTTAGCCTTCAAAACCCGTATCAAATCCTCTTCTTGAGCTACCGCCAAATTAGAAGCAATGATCACCGGTAAGGTGTCATTCTCTCCCAAGAATACATACTTTAAGTGCTTTGGTAGCTCTTTCAATTCCACACTTGGTGGACATTCCAAAGAAGGCTTTGTACCCGAATCAATTTCCACCGGTAAGGTATCCGTTTGGTGGGTCCATGGTGGTCTTCCTTCTTTCACCGCGAGAGCCTCTTGCTCTTTCTCTTCCTTCTCCAACTCACATGCATGCACCTGCAAAGGCACATCACAAACACAAGAACCCAAAATCTCTTCCTCGAACTCTCTTGGGTCGTAACCATCTATGAAATCTGCTACAAAACACTCATCACCATAAATGTTAGTACCATTAGTAAAAACATTTAATCTCATCTTTCTATTACCGAATGTCATGTCGACCATACCATATCGACAATCAATAACGGCATGTGCTGTGTTCAAAAATGGCCGACCCAAGATAACATTTTGTTGTTGAATTGGGTTCGCGGACGAGTAATCTAGCACAAGAAAATCCACGGGATAATAAAACTCATCAACTTTAACTATCACATCCCGTACAATACCCCGAGGGAGTTTATGAGACAAATCGGCTAATACCACCGTTGTCTCAACCCGTTTCAATGGACCAAAATCGTATTGGTCATATAACCCCCCGGTAGGATACTTACTCCGGCTCCAAGATCCAATAACGCCCTTGCAGTTCGGAAATTTCCTACTTGAATGTTTATAAGAGGCGTTCCCGGATCTTGTAGCTTAGGAGGAAGATCTCCTTTCAAGACCGCACTTACCCGCTCCGTCAAGTCAACCAATTTAGGCACTTTTTGTTGCCTCTTTTGAGTACATAATTCCTTTAAAAACTTGGCGTAAGCGGGTACCTGTTTAATTGCTTCAAGTAAAGGAAGATTAATTTTGACTTGTTTAAAAACTTCCCACATTTCCTCTTTCTGAGGACCCCGTTTTGAAATGAAATTTTTCTTACCCGGATCTAATAAAGCTGAGGGAAATGGTACTTGACTAGATCCCTCATCCTCATTTTTATTTTCTTTTTCTTTATTAATTTCGGGTTTTTCAAAATTGGGTTTTTTAGAAGAAATAATAGGTGTTTCATTTTCTTCCTCACTATCTTGACCCGTTATATCTTCAACCACCCCATCAACCAAATCCGGTGAAGGATTGGTTTTGTACTCTTTCCCACTTCTCAAAACACTTACATGATGAATATTAACATTGTTACCTCTAGAAGTATTATGAGACGGGTTTACCTTAGTGTGCTTGGTAATTGACCTTTGTTTTTCTTCAAGTCCGCTACTTCGGTTGCGAGTTGACCCATTTGGGTGGTCAAAGTTTGGATTGCTTTGTCTCGGGCCTCATCTTTTTGTACATGAGCATCATCCATTTGGTTTCTCTTTTGCATCTCCGCTTGCATGCTCTTCAACATATCCATCATCTCACTTCCACCCGAAAACCCCCTTGCTCTTGACCCGTTTGATATTGCCTTTGATACCCTTGGTTGTTTCCACCTCGATATCCACTTTGATTGTTATAAGGTTGGCGCGATCCAAAGTTACCTTGGCTACCTTGAAAATTCGGGTTTGCTTGATTTGAAGGGTTCCCATACCGAAAATTTGGGTGGTTCCTCAACCCAGGGTGGTAAGTGTTAGAATTCATATTATAGTTTCTACCACCCCCTCCTTGCCCTTGCACCGCATGAACCTCTTCATATTGCCCTTCACCTCCTTGGCAATTTTCAGCCGCATGACCTATTTCATTGCAAATAGCACAAACATCATAAATTTGATTAGAGGTTTGAACATTACCATCGTCAACCGCATGCACTTGTGTTCGGCTAACGGCCGGTGGTGCGCTCCTTGATGCTTGAGCTTTCCTCTTTGAAGTGATTGCCATTTGCTCCAAAAACTCCCAATCGTCTTGTTCATAATTTGTACCAAAAGTGCCACAGGTAATAGACATTAAGTCGCGGGCATCTTCGGCACTCAACCCCTCATGGAAAGCGTTCATCAATTCCCAAAGTTCAATCCCATGGTGAGGGCAATTCTTGATCATCATGTTGAAATGCTCGAAGGCCTAATGAAACATCTCACCTTGTTGTTGCTGAAAACTCCTCAACCCCTTCCTAGCATCATAAGTCTTTTGAGCGGTGTAAAATTCATCTAAAAATATTTGTTGCATCTCCGCCCATGTGTAGATAGATGCTGAAGGTAGAGTGTAAAACCACTTCTTTGCCTTGTCTTCTAGAGAAAATTGGAATAATACCAATTTGACATCGTCGGCCGAAAATCCTTGACTCCCAAATGTGTTGCAAATCGAGTCATAAGCTTCCAAGTGAAAATAAGGTTCCTCCGTTGCTAGACCCTTATACTTCGGAAAACTTTGCTATGAATTGGTTCTCACTTCAAAGGTCCTCCCTTGATCATTGCGAGGAATAACTACCGGTGAAGGATTGTGAGTGATTACCGGTCTAAAATGCGCTTCAATGCCCCTCGCATGTTCTCTAAGATGCCTTCTTGGCACACCCAACCGAACCCTTGGTCGAATAGGACCCATTGGCCTTTGCATAGGCCCTTGTGGTACATATGGTTGAAATTGTTGTTGTGGCATCGGTTGGTGTTGAATTGGCCTTTGGAATTGTGGTTGTGCATTTTGTGGACGAACTTGTTGCAATGGTATAGGACGTTGCAATTGTGGCCCTTGTGGCCTTGGTCGAATGTGTTGTGGTATAATTTGTTGATGTTGAAACCCACCAACATTTGGCATTCTTTGAGTTTGCCCTTGCACATAAGTAAGTTCTCCATGTTCCCCATCACCCCCATAAGCATATCCTTCTTCCTCATAACCCTCAAAGTCTTCATCTCCTTCTTCATATCCATTTCCTCCTATACCCGATGATTGCCCAAATGGAAGAGTCGTATATTGCAAACCCGACTGGTTCGATGGTCTAAATGTAGAAGTAGCATGAACGACAGTTGAACCTTGTGGTAATGTATAGGTTGAGGATGATTGACCTGAAACTGGGAAGAAATGAGTGAGTGGTGGAATTGTAGTAGAAGGATTAAAAGTGAGTGTAGGCTCTTCTTGAGTGGTAGTGGGTTGGGTGGTGTTTGGCATGGTAGTGTTTGGTGAAGGTTGAGTGGAGGATGGTATGAAAGGTGGTGTAAGTTCACCCGTAGTGGGTGGTGGTGGTGGTGGTGGATCCATGTATCGAATTGGTGTGATTGGTGTAGTTGGTGTTGTTGGTGAACCGCTGATTCTGTTTTCTCTTGGCAAAATTTTGTTTCCTCTTAATGTTCGCTCAATTTCCGGATCAAATGCTAATGGTGATAGCTTGTGAGAGCTTCTAGTACGCATGCACCTGTAAATACCTGCACACTAACACACCCAGCATAAACCAGAAAAATAACAAACTAAAAAGGATAAAAAATAACACACGTTGCGCACTACTCCCCGGCAACGGTGCCAAAATTTGACGTGATGTCGTGGTCACAATCAAATTTAATCCAATTACTACTAATAGCTAGCGGTAAGTGGGTATCGAACACAGGGAGTTAGTGGAAAATGTGTTATTTAAAGGGTTGTCTAGGTTAACTAAAATTAAACTAAATGCAATGAAAATAAAATTCAAGAGTTGATTTGATTGGATTGGTTTTAAAACTAAAATTAACTAATTAAATTGCAAGAGAAAAGTTTTGGTTGTAAAAAAATTAGAGACAAATGACCATCCTAGATTTCCGGTTTCAATTGACATTCATGTTATCATTCCACTAGAAAGAACTACATAGACATAGCTCATGTGTGACTACTTGCAGTGATGAAAGGGAACTAAGTACTCAGATTCCTAGAACGTGAGGTTGTTACCCGATGATCAATCAACCCTTACCCAAGCCTAACTATACCCATGATATCTCGATTGCCAACGACACCAAGAAAGTATGGTTTCTAATTAGTTCAATGTAAGAATTAACAAGCTACTAACAAACAATCACACACCATAACAAACAAACCATAAAGATAAGGATTGTTATTTTAGAAATTAGGAAATCAAACAAGAAATGTTTCAAGCAAACCTTCAATCCAGGATGATCATAAAGTGTTTAGCCACTCATGGCTCGAATCAACATCATAACAAAGGTGTTATCGTTCATAAAGATCAAAGACAATAAAACTAATGATTAAGAGATGTTCTTCAAGCTCAAGATCTCCAAATTGCTCCCAAAAATCATTCACAATGATTGTGTAACCGAAAACATCTGATTAGACACCATAAATCCCATCAAAAATGGCAATTAATGCATGAGTTACATGTTGGGTATGGTCGGCGCCGTAAGCTACGGCGCCTTTCGTAGCTTACGGCAAGCAGTAAGTCAACAGGTCATGATCAGCGTCGTAAGCTATGCCATAGTGCCGTAGCTTACGGCAGTCAAAGAATCTGGAAAGTCAACATTGGCGCCGTAAGCTACGGCGCCTGCCGTAGCTTACGGCGAGCAGCAAAGTCATACGGTCCTTGTCTTCTGTCTTACAGCAGGCAATTTTGGCAAACAATGGAGGCCGTAACCTACGGTCAAGGCTGTAGGCTACGGCGCTGATTGAGATTGTTTTGCTTGTTTCTTTCTCAAATCTCGATTCCTCCAATTCTCGATTTCGCCAACTTCAACATCCATTCAAGCATCCTAAAACCCGCATCTTGGGCACTTTAATACCTGCAACAAGCAATCATCTAGTGGTTACCACATTCAACCAATTAACCGAAATAAGTATAGAATGTGCATTGTATTAAACCTTTCAAGGGTTGTCCTACGGACCACCCGTCATGGGCTTCGGTAGGTTAACTGTGGACTACGGCGGGCCTCCCAAGCAGGATTTTGATCGTTCCTTTGATGATTATGGGTTATAAATCTAAGTTTAAGACCCACGTAATTAATGTATGGTTATGTAAGAGGTATGCGAGAACTTATAACGTGTATATATGGTTAGGTACATCTGTAGATGCGTATATGTTTGTATGTATGAAGGTGCGTCTGAGTGTATGTATGTACGTGAAGGTATAGGAAGGTATGTACGTATGTAAATGTGTATGTATGTGGATGTCTATGTATGTATGCATAAAGGTATGTATGAGTGTATGCAAGTACGTGAAGATGTAGGAAGGTATGTAAATGTGTATGTATGTGTGCATGAAGGGATGTAGGAAGGTATGTACGTATGCAAGTACGTGAAGATGTAGGAAGGTATGTAAATGTGTATGTATGTGTGCATGAAGGGATGTAGGAAGGTATGTACTTGATTGAGGCCTCACCGGGGAATAGATACGCAGATGAAATGCTTAAAGTTAGAAAGATAACGGAATGGGAAGTTTACATAAGTGAATCTGGTTTATACATAATTGCACTAATGTTATGAATGTATGTGGTGAGTGCAGGTTATACGAATCACGGATTATCATCACGAGGATTAGCGATCGAAGACCGAGTCACAAGATAGATTGTACGAGAACATTGGTGTATGAATGTAGAAAACCCATGTTATGTTTTTAATTGTAAATGAGTCGATTGATGACTTCATGTGAAAAACTTGTGTTAAAATGAAATTTTAAGTAAGTCAAGGTATTTATAAGGAAAGAAATTTTATGGCATGAACTTCCGCTGCGACTTTTTTTTCAAATACGAACTAGGGTCTTACACCCTTAGAAATTCAAGTTGGTGATCACGTCCTACTCAAGGTATCCCCTTGGAAAGGTGTGATTAGATTTGGAAAGAAAGGAAAACTTGCACCACGCTATGTTGGACCATTAAGATCGTTGAAAGAATCGGAAAAGTAGCCTACAGACTTGAGCTACCTCCTGAACTTGGAAATGTTCATCCAACATTTCATGTGTCCAATCTCAAAAAGTTTTTAGCTGATGAGAACCTCCACATACCACTTGATAAAAATTCGTGTTGATAACACGATGCACTTCGTTGAGAAACCTGTCGAAATCATGGACCGTGAAGTCAAAAAGCTCAAACACAAGCGCATACCTATTGTCAAAGTTCGCTGGGAATCTAAATGTGGCCCAGAGTTTACTTGGGAACGTGAAGATAAGATGAAAGCGAAATATCCACATCTATTCTCACAAGTTTCCCCTAAATAAATTTCGGGACGAAATTTCCTAAAGTTGGGGAGACTGTGACATCTGTGCTTGTTTTATCATTGTACGAACTCTGAACAATCCAATATTAATAAAACAGTGTATTTTGATCCCAATGTTTGTTATTTATGTTTGATATTATGCACGTTTTGGTTTTTGATTGATTTTGAACTCTATATCGCCTTCTGGAAAGTTATACGCAAACTGATGCATTAACGTAATCAGTTTAACGTGACAAAAACTCCGGAACAGAAACATAAGCTTAACATACCTTAAATAACCTTTAGGTAACTTAGAAATAAGTTTTAAAGGGTTTGGTATGGCAAAAACAAGTTTATTCGCTCACAGGGACTATTTGCGTCAACTTGCAAAAGTCTGCCGTTTCGTAAGGCAACGTACAGTCCGGAACTTGATCATAAGCTAAACATACCATAAATAACCTAAACATAGCTTAGAAATAATCTTTGAGTGGTTCGGTGTGCGAAAACATGCTTATTTGATCTTACAGGGACTAAAAGTGTCAAAAACGACGTAAGTTTGCATTTTCGCGCATATCTTACGTTCTGACCACATATGGACATCCAAAATTTTTGTACACACTAAAATATTTTTATTTTAGTGATCGGCATGCAAAAATATCATTTGTCGCTTAATTTGGTTCGTTTTCGCGTCCGTTCGAGTTTCGTCGTAAATAACCGAACAACGTGACCGTACGACCAAACGAACCGAAATTCGAGATATTTCCGAGCATATTTCAGGTCCCCTACACTTTTAAGACCTTGTAGAGCCTTGAAAATGGCATAACGGAGGTTAAAAACGTCAAAAACAAGTTCAAACACGTGCAGGGACCATTTCTGTCAAAATTTAAAACTGCTACCCAACACCCTGGCGTCGCGCGACGGCCATGTGACCTTGTGGTCGTGCCACGCAAGCATCACATATGGGCAAAAACATTTTTTCAGCAGCAGATTGATAATTCAGGGGCCAATCTTGCAATTTCTTTGTGTGGTAGCCAAGTTAACACCTCTCCAAGCAAAGGATAGCTGTCATTTACACATGTATGGCAAGGATTTCTTACTTGGTGGCCATATAAACCACTTGGAATGATCCTAGAGCCTCACCACAACTATAAATACCCTCCTGCTTCTTCCATATTCTTTGCTCATTTCAATTTTGGAACTCTAAGTGGAGGAACACCTGCAAAGGGACCACCTACCTGAGTTCTAAGATCATCCTTCTAGCCCTTGAACACCAAGTATGTGTTCTTTCATGGCTTTAGTATTGATTTTCAGCTTTGTAGAGTTGAAAGCCAAACTGTTTGACCAACAGTTTGACTTTCGGTTTTGACCATCAATTGGTCAAGTCAAAGTTCAATTGAACTTTGCAACATGATTGTAATCACGATGGTTATAATCCTTAGTGATTATACCTACTGATTACCACGTTAACTAGGTGTAGTGACGAGTCAAAGTTTCGGTCAAAATGCGTTTTAGCACGCATTTTGAAACGGAACTACTTTTAGGTATCAAAACACTTTGTTTTGATACCAAATCAATTTTCTAAATTAGTTAAACATGTTTTGACATGTTTAACTCGTCACTATTAGTTTAGTGCTTGTTTAGGGTCGTAACTTAAGCGGTCTAAACAACCGCTTAGACTTTCGAACCCGACCCGTTTGGTCGATCATTAGGATCCGACCAAGCATGTTTAGTGATCATAGTTGCATAGGGAATAACCTCTGAAGTTATACCTTATGATCACGTAGGATTGGTTAGTTATTTGTTAAGTAGCTTGTATGCCCATAGGAAATGACCAAAACGCCCTTTTAAAGAATAATTCCGTATTTTGCATATGTGAACATATTTTTGACATATAATCTGATTTAGTAACATGTTTAGGTATAATTGAGCATGTAAGACTTGACATAGCATCTAGATAACCATCCGACCATAGTTTTACGCAACTGACGCATTATAGTAGCTTATACTACCATAATGGGTCGAAACGGGTCAAAAGCACTTAGGTAGACTTTCAAATCAGAATGTTAGCTCTATTAATTCATACTATATGAGTTCAAATACTCATTTGATTTATAGAACATCATTCTATCCTATCTCCCGATTTAGGATCCGATTCTTAACATAGTTACCTATATTAGGTGCCGTTTGAATTCGTGATCCTTGGAGCTTTAATTGGTCTTATTCTCAAGACTAATAAGCAATCCCAAGTGAGTACATAGTTCCCCTCTTTTACCGCTTTCAAATACTTTGGGGTGATACACATGTGCATACTTGTTACTTTCGTGCTTTTCATGCTTTTATGACATAAACATGCTAGTTTCACCTAGTGCATATATAGCACATGATTTCAACTTTGTTTTGCTATGTATGTTAAGCATGCTAGCACATTTATTTATTACACATTTGTTACTTATGTTTACTTAGCATATGGACACATTGTTTTACATGACATTTCTGCTATGTATGTTTACTGGGCATGCTAGCACATTGTTTTACATGATCATTTCTACTAGGTGTGTTTACTTAGCATGCCTAGCACATGGTTTTCACATGCTGCATTGGTTATGACATTTGGTGTGTTTAATCGGGACTATAATACATTCATTAACATTAGCTACGCCGCTCGGTAGTATGTAATGGTACCATAGGAATTGACAACTCCCGTTTCCGACTTCCTAGGTTTGTTTGGAAGTTGGGAATGACAGAATCTGATATACATAACTTAGATGAACCTTTAATTTGTTTAAAGGTTTGTCGCCACAGTCGCAATGCTTGAATGTATGTGAATAAATATTACTGCATAAATGTTTGTAATCATAAAGCATTGTTTTTCTGCAAAACATAACATTTGATTTAAACTTAGGTTTATTCAAAAACATTGTTTTGTACATTTTCCTACGGGGTTGAGTAACTACTAGTTATTCACCGTACATGAGATTGTTATCACATTGACATATTCACGTAGTTTGAGTGGATACTTTCTACTTGTTATGCATTACATTTGGTTATACATGATACATTTCATACATGACATTGAACATGGTTTATACATAAACATTTTAACATTTAACAAGACATTTTGGTTGACTTTTTACAATCAAGTTTGACCCGACAATTGACCTAGTTAGAGTGGGAATCAGAGTGTGCCCTTTTAGGGGTTTATTACCCACATAATTACCAACTCAAAGCTACTTTCAATTCGGGAATTGACTGGACCATTAGTGATTAATCACTAAGTCAAACCTTAATTACAACGGGTTTGACTTTAGGCCATAAAACTAATTATAAACGAAATTAGGATGTTAAGGATACTTACAAGGGTCCAATGGACTGAATGAAGGTTCCTAAAAGCTCAGGATCCTCCTTGAATCAGGGACAAAGCAGGTTTTGGAGGAATGGTGTAAAAGAACAAGTGAAACCCACCTCCTTTATATAGTTTTCGGGACTTCATAGGATCGTGACAAGTGTCGGGAGGTTATAATCAGATCATGACAGTTGTTATACCATCCTTTAAATCAGTGGGCACCCCTAGAGTCGAAATATGTGAGTATAGAACCAAGTTTGATAAAAACCAGCAGCAAAAAAGCTTTCTGCAGCTGATCTAATCTTACACGGCCCGCATAGGAAACCCAAGGGGGTTTACGCCTCCCGCCTGGCCCCTGGTTCGGATTCAGAGTTTGGCTGAAGTACAGAAACAGTCCCTGTACTTGATAATTGTCATTTCTGACATATGTAAGGCCTGTTAACCTCATTTCAAGGCTCTATTATGATGCCTAAACATAGGGGACATGAAAAATGCTCAAAAATATGCCAGATGTCGGTTCGTTTGGCCGTACGGTCGCGTTGTTCTGCTAATTACGACGAAACACGAACGGATGCGAAAAACGACCCAAATTACGCGACGAATGGAATTTTATTATGCCGATCACTAAAATAAAATATTTTAATGCTTACATAAATTTTTGGATGTCCAGATATATTCAGAACGTAAGATATGCGCGAAAATGCAAACTAATGCACTTTTTGACGCTTTTAGTCCCTGTTGATCAAATAAGTTTATTTTTGCGCCCCAAACACCTCTAAGCCTATTTCTAAGATATGTAAAGGATATTTAGGGCATGTTTAACTTATGATCATATTCCGGAAGGTTCGATACCATACGAATTGGTATACTTTTGCAGTTAGACGCAATTAGTCCTTTAATCGCACAAAGTAGCGAGAAATGTCATTTAAGATATCCAAGCCTTCCATGGCCCATAATGGGTATTCCCAAGCATGTGTTATTATTACTACGCTCCCATTCTCTTAAATGGTCATCGAAAGGCGTAGATTCTAAAGTTGACGCTTTTGGTCCCTCTAATCTGCAAACTTGCGCATATCATAGTTTAATAGCATCGAAGCCTTATCTAATCCATGTTAGGCATTCTTGAGAGTATTATTAAACATCACGATGCTTTGGGTTTGTAAAAAGGTCATTCATGGGTATAATTAAACATATTGACACTTTTAGTCCCTCTAACTTGCAAAGTTGCACGTAACTCCACTTATAGGCATAAAAGCCCTTAATGGCCAATATTAGGCATTCCCGAGAGTGAAATCAATTATCATGAAGCTCTCGGTTTGTTAAAAGGTCACTCAGAGGTAAGAATTAACATGTTGACACTTTTAACCCTTCTCGTTGCGCAAACTTTCAATTAATTACGCAAACGGCTACTCATGATCAACAAGTGGCCCATTTGTAAATATGATTACCATGTGATGTTATTCAGAGGCTTATAATAAGCATGTTAACATTTCCAGTCCTTCTAAAATCAAAGTTTTTGATTTTTTTCGCAAAATTAGTCCCTCAAATTCAACGTTTGACTTAATTAGGGTTTATTACACATGTCAATACATCATTGGACGTGATTTTACGAGGTATTACATGTTTCAACTGTGGGGATCTGACCCACTACAGGAACAACTGCCCGAGGTTGGCAAATGCAAATCAGGCACCGGCTCGTGGTAGAGCTTTTAATCTGAATGCTAATGAGGCTCGAGCAGATAACGAAGTGGTGAATGGTACATTCTTTGTTAACAACCAACCTGCTTCTATTCTGTTTGATTCGGGTGCCGATAAGAGTTTTGTGTCCTTAGCATTTGAGCCTTTGCTTTCGATGACTAGAACAAAACTAGGAAAGCCCTTGACAATAGAAGTAGCTAGTGGTGAACCTGTTGTACTCAACTCTGTTCTACGAAATTGCCAGTTGAACCTTAATAACCATCTTTTTCCTATTGACCTTACACCGATGCAACTCGGGAGCTTCGATGTAATAGTAGGAATGGATTGGTTATCCAAGTACCATGCTGGGGTAGTATGTTTTGAGAAGTTGGTCCATATACCGCTTTTGACTGGTGAGATCTTAGAAGTTCGTGGGGAGAAACCTGCTAGTAGCCTTAAACTCATGTCTTGTACCCAAGCCCGCAAATACCTATGAAAGAAATATGTTGCTTTCTTGGCACATGTCGTAGAGGATAAAGGCAAGGGTAAGACTATCCAAGATATCCCTGTTGTTCGGGATTATCCAGAGGTATTTCCTGAAGAACTACCTGGTTTACCCCCTGTACGCCAAGTTGAGTTTCGTATCGATCTTGTGCCTGGCGCAAATCCAATTGCTAAGTCACCTTACCGACTTGCACCGTCTGAGATGCAAGAGTTATCTAAGCAGCTTCAGGAGCTTTCTGACAAAGGATTCATCCGTCCAAGATTTTCCCCTTGGGGCGCTCCTGTCCTATTTGTGAAAAAGAAATATGGATCTTTTAGGATGTGTATCGATTATCGTGAGCTTAACAAGCTTACCATCAAGAATCGATATCCCCTACCTCGCATTGATGATCTCTTTGATCAGCTACAGGGTGCTACTTGCTTTTCAAATATTGATCTGCGTTCTGGGTATCATCAACTTCGAGTGATCGAAGAAGATATTCCCAAGACAGCTTTTCGCACACGATATGGTCATTATGAGTTCACTGTTATGCCCTTCGGTTTAACTAATGCTCCTGCTGTTTTCATGGACTTGATGAATAGGGTCTGTAAGCCTTATTTGAACAAATTCATCATTGTCTTACAATGGAGCTTCTAAAGAAAGAACAACTTTTCACCAAATTCTCTAAGTGCGAATTCTCGCTTAAGGAAGTTCAATTTTTGGGGCACATCGTCAACGAACAAGGTATTCATGTAGATCCCACCAAAATCAGTGTGATTAAGGATTGGGATACTCCTACTACTCCTACCGAGGTTCGTTCATTTCTTGGTCTCGCGGGTTATTACCGCCGTTTCATAGAAAACTTCTCCAAGATTGCGATTCCTCTTACTGCTTTAACTCAGAAGAATAAACCTTTTGAGTGGGGATCCAAACAGGAAGAAGCTTTCCAGACCTTGAAACAGAAGCTCTGTAATGCACCTATTCTAACCTTACCTGAGGGCAACGAGGATTTTGTTGTGTGCTGTGATGCATCTAACTTAGGCCTTGGCTGCGTTCTTATGCAAAGAAACAAAGTCATAGCTTATGCATCAAGACAACTGAAGGTACACGAGAAAAACTACACTACTCATGATCTTGAGTTGGGTGCTGTAGTATTCGCTCTCAAAATCTGGAGACACTACCTTTATGGTACAAAGTGTGTAGTGTTTACTGACCACAAGAGTCTCCAGCATATCTTCAATCAGAAAGAACTAAACATGAGGCAACGACGTTGGGTTAAACTCCTAAACGACTACGATTGCGAAATTTGCTACCATCCTAGTAAGGCGAATGTCGTGGCTGACGCATTGAGTCGTAAGGAACGTGTCAAGCTTCACTGTGTTCAGGTTTGATCTGACATTCAAACCCGCATTTCTCAGGCTCAACATACTTGTGTTACACGAGGCTTGATGGGTAAAGAATTACCATGTCATATTAAGCCTGAGCTTGAACTGAAGGACTTTGGGATATTCTATTTCATGGGCCGTTTGTGGGTCCCAAGTATAGACAATCTTCGCACCTTGCTAATGGATGAAGCTCATAAGTCTCGTTATTCTATTCATCCTGGTGCGGACAAAATGTATAAGGATCTTCGAACCCAGTATTGGTGGCCGGGTATGAAGAAAGACATTGCCTTATATGTTTCCAAATGCCTTATTTATCTTAAGGTTAAGGCAGAACATCAACATCCCTCTGGATTATTGGAGCAACCAGAGATACTGGTTTGGAAATGGGAAAACATTGCTAAGGATCTCATTACCAAGCTGCCGCGCACAAAAAGAGGTCATGACGCCATTTGGGTTGTTGATGATCGTCTTACAAAGTCAGCACATTTCTTGCCAATCCGTGAGGATTTATCTGCTGACAAGCTTGCTAAGATCTATGTTGAACATTATATCTGACAGAGATTGTATCTCGACATGGTGTTCCGTTGAACATTATATCTGACAGAGATGCTCGATTCTCGTCTCGCTTTTGGAGAACCATGCAATCTGCCATGGGTACCCATCTTAATTTGAGCACAGCATATCATCCGCAAACGGATGGTCAATCTGAGAGAACAATCCAGACACTAGAGGATATGCTTAGAGCTTGTGTGATTGATTTTGGTGGTAGTTGGGATTCTCATCTACCATTGATCGAATTCTCCTACAACAATAGTTATCACTCTAGCATCAACATGGCTCCTTTCAAAGCTTTATACGGTCGAAAATGTCGTTCACCGGTCTGCTGGAATGAGATAGGTGAAGCTCAGCTTACTGGACCTGAACTCATTCTAGAGACTACAGATAAGGTCAAGAAGATTCGTGATAACCTACAGACAGCTAGAAGCCGTCAAAAGAGTTACACGGATCGACAACATAAGCCCTTTGTAACACCCCAAAACCTGAATGTTTATATTCGGTAAATGCTCTGATATGGAACATCGTGAAATAAACAACTAGGCTATTTAACCTAGTTAGGAATGTGGTAAAAAGCAATTAAAGGATGATAGTTGTGCCAATATTATTTAGTGGCAAACTTGAGGGACTAAACTGGGGCAAAATAAAAGTTGAATTTAATATATGAAAAACACCCACAAAAACACAAATCGTTTGTGTTCTAGAACGAGTAGGAGCTCCATGAGCTCAAGAAACCCTAAGCATGAAGAATCATCAAATTGAAGGGTGAATCGAGGTCTAAATTCAAGAATAAACACAGATTAATGATCACCTACACGAGGGGATCATAAGGTATGTCTTAAAAGTTAGATTGGTGATCTTTCACGAAGTGGGTTATGATGTAAATTGCGAATTTGTATGAAATTGAGAACGGGTGTGTGTTAGAATCGTCATATAGAACATGGATTATGCATGGTTTAGGTTAATTTGATGTTTAATGGTGAAACCCGTTTGTTATGGTGAAGATGATGACATGGGTAAATCATCTATGTCTAAATTCTTGCTTAATATTGATGTATTTTGATATGTATGGTAGATTCTTGTTAGATGAATTGAAAGAAATGTGATACTAGTATGTTTGATGTTATGCATGAATGATCCATTTTGATTAGAAGGATAATTTGATGAATTATGTATAAGATTAGAAGAATATGCATGAATTGGCTGTACACTGTGCTTAGGAGGTAGTAAACACGCCAAGTGTATGATGAAATGTATATAGTGTTGTCCGTATAGGCTATTATGATGTTACGGGTATATAATGAAAGTCGAAAGTTAAATTAAATGAACCGTTGACTTCTAAAAGTCAACTGTGTATAAGAAGAATGGTTAGACGTGTTGTCATAATTGTAAGATTAAAGTAAGTTATACGGTGCGTATTAGATGTATGTGTGTTTAATGTGATGACATGATGGATTACACGAGTTGGAAATGATATGAATTTGGTTACATGTATTATGCTTGTTAGAAGTGACTAATGAAAGTCAAATGTGAATTATGCGATTGATATGATCGTTAACATGTACAATTGTGTATGCTAATAAGAATGTGATTTCGATGACGTGGAAGTATAGGAATCATGTCGAGACGGAATCAAGCACGGAAGGCTAACGGGTCAAGAAGTGGCGAGGAAACGGATATGAACACGGATGCATGAGGTAAGTGATTTCCGTAATCACTTCTTAGTTGTTTATGTAATGTTATGTGCAACTTAATTAAGTATGATAATTGAGGTCAAATAGGAATGAGTTGTATGAAATCGATGAATTTCGCTAAGTAAATCAAATGGGTCAAGATGAGCTTTTATTGCATACCGGAAAGGTTGCATAAGTAACGACTTCGATATGTTAACCGGGTAATGGATAAAATTGTACGTAAGCATGCTAACCGAGAAACGGTGACGCGGGTTAATGGGCAAGAGGTTCGGTAGTAAATTATGAGTAAATGAATAAACAATTTCATAGATGGAAATTGTACTATTTAATGTTCAATTACGTAATAATGAATGAATTTAACGAATACCGAGTATCGGGTGCGTAAACCCCAAGTACGACACTCCGGATAGTGTAAAAGTATTATGGTCATAAGGTTCATGTAAGTTTTGGGTTAAAAGGAATGAGTTATTTGATAAAAACATGAACGGGTCAAATAAATCGTAAATGAATAATAAGCCGATAGTGCGTAAGTTAAGAATTTCCTTAATCTGGATATGGGATTTCAAGTTCACATGATAGAATGTCAAATCACGAGCATGTAGGAAGAAACAGAAGGTTAAACGGGGAAACGGTTCAAAAGTTATGCACGTTTTAGTGCGTTCGGACGACGAAACAAACCTGCAGAAAAAGGCAATTTCTGGAGGCCATCGTCGACGGCCTTAGGGGCATCGCCGACGGGCTCTACAAACTCAGTTTTCTCCGATGCGCTATTTACCTGTCTACGCGATGTTTTAGCGACGCGACAAACCAGGGGCCTTCGCCGACGCCCTCCCCATGTCCAAAAAGCTGAAAATTGTTATCTAAGTTGATTTATGAGTCGTGGGCTTCGGTAGGTTAACCGTGGACTACGGCGGGCCTCCCAAGCATGATTTTGATCGTTCCTTTGATGATTATGGGTTGTAAATTTAAGTCTAAGACCCACGTAATTAATGTATGGTTATGTAAGAGGTATGCGAGAACTTATAACGTGTATATATGGTTAGGTACATCTGTAGATGCGTATATATTTGTATGTATGAAGGTGCGTCTGAGTGTATGTATGTACATGAAGGTATAGGAAGGTATGCACGTATGTAAATGTGTATGTATGTGGATGTCTATGTATGTATGCATAAAGGTATGTATGAGTGTATGCAAGTACGTGAAGATGTAGGAAGGTATGTACGTATGTAAATGTGTATGTATGTGTGAATGAAGGGATGTAGGAAGGTATGTACGTATGTAGATGTGTATGTATGTATATAGGAATGTATGTATGCATGATTTAGATACGTTGAGTTTTGACGTTATTAATGGTGCGCCTTGAGAATGAAACGCAATGCAGTTACTTGATTGAGGCCTCACCGGGGAATAGATACGCAGATGAAATGCCTAAAGTTAGAAAGATAACGGAGTGGGAAGTTTACATAAGTGAATCTGGTTTATACATAATGTGCACTAATGTTATGAATGTATGTGGTGAGTGCAAGTTATACGAATCACGGATTATCATCACGAGGATTAGTGATCGAAGACCGAGTCACAAGATAGATTGTACGAGAACGTTGTTGTATGAATGTAGAAAACCCATGTTATGTTTTTAATTGTAAATGAGTCGATTGATGACTTCATGTGAAAAACTTGTGTTAAAATGAAATTTTAAGTAAGTCAAGGTATTTATAAGGAAAGAAATTTTATGGCATGAACTCCCGCTGCGACTTTTTTTTCAAATACGAACTAGGGTCTTACAAGTTGGTATCAGAGCCCGGTTTGAGAGAATCAAGTACAAGAGGGTAGGTACTTGAACTCAAACCTGTTTGCTCTTGTGATAAGGAACCCGTACAATCCATGACTCGATCAAGATCTAAAGGTAAGCATAACCGTTTGGAAAGGATGATCCGCGAATGCGGCTAGGACCGGCATCAAGGCAAGTGATAAGACAAATTGTCCCCAGGTACGTAAATTTAACGTGTGAGCGTATGAAGTGGTATAATTAAGTAAGTGAAAGAAAATTTTAAATGAAATATAATAAAGACATGGCAATGAAGTTTTGAAAATGTTACACGTGCCGAAACTTAATTCTTCGGACATAAGGTGGCGATTACACGAAGGCACGAAACTAGTATGTGGATTGTGTACCTGGCCAGTACACAAGAAACGTATGACGTTCGTGAGACTGTGATAATTGTTACAGGTATGTCCGTTAGAATTAGGTAGTAGGTGGACGTGAGGATAAAGAGAAATGTACGACTTTCAGGAATGAAAGTATGAATGATATGTTAGAATCCGCGGGACGTATTCGAAACATGAAAGGAATGAAAGTATGAATGATATGTTAGAATCCGCGAGACGGATTCGAAGCATGAAAGGAATGAAGTATGAATGACCTGTTTGAATCCGCGAGATGGATTCAAGGAATGAAAGGCATGAATGGAATGTTGAATCCGTAAAACGGATTCAAGGAAATGAAATGCAGAAATGATATGTCCGAATCCGCGAGACGGATTCAACACATGTAAAGAATGAAGGATGTGAATGATATGTTTGAGTCCGTGAGATGGATTCAAAGTATAGAAGGAAGAAAATGTGTGAATGGTATGTTTGAAGCCGCTAGGCGGATTCAAAACATAGAAATAATGAAAGGTATGGATGTTACGTTTGAATCCGCGGGACGGATTTAAGATATAAAAAGGATGGAATTAGTCCACATCAGAATATGACGATGGTTTGACCATGGTTGCGTCAAACGAGTCATATGAGTAAATGTAAAGTAACTAAATGAAAGAATGATGTAATGAAAGTCCTTGCAAGTAAGCATGAATGGAAAGAAGTACAAACGTGTGCCTCAATAAATGTATGATAATTAAGAAATGTCAGTTTGGCCTTGAAAAGTCAAACTGTGAAGGTTGATGAAATAAGTAACTGGAATGAAAGATTTGCGTGTGAGGAATGAAATGCGTGACACGTTATGGCGTGTATGTAAGAAATTGTATAAGAATTATAGGTGAGTAATCACCTAATAAAATGAATGTTTGAATGAAATGTGCTAATTGCTAATTTTGTTGATGATAATGTTAGAACCCTTGATGTGATGAAACCAATCGAATTCGTGGAAGGATGCGTACGAGCGAAGGCACATTACACGGGTAAATGGAATCTAGCCTAGTACGGCTAGTACTTGTGAAGAGTGTGGATCGATCTGGGTTACGGATCGTCGATTGCTAATATGAGATGAGGTTAGTAAAAGGTCTAACTTATATTGGATAAGCTCGAATTGGTAGATTGAAAATGACCTATGAAGGGAATGTTTGATTTCTAATAGTTAACATAAGAAGGAAAACTATGTTATTAAGAAGGAAATCTTAGGGGTTTAAGTGAAGGTTTCGAGTATTGGTTAAACTCTCGTATAATGAATTTGCATGACACGTATACTTATGTGAATTAATTAATGCATGAAATGAGAGTAATAGTGATGTAGAATGAATGATGTGAGTTGAAGGTAAAGTAAGGATATGTATGGTACAAACAACTATGGAAAATGTAGAATGATGTTAACCTGGGAGCTAAGTAAATATGTATGATCATGAAATAGTAACTTCGTTACAATAACAAAACAATAATTAAATGTCATGTAATATATGTATAGAATGTAATCTTAAAGGATGAGACAAATGTATTAGATCTGTTATGAGTGGATCATATGAAAGTAAGCATTACTATAAGTTTGGATGAATATGTATATTGACATGTTACTAACGGGTCGAGGAAATAAGAATGTTAGGTGAAAGTATGCCATGGAAAGTATACACTTGCTAAGAAGTTAATTGTATGAATAAATATGAATTGAGATAAGATAATTACTTATAATTATGATGTGACTATGAAGTCAAACATATATGTGTATGTGTAAATAGAAGAGAGAAAGGTTTCAGGGACGAAACCTTATTTAAGGGGGTAGACTTGTAACACCCCAAAACCCGAATGTTTATATTCGGTAAATGTTCTGATATGGTACATCGTGAAATAAACAACTAGGCTATTTAACCTAGTTAGGAATGTGGTAAAAAGCAATTAAAGGATGATAGTTGTGCCAATATTATTTAGTGGCAAACTTGAGGGACTAAAGTGGGGCAAAATAAAAGTTGAATTTAATATATGAAAAACACCCACAAACACATAAATCGTGTGTGTTCTAGAACGACCAGGAGCTCCATGAGCTCAAGAAACCCTAAGCATGAAGAATCATCAAATTGAAAGGTGAATCGAGGTCTAAATTCAAGAATAAACACGGATTAATGATCACCTACACTAGGGGATCATAAGGTATGTCTTAAAAGTTAGATTGGTGATCTTTCACGAAGTGGGTTATGATGTAAATTGCGAATTTGTATGAAATTGAGAACGGGTGTGTGTTAGAATCATCATATAGAACATGGATTATGCATGGTTTAGGTTAATTTGATGTTTAATGGTGAAACCCGTTTGTTATGGTGAAGATGATGACATGGGTAAATCATCTATGTCTAAATTCTTGCTTAATATTGATGTATTTTGATATGTATGGTAGATTCTTGTTAGAGGAATTGAAAGAAATGTGATACTAGTATGTTTGATGTTATGCATGAATGATCCATGTTGATTAGAAGGATAATTTGATGAATTATGTGTGAGATTAGAAGAATATGCATGAATTGGCTGTACACTATGCTTAGGAGGTAGTAAACACGCCAAGTGTATGATGAAATGTGTATAGTGTTGTCCGTATAGGCTATTATGATGTTACGGGTATATAATGATAAGTCGAAAGTTAAATTAAATGAACCGTTGACTTCTAAAAGTCAACTGTGTATAAGAAGAATGGTTAGACGTGTTGTCATAATTGTAAGATTAAAGTAAGTTATACGGTGCGTGTTAGATGTATGTGTGTTTAATGTGATGACATGATGGATTACATGAGTTGAAAATGATATGAATTTGGTTACATGTATTATGCTAGTTAGAAGTGACTAATGAAAGTCAAATGTGAATTATGCAATTGATATGATCGTTAACATGTACAATTGTGTATGCTAATAAGAATGTGATTTCGATGACATGGAAGTATAGGAATCATGTCGAGACGGAATCAAGCACGAAAGGCTAACGGGTCAAGAAGTGGCGAGGAAACGGATATGAACACGGATGCATGAGGTAAGTGATTTCCGTAATCACTTCTTAGTTGTTTATGTAAAGTTATGTGCGACTTAATTAAGTATGATAATTGAGGTCAAATAGGAATGAGTTGTATGAAATCGATGAATTTCGCTAAGTAAATCAAATGGGTCAAGATGAGGTTTTATTGCATACCGGAAAGGTTGCATAAGTAAGGACTTCGGTATGATAACCGGGTAATGGATAAAATTGTACGTAAGCATGCTAACCGAGAAACGGTGACGCATGTTAATGGGCAAGAGGTTCGGTAGTAAATTATGAGTAAATGAATAAACAATTTCATAGATGGAAATTGTACTATTTAATGTTCAATTACGTAATAATGAATGAATTTAACGAATACCGGGTATCGGATGCGTAAACCCCAAGTATGACACTCCGGATAGTGTAAAAGTATTATGGTCATAAGGTTCATGTAAGTTTTGGGTTAAAAGGAATGAGTTATTTGATAAAAACATGAACGGGTCGAATAAATCGTAAATGAATAATAAGCCGATAGTGCGTAAGTTAAGAATTTCCTTAATCTGGATATGGGATTTCAAGTTCACATGATAGAATGTCAAATTACGAGCATGTAGGAAGAAACGGGAGGTTAAACGGGTAAACGGTTCAAAAGTTATGCGCCTTTTAGTGCGTTCGGACGACGAAACAAACCTGCAGAAAAAGGCAATTTCTAGAGGCCGTCACCGACGGCCTTAGGGGCGTCGCCGACGGTCTCTACAAACTCAGTTTTCTCCGACGCGCTATTTACTAGTCTATGCGATGTTTTAGCGACGCGACAAACCAGGGGTCGTCGCCGACGCCCTCCCCATGTCCAAAAAGCTTAAAATTGTTATCTAAGTTGATTTATGAGTCGTGGGCTTCGGTAGGTTAACCGTGGACTACGGCGGGCCTCCCAAGCACGATTTTGATCGTTCCTTTGATGATTATGGGTTATAAATCTAAGTCTAAGACCCACGTAATTAATGTATGGTTATGTAAGAGGTATGCGAGAACTTATAACGTGTATATATGGTTAGGTACATCTGTAGATGCGTATATATTTGTATCTATGAAGGTGCGTCTGAGTGTATGTATGTACGTGAAGGTTTAGGAAGGTATGTACGTATGTAAATGTGTATGTATATGGATGTCTATGTATGTATGCATAAAGGTATGTATGAGTGTATGCAAGTACGTGAAGATGTAGGAAGGTATGTAAATGTGTATGTATGTGTGCATGAAGGGATGTAGGAAGGTATGTACATATGTAGATGTGTATGTATGTATGTATATAGGAATGTATATATGCATGATTTAGATACGTTGAGTTTTGACGTTATTAATGGTGCGTCTTGAGAATGAAACGCAATGCAGGTACTTGATTGAGGCCTCACCAGGGAATAGATACGCAGATGAAATGCTTAAAGTTAGAAAGATAACGGAATGGGAAGTTTACATAAGTGAATCTGGTTTATACATAATGTGAACTAATGTTATGAATGTATGTGGTGAGTGCAGGTTATACGAATCACGGATTATCATCACGAGGATTAGCGATCGAAGACCGAGTCACAAGATAGATTGTATGAGAACGTTGGTGTATGAATGTAGAAAACCCATGTTATGTTTTTAATTGTAAATGAGTCGATTGATGACTTCATGTGAAAAAACTTGTGTCAAAATGAAATTTTAAGTAAGTCAAGGTATTTATAAGAAAGAAATTTTATGGCATGAACTTCCGCTGCGACTTTTTTTTCAAATACGAACTAGGGTCTTACACCCTTAGAATTTCAAGTTGGTGATCACGTCCTACTCAAGGTATCCCCTTGGAAATGTGTGATTAGATTTGGAAAGAAAGGAAAACTTGCACCACGCTATGTTGGACCATTCAAGATCGTTGAAAGAATCGGAAAAGTAGCCTACAGACTTGAGCTACCTCCTGAACTTGGAAATGTTCATCCAACATTTCACGTGACCAATCTCAAAAAGTGTTTAGCTGATGAGAACCTCCACATACCACTTGATGAAATTCGTGTTGATAACACGATGCACTTCGTTGAGAAACCTGTGGAAATCATGGACCGTGAAGTCAAAAAGCTCAAACATAAGGGAATCTAAACATGGCCCAGAGTTTACTTGGGAACGTGAAGATAAGATGAAAGCGAAATATCCACATCTATTCTCACAAGTTTCCTCTAAATAAATTTCAGGATGAAATTTCCTAAAGTAGGGGAGACTGTGACATCTGTGCTTGTTTTATCATTGTACGAACTCTGAACAATCCAATATTAATAAAACAGTGTATTTTGATCCCAATATTTTTTATTTATGTTTGATATTATGTACGTTTTGGTTTTTGATCGATTTTGAACTCTATATCGCCTTCTGGAAAGTTATACGCAAACTGATGCATAAACGTAATCAGATTAACACGACAAACACTCCAGAAAAGCAACATAAGCTTAACATACCTTAAATAACCTTTACATAACTTAGAAATAAGTTTTAAAGGGTTTGGTATGGCAAAAACAAGTTTATTCGCTCATAGGAACTATTTGCGTCAACTTGCAAAAGTCTGCCGTTTCGTAAGGCAATGTACAATCCAGAACTTGATCATAAGCTAAACATACCATAAATAACCTAAACATAGCTTAGAAATAAGCTTTGAGTGGTTCGGTGTGCGAAAACATGCTTATTTGATCTTACAGGGACTAAAAGTGTCAAAAACGATGTAAGTTTGCATTTTCGCGCATATCTTACGTTCTGACCACATCTGGACATCCAAAATTTTTGTACACACTAAAATATATTTATTTTAGTGATCGGCATGCAAAAATATCATTCGTCGCTTAATTTGGTTCGTTTTCGCGTCCGTTCGAGTTTCGTCGTAAATAACCGAACAACGTGACCGTACGACCAAATGAACCGACATCCGAGATATTTCCGAGCATATTTCAGGTCCCCTACACTTTGACGACCTTGTAGAGCCTTGAAAATGGCTTAACGGAGGTTAAAAACGTCAAAAACAAGTTCAAACATGTGCAGGGACCATTTCTGTCAAATTTGAAACTGTTGCCCTACACCCTGGCGTCGTGCGACGGCCATGTGACCTTGTGGTCGCGCCATGTGAGCATCACATCTGGGCAGAAACATTTTTTCAGCAGCAGATTGATAATTCAGGGGCCAATCTTGCAATTTCTTTGTGTGGTAGCCAAGTTAACACCTTTCCAAGCAAAGGATAGCTGTCATTTACACATGTATGGCTAGGATTTCTTGCTTGGTGGCCACACAAACCACTTGGAATGATCCTAGAGCCTCACCACAACTATAAATACCCTCCTACTTCTTCCATATTCTTTGCTCATTTCAATTTTGGAACTCTAAGTGGAGGAACACCTGCAAAGGGACCACCTACCTGAGTTCTAAGATCATCCTTCTAGCCCTTGAACACCAAGTATGTGTTCTTTCATGGCTTTAGTATTGATTTTCAGCTTTGTAGAGCTGAAAGTCAAACTGTTTGACCAATAGTTTGACTTTCGGTTTTGACCATCAATTGGTCAAGTCAAAGTTCAATTGAACTTTGCAATGTGATTGTAATCACGATGGTTATAATCCTTAGTGATTATACCTAATGATTACCACGTTAACTAGGTGTAGTGACGAGTCAAAGTTTCGGTCAAAACGCGTTTTAGCACGCATTTTGCAACGGAACTACTTTTAGGTATCAAAACACTTTGTTTTGATACCAAATCAATTTTCTAAATTAGTTAAACATGTTTTGACATGTGTAACTCGTCACTATTAGTTTAGTGCTTGTTTAGGGTCGTAAGTTAAGCGGTCTAAACAACCGCTTAGACTTTCGAACCCGACCCATTTGGTAGATCATTAGGATCCGACCAAGCATGTTTAGTGATCATAGTTGCATAGGGAATAACCTCTGAGGTTATACCTTATGATCACGTAGGATTGGTTAGTTATTTGTTAAGTAGCTTGTATGCCCACAGGAAATGACCAAAACGCCCTTTTAAAGCATAATTCCGTATTTTGCATATGTGAACATATTTTTGACATATAATCTGATTTAGTTACATGTTTAGGTATAATTGGGCATGTAAGACTTGACATAGCATCTAGATAACCATCCGACCATAGTTTTACGCAACCGACGCATTATAGTAGCTTATACTACCATAATGGGTCGAAACGGGTCAAAAGCACTTAGGTAGACTTTCAAATCAGAATGTTAGCTCTATTAAATCATACTATATGAGTTCAAATACTCATTTGATTGATAGAACATCATTCTATCCTATCTCCCGATTTAGGATCTGATTATTAACATAGTTACCTATATTAGGTGCCGTTTGAATTCGTGATCCTTGGAGCTTTAATTGGTCTTATTCTCAAGACTAATAAGCAATCCCAAGTGAGTACATAGTTCCCCTCTTTTACCGCTTTCAAATACTTTGGGGTGATACACATGTGCATACTTGTTACTTTCGTGCTTTTCATGCTTTTATGACATAAACATGCTAGTTTCACGTAGTGCATATATAGCACATGATTTCAACTTTGTTTTGCTATGTATGTTAAGCATGCTAGCACATTGATTTATTACACATTTGTTACTTATGTTTACTTAGCATATGGACACATTGTTTTACATGATATTTCTGGTATGTATGTTTACTGAGCGTGCTAGCTCATTGTTTTACATGATCATTTCTACTAGGTGTGTTTACTTAGCATGCCTAGTACATGGTTTTCACATGCTACATTGGTTATGACATTTGGTGTGTTTAATCGGGACAATAATACATTCATTAACATTAGCTACGCCGCTCGGTAGTATGTAATGGTACCATAGGAATTGACAACTCCCGTTTCCTACTTCCTAGGTTTGTTTGGAAGTTGGGAATGACAGAATCTGATATACATAACTTAGATGAACCTTTAATTTGTTTAAAGGTTTGTCGCCACAGTCGCAAGACTTAAATGTATGCGAATAAACATTACTGCATAAATGTTTGTAATCATAAAGCATTGTTTTTCTGCAAAACATAACATTTGATTTAAACTTAGGTTTATTCAGAAACATTGTTTTGTACATTTTCCTACGGGGTTGAGTAACTACTAGTTATTCACCGTACATGACTTTGTTATCACATTGACATATTCACGTAGTTTGAGTAGATACTTTCTACTTGCTATGCATTACATTTGGTTATACATGATACATTTCATACATGACATTGAACATGGTGTATACATAAACATTTTAACATTTAACAAGACATTTTGGTTGGTTATTGATAAGTGACTTGTGTAACGGGGATATGTGTTATATGATAAAAGCATGGTGGATACGCCACTGGTACTTCCTATATATAAGTGCTTTTATTGTATTATACATTGTTGTGTTATCTAAGTCACTTGGGCAAAGACATGATACATTTTTACAAGAACACGACATGGTTATACAAATTACATATTATATACAAATTCGTTTCCACGTGGTTATTTATTTAACCATGCATATTTCTTTATTATCATTTGATTTTCATATTGATTTTCTTATGATTTCATAAAGGAAAACATTTTTACAAGGTTCATGACTACATTTTGTTAAACTCTTCTTTTAACTACAAGTCATGAATCTTGCATAAACAAAACCTATGTATCTCACAGGCATTTTTATGCTGACGTACCTATTTTCGCATGTGTTTCAGGTGCTAATGCATGATGATATTTGTGCTTCACCTAGGCGGACTTGGGCCTTAGTGACTTAAAAGACAGATATTATGTTATGTTATGTTTTGTTTGAATTCATATGACAATGTAAACTTTAAACTTAATAATACAAACTTTAAATGCCATGGTTGTTGAAACAATAATTCTGTCGCATCACCCCCCGACGTTTCCACCGCGGTTTGTTGTTTTACACGGTCGGGGTATGACAGAAGAGTTGGTATCAGAGCCAATGGTTATAGGGAATTAGGTTATTAGCAATGCTTTGACCTAGACTATAACTTTCTAGGACCCTAACACAAATTATCTTATGTTTAGAGCTTAAAACAATACACGTCACCTATCCTTAGGTGATTACCAAAACATGAACACAATTTCCAAAATGATTTTGAAATCAATCATCTATCCTTAGATGATTTCTTTTGGCTTAATGCCTTTCAAAATTTTCAAAATCTCATCAAAGTTTAGGTCTAAATAATGTGAACACGTGCAAACTAGAAGAGTGAATGCCTGTACCCTGAGTTTTCTGTCTAAGGCTAGAGTGTTCATACAAATCCGCAGTATCGGACCAGTCACTCTTACCTGGGAACTCTTGGGTGAGTATTCACTTATAGGCGAGCATGTCTTCAGCGATACATTATTGTGACCTATTTACTTTGATTTGTAACTGTGTGTCATTTGTTTGCTTTGTGGTAACAAATGAATGACCACCATCTTTATATTTTGTCGATTTTTATTAACATCTCATTTCTTTCATCACATCATCTCACTCGTTTTCTCTTATGTTTCCTCTTTTAGAATGCCTCCTCGACATAACGTTCAGCAACCTGATACCGAACTGGCGGCTATTATAGCACAGCAAATGGCTGCTATGCTACCGAATCTCATAACTCAATTAAACCAAGCCAACAATAACAATAATGCACCTGCTCCGTGCAATTTCAAAAGTTTTAACTCGGCTAAACCACTCAAGTTTAGTGGTTCTGAAGGAGCAACAGGGCTTCTCCAATGGAGGGCTTCTCCAGTGGTTTGAGAGTCTTGAGAGCACTTTTCGCCATGTTCAGTGCCCGAACAATCGTAAGGTCGAGTTTGCCTCGAGCGTATTCCAAAAGAGGGCTCTTACCTGGTGGAATGGTGTAATGAGAGACCGAGGTACTGATATTGCTTTGGTTCAGACATGGGAGGAACTTTGAGCTCTCATGATGAGAGAATTTTGTCCTCGTCACGAGCAGAGGGCACTTGAAAATGAGTTCCATGACTTAAAGCAAGACAGTGGTGAACACCGGGCTTACACTGATAGATACGAGGAGTTAAGCTTGCTCTGTCCTACAATGGTCACGCCTTTGGATAAGGCTATTGAGAAGTACATTGACAGTTTGCCAGATCCTGTTCAGGATATTGTCACTGGCAGCAACCCTACTACCGTCCGATAGGCCATTGAGCTAGCTGCAACCCTTACTGAATCGCAAGTCAAGAAGGGTAAACTCCACAGAAAAGGTGACAAGAAGCCGAAACAGTCTGATAGCACCACTGAGAAAAAGGGCAAGAAGGCTGCTGAGTCTTCCAAGAACTTCGCTGTTACTACTCAGGCAAACCAGGCTGCTCCTAATCAGCCTGCACAACCTGCTGCCAAGAGGCAGTATGCTGGGAATGCACCTCCGTGCAACAGATGTAACAGCCATCACCAGCCACAATTGCAATGCCGCATCTGCACGAATTGTGGCAAGTCTGGTCATCTTGCGAATACCTGCCGCTTTACTCCGAATCAAAAGTAGGCAGTTCAAAACCAAGCAGCACAAAACCCTGCCCAAAATCCTGCACGACCTCACTATCCGCCTGGTTCATGTTTCAACTGTGGGGATCTGACCCACTACAGGAACAACTGCCTGAGGTTGGCAAATGCAAATCAGGCACCGGCTCGTGGTAGAGCTTTTAATCTGAATGCTAATGAGGCTCGAGCAGATAACGAAGTGGTGAACGGTACGTTCTTTGTTAACAACCAACTTGCTTCTATTCTGTTTGATTCGGGTGCCGATAAGAGTTTTGTGTCCTTAGCATTTGAGCCTTTGCTTTCGATGACTAGAACAAAACTAAGAAAGCCCTTGACAGTAGAAGTAGCTAGTGGTGAACCTGTTGTACTCAACTTTGTTCTACGAAATTGCCAGTTGAACCTTAATAACCATCTTTTTCCTATTGACCTTACACCGATGCAACTCGGGAGCTTCGATGTAATAGTAGGAATGGATTGGTTATCCAAGTACCATGCTGAGGTAGTATGTTTTGAGAAGTTGGTCCGTATACCGCTTTCGACTGGTGAGATCTTAGAAGTTCGTGGGGAGAAACCTGCTAGTAGCCTTAAACTCATGTCTTGTACCGAAGCCCGCAAATACCTACGAAAGAAATATGTTGCTTTCTTGGCACATGTCGTAGAGGATAAAGGCAAGGGTAAGACTATCCAAGATACCCCTGTTGTTCGGGATTATCCAGAGGTATTTCCTGAAGAACTACCTGGTTTACCCCCTGTACGCCAAGTTGAGTTTCGTATCGATCTTGTGCCTGGCGCAAATCCAATTACTAAGTCACCTTACCGACTTGCACCGTCTGAGATGCAAGAGTTATCTAAGCAGCTTCAGGAGCTTTCTGATAAAGGATTCATCCGTCCGAGCTTTTCCCCTTGGGGCGCTCCTGTCCTATTCGTGAAAAAGAAAGATGGATCTTTTAGGATGTGTATCGATTATCGTGAGCTTAACAAGCTTACCATCAAGAATCGATATCCCCTACCTCGCATTGATGATCTCTTTGATCAGCTACAGGGTGCTACTTGCTTTTCAAAGATTGATCTGCGTTCTGGGTATCATCAACTTCGAGTGATCGAAGAAGATATTCCCAAGACAGCTTTTCGCACACGATATGGTCATTATGAGTTCACTGTTATGCCCTTCGGTTTAACTAATGCTCCTACTGTTTTCATGGACTTGATGAATAGGGTCTGTAAGCCTTATTTAGACAAATTCATCATTGTCTTCATTGATGACATTCTGATCTATTCTAAGACTCGAGCTGATCATGAGCAACATCTTCGTCTTACAATGGAGCTTCTAAAGAAAGAATAACTTTTCAACAAATTCTCCAAGTGCGAATTCTGGCTTAAGGAAGTTCATTTTTTGGGGCACATCATCAACAAACAAGGTATTCATGTAGATCCCGCCAAAATCAGTGCGATTAAGGATTGGGATACTCCTACTACTCCTACCGAGGTTCGTTCATTTCTTGGTCTTGTGACAACTGTGTTCTGTAAGCATCGTATAATGTAAAACAATGTTGGTTATCAATAAAACAATGTGCTTTGGTGTTATTATATGTGTTATTGTGTTTGATGATTTTACAATTTGATTCGATTCCGATTTCAAGCTTTAAATCGCTTTCTGGAAGGTTATACGCAAACTGGTGCATAAACACAGTCAGTTTAACGCGACAAACACTCCGGAATAGTGACATAAGCCAAACATACCTTAAATATCCTTTACATAACTTAGAAATAAGTTTCGAATGATTCGGTATGGCAAAAACATGTTTATTTGAACTAAAGAACTAATTACGACAAAACTGCGAAACGAACGTTAGTGACCGCCCGGATAATATTTAAATCCCAAAAATATTCTGTTATGATTAAAATTTTATTTTAATCAGGTCCGTGTTGAAAAATAAATTAAAACACCTAAAAACGTTATTTTTCAAGTTTAAGCGCGTACCGTGTGTTTCTACGCGACACAGTGCTTCTACTGCAAAACGCAGACAACGCAGCCAGTCTGGGCAACTGAAATTTATTTCAGTAATATTTTGGCGAGTTTATTTTTATTAAGAAATAAAAATAATTTAGAACGTCATAAACCGGGATTTAAACGCTAGATAAAATACCCGGTACCCAGTTAAACACCTACTTCTATCTTATTTACCAACAAAATTACATTTAACCCCCCCCCCCCCATATACAAACTTACGGTTGTAATATACAAGTGGCCCCACCAAGATTTTTGCTAAGATTTCTCAATATTCTCTTAGATCATATTTAACACTTGTCCTTGCATGCCAACTTCCTACATCTTTCATATCTTTTATAAATCTAAGCAAGATCACAACTTCTTACAACAACACTCAAACCCTTCCCTCCTCTCTCCTCCCAAACCGTCCCCATCTTCTCTCTCTATCTTCATCTTTTTGCAACTTTGTTCTTTTGAATCAAGTTCCTTTCCAAGCATATTTCAAGTGATTTTGAAGAATCAAAGGTGTTCCCAAGGTGTTGTCAAGTGATTACAAGCTTCCTATCATCAAAATCTCATCCCACAACCTACTTGAATCTTGAAGGTATAACATTTATTTTTAAATCATACTTTGATTCTTGGTTGTTCTTGATGATTTGAAGTTTCTCTTGAATCTTGGGATTTTCACTAAACTTGAAATCTAAAATGAAATGGGTCTTGAAACAAACAAAAATGGTGGTGTATATATATGTATATAACCGTACATATATATGTGTGTATATGAGTTTATTTTTTAGTTAGAGTTTGATATCTTGTTAAGTACTTGTTTATGTTGTTACATGTTCATGAATGGTGGTAAAAATGCAAGTATTTGGTGATTTATGTAGGATATGTTAAATGTAAATAACATCAGCAAATAAACCTGAATATATCACATATTTGATGCATCTAAACCCATATAAAATGTTGATGTTATGATAGTATGCTTTAGGCACTTGTACATGTGAAAGTATGTTGATTTAAAGCTCAAGAAATGATGAAAAATGGTTATATGACAAAAACTGTTTTAGATCAGGTTACAAAAACTAAAAACAATATTATTTGATGTATTATAGTGGCATGAAACTTTAACATAGGTTTACTAGCTTTGCATGTTGTACATATAGCTTAAAAAGTGGTAAATTATGTGAAATTTGCATGATTTATGTGCTTTGTTTAAGACCTGCACTATCATGAGTATAACCATTATTTTATTCAGTAAATAACATGGGTTGTGTCAAAATTTCAAGTCGTTTCGATTTGGGAAGGTTCGGGTAACGTTTGATGCAAAACTATGCGGTAAAACGGTCAAAAATCGCCTTTTCGGAGGATTTTTATTAAACTGTTTTAGATCAGTAACCAAACTGATATATTTGCTAAAAAAATAAGTAATTTAACTTATATTAAGTTTACTTGGTGTTTGGTTAGTCATACGTGACTTCCGACGCCCAAAAATGTTACCGAATCGCTAAAATAAGTGTTTTTCGACATAACTAGAATGGGTTGTTCATAGGTTATTTTATGTGTTACAATGTGCTATGTGTTTTACAATATGCGTATGATGATGTGTTAGTGTGGACAAGATTATGTGTGTTACGCTTCAGTACATATATACAAATACACCAAAATAATCAAAAATAATAACTTTTCGAGAAATC